>CM063248.1:3777563-4377563 GCA_032158295.1 Pycnopodia helianthoides | reverse complement strand
TTGAAGCGCAAGGTTTTGTACACAAAGACATGGAAAAACCGTCATCTTTTAAACTTTTTGTGTGAATTAAATGTTAAAATGGTGTAAAATGCCAGTGTGTTTGATACCCTTCAAATGCAATTTTTGTCAAAATCCAAAAACGCTCAATGGTGTCTCATTTAAAATAATGGTCTGCACAGAGAATTTTCAGTTCATTCCTGAATTCTGATGATGTTCAATCAAATTTGCATTGGATTTGACCTTTTGACTAGCGCAATAATCCCTCTTTAAAATGTACACACCAATTTGTTCTTGATGTCTGATAACATCTTTCGTTCTGAAAGAGTATCAAATAAAATGGCACTTTACACCATTTTAGCATGAGGTCAGAGACTTGTAATTTTTTTTTCCACTTTCATGAGGACTCTATCTATTTGAAAATGGGTACATCACTAAATACAAGTTGACCTTGGAGCCCCTCTCTTTGTAACAACACGGCTTGAAATCTCACCAGTTTGACGGCATTTGAAGTGTGGAATGAGGCAGCGGCTACAATCTCGCTGTTGTGGTTAAACTTGGACGCCGTTACCTGCGTGGTTAGATTCATCACCGCCCTGACGGTTTGGGTCTGACTTCAGTCAGGCATTGGTTATCATAAATATTCAGTACACCACTGTGAGATCTGAAAATTGGAAAAACAAATTGAGAAAAATTTATGCATTTGAAAACTTTGGAAATAAAAAGGTAAGATTTGAACTGGTGTATTCTGCTGTTTGATCTTAAGGAGAAGACAAACAGAGTTTACTTTTTCGAAAAAATTGAGATCTATTTCACCCCTGGTTTTTTCAGAGCCACCATTTTGTCCAAGAAGAGATTATTATCATATGGTTGGCACTTTCACAGATAAATATGAATAAATATTCACAGATAAATATGAATAGCGCCCTCTATTGTCAACTATCATACTTCACCAACATGGCAGCCTATCAGAAATAAATGCTGAGATCCACAGTTACATGTATAATAAAGAAGTCTGTCTCTCCCTCCACCTTATTTCTAAGGCAAAAGTAAAGACACAACAGGCACCAGTAAAACAAGTTTATTCTTGAGCCCCGTTCGAATTAATGGCTTAGGCAGTGGCTATGGCTTGATAGCTGAAAGGTTGAATTCTTCAACACTGCCACCGTCCAGCCACTGGCCGAGAGATCAAGCGCACCAGACTCAAGCTCTGGTGTCTCTGATCAGTAGAGTGTGGGTTCGAGTCCCGTCTTGACACTTGTGTCCATAAGCAAGACACTTAACCATTCATTGCTACGTCATAAAGCCGTCGGTCCATTGTGTAAAACAACCCAGTCATACACTTATCGCTTAGCGAAGGGGTTTGCCCTGGTTTTTCTGGTAGCGGCTGCCCCGGTCTGAACCAGGATCCACAAAACTGAAAACCAAGTTCAGAACAGACCATTCAGTCAACCTGATTACAAAACATTGGAAACCTCAAATTGTGCAGAGTCCCACAAGGAAAAAAGACAAAAAACAGTATTTTATTTATGCAAAAATTAGTTGATGGCCTGACGTTTCGACCCTAGCAGAGTCTTTCTTGAAGGCTAAATGACAACACAACACAACACACATAAACAGGTATACTGGTGTAACAGAAGCAGTCAAGAGGAAATAAATGAAAAGAGATGGAGAGGCAGAAAGCACACAGAAAAAGCAAGGGATGAACAATGAAGAAGGAGAAAGAGAGGGGGTAAAGGGAAGGAGCTTGTTTGACCACAAGAAGCTGGAAACAGGGAGGAGGAGAAAAGGGTTTTTATTAGCGTGCTCTTTACTCTCTGAAATAAAGGCACTTAAAGTGGTTGGGCCACGCTAGAGGTCACTTTAAAAAAAAAAGGTTTACATCCCTAAAGACACCTATACCAAGAAAACACTGTGACAGAGTTATAGAATGAATGGTTATGCGTTTACAGCGCAGTTTCCAAGCCTCTTTTCATCCCAGCCTTCAGGCAAAATCGGAATAACAGCAGTCGGTGCCTGAAAGCTGTCTCCAAAAATTCAAAAGTACAAATTCAATTCCCAATACATACTTCTCTGTCAAACGGCTGTTTGTTGTTACTCATTGAAGCATTGCTCAGTACACACCATCCGGGGATTCAGTACGTATGTGACGTCATGTTTTGTTTGCTGCCCTCATTTACAGGATTTTGATAAATTTAGTCGGCGGGCCAGTGAAAGGAGTAAAAACTCCTAGCAAATATCACTTCTTTTGTTAATGTAATGTTAACAAAAATGCAACAAATTATAGAAAGCAGAAACTAAAAAAGAACGTAAACTTCAATCACCATGGCACATCCTCTTTAAGGATTATTCAAGAAAAACTAACAGCAATGTTTTACTCACCCACAAGCTATGTATTGACCATCCCTTGATACAGAAAGGGTAGAGCCCTCGATGCAGCCCTCATCAAAGAATTTGTGTACACAATCTCTAGTCTTCATGTCCCAGACGTAGACTTCACCATCGTCTGCAGAGGGGTACACAAATGTCAAGAGTGAAAACAAAATTTCCAGGAAACATGAACTGTGAGTAGTTTTCTAGGAGTAAGTTGGTTTTGGTGCTAGATTAGTGCAAACTGGAAATTATGTGGACCTCAAGAAAGCTATGCATGGAAAGTCTTACAAAGAGACTTAAAGGAACATTACAGAATTGGTTTTTGCTAACAAAACAGTTGCTGGCAGTGTAAGCACTTTATGTAATCCACCATACACATAAACTGACAAACCTGTAGAAGTTTGAGATCGATCGGCCATCTGGGTCACGAGAAAATAGTGGAAAACCGATTACACATTTGCATGAAATCATATAGATTCAACAAATGAATAAAACACTCACTGAGCGATAAACTTAGTTTATTCATTTCTCATCAAATATGGCATTTCAGACAGAAATATTTCAAGGGATGTTTTCTACTATCATCATCATTAGACCGTGTAAGTTTTATGTAAATCTGTGATAAAAAAGTATATTTTACAAGTTCTTTTCTTACCAATTCTGTAATGTTCCTTTAACATCACTTAGGGTCATACGCTCATCAGCAGACAGAACTAGGTTGCAACATGTCAATAGCCCATTATCAGTGATGCGATTCATTGCTGACAAAAAAGTCTGAAACTAAGATCCAACTTTAAGGAGATTTGTGAAATGATAGCATTTCTCTATCTTATGGTAACCCCCTGGAGTTATAGATTTCAATGAGCTTTTTGGGGGAATAAAGATGCCGAGACCTGAAACACTCACCTCCAAAAGACAGTAACTTCGAACCATCCCCACTGAACGCAATCGACTTCACTAAACCATTCATCTTCAAGGTGCTGATCAATTCTTTGTTCTGCCATTAAAAAATAACAACTGAAAATGTTTAAAGTGATGTTTTATAAAACAAACAATAGTGTTCAACCAGATTTAGTTCTAACTTGCCAAAGTAAAGACAAATTAATTGTCTCCCAAACTGCAGTACTTTATTGAAAAATCTTTATCTAAACAGGCCTGGAATTTCATCTTTGAGAGGGCAAGGCCATTTTCATTTTCATTTTGCAAAGGGCACTTCCATTGGAAAACTTTTGAAGGGGCACCATAGCCAAAAAGGGGGCAACAGAGGGCCATGGTCTCTGTGTAATTCCAGGCCTTTGTAAATATTAGTTACTCACAGTTCTTTGGCTGAATTTTTTTTTGCAAAACCTATGAGAGTTATACACACGTAAGCCTTACTCAATCAATTAAATATTATTCTAAAACATGTAAAAGACACTCACAAACTTCAATTCCTTCAAGTCTAATGTTAGTTTTGTTATTATTCATACATTGTAATAATTAACATAACAGCTGTAAGTAGAGGAATTTGCATTCGCAAAATACATGAACCACAAGTCATTGCAGTTCCCACTGTCTGACCATATATATATATATATGCAATAGACGATGTGACCTCTGTTTACATTCAAACCGCCCTCTGTTGACAAGTCTGTTGTCCAAGTCATGTTCCGCCGGGCAAAAAGACGCGTAGTCATGGTAATACTGCATGTACTTTCTAGCTGGCTGTCAAGTACACAAAGGTTTTGTAGTCATGGTAATACTGCGTGTACTTTCTAGCTGGCTGTCAAGTACACAAAGGTTTTGTAGTCATGGTAATACTGCGTGTACTTTCTAGCTGGCTGTCAAGTACACAAAGGTTTTGCCCGGCGACATGCGCGCGCATCATGTTATGATTTTCGAGTGACGTCAGAGGTCACATCGTCTATATATCATGTGGTGAATGCATCCACACAGTCAACCCTCCTACTTTCTGACCATTCAATATCATCCACTGTGGTATTGAATGATAGATAAACTATGCCACCCTGCAATGTGAGATCATATGATGAATGCATCCACACAGTACACAGTTAGTTCTGTGCACAGTTGTGCCACCATACACAACCCGTGCAGTTAAATGGTTTTATATGGTTGATCAACTCACAGGAGAATGTCACCATGAGTAGGAAGATTAAAATCATAAATCAAATCAACACACAATTTTGAAAATGGGAACATTAAAAATATAAGTCAGATGTATACATGTATAAATCAATCAAACATTCAGAAAATAAATATAGAAATTTTACTAAATCAACAAAATTATCATTTGGAAAGAATACACAAATAAATAAATATGGAACATATGTATTGACCCCTTGCACCAGTGTCAAACTTGGCTACTGCCTGCCACGACGGCATGATGGTAAGGGTGTAAACGCTGTGTCGCCTAAAAATGCGCACTAGACCTACACTGTAATATAACACACAGGGGGACAATGACCCCCGAAATGGCACAACCACTGGGACGAGGACGTCAGATAAATTGGGTCAAAAGAGAAAAAATACAATTTATCTAGTGGAAAGTGGTCTTGAGTGCCATTTTAAGGAGATTGGGTTCGTCTGCAAGAATAGAGATGTTGCAGAACGAAACACTCCCAAGAACAGCAAGAATCATGCGCAAAACCCTGCGCAACACCATACGTAAATACAATTTACTGATAATCAATAAAGGATCAATCTATAATCAATCAATGATAATCTATCTGTAATTTCACAACAATAATCTCTCTGGCTTTTGATATTAAAATATGAGATGATCAGACAGAACAGAATGGTCTCTCTGGAAGGTTAATAATAAAAGCTGATGAATATTGAACCAACCTTAGCCGATAACAGATGAATAAAACCATACAGTCCCTGGAACGCTATAAACTTTCCATCAGGCGAAACTGCGAATTTACAAAGTGGTTGCCTCTCCGAGTATTCTGCAAACAAAAGAGCAAAAATAACGTCGTAAATTTAGATTAAATAATTAATTCACTTGACATGCTGAGATTGAACTTGAGTAACACATACCACTGTATTTACACGTCGGAACATGACAAAACTAACTAACTTTGCCCAATTTCATCAAGCCTGTAAGCACAAAATCTTGCTTAGCATAGACAAATCTTGCTTGGCAGAAACAGGTTACCAGCCAATGCACCATAAAGTTTACATTGTTGCGACTGGTGCCCAACTCATATAGAATTTTGCTAAGCAGTTATTTTCTGTTAAACAACAGCTTTATGAAATTGGGCCCAGACAATATCAAAGTCATTCTGTGAGATAGTTCTCGATCAATGTTTACCAATCCAATGTACTGTTACACTTCTCTATAACAATATATCATGGAGTGCCCTTTGCCAACAGAGGGCGCTAGCGTGGCTGGTCCAGGTGTGCAGTGTAACCATGTAATGTTCTTCCATTGCACACAACAGATTGATTATCTTAGAGCACACGCGACGTATTGCACGTGCAAGCCGATCGCTGCACACAAATATCAAATTTACTGTTTATCAATAAAGGATAAATCTATAATCAATCACCGTTAATCTGTGTGTAGTTTCACAACATCAATCCCTCTGGCTTTGATGTTAAAATAAGTGATCAGCATTTTATAAGTGATAAGTATTTTCCTATGAATGTTCCTGAGTGAACTGTTGTATGTCTCCTGAAAGGTTTGAGTCCGAGTTTTGGGCATGTCACTCAAGCAGAGTCCCATTTTGAATATTTGGCCCGCTTTTTAACAGTAAATATCAGGCAGTATACAATTCAGCAATATACCTGCTTTGAGCGACCGGCAGGACTGTAACAAAGTGTTATAATAAGAATTGAACACTTCCATATCTTCAGGAATATTCAACCCCCTGAATCTTTAAAACCTCTCATCTCTGAAGACGTTAAACTCACCCCTAAGGAACGAAACCCGTTCCATTTTGCCGGCAATCATGTTGTAGACGTAGTACCAGCGCGACCTCGATGACATGATGACTTCCGTCCCGTCGGCGGAGAAATGAGCGCTGAGAATGGGAAACTTTTCCACGGCCACGCTCTGAATCTTTGGATTGTTTTTGCCATCCACCTAAAGATCCGTCAATGAAATTTAAAAAAATTAATTGATTTAAAACCGAGCTTACACAAAGAAGGAGTAAAACACCTGTCAAACACCTGGATCCTTTTTGTTTAAGTCCTTGGTTTCATCGGGTAAACACCCCCCCCCACACACACACAAACACACACAAACACTGTCGACTGCGTAAATCGAGGACTTCTCTTTGTTCTCCCATTGTTTGGACTTTAGTTATTTAGCGACGTCCCCATTGGTTTTGTAAACGAAAGCGAGGCAAGGTTGTCCTCGCTCTGTCAAAACGCCCGGATCCCTTCAGACAAAGGCCTCAGTTTCAACAGGTAGACACGCTGACACACACGAAATCAGTTATTAAAATCACCAGCAACATTAACTGATAATTAATTGTCGAAGTTCACCTTTGTACATACGAAAAAGGAATAAAAACAAACAAAACAAACCTGAAATAAATGAAGACTTTCGTCCTCCCCAGCTGTCAGTATCACCTGGGATGTTGGATGAAACTCCATGGCATGGAGTCGTCTCTGCACAGATATAAATCAATTCAATTCAAATAATAATAATGATATTGGAGTCTTACATAGCGCACGTGTCCACCAATAAGGTGCTTGAACAAAGAGAAACACTTTTAAAGATAGGTTTTTAATATGAATTACAAGACCTATTTATCTAGCACCTTATATGGGCCTGCACTGTCGCGGAGTGAGTTCTTTTTGGTCTCAACGTTTCGACTAGCTTGCTCTAGCCATCGTCAGGAGAATCTTAATGCTATGTGAAATCGGCCCCGTGCGGTCCAACGTACATTGGTTTGAAATAAAAAATGTTTGAAGAAAAAAATACTTCAAGGTCCCTATGTTCCAATACGCAATAGACTCAGACAGCTTTTTAGACAGTAGAGAAAAAAAAGAAATCAAAATGGCAGAACAACGCACACAAGTTTGCAAAGACAGAGGCAAATGGTTTGAGGGTTGAAACATGGTTAAGCCTTGCGTGCTACACAGCTTGTAGAAGATATGTGATGTAATCATCAAGTGAAAGTTTGGCTGATGCTCATCTTTGTTGCTAGCAGAGTCTAGATTTCATACATTGTATACGTACCGAAGTGTACTGCTCCTTGTTAGCATCAGTCACTCTCCTGAAGTTCAGGTAGCTCTTGGGGAGGGCCTCTGAAGACGTCAGGTAGTCACCGGTCCGTCTTAATAATCTGTCTTCTTCATCCTCATCCTCGCTTCCACTCTCATCTAAAATGAATTCCAAGAAGGGAAATATCTTGTTTTAAAGCACTCATCCAACATTGGTGGTTGTCAAAGACCAGTATCATGTGACCAAACATCTACAGGAAATAACAAATCTCTGAAAGTTCTATAAAATCAATTCCAAGATTAGAAATATCTTGTGTTAAAGCAAGCGGCCAATATTCAAAGACAAGTATCTGCACTTCATGTGAAATATCCATTGAAATAACAAACCTGTGAAAGTTAAAGATCATTCAGTCATCAGAGTCACAAGAAAATAGTGAAAAAGCCCATCAGATGTTTTCACTGTTTTCAACATCGAGTTTTGGTCTCGCGAGTTCAAAACATATTGTTTTACTCATTTTTCAAAAAACAAGAGCATTTCATTTTCAAGCGAAAACAAATTTCAAGGGATGTTTTTCACCATCTTTACACCATGTTTGTTAGGTGTAAATCTAAAAACATTTATATTTTTAATCATATCAATGCCACTGGTATCCCTCAGTCTACTAACACGCCCCACTACACAGGGCACTCACACACAATGGGTAACCCACACAATAACTCTGAGCCCTCCTATCACAGTTCTCCTTTCAGAAGAACCAATCAGAGCAGTGACTGACTCTACACTGAAACCTCTGAATCCTTATATATAGTCCAGCATGTCTTTAACTCTTCAGTCTCCTGACGATGACTAGAGCAAGCTAGTCGAAATGTTGAGACCATAAAGAACTTTATAATTACGAGAAGTCCCCCCGATCCACAAAGCTAAAGTAGTAGTCCAGGCCGATTTCCTACCTTCGGCCCAGGTAGTAGTTAATAAGCAGGACAACTTTTCAGAACTGCGAAGTCTCCCGAATTCCGAAAATCTACTCCGCGGTAGTAGAATAAACAAAGTAGATAATTATACACATGATGTTACCGCAAACCGAATATATATTGATACCTCACCATGCAATGCCTCAAAACCAACATACATATCAATGCTGTGTACACACTTTAAAAGAAGACTTTCTTATCAGTCACTAAGAAAGTATGCTGTATCTAACCTAAGCTGTTACTACTACCAGGGCTTGGAAGAATCAACCAACACAACATTTTCATAACAATTGAGAACATTACTAGTTTGTAAGACAGTTAGTACTATACCTTCAGATTCACTGTTTTTTCTCTTGGACTTCAACTGGGCCCAGGCTGGCGTACTCCCAACAACCTTCTCAAACCTAAAATTGAAAATGTTGAGAGTGCATCAACACAGCATGGTCGTATATTTAAAGGGGCACTGCCATCATAATCGTAGCAGGCCTGTGGCTGTACATGCCATTATGAACTCAAACCCAGTTACCCAATGCGCACTGGCCGTCACATCACAAAGAGCGCCATCATTATTATATTGTGATGTGACAGCCAGCGCGCTCCTGTGCAGTTACTGGGTTAGAGTTCATAATTCCATGTACAGCCAAAAGGCCTGCAATGATCATGAAGACTGAGTGCCCCTTTTATTGAAAATTTCACATCAAAAACAAAGTTCACTATTTTGTTCCCTTCAAAGGTAATTTTTGAAACTCCAGATTGTCCTAAACATCTGGAATGCAAAATATACTAGTTTATACATATGGCAATTCAGGTCGGCTCAGTGGCTTCTTCCCTGCCTTTCACCTCTGTGACCCTGGTTCGAAATCCCGGAGCCTTGCATTTTCAGTCCCTCCTGACTGAGTGGGTTTTCCCTACTTTGGCTTTTCCTCCTCTATCCAAACCTGAGATGTCCTCATCATCTTCCCTACACGGGTATCTTCAGGCCTACGGGTCACAGGACTAGTCGCTTTTGAGGGTCCCTTGGTTCAATTACCAGAAAGATAATAATAATTGACAATTCCATCTAGACTGCTACCTTCAGTTATCCCTTTTTTCATTTACCATGTTTGTATATTTTACAGATGTCGAGTTGTTATTCATTATTATCAAGTAATAAACCCTAGGGAAAACTGACTTGGTAAATGAAAAATTATTTTGGGTTGAATAAAGAAAAATGACCAGAGAGGGACTTGAACCTGCAACCTCCGGATTAACGTGCCGGTGCTCTACCAACTGAGCTATCTTATCTAGCTCTAATGTTGGCGGTCTCCCTATTTGGTCAATATCTTTGTTCAGGGTGCCAAACAGAGGTTTTTCCACCTGTAACTGCCGTATAGCCAGGGATCACCCCTAAATTTAGGATACAACCTGGAAGCTGCAGCCAGGGGATCACCTTAAGGGGATGCTACTTTTTATTTCAAACATCAAGTAATAAACCACAAGGGAAACTGATTGGGTAGATTTCAAAGATATTGGAAAAAATAGGGAGACCGCCAACATTAGGGCTAGCCGGCTAGATAGCTCAGTTGGCAGAGCGCCGGTACGTTAATACGGAGGTTGCAGGTTCACGTCCCGCTCTATTAATTTTTCTTTGTTCAACCCAAAATTTAAATACTATCTAATATCAAATCACTGCAAATTGAAATTGTTTACAAACTTACTCTGCTTTTCTACTTCTGCTGAATATTAATCCGGTATTAATTGGAACCTCATCTTTGTCTTTCTCAGCAGTCGAACTGTAATGAACAAAAACACAAAAAACCCTTGGTGTAAAGTAAGTTTCAATAAAATAAAATTGATAAAAACAGAATTCCAGGGTTTTCCATAACTTTTTCATTTTCAGTGACTGGTCAGCAGAATCGGTTAGCTTGTCATTTCACTAGTCCGGAAGCTTATTCACTAGTCCATTGTTTTATATTTAATGGGGATGCTCTTCAACAAAGGACTAGCCAGCTGAACCACTTGGAGAGAATTGTGACTAGTCCTCCGGTATTTGGGGCGAATGCTGGATTCTATATGCAGGGTTCTGCCCAGGATTTCTTTAGTGGTGGAAAAAATGTTTCCCTGGAAACCATTGCGCCATGGATCAGTTACACGGCAGATCATATAAACAGACTCAAATCAAAGAAGTACTCAAGATTCATGGCTTTGGATACCATTTTTACTGGTAAATGCCCAAATTTGACATTTCGTTGAAAACCTTTGAAAGGAAACTGCCAGTGGAATTTAAATTTGGAAAATGTGTGGTGGTCGGAAACGGAGAAAATTCTGCCAGTGGTGGTGGGGAATCCCGAGTGCCGGGCGGATTTTCTGGCACCGACCACTGTGGGCAGAACCCTGCATATGGAACTGTGCTGTACAGCTTAACACTATATAGTCAAGAAACAGAAAACAGATGGAGCACAACAGTCATATATTGGACACCATTCAAAAGGAAAAGAAGAAATGAGTGGTCAACATTAAAGGTGAAGAGATGACTTGGGCTTGTGCATTGGGGGTTGTAACCGTTTTGCAATTGTTTTTTTAAGAAATAAATATATGATGAGTTAAAGTTAGGTTGGCAAAAATGCTGTATCCGACGCCATTTTATCTCCCTTAATTTAGATCAAATTATATCCCTACCTGTCCAGAAAGGTTGACTGAATTAAAACAGAGAGGAACACGCACTTGAACTATTACAAAGTGTCAAAAAACTATTCATTTTTAAATCCTATTTGGTTACAGTGGTCTTGACAACGCTACTTGCTAAACACCAATTTAGTTCCTTTGGGCACGAGTGTGTGAGATTACCAGCTGCTCCATGAAATGTCCTCTTGAATTTTCAATGAAGGTCAATAGTTAGCGTTTTAGCTGCCAAATCCTCAAAAGAAATATTATAAGAGAGGAAGAAAGACCAACATCCATTGAAAAATCTTTTAAAATCCCTCAGAAAGTGGCAGTCTGATTTGGAAATTTTTCCCTTAAAGGGGCAGTGTCGTCATGATCATAGTCTGCTTGTGGCTGGACGTGGAAACATTAACTCTCACCCAGTTACTACACGCATGCGCGTTGACAGTCACACCACGAATAAAAGGATAAAAGGACACCGTCATTATTTACTGAGTGAGAGATTCAGAATTTAATGTCTGGCCACGGACTCTTGTCTATGTTTGAGTCCTCTTTGCATCTGGACAACGCATTGGGAAAAAATCAGTCAGGCAGAAGCTAAAATAAGCATGGTAGACAGGTAGCCCAAGTTGGACTCCTCCGCTGACGTCCTACCAGGGCTAGGTAGACAGGCTACAGTTGAAACAGGCAAGGAAAAACGATTGCCCTTGACCTTTCTTATTCTTTTATTCTTATTTGATAGATGGGCATCTTTCCTCCGAAGGTCTGGATGTTGCCCTTAGCATATAGAACTAACATCTGTTCCTAATTTAGCTGTGGTGAAAAGTAATTTAGTTAAAGTATACTGGGAAAGGTTGGTTTACAAAAAAATGATGAGCCGCAATTTATGTCAATCGTTTGGAGTACTGACCTTGGTATGACCTCTTCATCTTCATCCTCCCAGGCTGGTCTCCTCTGCTCTTTATCCAACACGCCAACCTCCTGTTAATTCATAAGATAAGAATGTCCAGTGGAAAAAGTCATTAAATTAACAACAGTCCTAGTTTGGTCCTCCCAACCCCATCCAAAAAGACCCATAAAAGAGAGAGTAACAAAACTTATAAAACTTGTGATTTTAGATGATGCGCAACCCTATTTCAACTCAATATTCACATCAATTCACTGGACGTATTGTTTGGCAACCCCCTCCCCCCCACCTGAAAAAAAATAAAAATAAAAATAAATAATTATAATAATAATATAATATCAATAGTAAATATAAGTTTTAAAAAATTAAAGATAAATAAATAAATTCAAAACAATGTATGCAATCAATATTTGTTATGATATGGGCTAGTTCCGATAACTGTTAGGATTATTGCAACTAGAGATGGGCCAGAAAATTAGTATCAATAATTATCGTGATTTCTTTTTCTATCATGTCTATGGTCTTACTTGGGGAAAAGTCACAAATTTTGAATTTTTTACATGATTGAAATTTGATATCAAATATTTATAATTTAATTGTAATATTAATATTAATACTGATAATGTCTGGAATATCCTTTTTTAATTTCAAAGATTGTTAAACTTAATGGGCCCAATGTTTCAAAGTAGTAGCACTAGCAGGTCCATCTTCAAAAATCTACATTCAACTCAAGGGCTAAAGCAAAGGCTCGAAACTTGAGGCCGTTATCATTTCTTGCATTTTGCACAGGCACAGGTCATTTCGATTGAATGGTTTCTACCTCATCATTGATCATGCAGATTATGCGTTCGCTTGCTTGCACAATTCAATACACAACATGTATTTTCATTCCCTTTTTTCAACTATAAGCACGATTGTTAAACCTAAAGCATTATCTGCCAACACACAACCAGTATACCTACCCGGTCCTCAAACTGCAATTTATTCACAACTGAGTCCTGGCCGCCCAAGACCACCTCTTCTAGCTCTCTCTCAACGTCCGGCTTCTGGATTCTTGAACCGAGCACCGGCAATTCTCCCCGCCGCTCAGACGGTCTGGTTTCCCCATCAGTTTGTTTCACAGTTTTCGGTGCCGAATCTGAAATTCCTTGGGACGAAATGCCATCTTTTCTTGTTAATTCTGTCGCTACAGACCGTTTCTTCGCCCGACGAAGCATCTTTATTTTCTTCAGTAAAGTTCAAACACTTATCACCGCAGACATCTCCTTGTTATCTCGTTATTTCTTTAATTGAAATTGACAACATCTTTCATGTTTTCAGTTTTGCCGCAGAACGTAACCTTCCACTTTTACGTTACACTCTCTGCCACGCACCACGTGTGTGTGCAGCAAGCAATAGAGCGCCACCAACGGTCGTGTCCCTTTGAATCATTACCGACGACTGTTTACAAATATTTTTAGCACAATGAATGGTATTGTGATAATAAGTACATCTCCTTATATGTAATATCTTCAATATTTCGGTAAAGACGATACAAAGTTCACTTATAACAGATTACCAATAATTCTTTTTGATAATTTCAAAATAATTTATTGTCATTTATTTGACTTTTCGTATAATTCGGTCATGAAAAAGCGTAGCCACGTGATAACAATCGGAAAGGGCATTTAAACAGTCTAGTTCCCGTCTCTTAATAATGTCCTTTCTAGACCACACAGCGAGTCTGGTTTCGTTCATCCGTGTCCGCAAGCCCCACGTACCTTTAGCCTTTCTAAGCCCTTTCTAACCTCGCCGGCAAGTCGAGCCCACATGATCATCTCAGTTCTCGCAGTGTTCTCCTACTTTTACCCCGACAAAATCATGGCTGCGAATGCAGAGAGAAGTTTCATCATGGTCAAGCCTGATGGCGTACAACGGGGCCTCATCAGCGACATTATGAAGCGATTTGAGCAAAAGGGCTTCAAGTTGGTGGCTGGTAAAATTATGAAGGTTCGAACCGATTTATTCTTTGTATTGTTCTTCCTTGGTTTTTTTGTGAACGCGATCCAGTGCTACACAATGACACATCATGACATTAGCCCCTAGCTGGATGTATCTTCGGAAAAATTTCCGTATCCAGCTAGCTGCCACTTTCTACTATTCCTTCCTCCATGATCTAACTTGGGCCTTTTGTTAGGGATTTATTTGTTTTTTTAATGGATGTTGATTGTTGGACTTATTTCCACTTTTTAAAACTTAATATTCCTCTGGACCTGGAGGATAAGAATTGGTTGCTAAAGTAACATGCTAAATTTTGACCTTCAAATCAATCCAAGCGCACGTTTCATAACGCGTTCTTTTTTTTCCGTTTGCTTATCACCATTGCAGGCAGATCTCAAATTGGTGAAGGAACATTATATTGATCTCAAGGACAAGCCATTCTACCCCGGCCTCTGTGCTTTCGTGTCTAGCGCTCCTGTGTTCCCGATGGTGTGGGAGGGCCACGGTGTGGTCAAAACTGGTCGTCTCATGCTCGGAGAAACCGACCCGGTAAGTTACTGTAGTGGTGATTCGTCATGAGAGTGTTATTAAAAGAGTTTCACCAGTTTTCCTTATTTTGTCAATAGAAGCACTTTTAGTTTTAGGGCTGTATGCGCCATCTTGTTCAAAGGGGCAGATTTTTTTTAAAAACACATCAAAATCGTCACCAACTCCGCCCTTTTAACTTCATGCACGCGACTGGAAGGTGCGTAGAAGTTCGAGTGCCGAGTCGCAGACATGATTATTTGAAGTGTACAAATCTGCCCCTTGAACAAGATGGCGCATATATTACTATGAAGGTGCCTACTTCAGTCCAAGGCATTGTTTAGGATCTTGACATAGGATGCCCTAAAAAACTCAGAGACGGGGCATCTGAATGGTTCATCTTCAATCTTTGTACTTGTAAATGATTAAGCAGGGTGTCTAAACTAAAGTCGGGTTGTCCAACAGACGCTCAGACTCCCCCTGGTTTAAACCCTATGGTCATAACTCCCTTTCCATCTACCTCCTAGCACGGTAATGTCATGTCATCAT
This sequence comes from Pycnopodia helianthoides, assembly GCA_032158295.1. Classification (NCBI taxonomy): domain Eukaryota; kingdom Metazoa; phylum Echinodermata; class Asteroidea; order Forcipulatida; family Asteriidae; genus Pycnopodia; species Pycnopodia helianthoides. The sequence goes on along the minus strand of CM063248.1, from coordinate 4,362,442 downwards.
TTGGATAAAAAATTCTGAATTATGTACACATGCAACTTTTGAGCTGATCAGCTGATTTCCTTGGTTTTGGTTTCTCAACTGTGCCTTTGAAAATTGAAAAAACAAAACGATGTGCACACAGCTCTTTTTTGCATACAGTCTGTGGACATTCCTTTGTTCTGTGCTTTCTAGAAAAAAACTATTATTCCGGAAAAAGACACTGTGTGGACGTGTGTGAGTCCACATAGTGTTTCAAGTCCCTACATTATGTGGATTTCTCTTTTCTTAGGTCCACACTATATATGTAACACTAAAACATGTTAAACAAAGTCTTGCTGTTAAAAGTATTGTACACTTTTGGTAACAACTCAAAATCAGTGTCCACATTTTGTGTGATTAAACATATACATGAACAAACAAACCTGTGAAGGTTTGAGCTCAATTGGTCATCGAGGTCAAGAGAAAATAGTGAAAATAGATCTTATGTGTTTTCTGTTTTTTAAATTATCGCGGCGATAATTACTATTGTTTTACTCGTTTCTCGAAACGATAGCATTTTAGGCAGAAATATTTTAAGGAACCCTTTCTACCATTACTTACTTTAAATCGTGTAAGTTATGTGCGAATCTGTGAACATTGTGTTTTTCGATCTTACCAATAGTGTACAGGGCCTTTAAACAAAGTCTTAAACAAAGTTGTATGCATGATTATAGTGTTGATTTTATGTTCCGTTTTGTGTGCTTTCGTTTCCAATGTGACTAGGCCAAATCAGCACCAGGCACCATTCGCGGGGATTACTGCATCCATATTGGCCGCAACATCATCCACGGATCAGACTCTGTGGAGACTGCCAAGAAAGAGATTGCGCTGTGGTTCAAGGAGGAGGAGCTTGTGGACTGGAAGCTATCCGGCATTGAGAACATCTACGAATAGAAACTTCATAGTGTTTTCCCCCCATCCATCACAATTCCGTTTAGATTTCACATAGTGTTCGTATTATTACTTAGTGATATTATGTTCAACAAATTTAAGAAGAAAAAAAAGTGGCATCGACTTGCCGTGGCCGATCTGCCAGTTCAGGCAGTCTAATTTTATCCAGGTATAATTTGGTGTGTTGGTTTGTGAAGGTGGAATAAGCCAACTAAACTGTTGGATGTGGCTCTAACTGCAATTGAAGCAATTTGATTGGCTTAATTTGGATTGTTGCCATTGCTCATCAGTGTGAATTTGGTTTCTTTTGAGGGGGAGGAAAAAGCCGATGTGCATTAAGAAAAAGTATTATTTGAAAAACAAAATCAACAAATATTAGACAACTGATGTTTCCTTTTAAACCATTAAAATGGTGTGGTGATATCCAAGGCACAAAAAAATGTATCAGTTTCTGTTTGGGATGCTTCACTGGTCCTCACTCTCCCACAACTGGTGTCCACACGCTGACCAAGTAGCTTGGTTCCAAATAAATTTTAGATGGTTTGTCAACCAAATCTTTCCTCTAAGTCACAAAGTGCACTTAGTTCAGTGTATAAGTTATATAAATCTACGTATGAACTTATAAGTTGTTTGTTTTAGTCCGAAGGTCACTTGGACTTTTTGTTTAAAAATGTTATCTGTCTCAAATTAAGATTTCCATAACACACACAGAAGTCTTCGAAGGACAAATTGATACTCTTTAAAGCATTTCAAAACTTCCATAATAAGCAGTTATCATCTGTGAGTATTGTTGAGGACCTACCCACGAAGGACCAAAACACCACTGTATGCTTTACCTGTCGTCATTACTGTCTGTTAAGCTGGTGTCACTAAGTGTTATGTACAATTAATGTTTACCAGGGTGTTTAGGGCTTTCGGAATCTTGCATTGGTGAAAGGAAGAAAAACAAAAAACAGGAGGTGTCCTCTTCCTCATAAATACTTTGCTATTTCTTATTCTTGTGGCTCAAGTTATTAGAAGAAAAAAAGATGGCTGTTGCAAACTGCTTACCGACAATAATGAACTATGGTATGAATGTAAAAATTAAGTGGTGACCCTAGCAAAACCCGAAAGAGACTCTGCTAGGGTACAAACATGAGGCATTCCCACTTTTTTTACAAATGATTAAAGTTGAGGTTGGGTGACCCTTTTGTCTTTTAAATGGGCGAAAGTGACCCTTTCCAAAGCTCGTTATTTATGTTGTTTGTTTGGGAAGCGTGCGAATAGCACTTATAATGTTTCAATCCTGATGCAAGAATGATATAATAGTCAAGTTCATTTGTTATTCACCTGGGAACTGCATAGGTTTGACAACTCTAATAGCTATTGTGAGTCCGTTTCTAATGTCATGTATCACCGTAACAAGGTGCATCGCATCACAAGACAAGTCATAAGTACCCAATTCATCTTGGGAATAAGACAGCTGTTCAAAACCATAAGTGCTCACTTCAGAAAGATCGTGTTTGCAAACTGCAAAATTTGGGACACTTTAAATTCCATGTATCCAGTTTGAAATACATGCAGGGCCCAATTTCATGGAGCTGCTAGCCTATAATAGCAGAAAAAAGTAGCTAAGCTCAAGTGAATTATGCTTACCAGAGTAAGGTTACCAGCCAAAATACCATGTCACATCTACCATTTGTGACTGGTATCCTGCTTATGTTGGCTCAGCAGAAAATGTGTAAGCAATGTTGTCTGCTTAAGCAGCTCTATGAAATTGAGCCCTGCTCATGAATCAAGGAGGACTGTCTTTAGAAATGGTTGTTAAAAGATTCCACTTAACAATTTTGTACTTAGTGTCGTAAACAACTTACACACATTTGTAAAAAGAAGGAACGTTTTAAAACACCGTCTCTGTAAAAATGTTGACATCTTTAATTTATTGCAGTATAAAAAGCTACTTAAGAATCATGACAACAACAACGAAAAAGCTTCCATGTTTAAAAAACAGGGTGATGGAATAAATGCATTATTTAAAAGGATGATGATGAAAAAGAGAAATTATTGCCATGTGTGTTTATTTATGAGTGTTGCATGCTGAGTCCTTACACCCGCCTACCTACTTCTAGATTTTGTAAATCGGGGGTTAACTTGGACTTGAAGCTGTTTTTGAAAGAATTGTTTGGGGTTTTGCCAAATCGCATGATGTCATCACCCATCATAAATCTTGCTGGCACCATTTTGGGGATTGGATTTTGGGGGTCCCTTGGACAAATCAGACAGTTTTGCTTAAAGGGGCACATTATCTCAAAATCTCCAAAAATTTAGCTGTTTGGAATTACTCATTATCCTTTTTTGAGAACTGTTCATGCACAGAAACACCTACAATGTGTTTTTATTAGTGAGTAGTGATTACAAAAACAAATTGCCTCTTGAAATACAACCAGCGGAACATGCGGTCTGCCATTTTGTGGAGTCAAAATTGGTTCTACAAAATGCCTGAAGCCTTTCTCAGATTCAAATATTTTAGTGACAAATGGACCTCTTCCTCAAAAACTACATTACTTCAGAGGGAGTCGTTTCTCACAATAATTCATTTATACTATCAGCAGCTCTCAGGTGCTCCTTTAACAAGTTTTTATGGTACTGTATTTCTTGAGTAATTATCAAAAGTATCCACTGCCTTTAAGCAGCGTGTGTGCTTTAATATTCACTGCCTCAAGGAGACTGAGAAAGCAAAAGAAGAGAAAAACAAAAGGTCTCCATAGGGGAATTCTAAAGACCGGAGTGCTCCACAAGGAATGTTGTGTACAAAGTCTACGAGAGGATGTTAACTACAGGTACAAAGGAAAGAACAAAAGATGTCTCCACAGGGATGTAAACCATTACCCGGTACTTGGTGCTATGTAAAGGAATAGGTCTAATACTTCAAAACATAGCTCCACAATACCTTGCAGAAAATTTCTGAATGTTGAAGCGCCTTGAGCGTCACTGAGTGACGGATATGAGCGCTATATATAAGAAGCCACTATTATATGAGTTTTTAATCCAAAAATGGCAGATCATTGGCAGCCAGTAGCCGTGTGTGACGTCAGTGCCAAGGGCTCTATTGAAGACACCTGCATTGCCAAACTAAGGGCATGTCATGAGAGGAAATTTACAGACAACTATTTCCAGACAATTCTCCAAGAACTAACAATATTTTCAGATTTGAGTTTTCATTTAATAGGCCTACAGGGTGGTGCAAAAAGAAGGAAACACACTTTTCACAGGAATTTTAACCTAACTTTTTGAAATGTTTTTCTTATAGTGTAGCTCTTCACACACACACATACATGGTAAATATTTTTTTAAATCGTGAGAATATTGTTATTATGTTTAAGGTATTATACAGAATTGGTAAGGATAAAAAACATTGTTGAATTTAGTCTGAAAGCTTACTGATTATGGAGTTCTTATCTAGAACATTTTTTTCTGTGAAATATTTCCCTCTGAAATGAAGTCATATTCAAGAAAACTGTATCTGAAAACCTATTTTTTTTTAAACTGCAGCAACCAAAATTAAGGACAATGTGTTTAAGCCTACATTCTAAAAATTGTGGATGGTTTTTCACAATTTTCTCCTGGCTCACACGATGGATTGAGCCCAAATTTTCACAGATTTGTTATTTCATGTATATGGTTGATCACACAAAACATGAACACTGTCTGCGACTATTTTGTCAGCTCTATCAACCCTGTATAATACCTTTAATTTGAATACAAGTCACTAAAGTCACTTTTGTCCACATGCAAGTCTATATAAATCAGGTGTTTCATAGTTCACAAATATTTAAAACATTCCCATGGAAGGGTAAAAAAATTATCATAATATTCTTGGTGTATGGTTTGATGATATCGAAGAAACACATGAAAAAGAAAAGGAATTAGCCACAGTCATTGTTTGGAGCAGTCTTTTTGTCTTCAAATCAAGCTCTGAGCTCAGTCAAGCGTATGGAATCAAGCTGTCCAGGGACAAACTGTTCGCAGTATGACGTTTTTAAAGTAACCGATATCACAGACAAAATATGCATTTGCAATGATGTCACTTATGTTTAAAGATCAATGCTTTCAAAACCGTTACACTGACATTTTGAAATGTACTCAAAAAGTAGGTGATAATTGCCGTCAAATGTGGTGTATGTATTCATACACTATGTTAATGAGCTGAGGTTGAGCATGCGTACTGCATAGCTTATAATAAAGCACTCATGATACTGGCAAGTAATGTCACACATGTTCGTTCATTTAGTTGTCCAGAACATTACAAATTGGCACCTTCTTTTCTGCACCACCCTGTTTTGTGGTGTGTTGTGGCTAAGTGGTTAAGAGCACAGGACTTAAGCTCTGCTGTTTTTTTTTGTGATCAGCAGAGTGTGGGTTCGAATCCCGGTCGTGGCACTTGTGTCCTTGAGCAAGGTACTTTACCATAATTGCTTTGTCCTTCGGATGTGACATTAAGCCGTAGGCCCGGTGTACTAGGATTGGTAGTGCACGTACAAGAACCCGGAACACTTATCGAGGAAGTGTAGGGGTTAACCCCAGTGTTTCTGGTTCACATAGCAAGCACTCTTGTTCACGGGTTTCCTAAGGATTGCAAGCAACATTAAGTTCACTTATGAGGCATCATTGGTTTCATTACCAGAAATATATTTTACTGATAATAACAACAATAGTAATTGGGGAAAACTGTTTGTTGTACCATTAAGTGTTCCATTTGCATGCAGTTGGTGTGACCAACGCCCTTAAATTCAGGATTGGATGGTTGTGCATTCGACCGTAAACACACATAAAGTGAACCACTTTTCTACTGTCACTGTAAGTTTTTCCAATGGTTGCAAACAAATTGAAGCACCTGAAACCACCCATATGAGTATTTCAATATGTGAATGGACATGCAGGCTTAATACTTTGAAAATAATTTGAGTTGATTAGTATTGTTATTTTTTATAATTGTGGTTCATTACTTGACTTTTACAATTACACTCAAATTTCAATTAAAAAAAGGATGGAAAAGGGAGGTAACTTTTCCCGTCCATTTTCGATGGAATTTTGAGGGTGATTTATTTATGTTGTGTGTGTGAAAAAAAGATCAGATGAATTCACTCCATCATTTCATTCACAGGTTGAAACATTTTTTGGGTGGTTTCAGGTACTTAAAAAAGAAGAAGTTACCATCATTGGAAAAAACTGGTAAGGGAAACGATCAGCCAACTGGTACTCTTCATTGTGTTTCCTGTCACTGATAACATCTCAGAGTTGTTTAATAAACACCAAATAAAAGGATGACATTTTTGTTGAGTACAAACCGTCGACAGCAGGCATCAAACATCTAAAACAGATGTAGAAATAAAATTCTTAACGCGACAAACCTAGAATGATATAAAAGGCCATGGCACTGGGATGAAGGGCACTTCTATTATTGGTGTGTTGACCTTTCAACAAAGAAGCTTCAATTTGAAGGGCGGCATCGAGATAATCACAGTTAAAACAGAAAACTCCGACCGTGATGTAATTCAAGTCTGGATCCAAGGATCTCATTGTTCCTCGGAGTAGAGACACTTCAGTTAATCTAATAATAATCAGCATTCTTTTCTCATTTTTTTTCTTCTTGCCTTCTTTAAAGGGACACGTTGCCTTCAGATTAGATGCGGCTTTGGGCTGTAAAAAGCATTTATGTCATTAATATGGTTGGAAAGATGTTTCAAAAGTAGAATATAATTATTCAAACAAATATACCTCAAAGTTGTGTGGTTTTCCTTTCATTAGGTGAACCAACACTGTGGGCCATTTTGTAGAACCAAATTTTTGACTCCACAAAATGGCGGACCGTGTTAGTTTACGAAATAAAAGGAAAACCGCACAATTTTAAGGGATATTTGTGTGAAACATTATATTCTACTTTTAAAACATCTTTCAACCATATTCATGTAATAAGAAACACTCTTACATTCCAACAGACCCAATCGAAGGCACCGTATCCCTTCAATAAAAAGAAAGATATTGGAATAAAAAAAACATGTTTTGTGCAGTACATTTGAGAAAGATTATCACCGTAGAATGCTTGGATTAATGCAGTCTTTCGGCCTTGGAACACGACACATATGTTACAGGTAATTTGGAGGCAACCAACTGCAGTGCAGTAAAAAGAACACTTCGGTCTCACAAGGGCATTTTTTTCTGACATCGTCTTACTATCCCAAGAAATGTGAAAAATTTTCTCTGTGGATGTTGCCTGGAACTGGTTGTCTGTATATTGCCTCGTGTGACAGGGCCATTCAGATTGGCTCGGTGGTTCCCTTCCCTGCCTTTCACCTCTCTGTGGACCCCGGTTCGAATCCCACCTCAGACCAGAGCCCTGCATGTGGATTGGGTTTCAGTCCCTGCCTGATTGCGCGGGTTTCTTCCTATTTGAGGTTTACCTCCCTATCTAAAACTGGAATTTGTCTTCGATGTCTCCTTTAAACTAGTTGGTGTGATGTTTCCATTAGGATGCTTTGCTGACTACATGTATACATATATGGTTTTTGAGGCATTGCATGGTGAGGTATCAATGCATATTCGGTTTGCGGTAACACCATGTGTATAAATATCTACTTTGCTGTGTAGATGTTGTTCTTTAGAGAACTTGTCTTGCTTTTTGTTCTACTACCGCGGAGTAGATTTTCGGAATTCGGGAGACTTCTCAAATCTGAAGAGAACTGTCCTGTTTCTCTAAAGAACCAAATCTACACAGCAAAGTAGATAAGTATACACATGGTGTTACCGCAAACCTAATATACATTGATACAATTCAGTTTCCCATTTAGACATGACCCTTATAGTATAACACACCATCATAGGAAGATTGGAAGGTAGACCAAAATTATAACAGAAAAACTGTGGCATACAACTTTCTCTTGAACTTGAGTCTATTTATAACCATAGAATCTCAAATACTCTAAATCAGAACCTTTAATTATAATTTTTATGAATCTGATGTTTTATAGGAGGACTGCAGTCGTGATTGCAGCAGGCCGGTGGCTATATACAGAGAATTATGAGCTCTAATCCAGTTACTGCATGCATGCGTGCACTGACTGTCACATCACAAAAGGGGGACCATCATTATTACTGTGATGTGACCACCAGCTCACATGCGAGCAGTAACTGATTAAAAGAGTTCCGTGTACAGCCACAGACCTGCTATGATCGTGATGACAGTCCCCCTTTAATATTACTAGTTTTGCAAAATTGCATTTCCCTCAACGATTATTTATTTCATTTTATTTTATACGTAAAAATCTACAAAAATATAAATGTATACAAACATCTGTTGTACGTATAATACAAGCCACTGAAATCCTCAAATTAACAACCAACAATCCATGAGGGAATTTATAAAATATCATAATTGGCCATAAAAATAAGAAGTGTCTCCTGACAAAGAACAGAGCATACCGTTCCTAAACATTGAGTATCAAATTATTTTTCAGAACCAAATATATTCAAAAGAGAAAATTCACAAGAGGTCACCGCAACCTTATAATTCTTGAGGTCACGTAACCTTATAATTCTTGAGGTCACGCAACCTTATAATTCTTGAGGTCACGCAACCTTATAATTCTTGAGGTCACGCAACCTTATAATTCTTGAGGTCACGCAACCTTATAATTCTTGAGGTCACCGCAACCTTATAATTCTTGAGGTCACGTAACCTTATAATTCTTGAGGTCACGCAACCTTTATTCTTGAGTCACGCACCTTAACTTTCTTGAGGTCACGTAACCTTATAATTCCTTGAGGTCACGCAACCTTATAATCTTTGATGTCACCGCACCTTATAATTCTTGAGATCACGTAACCTTATAATTCTTAGGTAACGTAAACTTAAAAATCTTGAGGTCAGTAACACTTTATATTCTTGAGGTCACGCAACCTTTAATTCCTTGAGGTTTACGCAAATCTTATAATTCTTAAAGGTCACGCAACCTTATAATTTCTTGAGGTCACGCAACCTAAATAATTCTTGAGGTCACGCAACCTTATAATTCTTGAGGTCACGCAACCTTATAATTCTTGAGGTCACGCAACCTTATAATTCTTGAGGTCACGCAACCTTATAATTCTTGAGGTCACGCAACCTTATAATTCTTGAGGTCACGCAACCTTATAATTCTTATTGTCTATAAGCCTTGCCGATCAAAATTGGTTTTCTCATTGATTGTTATTTCCGAGACTATGACGGTTTTCGAGATGGAAACATTTCTCTGGAGGATTGGTACCAAGTGAAGTTTATAATCAGGGAACTATCAAGGAAAAGCTGGAAACGATCTTTATGATATCTCCCAATTCTATACTTATATCTTTAAACAGTAAAGTTATAATACCATACTTTCTCATATAAAATCTGACGCATTTGCCTTTAGAGCATGCAAACAACATTGGTAATTATCACAGACAAGTATCCGCATTTTATGTGACCCAACTTTCACTCGTAAGAAATCACAAACCTGTAAAAGTTCGGTCATCAGAGTCACAAGAAAATAGTGAAGAAAAAAAAAACTGGCGTGTCGTGGCCAAGGCAGTTTAGTGCATCGGACTCAAGTTCTGGTGGCTATGTCATTGGGGTGTGGGTTCGAATCCCGGTCATGACACTTGTTACTATCATTGCTTCTCTTCACCCTGGGGTAAATGGGTAGCTGTGAGCGCAGAGATGGTTCTTGTGATTGGTTTAGCTTGGTACACTACATATTTGGCAGCTAAGGCCGAGACCAGGGTCCAATTTCATAGAGTTGCTTAAGCTGAAAATGTTGCTTAACGATTGTCTGCTAAACAGAAATGAGCAGGATACCAGTCACAAATTGTACACGTGACATTGTAGTTTGGCTGGTAACCTTATTCTGGTAAGCAGAATTTTGTTGTGCTTAGCTACTTTTTGTGCTTAAGCAGCTCTATGAAATTGGGCCCAGGGGTAATAATGTTGGAGCGCCATCAGTGTCACTAAGTGACATATTTAAGTCCTATATAAGAAGCCACTACCATTGTTATTATTATTACCCAAAAAACACTCATTCCAATGTTCAAAAGCATTTCTTATGACAGAAACTTTTAGCTCTAAGAAGACCTCTTTGAAGAACAAATGGCATGGGGTAATAATGTTGGAGCGCCATAAGCATCACTGAGTGATGGATTTGAGTGCTATTATTATAAGAAGCCATTATTGTTATCATTATTATTACTAATATTTTGTCTGGTCAATTTTCTTTGTTCAACCCTAAACTAATATTTATATATTATGTCGGATATCAATTTTTTATTTCTATGTCCGAATCAAACATCAGATGTTGGAAATCGGGATATTAAAACTACCTGTTTTACCAATTTCTCAAAAACTTTCAACAAAATTACACGTATTTCAAGTGAAGTTTTCTTCATACTATGTAAGTTATGTACTAATCTGTGAACGTTATAATTTTCAATCTTACCAATGTTGTGGACACACTTTAAAACAATGCGTACAATGAAACCATTCAAAAACACCTTAGTAAACATTAAAAAAGATTTTCCTAAACAAATAATCTGTATCTTGGTCCTTGACAAAAATGAAGTGACAAAAATGCAGGCCTGGAATTTCGCTTCCATAGAAAAATATTAAAAGTTTATGGGAAACTTTTGAAGGGGCACCAAGGCCAAGATCAGGGCAAAAGAGGCCATGGCCTCCATGTAATTCCAGGCCTGTGATAAAGGCATAAAGTAACGACCCACCTCCACATGAAAAAAATCATTTCTAAGAACACTTACCTTTTTGATATATATATTTTTTTTTTGAATGGCTAAGCTGCTCCACTCTTAAGTAAGTTATGAACAAAGCTGAAAGACCTAAATGATTTACCAATAAACCTAAAGAAACCCCGAGACATACCAGTCAATTGAACCAATTTGCTTGACGCCCTCATCTCCTGGTTGCCCCATTTTGGGAGTCAATGTCCTCCGTGTGTTATACAGTGTAGTGCAAATTTTAGGCCACGCGGCGTTTACACGCCTTCAGGGGTGCCAGTCAGAAGCCGTTCAACCTGTAACTGTCATATAGCCAGGGATCACACCAAAGTTTCTGATACAACCAGGGAAGCGGCAGCCATGCAGGGGATCACCTTAAGGGGATAAAACTTCTGAATGGCGCCCTCATCAAATAGATTGACAAAATATGGAGACTGCCTACATTAGGGCTAGATAGCTCAGTGGGTAGAGTGCTAAACTGTTAACCAAGGGTTCAAATCCCACTCTAGTCAAATTTAAAAATTTGTTTTTTCAACCCCAAATTATTTAAAATTTACCCAGTCAGTTTCCCTTGTGGTTTATTACTTTATGTTTGAATTAGTGTACGAGTAACGCTAAATTTGGTACAACCAAAATAGTGGTCACAGGATTAGTCCATTGACCATTGCCTCTTATCCTAGAACTGGCATAAGTAATTACAGAAGCATTTATCTCTGCTTTAACCAAGGCCCAATGTCATAAAGCTGTTGAGCAGAATAAACTTGCTAACTACTTCACGGCGTTATTACAAAATAACGTTGTTCTCTTTCGAGAAATTATGGAGTGTCTTCTCCGTGAATTGGCCAAACCTTGACCGTAAGACGGAGTTTACTGGGATCTCAGACTGGCCTCCAATACGCCAAATACAATGATAAACAATGGTGGCAGCCTATTGATTGCTTGTACAACGAACGGTCGAAGGTCTGAAATCGGAGATTACACAATAACCCCCCGGAAAAAAGGGAGATTTTGAGCGTTAACTCCATGACCCTTTGTCACGGTTTTTACAGAGGAAATGAAGCGTAAATAGTATATCCGGGGGCATGACCGACCCAACCAAAAGAGGACCAAACCAAAACTCATTAACTAATGCATTCGCTAAGCATCAATAAGCGGGGTACCAGTCACAAACAATGTAAAATACATAGTGGTTTCGCTGAACAATTCTTTCTCTGCTCAGCATGTTCTTGGGGGGCTAAACAACTTTATGAAAAAAGAGTCCTGAGCATCCATTCATTTCTATCATTTCACAGTATTGCTATGACAGTAAGCAAAATGTTCATGCAATGTGATAAGGTGTGACAATTGTCCACAAACTATGGTGTCTAGAATATCAGATATGAGACTCAATCAACCAAAGGTTTTGTTGTTCTAAATCTAATAAAAGCTTTTTTTACATAAAGTCTTCTGTGTGGTTACCAAAAAATATATAATTTTTCTTATGTTATTAAGAAAGAACATCGTAAAAAAAAGTCATCTCTTCCTAAGATTCTCTTCAATCTGTTCCACCTACTCCATCTTCTCTCGGCCCTAACTCTTCCACTTTTGCATTGTTCTTGCTTCTTTGTTTGCTGTGCTCAGTGTCGAGGCCATTTTCTTCAAGACCTTTTGGTGCAACATCATCATCGTCATCCTCATCTCCATCGCTACCAACTTGATCATCGTCGTCGTCATCGACACCCTCTGTCTCTTCCGATGGTACTTCAACTCCATCTTCCTTCGTGCCGTTCGTTTCAACTTCCTCTCCGACTTCTGCCTCATCCTTCTCCGACACCGCCTCCTCTTCATCTTCACCCGTCTTCGACGTCGCCTCCTCTTCTTCATCTTCCTCCTGTTCCTTGGCGACAGACTCTTTAGCTGCTTTCTGCTTTTGCTCTTCGAGCTTTCTCTCTTCCTCTTCAAGATGCTCCAGCAGTCTTGGGTCCTTCAGCTCTGGGCAGACCTCTAAGAGGGCTTGCTCAATGATGGTCTACAAGGACCAGCAGAGAATTCTCAGGGTTAAATTTCAAAATGTGGCATATTTCTAAATTCAGAAAAAACACAGATTTTGCTGTGAGCAAAAACTGACATGCACAACATCATTAGAACATTTATATGTAAGATAATTAGGTAGAATAGTGAAAATACAAAATGTTTCAGTTAGCAAAACAAACAGTAATTGAAAGTATTACTTTAGCATACTGAAAAAGAATTACACAATCAAAAGTACTCAGCACTAATTCTAAAAATAGAAGCTAAGTACCCGGATCTCAGACAACGTGTCAAATTTCACTAACATGCGCGCGTGTACCCGTCCAAGTTTTACGCTCACTTGCATGTACTGACCGTACCACATGTGCGGTTAGAAGCACCAATGATGAGGTGATCCATAAGTAGTAAATTGTTGTCTGAAAGCCGGGTATTTTGATCAAAAGTGACATCATTAGTGCGGAGTGCTATTAAAGCAAAGGAAATGGAAAGCAAAGAGGCATCAGAGTTCGGAAGCTCACACCAAAAATGGCAATACCTAAACAGGAGTAAAGCTTCTTGGTTTTAAGGGACATTCAATTCTTAAGTTACAAATAGTAGACATGTAATTTTATTTTTTTTAGAAAAGAAGAAGAAAAAAAGAGGAAACTGAAATGTACCAAAACTTTGTACAGTGTTTATTCAGTTTTTTATTGCACTAAAAAAGAAGGGAAAAAGAGAAGAAATAAGCTGATCAGCTAAAACATTAACTGCATTATGGTAACTTAGAATTGGCTTCAGTCACAAATAAGAAAAATTCTTAATAAGTAAACAGTAACAAGGACAAATAACATTGAAATACACATAACACACCAGTCCAAATCATAGTTCAAATCTTTTTATAAATTTTTTCAAAATGAGTAGAAAAACATTGATTATATGATCGTTCATTGAGTATTGATTAATGAATGATTATTGATCATTGACTGGGTATTGATAACTAATTGACGAATGATTATTGATCATTGAGTGGGTATTGATAACTAATTGACGAATGATTATTGATCATTGATTGAATTGATTGTTATGAGTGTTTATTGAGTATTGATTATTTGATACTCACATAGACCAGGTGTTTATTGGTGCGGATATCTTGGAAGGCATCAAAGACTTTAGTGGCACCAAGACGACTGTTGGTTTTCCCCAAGAGGGACTGCAGAAAATCTGACCACAAAAGATTAAAACAACAAGAGTTTTAAAAGGTACAGGAAACAAAAATTTGTTCAAACAAATTAACTCTTGTTTAAACAGTAAGCATAACAGTCATCGATTAACAAATTAAATCATAAAAAAAACATTAGAATTAAAATTAGAATTAAAATTAGCAATGTCATTTTCCGCATCATAAAAATACAGAAATTAAGATTCCATTGGCACATAAGAATAGTAAATAGTAATATAGTAAATTCATCTAATTAAAAACAATAATTTATTGAAAAGTTTACACAGATTAAAAGGACAGAAATATACACTCAAATAAAACATTTACTTAAATACGAGAAAAGTTAGAAAGTTATACAATGAATGGGAAAACCTGCAGTAAACAAACATACAAATAAGTACCCCTATTTACATACAGATGATGTGTTAAAGGCCCTGTACACTATTGGTAAAATCGAAAAACACAATGTTCACAGATTCACACATACCTTACATGATTTAAAGTAAGTAATGGTAGAAAGGGTTCCTTAAAATATTTCTGCCTAAAATGCTATCATTTCTGAGAAACGAGTGAAACAATAGTAATTATCGCGCGCGATAATTTGAAAAAACAGAAAACACATAAGAGCTCTTTTCACTATTTTCTTGTGACCTCGATGACCAATTGAGCTCAAACTTTCACAGGTTTGTTTGTTCATGCATATGTTTAATCACACAAAATGTGGACACTGATTTTGAGCTGTTACCAAAAGTGTACAATACCTTAAAATGAATGAATGGGGAGTTGGGGACAAAGGATTGCCAGTATAGAGTAATGTTTGTATGAGAAACACAAAGTCTAAGATCTGTTAAAAACAAAGCAATCAAATAGGGGATGTGTATGATCGGGTAAAATCAAATGTACTTTAGATTTTGCATATTTCAAAAAAACAATCCGGCTATGACTATGGCTACGGCTAGACCACTGATTCTGCAGATAGTTAATCATTACTGTTGTAAGCCAACAGTCACTAGCCAAATCGACCAAATACACATAGCCTTGCCTATGGCTCGGGCTAGAATGTCGCATCTTTCTATACTAGAGCCAACAGTCACAGCCACAGACACTGCCATAGCCATTTAATTCAGCCATTGCATTGGCTTTGGCTATGGCTAAGGCTAGATCGATGCATCTATTCTATTCTATCTTTCTACTGAAGCCAACAGTCACAGCCATAGCCTAAGCCACTAAATTCACAAGCAGTCTAATATAAAAGGCGGAGTATGAGACAACACCCTTGGCTATGGCTACGGATTGAAGTCAGCAGCCACAGCCATAACCGAGGACACTTTGAGATGTGTTAAATTTTTCAAATATTGTTCATGTCAAATCTTGAAATTCAAATATACTTCAAATTCATGAGAAAGTTAAACCATGACTTAAAAATGCTGAAATTTCGTACCTGGCAGATACTTCAAGAACTTCTCCTTGGCCTTCTTTTTCATCTGAACTCTTTGCTCAGAGCTGGGTACCGGTTGAGGGGGAGCCAGTTTTCCTTTTGGCCATATCGAGTCTTGGAGCATACGTATGTAGTAGATGATCATGGGTTCCGATACGAACCATTCAACGGTCTCTCTCAGCTGCCTGGGGAACAGAGGGTTGAATTTGTGAATGTGTGAATTAGAAAAAACACTTAAGCCTTCACTGTAAATGTCTCAAAGTCTTAGAGTGCGATGACCCTCAGAATGTCAGGATCCCTTCCGACTCAAGCTCAGCGTGATCATGCGAAGTGAAGACCCGGTTCTGAGTACAGAGTCGACGCTTGACCTCCAGCATGAGGCCCTCCCCCCCCTCCCAACTGATCAATTTGTGATGAACTTACGTATGAAAGAAGTCAACCTGGGGTAATGAGGTACATGTAGATGAATTGTTAAAGTGGTGGATACTTACTTGTTGATTGTCCCTCCGAACGTTGACTGTACGAAGAAGATGAGCTTCCTACGTAGCCATTTGAACATCCCATGAAGCTCAAACACTTCACTGATTAGAGTATAGAGAGGCTCGGCCGTAGAATCCCAACGATCCTGAGAACTGTCATGGGAAAGATCGAAAACAAAAAACACACATGAAAACTTTACGGACAAAAATGACCTGTGGTGTAAATGCAAAAGCAGTATGGCCTCTTGTTTCTCAATGGGCTAACCATTAAAGGTATTAAACAGGATTGGTAGAGCTGGAAAAATAGTCGCAGACAGTGTTCATGTTTTGTGTGATTAACCATATACATGAAATAACAAACCTGTGAACATTTGGGCTTCATCCGTTGTGTGAGTCAGGAGAAAATAGTGAAAAACCACGCACAATTTTCAGCATGTGTGAACACATTGTTCTTAATTTTGGTTGTAACAACCCAAACCAGCTGTTTCTGTTTTTCTTATATAGATTTTCAGATACAGTTATCTCGAATATGAATTCATTTCAGAGGGAAATGTTTCACAGAAAAAATGGTTCCAGTATGAACTTCATAATCGGTAAGCTTTCAGATTAGAAGTAAGCAATGTTTTTATCCTTACCAATCCTGTATAAAACCTATAAAACTTTGAGAAAGACTCTGCTAGGGTTGAAATGTTATATCATTACCACATTTGTCACAAAATTTGATTTAAAAAGAAACCAATTTTATTTCTTCATTTTTTTTAACAATGACAAAAAAAAATGAATGAAATGAAAAATAACACAATATTGGACACCAATGCCTTCTACTAAGCATACATTTTCATCAACGTAGAAAAGACTTCAGCAAACAGAAAAAGCCATGCATCCAACCAGATAAACATAACATCCAATGTTAGACAACCATAGAGAACATGCATAGAAACATGCAGCGTGTGGTGGCCGAGCGGTCTAGAGCATCAAACTCAAGTTCTGATGGCCGCGTCATCAGCGTGTGGGTTCGAATCCCGGTCGTGACAATCGTGTTCTTGGCCAAGACACTCAACCATGATGGCTTCTCATCACCCAAGAGTAAATGGGTACCTGCGAGGGTAGAGATTGTTGATGTGAATAATTGGCAACCTGTGTGCCCGTTTTGGCTGCCGGTGCTGCTACTCCAAAGGAGTTCAGACGGTTTCAGGAATGCTCAAGGCCCAATGAAGAGGGGTAGTAATAATGTAAGACGCTTACAATGTTTAAAAGTGCCTAATAAGCACTTATTACTATTTACCATCATATTATTTAATATACTGCACTTGTAGATCCTTCTAATTGATTGATCCTTGTCAATTGAACACGCGTCACGTGTCATACCTTATTTTGCTATGTATACTGTTCAGACACTCCAAGAGTTAATATAGGAGTCCTATATTGATAAATATAGGACGCTTGAGACACTTCGCAGCTAACCTTCACGCATACTAATAGATTTTACATTGATTGCGATACGCATTTGGTTGCATTATTAGCGCCTGTGTAAGCTTGTGCGCCAACACAGTATGGCCTAGAACGCCAAACGCGTTTTAGCCAACCGATGTTAAACAGCTCAAGCTATGTCTTTATCAGCATTTAATACCTTATTGTTGAAATAGACATAAATTGTTCCACACATTGTCATATTTATTGTTGAAATAAATCATCAACTGTATAAAAAATATCAAATGACAAGGATCTATGTGTGGGGTGTATAAACAAATATAGGATGAATTTTTTCATACAATATAACCAAGTACAAGCTCATAAACTGAGTTAGGACTGTCCATTTCAGTCAGCTTCGCCTCGTGAAATGGAACAGTCAGATTTCACCTTGTCATTTATATTCTGTATTTAATATTGTACTCATATGGATCCAATATTTGTGTATTATTTAAATCCTTTAGGGGTTTAGGGTCATATGGATCAATATTTGTAAATTATCTAAATCCCTCAGGGTTTAGGTCATATGGATCCAATATTTGTGTATTATTTAAAATCCTTTATGGGTTTAGGTCATATGGATCCAATATTTGTGTATTATTCAAAATCCTTTAGGGTTTAGGGTCATATGGATCCAATATTTGTGTATTATTCAAAATCCTTTATGGCTTTAGGGTCATATGGATCCAATATTTGTGTATTCTTCAAAATCCTTTAGGGTTTAGGGTCATATGGATCCAATATTTGTGTATTATTCAAAATCCTTTAGGGGTTTAGGGTCATATGGATCCAATATTTGTGTATTCTCAAAATCCTTTAGGGTTTAGGGTCATATGGATCAATATTTGTGTATTATTCAAATCCTTTAGGGGTTTAGGGTCATATGGATCCAATATTTGTGTATTATTCAAATCCTTTAGGGGTTTAGGGTCATATGGATCCAATATTTGTATACTATTCTATATCTTTTAGCATGTTTAGGGGTTAGGGTCAGTTGGCACTAAACTTCATGATGACAAACCTCTCCTCATCAGCGTCAGTATCCTCCGCTCCTCGGTCCTCCTCCTGATCTCCTAACGCCGACTTGAAGATTCCCGCGATGGAGAAGACGCTTTTCTTTTTCTCTTTCTTCTCCTCTTTGCTACGGATACCATGCAACGGAAAAACAATGAGAGCAGGCACAGTGAATAGATGAACAGGGCCAGAGGTGCACAAGACAATACATGAATAAGAAACATGAAACAGTCAAAGAAATCTATGTTTCTCTGGCTGATATCACATTATTACTACGGCTTACGAAGAACTGTCACAAGAGAAATTGGCAGACGAGAATCTAAATCTCGTTAAAGAAAATGAAAAAATATTGGTGTTGGCGAAAGACCGATCCATTAAGCTCCACCCCTTATTGCACTGACCAATCACAACTGCCCATCTGTCGTAAGAGTGTAACAAAAGTCGAACATGTTAAGATCCCCATACAAAATGTAAACAAGCTTCTGCAATTTGGATTTCTTCCAACGGTCTTTTGTGTGTGGCACAGGGGAAGAGCAAAACACAACCGGCCGTCATACGCGCGACACATGTGAGCACCATTGAAAGGCGGTTTCTATGGTGGACGGAGCTTAACAGATGGTGGACGGAGCTTAACCATCTATAGCTGGTGAAAGCCTGCGGACACGGTACTTTATGATAATGTATAGATTTTATGATCATGCATATGACGTGACAAAGAAGTAACAAGCGATAGACACGGCTTTTTGGAAGAAAGTGAGGAGTGCAGCGTATTCATTTCTAGCATCTTAATACATTTGTGAACATGCTTCTAGGCAGAGAATAATTATGACCCAACCTTGCTCACCACCTAGTGATACTATCGATATTAAATTAGTTTTTACAAGTTACATCATTCAAACATCTTCTTGAAAACTTGATCAAAAAATTGTATCTACAGAATGAATTGGCAAAATCAGTAGAAATCTTTTGAAGTGTACTGTTAATTTTCTTTGGCAAAATAAGCAACGACAATCAAAGAAACTTGTTTTATTTATTTGTACTTTAGTTTAAGAATTGAAAATTCCATGTAGAGAAATTGAAAACAAAAAAACATTTTTTAGAGATACTCAAGTGCCAAAATTGGCTAAAAACATGTAACTCTTGCTTAGTGAAAACAGGTTACCGACCCAAATGCAATGTGATATATAATGTTTATAACCAGTTCCCCAGCTCGTTTACGCTCACTTCATCACACACAATTTTGGTCATTTGGGGAAACTTGAGACTGGTAACCGCTGGCAAGACTTACCTTGCTGTTCTCAGGCATTCAGGAGTGGGTACCAGGAAGGTGTAAAGAACCTCGCTGTGTCTCAGTGTCTCATCTTGAACTACAGACTGTCAAAAAACAAAAACAAAAAACGTCTTTAAGATGTTCTTCTTTCACATTAAACTAAAAGGGAGAATATTTTATCATTGATGCTGTGTTCCCAGTTAACAGTGAAGTCATGGCCAAGTGATCCAGTTTAACAAATTTCATGTTCTGTCGTTCACAGGGTGTGGGCTCGAATTCCAGCCTGGTTGGTTACGATGCTTTTGTCCTTGAGCAAGATAGTTAACCAGCATTGCTTTGTTCTGCGGATGGGATAAAAATCCGTAGGTCCCGTGTACCAGGATTGGTAGAGCACATAAAAGAATCGTGAACACGTATCGTGGAGGAGTAGGGGTTAACCCCGGTGTTTCTGGTTCACATAGCAAGCACCCTGGTTGACAGGTTTCCTCAGGCTTGCAAACTATAAGTTCACTTAGGAGGCATCCTTGGTTTCATTACCAGAGATTGAAAATCATCAACATCGATAACAACAATCTGGTGACTAGTAAGACTTCTCTTCAAGTGGCCTGGCTGGCTTGTTCAGTACTTCCCAAGGCCACATGTGAACCACTGCCAGTTCAGACATGACTTCAAATTTAAGTCTTATGAAAATGACAATGTTGAAAGGTAACCAGTGGAAAAACTGGCAGACGAGTAAAATGTCAAGCTAACTGGTCTCGCTGGCCAGCCACTGAAAAGGCAAGGGAAAAACCTGCGACGGAATCTTTTAATAAAAAAAAAATTATGAGATATTGCCTAACTCACAAGGCCGAACGGCCACTTCAAGGTGAGGGCTACACTTAACTGATTTGGGCTGTTAACCCAAATCAAATGACAACGGGGGCAAGTTGCCACCTACTCCTGGGGCTGAAATAGGGTTACCCCTTCACTCACAGTCTGCAAGGATGTAGGTCTGGGTATCATCCACTAGGAGCCTAGCTGGTAAAGCAGAATGCACTACCTTCCCAACTTTTTACAAGCAATTATGGTTAAGTGCCTTGCTCAAGGGCACAAGTGTCATGACCGGGATTCAAACCCACACTGTGCTGCTGACAACACCAGAGCTTGGTACGGTAACTAGACCACTCGGCCACAACATGCCACATTTATGTTGATTTAGTGATGACTTACCGTGAGGTACTTCTGCAGCGTCACTTGTGAGTTATGTCAGGAAGTCTTGATCCAGTTTCTTGAACGGTTTCCGGCTAACCTGCGGTAGTTCCATTTTACCCACCCACTTGAGCACTGTAACATTTCAGAAATATTCAAATCAAATTATTGTCTTTCATAAATAAAAAAACTTAATACATTAGGGCTGCTATTAACACAAAAATATTTGGGACATTTTTAATTTAAGAGCTTGTTGCAGGGGTGAGATTGTATAAAAATGAAAAATCTTTCTGGGTTGAAAATGAAAGATTGACGAGAGCGGACTCGAACCTGCGACTCGGCCTACCAATGGCTATCTTCTGATGTGACAGTCTCTCATTTTGTCAAATCTTGTTTGGGGTGCAAAGAGGCGGCACATTAATCGTTGTTGCAGTTTCAAGTCCCCTTGTCAATTATTTTGACAATCAAAATGTTGGGATCCCGACAAGTAATTGATTTTTAGTTTTCAGTTACCAGCCACTGATTATTGGCAGTTTTTTGCGTGCGATACCTTAAAATAAAAGCGTTGCTGCTTCTGTTACATTAGTGTTCTTGTTTGTGTGTAAGTGTTTCATAGTCTTTGAGAAAGACTCTGCTAGGATCAAAAATGAGGCAAACTTCTTGAAAAAAAAGCTTATAACTTTCCTATAAAAATAGCTCTTTAAATTAATCTAAATATTAAGGTCAAATCGGCCAAAAATCGGCTGAACTAGAATGTGCTGAAGTACCTCTTTTAATCTCTGCTGCAGGCGTGGAAATCCCCCAGACGACGTGAAACGACCCATCCTGGTATGGCTATTGATGGGTCAATGGGATGTACCACTATCACATAATAGGGGACGACTTTATCACCCTCCTCCAAGATCTGCAGAAAAACCAGTGTAGTCAGTACGTCTTATGTGATTTTAATGTGTTGGAAACAGTTATATTTTATTTAATTAGATGCCTCCACTCTGGTTACTTTTCCAGACATTGATGAAATGTTATGCCCATTTGGTGTTGACCCAAATCTAACCTTTTAAAAGCTTCTTAAAAGAAATAATAAAAGGGGAATATAAAAACCAAATAAAACCAAAATGTAAATATAGTGAGCAAAAAAAAAGGCAATTACTCTTCTCATGAGCCTGACAGGTCATGTTCTAGAGTACCTGGATGGTTCCATAGGTGACAGGTGCACATCCTCCTTCAGTCATTTGAGTTTATAATACACCAGTAACTCGATGAGTAACTCAAAAGTGTAATTATAGTAAGCAAATTTAAGGCAATCGATCTTTTTATGAGCCTCAAAGGTCCATTCTAGAGTACCTAGATGGTATCAAGAGGTGACAGGTTCACATCCTCCTTCTGTAATCTGAGTTTACACTACACCAGTAACTCACCTGAGCAGAGCAAATGTCAGTCCTCCACTTGCCGATGTAGTCACACCACAAATCCGTCCTCTCGATGTAAACCTCGAGGGATCCTTTCTCAAGACGGAGTTGCTCAATTTCCTTCTCCAGCATTTGCTGCATCTTAAAGGATAAAAATAAAACCCCCAAAAGAACACAAGTCTCGATAAGTCAACTGGTCACCTTGATTATTTTAAAAACTAATCGGTTTTACACATCAATCTTAAAACCGTTCCCACTGATAATAGAGTGTTCAGGAGTACCCTTTTCAAAAATTTGCTTTTTTTTTAAATTTAATGTTTCCAATTTAGTCAGTTGCTGAGGGTCTGTGGCTGCTGGTACATGATTTTCGGTACCTCTTTTGGTTTGTTCACTTTATGATTTGTATCTTTGTATTATATATTTCTCTATTGTTGGTTGAAAAGCAGAGGTGTCCTAACTATAGTCTCCAAAAAAGATCAAGGCAAGAGTGAAGTCAGTAAGTTTTCTCCACACTCCTGTTAAAGGTATTGTACACTTTTGGTAACAGCTCAAAATCAGTGTCCACATTTTGTGTGATTAAACATATACATGAACAAACAAACCTGTGAAAGTTTGGGCTCAATTGGTCATCGAGGTCACGAGAAAATAGTGAAAAGAGATCTGATGTGTTTTCTGTTTTTTCAAATTATCACGCGCGATAATTACTATTGTTTTACTCGTTTCTCAGAAACGATAGCATTTTAGGCAGAAATACTTTAAGGAACCCTTTCTACCATTACTTACTTTAAATCGTGTAAGTTATGTGTGAATCTGTGAACATTGTGTTTTTCGATTTTACCAATAGTGTACAGGGCCTTTAAGACAAACCAAAGCAGACTTTTAGCCCTAGGGGACCTCTGAGAACAGTACCCTACCTTTGAGTCTGATGAGTGAGCACTCTTGAGGTTACTCAGAGCTTGTTGTTTACTGCCGAGTCGCTCATCAACGTGGTGAAGTTTACTCATGACGGACACCGTCTGCTCTTCAAAGCTGGTTTCATCCGTTGGCAGAACGTCCTGAGGTGGCTTGACCTGAATAAAAAACGTACAGTTTGAATTTTGTTGAAATAAATGAACAAGAAAACCAGTATTAAATTGACACACATGTCTTTTATTCAATCAGCTATGAGTCTTAAAGGTATCATACAGAATTGGTAAGGATAAAAAACATAATTGTTTAATTTTCAGTCTGAAAGCTTACTGATTGTGAAGTTAAAGCTTAGTGATTATAAAGTTCAAACCAGAATCATTTTGTTTTCCAAGAAATTTTTTCCCCTCTAGAATGAAGTCATATTCAAGAAAACTGTATCTGAAAACCTAAAAAACAGCAACAGCTGACTTCGGTTGTTACAACCAAAATTAAGGACAATGCTTTCGAGCCTACATGCTGAAAATTGTTCATGGTTTTTCACTATTTTCTCCTGACTCACATCACGGACTAAGCCCAAATTTTCACAGGTTTGTTATTTCATGTATGTGGTCGATCACACAAAACATTAACACTGTCTGCGACTATTTTGTCACCTCTACCAATCCTGTATAATACCTTCTTAAAAAACAAGTCATACACCACAAAGTCTTAAAAGGGCCACTTAGAGAAGTCGTAATAGATATTAAGATTTACATAGATGTTAAATTTGCACCAAAATCTGTCAAATCTTGACACTCAAAGAACGAGTAAAAACACATCAACATTCCAAAACAACATATCAGTTACATAATTCAAATCATCAATATTAAAAACTTACACATTTGATAATTATATCATACATGTACACTACCAGCAGATAGGCTAGGAAGTCTGGCTAGAAAGTCTGAGTAGGAGCTTAAAAAGAAGTGCCTGCATAAAAAAGAGTTAAAAGTCTGTGCCTGATGCATTGGCCAGCTGTGTGACCAGAGGTGAGAGTCATTGCTGATAAAAAAGGCTGAAACTGGGATCCAGCTGCCGATTTCACGAAACTTTACGCAACTGCGTAAGTGCACTTGTGCAACATTTGTTGCGTAAGTTGTGCACCACTTTTACCACAAGAAATCTTGCACAAGTGGACTTATGCAGTTGCGTAAAGTTTTGTGAAATCGGCTGCAGATCTTAGGAGGTACGTTGAAACGATGGCATTTCCACCTTTTGACAGCCCCTGGAGTTACAGATTCCAAGGAGCTTCTGGGAACAGCATCCTCAGCACTAGAGGAGTAGATCAAAGAGCAGGATTTATCTTCATCCGGAGAAAGTTGAAGTTTTTTTTGTCACCAAGCAGATGTAAAAAATGCCTGAATTCAGATAAAAGTCTGAAATTTCTCATCCCTGAGTGACATCAAAACAGGGCTAATAAAAACGAATTGCACAAAGACTACCTTGGTATTGAAGCCTTTCTTTTCAAGGACCTCTGGGCTGAGGTCCTCCCTGGTCCCTTTGTCTTTCTGCTCTCCTAGCGAGGCCATCAGTTTAGTGTAGATGTCACTGACTAAGAAGGATGGATAGTATGTCTCATCCAGCTCTTGGTACACCTGATGCTGGGCGCTGAAGAATGACTCTGGACCCTACAAGAGAGTGGACAAGTGTGACATTATACAATTGTTGCCTGCGGTGACATGGTCCATGGTGTTTTGTACAACCGAGGGGGCAAATGGCACCCAGGCGAAGGTCCATGGTGTTTTGTACAACCGAGGGGGCAAATGGCACCCAGGCGAAGGTCCATGGTGTTTTGTACAACCGAGGGGCAATGGCACCCAGGCGAAGGTCCATGGTGTTTTGTACAACCGAGGGGGCAAATGGCACCCTCGGCTTTGTCCTCGGGTGCCATTTGCCCCTCGAGGGTGTACAAAACCCATGGACCATGTCACAGCAGGCAACAATTGTTTTGTTATACCTCTATCTTGAATTCTTAGTAATATTTTCCTCATCTGAAGGACTCCAATTTCATCGAAACGATGATAATCTCGATCCCATGCTGCACAGAAAGTTGTACGACGCGCGCGGGTGAGAGGAGAGTGGTACATGGATATTTGTTGCCCGCTCATGTGATCGTTCTGCGCCAATGAAAATACAGCATTCAAGACAGAGGTATAACAATATCTCTTGGGGTAGGAAAGTGGAGTGTCGTGTCCGGACTCAAGTTCTGGGCCAGTTTTCATAGAGCTGCTCAAGGGTAACAAAAATATGCATACCAGAATAAGGTAACCAATCGCATGTATGAATTGTGACTGGTATCCTGCTCATTTAATGCTTAGCAGAAATTTT
The DNA here is from genome assembly GCA_032158295.1 of Pycnopodia helianthoides. Lineage (NCBI taxonomy): Eukaryota > Metazoa > Echinodermata > Asteroidea > Forcipulatida > Asteriidae > Pycnopodia > Pycnopodia helianthoides. Next base: position 4,337,004 of record CM063248.1, on the reverse strand, counting down.
TTAAAGCAATATTTTGCTGCTTAAGAGCTTAAATTGGGTCAAGGTGTTATCAGAGTGCGGGTTCGAGTCCCAGTCATGGCACTTTTCTCCATGAGCAAGACTTTTGACCATAATTGCTTTGTCCTTCGGATAGCATTTAAGGCTGTAAGTCCCGTGTGTTGTGTAATGCACATTCAAGAGCCCAGTACACTTATCGCTAACAGAAGGGGTTTGCCCTGGTGTGTCTGCATTATTATCACTATTAAGAATTCAATCAAAATGCTTCATTTGGTACTCAAATCAAAGTTCTTGATTTTCATCTAATGTTTCCAGACCAACAAGAACAATTTCCCAAAGTGTGAGTATTCTTGTCAGAGGCCGAGTGACAAACCTTATCAGCTGCCAAGAAGTCCGCCATGCCTTTGACGTGAGCTTTGTCAACCTTGACTGCACTGGTTGTGGCTATGTAGGTCTGGTAGATCTCATTGGCATACATGTGCTGATCCTTGGCCTGAAAAAAATAAACAAGAACAAAATTGCGAAACCTGAAATCAACAAACTCAGCATGAGGCTGTATTTTTACCCTAGCAGCGCCCTGTATTAAAGGTAAGGGTCATCTTTTGGTAAATCCGAAAGGGACACCGCTAGGGTTGAGAGAGTTAGAGGGTGCCCTTCAAACAATTCTGTTAACACTGCAAGTTTGCATCGGTAGTCAGGATACCAGACCAATTTTGACTAGATATCGTACGATTTCAACAAAGTAACAGACAATTTTATTATTGAATCTTGTCTCACCTTTTTACTAGCTCTCAGTCGATCAACCGCCAACCAGAAGCTGTCAAAATACACAAAAATAAAAACATAAGAAATGTTGTTTCCTTCTCACATTGAAGAGTAGCCTTTGGTCAAGGCCTTCAATGCTTAGACAGCATTATGATGCACTCATTTTCCAATAGATGGAATCCTTATGAACTGGTAAAAAACTTGAAAATCTCTAATCTCACCTTAAAAGGTTGTAAAATGCCATTGTATTAGATATCCATTGAGGGCGAAATTGCCAACATCCTAAAACATCCAATGAACTCACACTTCAAATATATGGGTCTGTACATTTGTTTACAGGAAATCTTTAGTTCATTCCTGACTTTAAAATAAAAAAGGTAATAAATTTGACCATTTGACTGACGCAAAATTCCTCTTTGGAATGTACAGTCCTATTTGTTGATGATATCATTGAAGTCACGTTTCAAATTTCACTCTAAAAAAGTATCAGATAAAATGATATTTTACACCATTTTAACGTGAGGTAAAGCCTTGTAGTTTTTGTTTCCATTTTCATAAGGAGTCTGTCTATAGACCCGTCGCATTGGCCGCCATCGCTGAGGTCAAACAAAGGAAATGTGCACACATGTACGCGCCGCGCACAACTCTCGGCCAATGATAGGTCTTCACTGACCTCAGTGAGGGCGTTGCTTGGGTCTTGTGACGTCATATGCTGGGGGGTGTATTAGATAATGACTGCATCGCAGAACTTAATTTTTGTTTTTGGACACACAATGTACAAAGAAACCCAAGTTTCACAAAAATGTTTTAAAACTTGCATGATCTGTGATTGTTTTATTTTTTGCTCTTGAGAATTAGCTGTTGCAGACTGCTTACCAACCAAAAGGACCTATGGTATAAATGCAAAAAAAAGTTTGTGGCCTGACGTTTCGACCCTAGCAGAGTCTTTCTCGAAGGCTAGATGGCAACAAAACACACATCAACAGGTATACTAATGTAACAGAAGCAGTCAAATGGAAATAGATGAAAAGAGAGAGGGGCCCTCAAAATGGTTTGATGGCTTCTAATGTAATGAATACAATGGGGGTTTCATAGCAGAGCGGATAAGAACACCAATCTCAAGCTCTGGTGTTTCTGTTCAGAAGAGTGTGGGTTCGAGTCCCGGTCATGACACTTGTGTCCCTGAGCAAGACACTTAACTATGATTGTTTCTCTCCACCCAGGGGTAAATGGGTACCTGTGAGGGCAGAGATGGTTCTTGTAATTGATTTAGCTTAGTAGCGCATACTTGCTGCACAGGCTGTATACTCCCCAGGGAGCTGAGATGGTTTAAGGAATGAAATAAATGGCCCAGTGACCAGGGGTAATAAGTGTGAAGCGCTTTGAGACGCCCTTGGGTGTGATAAAACCAAATATTATTATTATCTTACTTGAGGAGGTCGTCCTTGCCGTCCTTCTTGAGGAAGTTGGTGAGGTACGCCCTGGCTACCTTGTCCGAGAGGATCTCATCCAGGGTAAGGACCCTCTGTGGTCTCAGATCATCCAGTGGTTTGGAGGAAGCCGACCGGTTGTACACCTGGTACTCTGGCCCTCCGAGAAGCGCTAGACGTCTCTCACACTGTACTTTGGCAACTTTGCACTGTAAGATGTAAAAGAATCAAGTGACCTCAAAATGACCTCAGAATGACCTCAGATTTATGGAAAATGCCTGCACAAAGTTGTTGTAGTTGCTTCCATTGGCTCTCTGACCCAAGAGTAATGTGCAATACTTCGTTCAAATATCTCCCCAAGGCCTTAAGAGTTATCGTCTTACCTGGTTGATGTACCTCTTGAGATTGCGGACTCTGAGGAGGTTGACCTTACCGCCGCTCTTGGCAGACTTATCAGCCTCTGGCCCCCGGGATTTCTTTAGATCTTGGATCATGGTGGCATGCATTATTTCAGTGATGATGTGATACCTGACGAAGAAAATGAAAAAAATGAATCGGAAAGAAGTTTCTCAGGCTTTCTATAAATACTAAAATCGTGACAAATATTTTAGGAATATCAAAAAGCTGATTAAGGAACACTGTTTTCCCAGTTCAAACAACTGTAACCAAAACTGTAGTCCGAGTCTGAGTTTTTCAGTCCCTGCCTGATTGTGTGGGTTTTCCCTGGAATATTTCTCTGGGGTTTTCCTGAAACTTCCTTCATTGTCTTCTCTCCACGGGTTCTTGGCTAGTATAGTGATTAAGTTTGCAACCAGAATTAATAAATTAAGTAAATGAAATGAAACGAAATGAAATAACACTTCTAATGTATCAGGGAAGATGGAAACAAAGTTTCAGCTCCAACCTTATTTGTTGTAATTCCTGTATATCATTGCACAAGTTGATCAGCTTGATAAACTCCTCATAGGAAGCCGCATAGGCGTATTTACGCTTGTGGTTCTCGGCCAGGCTCTCTCGATGCTCCAGAAACGACACCAGCATATTGTTGATGAAGTACGGGTCACAGATCATGTCCACGGCAGGTTTCAGTACTGTACATATACACAAACAAAAACGGGCTGATTATGATGTTTTGGCTGACGATGTGGGTTTAGATTAAATAATTCACTCAACAGGTGGAGATTGAACTTGAGAACACACACTGTTTTAATAGATGCTAAGTTTGCATCAGGATAAAGAACACTATTTGGTTTTACCCATACACCGATGTGTGTAAAGCACTCTATACTCAGTACTTTCCAGTGTCCTGTGAAAAAATCTATATTAACAGGCATTTTACTCTGGTGGGATTCAAACTCGCTGCTACAATATAGGATTCGACTGCCTCTTCCTACCAGGCAATCTCCGTGGTCCCATGGTAAGACATCTGCTCTAGAAATTAGAATGGCAAAGGTTGTGGGTTAGAATCCCACCCAATTAATGTGCCTGTTTATTTTTTCACAGGACTCGAGAGAGAGTACTGAGTATATAATAAAAAATCTTCCTTATGACAAAATTATGGTGCTGGACCCTTTGCCAGTAGAGGGCGCTAGCACGGCTCGTTCAGGTGTGCAGCGTAATCACATAATGTTCTTATATCGCACACAACAGGTTGATTATCACATAGCAGGTGCGGTGTATCGCACGCGCAAGTCAGCCGCATGCATACATAGATACAATTTACTGATAATCAATACAGGATACATCTATAATCAATAACCTCTAACTAATGCATAATTTCACAACAATGATCAATAGTTTAGTCACCAAAAAGGAAAAAAATTCAAAAATTTATTGCAAGTCTGGATTTCAAATACTTTCAGAAATGCACACCATCCAGACAAACTGAGATCAATCGCAAGAATTTTGTACGAACCTCCGCATGTGATTATTTCCCGCAACAAATGCCTGGCCGTGTCCGAGTTGGCGATGCCGGCTGGGAGCATGAGTACAAGCATGACCTCCGTTGTCTCTCGTAAAAACTCCCTCTCCGCCTCTTCACTGATGAGACAGGGATGAAGGAGGAAGGGCTTGGGGTTCGGGGCATCTCTGAGGAAGAGAAAGAATAGAATGAGATTTCACTTTCAAAAATGAAGCTCACGACAACATTGGTAACAGTCAAAGATCAGTATCTGCACTTTATGTGACCCTTACATTAAAATAACAAACCTGTGAAAGTTTAAGCTCAATTGGTCATCGGAGTCATAAGAAAATAGTGAAAAACCCCTGTATACGTTTTCACTGTTTTCAAACATCAGGTTTGGGACTAAGTGAGATCGAAACAAATTGTGTCACTAAGCAAAAACAGTTTCAAAGGAAGTTTTCCAACATGATCATAATTACACCATGTAAAGTTGCGTGCAAATCTGTGAACATCCCAATTGTGCCAATGCATATGACAACACAAGCCTAAACAGCACCCTCACAGAGGTCAAAGGCAGACCTGTCATTGGCTGAAAGTTGTGCAGGGCACGTACACGCGCGATGGCGACCCAATGCAAGGGGTCTGTGTTGAAGCACACCCATTAAATAATGACAGTAAACAATTTTCCTTGTACAGCGCATCTAAATGCTACAAACAATGTACACGTATTGGTCAACAGTCATCATTTTTGCCGACACAATTTTGACACTCAGTGTGCAAAAAAACTTGTCCAGTCCGAACATTTTGTGGCAAGCTGGATGAAGTAGTTCCCCTAGGGACTTAAAAACTCAGTTCAGATTTGCATCTTCAAAGGTTTGGTCTGTGCACAACTGTCTAAGGAATGATTCAGACATGTGAATGTGAAGGGAGGGAAAGGAGAATGGGACCAGTCAAATATTTGACTCCACAAAATGGCCGACCGTGTTAGTTCGTGAAGTTAAAGGAAAACCACGCAATTTCGAGGCATATTCGTGTGGATCATTGTATTCTACTTTTAAAACATCTTTCTCATCATATGCATTTTATAACAAACGGTTCCAAAAAACACTTTTTATTGCTAGGAACTGTGTCCAGTTCTGGCTGAAAGACAATATCTAGTGTGTGTGGACACGATAAGAAGAAGAAGACAAACACTTTTTATCGACCAACTCGCCCGATCCAAGGCAACGTAAACCTTTAATCCTGCTATATCCTTCAGAAGTAGAGAGTTAAAAGCTCAAAGAGCCCGAGTCCTTCTAAACCCTCCTAATTTTGCTTACGAGTCCGTTTAGATCCTTTTATGAAAAGGACACTAGCAGCACTGATCCCCCATGAAGCCCAGATCCTTCTGAATCCCATTTTGACCAGGGCCCAATTTCATAGAGCTGCTTAACGGTAAGCAAATTTTCGTGCTAACTGTAGCAGAAAAATTTGTTTAATCATAAGCGTATTTCACAGGCTAGCAAGAAAATAAGGCGGTCATCTTGCGCATTCACAATGGTTTTTGCATTGTTACGTCATTCATTTTCCTGCAGTAAGCACCGGAAGGTTAGCATGCCTTTTTCGTGTGCTTACGGTTAGCAGCGCTACGAAATAGAAACTCGTACGTGAGCACAGAATCGGCCGTTAAGCAGCTCTATGAAATTGGGCCCTCGCTGCACTCTTTCTCTTTCCTCTTGTGTAAAATACAGCCCGATGTCCTCATTCCTTCTAAATCCTCCCATAGCAGAAACCCACTTTGGCCCCCAATCCTTCTGGATCCTCCAACACTGCAGAGTCCTTAAAACCTCAGTCCTTCTGAATCCTTCACTTCGACAAAGAGAAGGACTTGGGCTAATACATTGTAGGTTGGGTAACCCAGGTTCCCAGAAATGTACAAATACACATAATTTCATAGAGCTGCTTCAGCAGAAAATACTGCTTAACAATTTTCTTCTAAGCAGAAATCAGCAGAACACCAGTCACAAATTGAACATGTGACATAGTAGTTTGGCTGGTAACCTCATTCTGGTAAGCATAATTTTGTTTTGCTTAGCTAATTTTCGTGCTTAAGCAGCTCTATGAAATTGGACCTTGGTCTTTACATGGAGCTTTCTACACATATCCTATGGAAAATAACTTGAATTGGTTGAGAGTGACCAATCCACTACCCTGGACACCTTGTACGCATTGCTAAAAGATTATCCAAATAACAACAATAGACCTTATGCACATGACGTCATGTGAGTAGGGCGCCCTCGGCTAGCGGTCAAACAACGATTGCTCATTAGCCCATCCTAATCGTCATGCAAACATAGATTTCCTTTTTTTTTTATGGTTTCCGCATCATTTTAACTCTAAGATAGTAGAGTGATGACGTCAATGCATTAATTAAAGGTCCAGAGTTAATGACAAATGAGAAAACAAAACTATGTATGGCATCGCCCAGGTGCGTTTTCTTTTCTGTGTTGTTGTGGCTTGAAAATCTCAAGAAGTAGCCAGAAACAAAATAGCAAAAAATAAAATCTAAACTTACTTCACTGTTGTGTCTCTCAGTTCAGCAAAGTGGTCACATAATTTATAAACAATATCACTGGTGAAGAATCGCACCTAGAAAGAAGAAAACCAAAGCAACATTGACTTTAAAAAAGCACAACAAAATTATGCTTACCAGAACAAGGTTACCAGTCAAAGAACCATGTTACATGCACCATCTTTGACTGGCATCCTGCTCAGTTTTGCTTAGCACAAAATTGTTAAGCGCTATTGCTCTGTAAAATAGGGCCCAGGTTCAGGCCTGGAATTCCACGGAGGCCAAGGCCTGTGTTGCCCCCCGGTCTTGGCCTTGGTACCCCTGGAAAAGCTTCCCAAAGACTTTCAGATTTTCCAATGGAAGTGCCCTTTGCAACATGAAAATGGCCTTGCCCTCTCAAGGGTGAAATTCCAGGCCTGCAGGTTGGCTCGGTGATTTCTTCCCTGCCTTTCACCTCTGTTGACCCCGACTTGAATCCCGGACAGGAGCCTTGCCTGTGGATCAGCTTTTAAAGTTTTCAGTCCCTACCTGGGCCAAAATTTCATAGAGCTGCTTAAGCAAGGAATTATGCTTAGCATATGACAAAAGGGGACCCCCATTGTTTTCCTTTGTGATAGCAATCAGGGACCTAATGTCCCTTTGGTTACAAGTCCTCTGTTTGTTGAATGTCTCAACAAGTACACACACACACACGTCTATTGTTGCATTACAAGAGTCGCTTGCTGAAATGGCGTCCAGTGCACATTTTACATTTCAGAATGAGTTCACCATCTTGCCTGTTCAGTGCTCTACAATTTTTGGACTCAATTTTTTGTACACACACACACGTCTATTGTTGCATTACAAGAGTCGCTTGCTGAAATGGCGTCCAGTGCACATTTCACATTTCAGAAGGAGTTCCCTCATCTCGCCCGTTCAGTGCTCTACAATCTTTGGACTCAATGACTAACCAACGGGATAGCAAGCATTTTCCCTTCCACTTGCCAAACGCAAGTTAATACACCTAAGTACCAGGTCAAAATTCTGTCTAAGTGGTCAAGCTGGCCTAGTCCAGTGTTGAAAAGCATCCCTTTTTCGATATGAACAAGTGAAAAAGCAAGCAGACTATGACAATGAGCTGAATGGTCCAACTGGCTAGTCACTGATAATGTTAAGGGGAATCCCTGCACAGTTAAAGGAACATTACAGAATTGGTAAGAACATAATTCTTACATAAAACTTACACGGTCTAATGATGATGATAGTAGAAAACATCCCTTGAAATATTTGTCTGAAATGCCATATTTGATGAGAAATGAATAAACTAACTTGCCGATTTGAGTTTATCGCTCAGTGAGCGTTTTATTCATTTGTTGAATCTATACGATTTCATGCAAAATGTGTAATCGGTTTTTCACTATTTTCTCGTGACCCAGATGGCCGATTGATCTCAAACTTCTACAGGTTTGTCAGTTTATGTATATGGTGGATTACATAAAGTGCTTACACTGCCAGCAACTATTTTGTTAGCAAAAACCAATTCTGTAATGTTCCTTTAAGTGTTAGAAAAGAGGAAACCCAAGATGTTACGACTGGGGGAAAAGTTTTACTCGCCTCGTCAATGTTCTTCAGCCTCTTCATCAGATTATCCAAAAACTCCCACATGTCTTCTCTGTGAGAGGAGTTAAACGAAATCAAAACAATTATATTTAAACGAATAACAATGACATACGGGACAAGGAACATTATTTTAATTTTACTCTTTTTTCGTTACACATCAGATCAGTGTGTAAAACTGTATACACAATCATTGTTAAAAGTTACAGTTAAAAGTTTAGTTATTGTTTTAGTTAGTGAACAAAACTAAATGAAACTTAAATAAAATTTAAAAAAAACAAGAATTTGAAAATAATTTATCCATTTGTTACCGCATGACATGCATGAGGGCACTTTCAACGGCAAATTTCTTTGCATCACAATTACAGTTTGATCTTATTTTGACTGCCTGTATGTTGTTTTCTTTAATGGCCAAATAACAACAAAGAAAAAGACAGTTCATTTTACTTGTTTCGCAATCACATGAATTTGATTCACACACGCCCTCACACGGTCAAAAATAATGCAAACTGAATTTAATTCCCTTTGCAGATATCTTCTTGATTTTAAATGCAAAGCAAAAATAAGTCTGGTGCCTTAAATGTGAATAAAAGCAAGCATTTACAATCACACTGGTGTATTCAGGGATCCTGACCGAGTTGCAATGCAGGCCTGATGCAGAATTAAACAAAGAACTTGTTTATTAATTAAAAATGCGGACAAATTAGAAATGAATTGTTCAAACTTACTCTAACGCAGAGGTGAACACATCTGTGTCTTGTCCGAGTTGAGTATACCAACTCAGCACAAAGTCCTTCATGATTAAATCAAAAACTATCCCAAGGATAAATGACAAAAGAAAAATATTAACTACCAGAAAATTTTGCAGCATTAAAAAAAAAAAAAAAACTTTAAAAAATGATTGTTTCAAATTGAAGAAGTTTATTCACAAGCTTTGCAACAAGGAGAGGCAACGCAGGAATTGCAAGAAATAATCAATAATTATTCACATAGTTTACATTATCAATTATTAATAAATACCTTGGAGAGTTTATGCACTCTGATTGGTCGAAGACTGGTCACGTGGGGGTGTATTAACATGTGATATAAAGACCGGCTCAGTGAAATAGCGAATAAATGGCCCCTTAACAAGCACATTGTTGTGTAAAATCCTATGCACTATGTGCTTGTTGCGCAGCATACTACTGGTATCAAATCAACTCATTTCTTTGAAAACCACAAATTCTCACGATTTTTACAGTTTTTTCGTTATAAGGCATTTATTAATGGGATTAACAGTGCGATGAGCCGGTCTTCACTGCGTGGTAATGACCTTGGTTGGTGGCTGGCCGCTGTTAATGGACCTCGCCTTCGGCTCTGTCCATTAACAGCGGCCAGCCACCAGCCCGGTCATTACCACGCAGTGAAGACCGGCTCATCGCACTGTTATTCCCTAAATACAAAACGAGAGAAACTGACTGGGTAAATTTTAATTAATCACCAAACCTTTCGATCTTGAAATACAATCTTCTTCAAGAAGTAAAATCTCTTTACACCTGGGGGGGGGGGGTGGGGGCAGATCATTCTCCGTTGCAGCACCATATCTCTGGAATTACATGTAGCTACCTCTTCACATTAAAACCTCCAATAGACCATGTGAACTTTGTTTACAATAAGTGTGACCTTGTACATTCTTTGAGTATTCTGGCAGGCAAGATACTACACTGGTCCTATGGGAAAGTTGACATTTTGTGTCATAATTTCCACATAAAACCAAGAGTTATGAAAGTAAAAGCTGGACAAGTTTTTAGATGTGCCCCCTTTCATCGTATCAAAAGTTGATAAGAATTAGACAGTGCAATCTCCATAAAATATAAAGTTTTATGCTTTCTTCCATTGAGCCGTGTACAAATCGTGCCTGCAGGAAGTCCAGGCTCTGTGGCTCTTTTGTAAACATGTGATGTCACAGGTCACATCGTCTATACTATTCACTCATTCAGAAAGTCTCTCAAAACACACTTCATGTCAAAAGAATTTAGTTTTTCTTAATGTAAATTTTCTTTGGTTCCTTTTGGGTTTTTTTCTCCTCTCTTTGTTAAAAGCACCTTGAGCACCTTGAGCTTTCTAAGTCTTTGTTGAGCAAAAAAAAATTGACTAGAACAGGATTTGAACCTGCAATTAACATGCTGGTGAGGCAGGAGATTCTGATTGTCCCCCATAAGGCCAAACTTCTTCTGATAGCGCCCTCTATTGAGTTAACCTCCTTCAGCCCATGTTAATTTCCCATAATGGGGGACAAAATCTCCGGGGGGGGGGGGGGGGGACACACAGATTTCCCTAGGACACTGGCACTCTATAATGTACACTAATATAAAATACAACAAACATCTTCAAAAAGGCATTAAAATACACAAGCAAATAGTCAACCTGTAACATCAATCGTCATAATAACCTTCATTAAAATCGTCAAATTAGTTCACTTCAAAACTTTGCAAAACAACAAGACAAACATTCTCCATAGTGACAACTTTCTTATCATGGCTTAACCAATGTATAAATTTGGATCCATCAATTGCTGAACAAAACACACGAAAACCTCCCATCGAAGGTCTTATTACAGCATTTCTCGAATTAACACAAAACAAGGGAAGGATATCAAAACTCGCTGCTATTTATACAATATTCTTTTGTCTGTATGATAAGAACATTTCTTTGTGAGTTGAACAATAAGAAGAACATATTTGGTACAATGATGGTTTCCTAGAAACTCAAGGCAGCCATCAACGTTCTCCACACAAACACGACAGACAAACACATATTATGTATATAATTCTGATGACTCATCCATCTTCGGAATTACTCAAATGTCCTTCAAGACGAAAAGGGTAATTTCGTCGACATGTCACCTTATTTACAACAAGTGTGACCTTGTACATTCCACGGCATTTCTCAGCAGTCAAGAAACTACGCTGGTCATACATGTATGAGAAATTGCACATTTTGTGTCAAAATGACACATAAAATGAAGATTTGTAAAAAGAACAGCAGTACAAATTTTGAAATGGGCTCCCCTTCTTTGTATCAAAAGTTAACATAAAATTGTACAGAGCAATTTTTATGAAATTGAAATTAAGAGTAATTATGTCGATCCTTCATTGTGCAAACTATGCCTACGGGAGTCCCGGCTCTGTGGCTCTTTTGTAAACCTGTGATGTCACAGGTCACATGGTCTACGGATATTTGTGTTAGGTTCTTTGAATTGGATCTACCCCAAAGGATCAACATATTATTATTGTTGTTTTATACACAGGGAACTCTATATCCTTGATGAAGTCAACATACAAGATAAACATCAGTTCAAGGTGAACGGCCACTCAACAAGTTTAAGGAGCCTTTGTGTGAAATCGTATCCCTCGTCTTGCGTTAGGCGTCTATGACTTGAATCTACCCCAAAGGAGCAACATGTTCTTATTGTTGTTTTACACACAGGGAACTCTATCCTTGATGAAGTCTACACAAAAGATAAACATCAGTTCAAGGTGAACGGCCACTCAACTCAAAAAGTTTAAGCAGCCAGACGTCACATCTTCCTTTGTGTGAAATCGTATCCCTTTGGTATAAGAACCAATTCCTAGAAGGGCCACCGATCCATGGATCCGTTTTGTCAGTTTGTCACAGCACAACTATGCCCTGCATGTATACAACCTTGGCAAAACATACATGTACATATGAATAATGCGAAGGGTCTTGTTTGACAATTGGCTTTACGACAGGGTCGTTCCTGATGGTTTTTTACTTTCTGACCTTTGGATTTCTTGCTAAACTTTTAACAACAGAGATTATCTCTAATACATCAGTAACTGTTTTGATTCTATTACCTAAAATGTTTATTCTCACATTGTTTGAATTCTTCTATCAATATTTCCGATTTGTTTTGCGTACTTGCGAGAAGTCTTACAGTGCTCATTATTTTGTTAAAGACAGGTACATGTATGCATGCAGAGCTATGTATTGTGTGTGACAAGGTGCAATCTGCAGCCAACCATACTTAAACTACACCGGAGCAAACCCCCGTCTCTCAACAATAAAATTCTACTGGGTTTCTTTTAGGTACATTACACAACACACCTGGACTTACAACTTTACATCCCATCCCTGAAGGACAAAGCATAGACAAAGCAAGCGTGGCTAATTTTCTTCCTCATGAAAGGACAGAAGGATCATGACTGGGTACAGAACCCACACTCTGCCAAAAACCACAACTTGATTAAGACCCCCCCCCCCAAACCCGGCCTTGACATTCCACAATATAGTCTATTATAGTCCAGTTCTCTAATGCACAATAGCAAAACGAAGAATGGTAAAGACTAAGTAGTCAGAACTTCCTTTCTGAACTAACAGTAGTTGTAATTAAAAAGTTGGTTCTGCAAGACTACTCAAGAAAAATCACTGACACCCAGGGACATCAGTCTTCTTTTAGACAGACAGGATTAAACACATTGTTTGGTTTGAATACCATCTTTTTGAGTCGGGACCAGAATTTTGGGTCTTAAATTTAACTCATCCAAATTAAAACCCTTACAGACTACACTCTACAGTAGGCAGTTTGTCTATCAGGTGGCCTAATTCCTGCAATATCCTCTTCTCCTACGTGTACGTCACTCCACACCAAATTGTCTGGACTTAGATAAGTTTGTATGCCTGACCCTGCATGCCCAGTAGACAAGCACTTGTTGTTTTGGGCCTACAGGCCCCCGGCCAGTCCTTCTGAATCCTTCACTTTGGCAAGTGGATATAAAAGGATTTAGGACTGTAAGTTAAGGGATCACTCTATGCACAGGGCTCAAATTGTTGTTTTTTTCTTTTTTTTTGGGGGGGGGGGAACCACATGAACGCAGAGCTTGTAGTTCACAATTTTTACTGGACCAGAACTTTTTTTACAAGGCCAGAATCAAAACGAGAAAAAAACTACTCTACACAGTGTCACAATTAAACTGTTTTTATTTGGACAAGTACTAAGAGAAGAATGGTCGTGTTTGTCTTGTGAGTAATACTTTCATACTCAACAGAATTTAAAGATATTTATCGGACTCAAAGTCAACATTTGAACATAATTTTCAAAATTAAAGATGAGGTGAGTATTCAAAAACACGAGACCGCCTGGACTTGTCCAGTCGTAAGTTTACAGGCCCAACACTAAAAACACCGGCATCCAGCCTGTGGTCCGGTGAAAATTTTGATAAATACCTCAATCAAAAATAGTAATAATTGTTGAATTGTGGGCAAAATTCAGGTACACTGTAGCTTAAAACGAGACCCACAACAAACATGACAAAGACAAACACAAACAAATGTTGTGCAGTGCAGAAGCTATGTAGAATACTTTATCAGTGAGACCAGAGACAGTAGCAACAAATGTAGCAACAGTAAGGGGAAATCCTTTAACTTTTCGAACATTGAAGTAAAAATACGATAAAAGACCAATAAGTTGACGTTATGGACAAAATATACCTGGGCTAAAAATTATTTAAATAAGTGGAAACTCTGTCTCTCAACATTCAACGGTGATAAAACCGTAACGTGATATAGAAGATGTCATCGGGGTCAAGTGGTTAGACTGCAGGACTTGCAATTCACAAGGTTGTGGGTTCGAATCCAGCCAGGCTAACCGCTCATTCCCCAATGACTAAGTATTGTCGTCTAGCAAGAGCGGGTTGAGTGTTGGTGTAAAATGGAGTACAGAGGCCCAAGCCAACCCCAGGGTAAACAACAAATTGTTTTTTTTAAACAATAATTGTTTGTTTAATAAACGACTTGTTTATTTCTCACCTTCTTTGATTGCCTTGTCCATATTCCTTGAGATCACTAAGCCTCTCGGCCGACGATGCTTCCGAGATAAAACTTCCTGTTTAATCAAAACAAAGACACATTTGATTAATCCTCCAAGGAAAAACAAACTTATCTTATTTGTAAGAGAAACTAAATTTCTATAAAGATTCAAATTTGTTTCATAAAACTTGAAGTAGTAAAATGAAAAGATACCCACTATGCAGCTAAACCACAACTAGTCCCCCCCTCCCAATAAACATTTGAAGCATGAAGTATAAAAACAAGAAGTTAAATTTTGTTATTATTATTATTATTATTTATTTGGCCAAGATTTCAATACAACAATACAATACAAGAAACTAACATTACTTTAAATCTTAAAATAACCAGAGCAAATGGAAACCAAAATGCATTACTGATGTTGGAATGGAACAGTTAGCACTGACAGAACAAATCAAGGCAACAACAACTATTGGAATCAGATGACAAGTCAAAACCCATTCTAAGATTGCCAGGATTATAAAAGTGAACCAAACCACTGTGACTCAAAAGCCTATTGAACCAATCTTAAAATGGGAAAACAATCCTTAAACGAATAAACATAAAACAATACAAAAGGCATACTTTGGAAATAAAATACTTATGAAGAACAAAATATACTAGACTAAGTTTAAAAATCAACTTACATGTGGTAAGCACATGAGAAAAAGTATAATTGAGGTTTTTGTGATTTTGTAATGCGCTTTTGAACATTTTATGGTGAAATGCGCACAATAAATGTGGTTTTATTTTTACTATTATTCTTATTATGAATAGACTGACCTTAAAAACGATTACAAATGAGGAAATAAACACATAGAAAAGCATAATACATAAAATGGAAAATTCTGAGCAAAGAAAATAATCAACAAAAACTCAAATGAAAAAAGGAGGCAGATTTGAGATACTAAGGAAATGAACATAGAAAAAAAGCTGTTCTTTCCTCAATGAATTAGATGTATTATATCACATTTTTTCTTTTTTTCTGCCGCTCTCATTATAAAACAGAAACCAGTCTTACCATGACTTTCATGACCAGCACATTAGCGGCCGGCGAGGGATTCGAAATCATCGACTTCTTCCGCTTCTTCCCGGAGAACATCACCATGACGAACCCCAGAATGAAGCCCACCATGGTGACCCCAAGATACACCAGCACCGAGGTCATGTTGGTGAGATGAACCAGACCGAACTGGTAGGACACTGCCAGGATGGCGGCCAGTCCCCCCATGCTGTACACGTTGATGTAGCCCATGGTGAGGCATGGAGGTGCGGCTTCACTTCGATCAGATGTCCAGAAGTTTGAAGTTACACATCCATTACGGAAGTTCACACTGAACGGTTAACTAGCTATAACAACCAGCTGGAATTAAAAAACGTGAGAAGTTCAATACAGGTATGGTATTACATACTTGAATGGGTCAATGACAATGTGTATGGTCGAGGAATCACAGTACTTCTCAAAAACAAGCTCGCACTGCTAAAATGTCTGTGCCATATCACTGACTTTGAACAATGCACGTCTGCATGCTTACTTCTCTGTGTGTGTGAAGTCCAAAAATTGTATGGCTCACTGCACACACTGCATTCACACTGAATGTATTATTGACATTTGAGATTTCCTGCAGCGCTAAGTTTTTCTTTTTTCAAGGAATCATATATGTTTTATTCATGTACACCAGTAACGGCGGCAAAGGGGAAGGTTGCTGATAATAACAATGCAAGCCATGAAGGTTTGAAATGCAAAGAACCCAAAAGTAGAATACAAAAATGTAGGGGTCTTAGCTGTGTGTCAGCAGGTCAGGGGTCGATGGAATGAGAATCAACCTGTTTATTATTATTATTGCATTTTTTCATTCAAGTATTGCACATGTATGTATGCAGATTTCAGGTTCCCTGCTGTTAAGTTAGGTTTGCCCAACTACTGGTATGTTTTTGCAACCTTAAAGGGTTTGCCATCAACTTTTTCGGTGACTTGCCAGTGGGTACCAGTTAGCTTGTCATTTCAATAGTCCGCCAGCATTTTTACTCGTGCACACATTTTTTATTAAGCTTTAGCACTGAACTAACCAGCTGGACCACTTGGAGTGAATTTTGACTGGTCCTCAAGTGTTTTGACTGGCATTTGGCAAGTGGAACAGTGTTAAGGGAGACTGTTTCTTTTTAAAATAATTTTTGGGGACATATTGGCCGAAATGTGCACGGATCCGCACGAATTTGCACATATCGGCCCGATACGCTAGCTTGTGCATGGGGAGAACCCTGCATATTATTATCCCTCTTGCTGTCTGACCATTCAATACCATTCAAGTGGTTTTGAATGATAGATAAACTATGCCAGCCTGAAATATGATACCATGAGGGAATGCATGTACACAGTACACAGTTAGTTCTGAGCACAGTTGTGCCACCGTACACAACCTTGGCAGTTGAATGGTTTCAAATGGTTGGTCAACTCACTGGAAAATATTGCCAAGAGTCACTGACAGTAGGAGGGTTAACAATGTTTAGGTATAGTTAGCGGTAACACCCTGTGATAGTGTATCCTACCATGGAGGTAGGGGATCCTACTTCCCTGTATAGATTGTTCTTGAAAGAACTGTCTAGCTATTTGTCTACATGGTGCAGAGTAGATTTAGGACAAATTCAGAAAACTATTTAGCTCTGCAAAGAATTTTTTTCTGACTGTTCTACTCGGCGTAGCAGATAAGACAAAGAGTGAGGGTATTACTCTCGCCTTGTGGATCATCGAGGGAGGCTTCTCGCAATTATCTTCACTGCCACAGAGTGAAATATTATTGGTCTTCATGTTTCAACTCGCCTGCTCTAGACGTCAGCAGTCTCCAGAATTGTTCTAATCTACTCCGCGGAAGTAGACAAAATATAGCCAGACAGATCTTACAATCTTAACAATCTACGGTACACAGCAAACTATCATATGATGGTATTAATGCAAACCAAATATACATGATGTACATTAGTACTGCACCATGCAATGCCTCAAAACACTTCTTATTGTCATTGTAAAATATTTTCGTTCATTCAGCAATTCTGTCCTCTAAAAGCATACAAGGAGAGTTTATATTAACACGCTAAAGGGAACCCCAATGGCTCCACTACAAGAACGATTTTAAAACAAATCTGCTTCTTTGTTAAAGCATTCATGCATGCATTAGGAACTGCATATATCCGCCCCTTGGAAAACACCATGAGCATCCATCCATACTGTTTTTTTGTGCTTTACAGTGAAGGTTTTCACCACAAAAGCCTTAATAATGAATTTAATAAACCAGAGTTCATTCCTCTGTAAAGTGGTGTGTCCCAACTATAGAATCGGCAGAACCATATAATGACTGTGAAATGGTGAACAGAACAAACTATAGTTGGGTGTAGCCCAATAACAGTTGGACAATCCCAACTGTAGTTCTAGGCTGATTTTGTAGCTTGGGCAGAACAGTGGCGTTCAGTCAGCCTTGGGTCAGGTCAGAGGGGTGCCTAAGTGGCTTTTGGACACTCTGTTACAAATAAAAAATAAAAAAAGTTTTGTATTTATTGTTCAAAGGCAGGGGATACTTTTGGTACATGTAATTACTCAAGAAATATAACATGTAAAAACTTACTTGACAGTAAGGAGTACCTGAGAGATGTTGATAGTATAAAACATTGTGAGAAGCGACTCCCTTTGAAGTAATGTAGTTTTTTGAGAAAGGGGTAGTTTCTTGCTAAAATATTTGAAACTGAAAAAGGCTTCAGGCATGAAGCCTTTCTAAGGCATCTGAAAGCACACAATTCTATGCAATGGGTAGTTTTTATTTTCATTATTTTCTTGCAACTTCGACGACCATTAATTGAGCTCAAATTTGCACAGGTTTATAATAATAATGTTATGCATATGGGATAGAACAAGTGAGGATACTGGTACATGTATTTGACAATTACCAAAAGTTTACCCTGCCTTTAACCCTAAAGAACCCAAGTCCTACAATATCCTCATTGCCAAAGTGCAGGATTGCGAAGGATTTGGGCTATTAGGGATCTGCAACACAGGAGGATTTTGAAGGGTTTGGGCTGAAATGAGTTTTTGTTAGGGTAGGATTTCGCAGGACTTGGGCTATCGGGCTGTTTTTACATAGGAGGATTTTGAAGGTTTTAGGTATTATGCAGCTTAGCCAAAATAGGATTCTGAAGGTTTTGGGCTTTTTTGACCTTTTTTGACTCCCTAACTTCTGTCTCTAAAGGATTTTGAAGGATTTGGGCTAATATGTATACTTACAATAAGTTGAAGGATATCAAAGGATTTGGGCACTTTAGGTTTATGACGACTTTAATCTGAAGGATATCGAAGGATTTGGGCAGTATGTCTACCCAAGGGTCAAGTCTGTTAGGGTTAAGGTAAAAGTTTTTTTTGTAAATGCAATTTGAAATTTTGAATAGTCATAAATTATGTGCGTATGTTTAAAAACTCCAATACAGCATATTTGGACACACCTATCTAAATTCTCTATAAAAACATGGGGGTAAACCGTGTTCCTCCTTTTGTAAATTGGTCAATAGACTGATAGAAACATGACAGAGGGCGCCCTCCATGATTGATGGAAAGCAGTGAAAGGTCATCTGAACCAGCTAGAGAATTATGGTCACACACAAATATTTCTCACATGCCATAATCAATTATGGTCAAAATGTACAAATTGCTTAAATTTGCAAAGTTTAAACTACATGTAAATTTTGAAAAATAACTGCACAAATACATGTACTTTTTATGTTACTAAAACTGTTACAGTGTCTTTTGATCGTCTATAGATCCCAATTTGCAGAATAACGAAGCAATGACAATCAAACCCATGTCATTCGCTTACCGACTTGTAGACTATGTAAGTTTAATAAGTTAAAATAATTTTGTAAGTTGTGTTTATGAATTATGATATATGACACTTCTTATTATTTGTGTGTAGGGCACAATGTATTTCAAATATTTAAAATTTCATATTATGACTGAACACTTGGTGAATCCTGACTGGGTACTTGACCTGTGAGGTGAGTGCAAAACATTCAAGTTGCAATCTAAGATGAAAATAATTGAATGCAGTAAAGATTATTTCCTGCAACAAAAGGTTAGAATGATCCGTTTTAAAACCATTATGAGAAAGGAACCCTTCATGGTTCAACAACCTTTTACACAGACACGCTACTGAAAAAAAGGGGGAAAAGGGGAAAAAGGGCCAGGCATGCATAGCAACTCTTTGTACTGTGTTTTTTTTTATTTTCAACTGCATTGCAGTTGGGAAACCAAGAACAAGGAAATCAGCAAAAAATAGCATGTTTTCCACGATAGGTCCAAAAAATAACAAAGAAGATCATTCTAAAATTCAATCTAACTTCTTGCAACAAGATGGCAAGATGGGAAAATAATTACAACTGCCACAACATTTTCACTCATTTTTAAAATTATGACAAAAAACACATTTATCAAAATCTAGATATTAATGAGTCATAAGCATACAAAATGGTGGATATCGGCATTATACAAAAATATGTAATTATTTGACACATGGTTTTACTGAGTGCAAAAAGTGGTCGGTGTCTTCTACCTTTCTTCCTTTCAAGACTGAGGCCACAGGTTTTTCGTTGACCCTAAAATAAATACTTAATTTTATCACTGGCAGATAAAATACATTATTCAATGGACACCCACAACCCTTGTGGCGCCACCAAGGCTAGTTTGGTCATGTTGGGTGGGCTTTTCAAACCCTGTCCAGTTGGTCTTTTTGCGACCTTGCACATTATTTTCCCAGGGTTTTTATGGGGTTCCCGGTGGCAAAAGGGCAGGGCACCCTTCTTCAATAAATCAGGTGCAGTTATGTAAAACAACAGCGTCTGCACGCTGCTGCTTTTGTGCGGGAACCTCACTTCGGTTCAGCTTCCAACCAAGTCAACACCCAAGAAATTTTTTCTTCTTTAATTTGGATTTATACCGTCTTTTTAGACATCACCAAGTTTTACTTAAGTTCTTTAAATTGAAGTCGTGAGTTGTTACTTTAACGTAACAAGTTTCTACGAGGCCTTTTGGAGGGAGCGGGGATTACGTGTAGCCGTTCGTCGTTCCTTATTTATTCTTCAACAAGGAGTTGTCATGCCGCGCCCGGCACGGAATGTGCGCCGCCCGGCGAGATTTACACAGGCTAACCCGACCCGGGGCAGAGGACGGGGCAGGAAGAACTCCAACACGAGCGGGACTGAGAGCGGTCGTCGGGGGCCGCAGGCAGCGGGAGTCGCAGGAGCAGTTTCGGCCCAACAACAGGAGGCGCAGGATGTTGGAATTTTCAACAGCCAGGCTACCCATGCTACTGAGGAGGATCGTGGTGGATTGACGGGTGTGGATCCAGCTCCTCCTTCCAGCGGCGGTTTAAACCACCACAGTGGGCCTTCTACCAGTGGTGGGGGTATGGATAATATGTTTAATTTCCCGTCATCGTTTACTGTTAATACTGTTCCCACTTTTGATAATCCCATTCCGGATTTAGAGCTAGGTAGGCCTACCCCGATACCTTCCGTCCTTGGGTATGCCCCCTTGGGCATGCATGTAACCCAGCCGGTTAAGGAGAAAATTTGGGCTTCCCAATATGTTGAAATGGCATTGCTCTTCCGGGACAATGCAGTCGTAGCTATGTCTGGGCCAGAGGCAGGTTCGGCGCTAACGCTCGCGGTTGAGCACGGTCAAGTTGTTTTTCGCCAGGCATCGGCGCAACAGCCTCGTAAAATTCAGTCAATTGCGCAATGGACGTCTGCGTTCCATACGTTTATGGCAATTTATTCTGTGCGTCATCCATTGCGCTTTGGCGAATTGCTAAAATATGCAGAGACCGTGCGTACCGCAGCAGCGCAGTTTCCTGGCTTTGGCTGGCGTAGCTACGACGAACAGTTCCGTCTCCGTCAAGAGGTTTGCCCATCGCGTTCATGGGCACTGCTCGACACGGAACTTTGGGTGACTGTTGCCGCCGCGTCTAGTTTTTTCTCTTCTTCTGTGTCTATTCACCCACAGGAAAAAGTTAGTTCTAAGGGTGGTCCTGTATATTGTTCCCCTTTTAATTCGGGTAACTGTCGGTGGCCGAACTGTAAATTCCCTCATCGCTGTAGCAACTGCACACGCTTTGGGCATGGGGCAGTGACTTGTCGTGTGGGCAAAGTACGCCCCACTGATTCTGGTCCGTCTCACGACGTTGCCAGTAGGCAGAAGTTTACCCGCACAGGTGTTAGTTCAAAAGGGGTTGCTACAGCAAGGGTTGCGGATACCACTAGGCGTTGGACCAATTCAGCCGCTCATCAGAGCACGGCTCGGCCTGCTGCAGAAAAATCTGCTGCGTTGGCCAATTTTCGTTCCCCCAACGCCAATTAAAATTGACACTTTGCAGTCTTGGCTAAGCAGTTACCCGGACAGGCGTAGCGCTCATTTATTGGCAGATGGTTTCGCTAATGGTTTTCAATTGGGTTACACAGGGCCACGTATAAGTAGGAATTCTGGTTGCCCCAGTTCAGCTTCAGACAGGGCAGATATTGTTTTAACTAAGTTGCATAAAGAGATAGCTCTTGGTAGGATTGCGGGTCCATTCATAAATAAGCCATTTATTAACTTACAATGCTCCCCCATAGGTTTGGTTCCAAAGCATGAACCAGGCGAGTTTCGACTCATTCACAACTTGTCATTTCCGTTAGGTGGTTCCATTAATGACTTTATTGATCGGGACATGTGTACTGTGCATTACAATTCCTTTGACTCGGCGGTTGACATCGCCATGTCAACGAGCCACCATGCCTGGCTGGCGAAGTCAGATATCAAGTCGGCATTTCGGCTTTTGCCGGTGGCTCCTTCCGATTACGAACTTCTCGGTTTTGTTTTTCAGGGTTTGTATTATTTTGATAAATGTTTGCCGATGGGGTGTAGTATTTCTTGTTCGTTGTTTGAAACCTTCAGTACATTTCTTGAGTTTCAGGTAAAACAGCTTGCGGGGGTACATAGTATTACTCACTATTTAGATGATTTTTTATTTGTGGGTGGCACCGCAACTGAGTGTGCGGCATTGTTGCAAATTTTTCGTACTGTCTGTGCACGGTTAGGGGTTCCAATCGCTGAAGAGAAGACAGTAGGGCCGGCACAAAACATAACTTATTTGGGCCTTGAAATTGACTCGGTGAGGCAGCTTGTTCGTGTGCCATCACCAAAACTGCACGTGCTACGGCAGCAAATCCTAACAGCATTAGGCAAGCGCAAGATGTCCCTTAAGGAAATTCAGTCGCTAGTCGGGTCGCTCAACTTTGTATGCAGGGCAGTTGCTCCTGGGCGGGCGTTTATGCGGCGATTAATTGCCCTGTCAAGGGGCTTGCGTAAGCCCCATCATAAAGTTCGTTTGTCTGCAGGGGCGAAGCTTGATTTATCAATGTGGCTTGAGTTTTTGGAACATTTTAATGGCGTGTCGCCAGTAAATCGCAGTGGTTGGCAGTCCAACGACAGCATCGAGCTGTTCACTGACGCCTCGGCCAGCATCGGTTTTGGTGGTTTCTTTGAAGGGAAGTGGTTTCAAGGGCGCTGGGCACCAGACTTATTGGCTCAGACGCCGTCGATCGCGTTCCTAGAATTTTATCCATTAGTTGTGGCAGTGTATTGCTGGGGCGATCTTCTAGCCAATCAGAAGGTTAGTTTCCGCTGCGACAACAGTGCTGTGGTAGCCATAATTAACAAGCAGTCTTCGCGATGTGACATGATCATGCAATTAGTGCGTTTATTTGTGTGCAAGTGTCTTAAACACAACATTTTGTTTCGGGCAGTGCATGTCCCAGGCGTTCATAACGATGTTGCCGATTCCCTTTCCCGCTTTCAGGTCCTCCGATTTCGAGCCGTAGCCCCGCAAGCGGATTTACGCATGACACCTCTGCCCAGTCTGCCCACGATGTGGTAGGAGGTGAGATTACTCGTTTATTAACTCAAGCCCTAGCACCAAACACTCATAGAACTTATCAGGTGGGCTGGAATGCTTTTTGTGCCTTCCAACGTCGGCGCGGGCTAGTGGGGATAATTATTCCGGCATCGCCACAAGATATTCATCGTTTTGTTGCGGGGCTATCGTTACAGCAATTGGCTCCAAGTACCATTGCCACTTATGTGTCGGGTGTGGGTTTTTATCACAAAGTTCGGGGTTGGCCTGATCCTACTAGGAATTACGTGGTGGAAAAATTGTTGGAGGGTTGTCGTAGAGGCCGTTTGCCATGGGCAGACAAGCGTTTACCCATCACACTGCCTATACTGTCTCATTTACTGCATGCCTTGCCTAGCGTTTGTAGTTCGCTATTTGAGGTGGCTCTTTTCAAGGCGGTGTTCTTAAGTGCATTTTTCGGCTTTATGCGCATTGGGGAATTCGCGGCAAAATCTAGTAGTTGCTTGCAACAATCTTTGCTCATGTTTTCGGATGTCGAATTTTGTAATTCGAGTGAGCTCTCAGCTTCAGTTGTCTTCTCTTTTCGCCATTCTAAGAATAATATGTCAGGCCCTCCACAACTAATCCGTTTGGTTCGTTCTGCTAACCCGGTAATTTGTCCTGTAAAGGCCTTGTGCGACTTGGTTGCCATTCGCCCACTTTTGCAGGGCAGTTTTTTCTGTCATTATGATGGGAGCCCGCTCACACAGTTTCAGTTTAATGCTGTTCTCAAGAAAGTGCTTGTTTTTTTTCCGGTATGGGTGATGCCCATATCAGGGCACACTCATTCCGTATTGGGGCAGCCACAACTGCAGCGGCGGCGGGTATCCCCTTAACTGACATTCAGGCAATGGGCCGCTGGCGTTCTGATGCGGTGCTGAGGTACATTAGACCAGGGGCGACTTGTGTGCTCCCAGGGGTTTAGTTTTTTCCTGCAGTGCCCGCGTTTTCAAATAATATATCCCAGATCGGTGGTGCGGTTCACAAATTCACCGTTTCAAATTGCTTTAGTTGTGTTGTAACCTGTCCCTCATTATTATTTGCCTAACTGCGTTCGTTTGACTGTTTACATGGCAGGTGATGTATGGATTATAGGTGACTCCATCGTTCGCAGGGCTTCACAGCATTTTGACAGTGGGCCGGTAGTGCGGTGGAACGGGTGTGGTGGGGCTCGGTACTCCGATATTCATCAACTTTTAGATAAGCTACATGCCAGGTGGCTATCCCCAAGTTTGTTAATTGTACATGTGGGGAATAATGATTTAGTTGATACTGATGCTTTCAGTTTGCGTCAGCGTATTGCATTGTTAATGCAAGAGTGTCGGAACCGTTTACCGAATGCGGCTCTGGTATGGTCTAACTTGCTTCCCAGAGCTTGCTATTTTGGGGCATTTGACCCCAAAAGGATGGAGATGAAACGGCGTTCAATAAATAGGTATGCCACTTCATTTAGTCGCCGCATTGGGGCAACTGTGCTGCAACACCCCCAATTTATCTGGTCCTGCTTCGCATTATATCGTTTTGATGGGATACATCTTTCTCAGGTTGGGAATGAATTATTTCGAGGTAATTTACGGGCCTGCATTAATTTACATTCATAGACCTGTTGAGCCCCCCTAAAAAAAAAAAAAAAAATATATATATATATATATATATATATATATAATATATATATATATATATATATATACTGGCTGTCCATCCCTGTGGGGCACGCTGCGCGTGTTTGGCATTTTCTGATAGGGAAGTGGACTGCCACTGCCTGCGGGGGGTCGGATAATTGATAAACTTATAAGTGGTAATCAATATTATTAATGAGTTAAGGTATGTTTAACTTAACACTGTAGCACCTCTCATTTCCGAGGGGCCTATATTTTTGTACATTCCAATCGCGTGTACAAGCGATGGAATAATCTTTATGCCTTTCAGGCCCTTACCTTAATGTTGATATAACTCTTGCTTGCACCTACTATTTCAAGTGGGGCTATAGCAGTACTGTAATGCAACTGCGTGTACAAGCGGTGCAATCACATAGAGCATTGATGCCTAATCGACATGTAAGAAGTAACCCCCTCTTGTCTGTGGTTTGTGGGCAAGTGTGTTTGCCCACATTTGTTTATGGCAGGTTGCCAAGTAATGTTATGGCAGGTTGCCAAGTAATGTTATGGCAGGTTGCCAAGTAATCCGGGCCCGGTATTCATGTATGTCTGTTGGGGGTTACTTTCAAATAAAATGTGTTATTACATAGTTACTGGTTTTGCCCGATTGGTAATTAACCAATGCGGTGTGACATGGTTGAATAAACATAGCACTTGAAGCTGATTCCAATAAGCCAACTCAATGTGTACTGTTGTGGTTATTTGTGTTCTCAGAGAATAATTAATTTTATCACTGGCAGATAAAATACATTATTCAATGGACACCCACAACCCTTGTGGCGCCACCAAGGCTAGTTTGGTCATGTTGGGTGGGCTTTTCAAACCCTGTCCAGTTGGTCTTTTTGCGACCTTGCACATTATTTTCCCAGGGTTTTTATGGGGTTCCCGGTGGCAAAAGGGCAGGGCACCCTTCTTCAATAAATCAGGTGCAGTTATGTAAAACAACAGCGTCTGCACGCTGCTGCTTTTGTGCGGGAACCTCACTTCGGTTCAGCTTCCAACCAAGTCAACACCCAAGAAATTTTTTCCCGCCTCCGCCCCCTCAATACCTCCAGTAGTTGAGGTTTTTCTGCGCCTGTTTGGCATTTTCTGATAGGGAAGTGGACTGCCACTGCCTGCGGGGGGTCGGATAATTGATAAACTTATAAGTGGTAATCAATATTATTAATGAGTTAAGGTATGTTTAACTTAACACTGTAGCACCTCTCATTTCCGAGGGGCCTATATTTTTGTACATTCCAATCGCGTGTACAAGCGATGGAATAATCTTTATGCCTTTCAGGCCCTTACCTTAATGTTGATATAACTCTTGCTTGCACCTACTATTTCAAGTGGGGCTATAGCAGTACTGTAATGCAACTGCGTGTACAAGCGGTGCAATCACATAGAGCATTGATGCCTAATCGACATGTAAGAAGTAACCCCCTCTTGTCTGTGGTTTGTGGGCAAGTGTGTTTGCCCACATTTGTTTATGGCAGGTTGCCAAGTAATGTTATGGCAGGTTGCCAAGTAATGTTATGGCAGGTTGCCAAGTAATCCGGGCCCGGTATTCATGTATGTCTGTTGGGGGTTACTTTCAAATAAAATGTGTTATTACATAGTTACTGGTTTTGCCCGATTGGTAATTAACCAATGCGGTGTGACATGGTTGAATAAACATAGCACTTGAAGCTGATTCCAATAAGCCAACTCAATGTGTACTGTTGTGGTTATTTGTGTTCTCAGAGAATAAATGTACTTTAGCAAGATAAAGCAGTGGAGCAAAAGAGATCTGTAGTTAAGCTGGGACAAATTACAGACCGTCCTTTTGTTGAGTCTTGTGTTTAGTTCGCTGCTTCATTGTCATGTAAAGGCTGGAAATAATCAGTAAAGTACACATGGTCCAGGGTCCAGTATAAAGAAAGAAACTGCAGCTGCTGACACAGTGACATCATTTTTAATAGTAATACAATAGTAATACAGTGTGATGCTCATGCTGGACTGTCTTGGCAATTTTAAAGAAAAGGCAAGTTCAGAGTATGAAATAGTCACTACTTACCTGAGACGAGGGAGAGTCATCTGATCCAGGAATGTGTAGAGCTGCTTAGAATAGAACATGGCATAGTTTTCCTCCCCAAAAACAAATCTAAGACTGAGTATAGACTCTCAAAAGTCAAGATACATGAGGAATCGTGAATCATCTGCTCCAATCCTAAACTGTACGTGAACATTTTAAGCTGGACAAACTTATAATAAATTAGTCGTAGTAAAGATACTTTGATGGTTTAAAATATCTTTCAAAATAATTTGCCAACGGCTGTTTTATGACCTACTAAAGAAATGCCGTGATTGCAGGCCGTCTGCCACCAAGACGTGGCCACATTGATAACATAACGAAAATGTATTCCTAGCAGACTCTAAATTTATTCAGTCGGGATGTTCTATTTTTTTCTTTTTTTTGGAACGGGGGTTTGGGGGTCGGTTTAGGTGTTTGAAATGTCGGGTTCTCAGATCGGTTGGGCATCAGATTCGGGACCCCTTTTGAATGACCAAGGACCCTCTGGAAGTAAAGTTGATGGCAAAAGGCCTTAAAAATGTTGATTTAAGACACATTTAGATAGCTTTTGAAAGGTAAGTCGGTGTTTATTGTCGGTAACTAGGCAAAAAAGCGTACAGTAACACACACGTATACAGCACTCGGTACACTAAACAGGATAAAACACTACTCTTCTGTCTTACACTTACACTAACAATGGGAAACGTTTTCCATATTCTTTCAAGCTGATCTTGTTGGAAAAAATATAATTAAGACAAAAAAAAACCTAAATTTCTTAAAAATGTTCATATTTTATAATAAAGTCGATTTGCTGCGAGAGCGCCGATGGCTGATAAATTTGATGTGTTGTGAATAGAATGTCTGATGATGAGATGGCTAGTGCTTGACCAGTAAGTAACTGGGGCGCTGTACTCCTTTTTCGAAATTTTGACATGTCAAAATGTACGTCAAAATTTCGAAACATGGAGTACAGGCCCCCAGTTACTGGGTCTAGCTGCTGCTATGATCAACTGAGTGATAGCTGCGTGGTGATCGATAGATCGCAAAACATCAATGGTGAATTTTTAGTCTGAAAACCTGTTATGAAGTCAGCAAGGGTTGCGGATACCACTAGGCGTTGGACCAATTCAGCCGCTCATCAGAGCACGGCTCGGCCTGCTGCAGAAAAATCTGCTGCGTTGGCCAATTTTCGTTCCCCCAACGCCAATTAAAATTGACACTTTGCAGTCTTGGCTAAGCAGTTACCCGGACAGGCGTAGCGCTCATTTATTGGCAGATGGTTTCGCTAATGGTTTTCAATTGGGTTACACAGGGCCACGTATAAGTAGGAATTCTGGTTGCCCCAGTTCAGCTTCAGACAGGGCAGATATTGTTTTAACTAAGTTGCATAAAGAGATAGCTCTTGGTAGGATTGCGGGTCCATTCATAAATAAGCCATTTATTAACTTACAATGCTCCCCCATAGGTTTGGTTCCAAAGCATGAACCAGGCGAGTTTCGACTCATTCACAACTTGTCATTTCCGTTAGGTGGTTCCATTAATGACTTTATTGATCGGGACATGTGTACTGTGCATTACAATTCCTTTGACTCGGCGGTTGACATCGCCATGTCAACGAGCCACCATGCCTGGCTGGCGAAGTCAGATATCAAGTCGGCATTTCGGCTTTTGCCGGTGGCTCCTTCCGATTACGAACTTCTCGGTTTTGTTTTTCAGGGTTTGTATTATTTTGATAAATGTTTGCCGATGGGGTGTAGTATTTCTTGTTCGTTGTTTGAAACCTTCAGTACATTTCTTGAGTTTCAGGTAAAACAGCTTGCGGGGGTACATAGTATTACTCACTATTTAGATGATTTTTTATTTGTGGGTGGCACCGCAACTGAGTGTGCGGCATTGTTGCAAATTTTTCGTACTGTCTGTGCACGGTTAGGGGTTCCAATCGCTGAAGAGAAGACAGTAGGGCCGGCACAAAACATAACTTATTTGGGCCTTGAAATTGACTCGGTGAGGCAGCTTGTTCGTGTGCCATCACCAAAACTGCACGTGCTACGGCAGCAAATCCTAACAGCATTAGGCAAGCGCAAGATGTCCCTTAAGGAAATTCAGTCGCTAGTCGGGTCGCTCAACTTTGTATGCAGGGCAGTTGCTCCTGGGCGGGCGTTTATGCGGCGATTAATTGCCCTGTCAAGGGGCTTGCGTAAGCCCCATCATAAAGTTCGTTTGTCTGCAGGGGCGAAGCTTGATTTATCAATGTGGCTTGAGTTTTTGGAACATTTTAATGGCGTGTCGCCAGTAAATCGCAGTGGTTGGCAGTCCAACGACAGCATCGAGCTGTTCACTGACGCCTCGGCCAGCATCGGTTTTGGTGGTTTCTTTGAAGGGAAGTGGTTTCAAGGGCGCTGGGCACCAGACTTATTGGCTCAGACGCCGTCGATCGCGTTCCTAGAATTTTATCCATTAGTTGTGGCAGTGTATTGCTGGGGCGATCTTCTAGCCAATCAGAAGGTTAGTTTCCGCTGCGACAACAGTGCTGTGGTAGCCATAATTAACAAGCAGTCTTCGCGATGTGACATGATCATGCAATTAGTGCGTTTATTTGTGTGCAAGTGTCTTAAACACAACATTTTGTTTCGGGCAGTGCATGTCCCAGGCGTTCATAACGATGTTGCCGATTCCCTTTCCCGCTTTCAGGTCCTCCGATTTCGAGCCGTAGCCCCGCAAGCGGATTTACGCATGACACCTCTGCCCAGTCTGCCCACGATGTGGTAGGAGGTGAGATTACTCGTTTATTAACTCAAGCCCTAGCACCAAACACTCATAGAACTTATCAGGTGGGCTGGAATGCTTTTTGTGCCTTCCAACGTCGGCGCGGGCTAGTGGGGATAATTATTCCGGCATCGCCACAAGATATTCATCGTTTTGTTGCGGGGCTATCGTTACAGCAATTGGCTCCAAGTACCATTGCCACTTATGTGTCGGGTGTGGGTTTTTATCACAAAGTTCGGGGTTGGCCTGATCCTACTAGGAATTACGTGGTGGAAAAATTGTTGGAGGGTTGTCGTAGAGGCCGTTTGCCATGGGCAGACAAGCGTTTACCCATCACACTGCCTATACTGTCTCATTTACTGCATGCCTTGCCTAGCGTTTGTAGTTCGCTATTTGAGGTGGCTCTTTTCAAGGCGGTGTTCTTAAGTGCATTTTTCGGCTTTATGCGCATTGGGGAATTCGCGGCAAAATCTAGTAGTTGCTTGCAACAATCTTTGCTCATGTTTTCGGATGTCGAATTTTGTAATTCGAGTGAGCTCTCAGCTTCAGTTGTCTTCTCTTTTCGCCATTCTAAGAATAATATGTCAGGCCCTCCACAACTAATCCGTTTGGTTCGTTCTGCTAACCCGGTAATTTGTCCTGTAAAGGCCTTGTGCGACTTGGTTGCCATTCGCCCACTTTTGCAGGGCAGTTTTTTCTGTCATTATGATGGGAGCCCGCTCACACAGTTTCAGTTTAATGCTGTTCTCAAGAAAGTGCTTGTTTTTTCCGGTATGGGTGATGCCCATATCAGGGCACACTCATTCCGTATTGGGGCAGCCACAACTGCAGCGGCGGCGGGTATCCCCTTAACTGACATTCAGGCAATGGGCCGCTGGCGTTCTGATGCGGTGCTGAGGTACATTAGACCAGGGGCGACTTGTGTGCTCCCAGGGGTTTAGTTTTTTCCTGCAGTGCCCGCGTTTTCAAATAATATATCCCAGATCGGTGGTGCGGTTCACAAATTCACCGTTTCAAATTGCTTTAGTTGTGTTGTAACCTGTCCCTCATTATTATTTGCCTAACTGCGTTCGTTTGACTGTTTACATGGCAGGTGATGTATGGATTATAGGTGACTCCATCGTTCGCAGGGCTTCACAGCATTTTGACAGTGGGCCGGTAGTGCGGTGGAACGGGTGTGGTGGGGCTCGGTACTCCGATATTCATCAACTTTTAGATAAGCTACATGCCAGGTGGCTATCCCCAAGTTTGTTAATTGTACATGTGGGGAATAATGATTTAGTTGATACTGATGCTTTCAGTTTGCGTCAGCGTATTGCATTGTTAATGCAAGAGTGTCGGAACCGTTTACCGAATGCGGCTCTGGTATGGTCTAACTTGCTTCCCAGAGCTTGCTATTTTGGGCATTTGACCCCAAAAGGATGGAGATGAAACGGCGTTCAATAAATAGGTATGCCACTTCATTTAGTCGCCGCATTGGGGCAACTGTGCTGCAACACCCCCAATTTATCTGGTCCTGCTTCGCATTATATCGTTTTGATGGGATACATCTTTCTCAGGTTGGGAATGAATTATTTCGAGGTAATTTACGGGCCTGCATTAATTTACATTCATAGACCTGTTGAGCCCCCCTAAAAAAAAAAAAAAAAATATATATATATATATATATATATATATATAATATATATATATATATATATATATACTGGCTGTCCATCCCTGTGGGGCACGCTGCGCGTGTTTGGCATTTTCTGATAGGGAAGTGGACTGCCACTGCCTGCGGGGGGTCGGATAATTGATAAACTTATAAGTGGTAATCAATATTATTAATGAGTTAAGGTATGTTTAACTTAACACTGTAGCACCTCTCATTTCCGAGGGGCCTATATTTTTGTACATTCCAATCGCGTGTACAAGCGATGGAATAATCTTTATGCCTTTCAGGCCCTTACCTTAATGTTGATATAACTCTTGCTTGCACCTACTATTTCAAGTGGGGCTATAGCAGTACTGTAATGCAACTGCGTGTACAAGCGGTGCAATCACATAGAGCATTGATGCCTAATCGACATGTAAGAAGTAACCCCCTCTTGTCTGTGGTTTGTGGGCAAGTGTGTTTGCCCACATTTGTTTATGGCAGGTTGCCAAGTAATGTTATGGCAGGTTGCCAAGTAATGTTATGGCAGGTTGCCAAGTAATCCGGGCCCGGTATTCATGTATGTCTGTTGGGGGTTACTTTCAAATAAAATGTGTTATTACATAGTTACTGGTTTTGCCCGATTGGTAATTAACCAATGCGGTGTGACATGGTTGAATAAACATAGCACTTGAAGCTGATTCCAATAAGCCAACTCAATGTGTACTGTTGTGGTTATTTGTGTTCTCAGAGAATAATTAATTTTATCACTGGCAGATAAAATACATTATTCAATGGACACCCACAACCCTTGTGGCGCCACCAAGGCTAGTTTGGTCATGTTGGGTGGGCTTTTCAAACCCTGTCCAGTTGGTCTTTTTGCGACCTTGCACATTATTTTCCCAGGGTTTTTATGGGGTTCCCGGTGGCAAAAGGGCAGGGCACCCTTCTTCAATAAATCAGGTGCAGTTATGTAAAACAACAGCGTCTGCACGCTGCTGCTTTTGTGCGGGAACCTCACTTCGGTTCAGCTTCCAACCAAGTCAACACCCAAGAAATTTTTTCCCGCCTCCGCCCCCTCAATACCTCCAGTAGTTGAGGTTTTTCTGCGCCTGTTTGGCATTTTCTGATAGGGAAGTGGACTGCCACTGCCTGCGGGGGGTCGGATAATTGATAAACTTATAAGTGGTAATCAATATTATTAATGAGTTAAGGTATGTTTAACTTAACACTGTAGCACCTCTCATTTCCGAGGGGCCTATATTTTTGTACATTCCAATCGCGTGTACAAGCGATGGAATAATCTTTATGCCTTTCAGGCCCTTACCTTAATGTTGATATAACTCTTGCTTGCACCTACTATTTCAAGTGGGGCTATAGCAGTACTGTAATGCAACTGCGTGTACAAGCGGTGCAATCACATAGAGCATTGATGCCTAATCGACATGTAAGAAGTAACCCCCTCTTGTCTGTGGTTTGTGGGCAAGTGTGTTTGCCCACATTTGTTTATGGCAGGTTGCCAAGTAATGTTATGGCAGGTTGCCAAGTAATGTTATGGCAGGTTGCCAAGTAATCCGGGCCCGGTATTCATGTATGTCTGTTGGGGGTTACTTTCAAATAAAATGTGTTATTACATAGTTACTGGTTTTGCCCGATTGGTAATTAACCAATGCGGTGTGACATGGTTGAATAAACATAGCACTTGAAGCTGATTCCAATAAGCCAACTCAATGTGTACTGTTGTGGTTATTTGTGTTCTCAGAGAATAAATGTACTTTAGCAAGATAAAGCAGTGGAGCAAAAGAGATCTGTAGTTAAGCTGGGACAAATTACAGACCGTCCTTTTGTTGAGTCTTGTGTTTAGTTCGCTGCTTCATTGTCATGTAAAGGCTGGAAATAATCAGTAAAGTACACATGGTCCAGGGTCCAGTATAAAGAAAGAAACTGCAGCTGCTGACACAGTGACATCATTTTTAATAGTAATACAATAGTAATACAGTGTGATGCTCATGCTGGACTGTCTTGGCAATTTTAAAGAAAAGGCAAGTTCAGAGTATGAAATAGTCACTACTTACCTGAGACGAGGGAGAGTCATCTGATCCAGGAATGTGTAGAGCTGCTTAGAATAGAACATGGCATAGTTTTCCTCCCCAAAAACAAATCTAAGACTGAGTATAGACTCTCAAAAGTCAAGATACATGAGGAATCGTGAATCATCTGCTCCAATCCAAAACAG
This sequence comes from Pycnopodia helianthoides, assembly GCA_032158295.1. NCBI lineage: Eukaryota > Metazoa > Echinodermata > Asteroidea > Forcipulatida > Asteriidae > Pycnopodia > Pycnopodia helianthoides. Next base: position 4,303,615 of record CM063248.1, on the reverse strand, counting down.
TACGTTAACATTTTAAGCTGGACAAACTTATAATAAAATAGTCGTAGTAAAGATACTTTGCTGTTAAAATATCTTTCAAAATAATTTGCCAACGGCTGTTTTATGACTAAAGAAAAGCCGTGATTGCAGCCGTCTGCCACCCAGACGTAGACACATTGATAACATAACGAAAATGTATTCCTAGCAGACTAAATTTATTCTGTCGGGAAGTTCTATTTTTTTATTTTTTTGACGGGGGAGGGGACGGTTTAGGTGTTTGAAATGTCGGGTTCTCAGATCGTTGGGGCATCAGATCGGACCCCTTTTACAGGACCAAGGACCCCTCTGGAAGTAAAGTTGATGGCAAAAGGCCTTAAAAATGTTGATAAAGACACATTTAGGAAGCTTTTGAAAGGTAAGTCGGTGTTCTATTGTCCGGAAACTAGGCAAAAGCTACAGTAACACACACGATACAGCACTACGGTACACTAAACAGTAAACACTACTCTTCTGTCTACACTAACACTAACAATGGGAACCGTTTTCCATATTCTTTCAAGCTGTTCTTGTTGAAATATAATTAAGACAAAAAAAAACTAAATTTCTACAAATGTTCATATTTTATAATAAAGTCGATTTGCGCGATAGCCCGATGGCTGCATAAAATTTGACTGTGTTGTGAATAGAATGTCTGATGATGAGATGGCTAGCTGCTTGACCCAGTAAGTAACTGGGGCGCTGTACTCCTTTTTCGAAATTTTGACATGTCAAAATTTCGTCAAAATTTTGAAAAAGGAGTACAGCGCCCCAGTTACTGGGTCTAGCTAGCTGCATGATCAACTGAGTGATAGCTGCGTGCGTGATCGATAGATCGCAAAACATCAATTTTAGTCTGAAAACCTGTTATGAAGTTCGTTCTAGAACCATTTTTTCTTCGAAATATTTCCAGCTGAAAGTGAAATAAAGTCATATTCAATTTCAAGAATAAAGAAAACTGTATCAGCTACATTCGGTTGTTACAACCAAAATTAATAACAATGTGTTTACTGTTCACAAACATGCTGAAAATTGTGCCATGATTTGTCACTATTTTCTCCTGACTCACACAATGGATTAAGTCCTAATTTTCAAAGGTTTTTAATTTCATGAATGTAATGGTTGATCACACAAATCGTGAACACTGTCTGCGACTATTATTATTATGTCAGTACCAATCCTGTATAATACCTTTGTTGTCTTTAAAATCAATTAACATCAAACTATTTCCTTGTCCTTCCCAGCTGCAGTAGTGTTGCTTGGCGGTTCAGAAGTACCAGAAAGTACATTCTCATCTCTTGTCACGGCATCGCTCTCACGAGAATTCCTCAGCACAATTTATGCAGGGATCTGTACCATTCTAAGATGTGCACTACGTTTACCTTCATCGTCGTTAAAACCAGAGGTAAAAACTCTTCCAAATTGTACACTGTACAGACATTCCAATTTTTCAAAAGTTTGATGTGTCAAAATTTTCTTGATGATCTGACGATAAAAGATAAAAGAGTCCAAAAGAGAAATCATTGTCTATAAAGACGACAAAGATCAGGCCAGGTGTTACACGCAGGCCAGGGAGGCAGAGAGCTGTTGCCCTGGTCTTGACGTTGATGCCCCTTCAAAGGTTTCCCATAGTCTTAAGATTTTCTAATGGAAGTGCCCTTCGAAAAATAAAAATGGCCTTGCCCTCCCAAGGATGATATTCCAGGCCTATGATGCATGGATGGAAAGTTCTCTTCTTAACCTACTGAGAAAGATACATATGTACGTAATGATTTATTCATTAACTTTTTGTGTGTGTTTCAGATATTTAAAGAAGACCTGAAAGAATTAAAGTAAGTGTTAGAACTTGACATTTCTTCTTAATTGTCATCCACGTGACCTTTCGTGATCTTACTGAAACTTCCCACAGAAGTGCACAGTTAAAGTTAACCCTAACCGTCCAAAATCCTCTAAAATCCTACTCATGAAGTTGTCTGATTTTATAGGATACAGTGCACCATGCCAAAATAATAGTTTGCTTATCATTGGAATAGTTTTACCAATCTCATCCAAGTCCCAACATTTGGGTGATAGGTGACCATAGAATGGAGTATTTTGGAGGATATGTGAGGTTCTCTGGCCGAAGACACTAGGGGTTAAGGTTAAAATATCCGGGGGTGATTTTTTTTTAAACAAGGTGCATTGGAACTCAAGTCAAATGTCATCAAAAGAATAATTGACTCGTTTAACACATTGACTGCCGCCTACGAGTATATTCGTAGTAACATGTGTAACGGATTCTGCCACTGCGAGTATACTGATAGAGAATGAAAGGGCTTTTTATTGTTAATTTAATTCACTGGCATCACTGAGAACGCAACAAATATGCTTCTGGCAGTGGTGAGGACATAGTCCTTAGAATGTGTATGTTCAATTTTGTTTTTTGTATGGTACCTATTTGGTATGGGTGCATGCGCATCGCACTTGGCAAATGGGAACGCCCTACGAATCTATGACCGGCAGTCAACGAGTTAAAAACAAAGAAGATTCCAAGTTTTTTTCACTTTTGCCTTGCCTGTGTTTGAGTAACTAAACTTTTCCTTAATATAAGGGTTCTGCCCACAGTGGTTGGTGCCGAAAAACCCGCCCGGCACTCAGGATTCCCTAACCCCCACTGGCAGAATTTTTATCACACATTTTCAAAATTTTTAAATAAAACTTTCAACGAAATGTAAATTTGGGTATAGACTAGTGAATAAAAAACTGTATCATAAGCAATGAATTTTGAGTATTTCTTTGGTTTGAGTCTATTTTTATGGTCTACCCTGTAACTGATCCATTACCCAATGGTTTCCAGGGAAACATTTATTCCGCCACTAAAGAATTCCTGAGCAGAACCCTGGTCATCTGACAACAAAATGCAGAAATAGTGGGAACAAAACAAACTGCCCCAAATATAAATAATGAGTGTGTTATTATTTTTTTATCAGAGTTCCGAAGGAATTCATAGCAGATTTTAGCAGTGCAGCCTTCGGCTCCAAGTAAGTATGTCTCATTCAGGTCAAAATACTTTTTCATTTATCTTTTAGAGTTTTCTAACCCTCCTACTGTTAGACCGTTCAATGTCATCCACTGTGGTTACGAACGATAGATAAACTATGCCAAGGCTGTGATGTGATATCATGTGGTGAATGCATCTACACAGTGCACAGTAATCCATACTTAGTCATCTGAACATTATTACTGGTCACTGGGCCATTTATTTCAACTCCTTAAACCATCTCAGCTCCCTTTGGGAGTATACAGCCTGAGCTGCCAAGTGTGAAGCACACCAAGCTAAATCAATCACAAGAACCATCTCTGCCCTCACAGGTACCCATTTACCCGTGGGTGAAGAGAAGCAATATAGTTAAAGGAACATTACAGAATTGGTAAGAAAAAAACTTGTAAAATATACTTTTTGATGACAGATTTACATAAAACTTACACGGTCTAATGATGATGGTAGTAGAAAACATCCCTTGAAATATTTCTGTCTGAAATGCCATATTTGATGAGAAATGAATAAACTAATTTTCCGATTGGAGTTTATCACTCAGTGAGTGTTTTATTCATTTGTTGAGTCTATATGATTTCATGCAAATGTGTAATGGGTTTTTCACTACTTTATCGTGACCCAGATGGCCGATCGATCTCAAACTTCTACAGGTTGTCAGTTTATGTATATGGTGGATTACATAAAGTGCATACACTGCCAGCAACTGTTTTGTTAGCAAAAAACAATTCTGTAATGTTCCTTTAAGTGTCTTGCTCGAGTGAGGAATAGTAAATTTGAACCCGCACCCTGATGTCTTAGCCAACATTCGCTCGCTCGCCTGCTCATCCGTTCAGACGACTAAGACATCGGGGTGTGGGTGTCCACTGAAGAAAATTAAGTTGATTTTTTATCAAAATAATCATAAATTTAAAAAATTTGTTTATGATTTTTTTTGTTTTTCAGGCGTCAGACATTAGAAGCGTCATTAGTGAGAAATCGAAGCCGATTGCCGACCCTAGACAGATTCAGATGGCGGTTAGATGTGGCCATTTCCACCAGGTAAATTATGAAATGCAAATTAGGTTCAGCTCAACAACAAAAATTTGCATAGATTTAGTAATAAACACGTACATATTGTCCAATTTAGGAGGATTATTTCCAATGGTTGTCAGAAGCCCACAGGAAGCACATTTCACTAGTTTTTTTTCTTTTTCGGATTTACACGAAACACAGCCAGGTTTAAGACTTGCCTTTCACATAAATGTTTTGAGTAGATTTGAAGAAAATATAAAGTAATAAACCACAATTGAAACTGACTGGGTAAATTTAAAATAATTTGGGGGTGAACAAAGATAATTGACTTGGACTTGAACCTGTGACCTCTGGATTAACGTGCCAGCACTCTACCAGCTGAGCTATCTTGCCCCAATGTTGGCGTTCTTCATATTTTTGTCAACATCTTTGTTAAGTCAAAAGCCATTCAACCTGTAACTGCTGTAACTTCTGACTTGTGCGTTGGTTTGAGTTGTTCTATGCTACAAGAGTTTTTCTTCGGGCCACCAACCATGGCACAACACGAAATGGTTTCCCATCCAAATACTGACCACAGTCAAAGATGCTTAGCCAATAGCCCCAGACAAGCCACAAACCATGGCACTACACTGAGTGGTCTCCCATCCAAATACTGACCACAGTCAATGGTGCTTAGCCAATAGCCCCAGACAAGCCACAAACCATGGCACTACACGGAATGGTCTCCCATCCAAATACTGACCACAGTCAATGGTGCTTAGCCAATAGCCCCAGACAAGCCACAAACCATGGCACTACACTGAGTGGTCTCCCATCCAAATACTTACCACAGTCAAAGATGCTTAGCCAAATAGCCCCAGACAAGCCACCAACCATGGCACTACACAGAATGGTCTCCCATCCAAATACTGACCACAGTCAATGGTGCTTAGCCAATAGCCCCAGACAAGCCACAAACCATGGCACTACACTGAGTGGTCTCCCATCCAAATACTTACCACAGTCAAAGATGCTTAGCCAAATAGCCCCAGACAAGCCACCAACCATGGCACTACACAGAATGGTCTCCCATCCAAATACTGACCACAGTCAATGGTGCTTAGCCAATAGCCCCAGACAAGCCACAAACCATGGCACTACACTGAGTGGTCTCCCATCCAAATACTGACCACAGTCAATGGTGCTTAGCCAATAGCCCCAGACAAGCCACAAACCATGGCACTACACGGAATGGTCTCCCATCCAAATACTGACCACAGTCAATGGTGCTTAGCCAATAGCCCCAGACAAGCCACAAACCATGGCACTACACGGAATGGTCTCCCATCCAAATACTGACCACAGTCAATGGTGCTTAGCCAATAGCCCCAGACAAGCCACCAACCATGGCACTACACAGAATGGTCTCCCATCCAAATACTGACCACAGTCAATGGTGCTTAGCCAATAGCCCCAGACAAGCCACAAACCATGGCACTACACAGAATGGTCTCCCATCCAAATACTGACCACAGTCAAAGATGCTTAGCCAAATAGCCCCAGACAAGCCACCAACCATGGCACTACACAGAATGGTCTCCCATCCAAATACTGACCACAGTCAAAGATGCTTAGCCAAATAGCCCCAGACAAGCCACCAACCATGGCACTACACAGAATGGTCTCCCATAGACTTACTTTTCTAAGAAAGCTGTAAGAAAGCTGTCAGTCTTTTTTGCTTTTGCTACTAAATACAGGTAATAATGACTTGTTCTTACATATCGCACAATTCCTGTTAGCTGGATCAAGGCGCTTTACAGCATTGTTATCCCTGTTCATCGGGCATACTCAGGCCATTCCTCTAACTTTCTCAGCTCCCTTGGAGCATATGACCCCAAGCTGTTTCAAATTAGCGCTAAGGGGTTAATCCAACACAATACCGTCTCAGCCCTCTCAGGTTCCCATTTATACACCTGGGTTAAGAGAAGCAATTATGGTGAAGTGCCTTGCTCAAGGACACAAGTGTTACGACCGGGATTCAAACCCACACTCCGTTGATTTAACCATCAGAAATTGATGCAGTGGACCACTCGGCCACGACATACCACAACAAAACACAGCTTTAATGTAAACGGATGGTTATTATGTAACTGTGTACACACGGTTTTTAGTGCGTATGTTTTTTATGTGTATTTAAATGTTTTTAGACACGCAAAACCAAAGTGCATTTCACTGTATGTGTATATACTCGGTGGGCTTTTTATTTTACAACATGTACACAGAGCTATTGTTTATGAAGAGACTGATTTATATAGCATCTTGTAGAGGGTTTACATATACAAGGTCATGCAGCGCAATCTGCAGCCAACCACTGCCAGAAGCCCTGGAGGAAACCTTAACGATACTCCTAGTGGGTTCTTGAACAAGCTGTAAACAAAATAGGGCCTTTTACATCCCATCTGCAGGATCAGTAATTATGGCATAACGTCTTGCTGAAGGGCACACGTACGTGCACGTGCCACAGGCATGTGATTTTCCAGAGTTGTTTTATTCCTGGTTTAAGGATTTTCTCAAAGTATCATGGAGCCTTCAAATTTTCTTGAAAGAAGTAAAGCAGCCACCAAAGGGAGAAAGAAATAGACCATGTTTGTAGTTTTGTATAATTACTGAAGATGACCATAGTATTTGTATTTAAACTTCCTGAGTTGTAAGCTCAGGGGCCGATTTCACAAAGAGATAAGACTAGTCTTATCTGAAGTTAGGACCAGTAACTGGTCTTAACTTAAGACTAGTCCTATCTCTTAGCATTGCCTAGGACTAGTCCTAAGTTAGGAAGAGTTTTGTGAAATCGACTCCAGAGTCCACAAACCTCCTGAATCGTGAAATCTGAGAGGTTCTGGTTCTAGAAGGAAGGGGAAATCCAGATCCAGAATACATTTTTTTGTCCTGGAATTTTTCAAATTTTTCAAATCTCATCTCTGGTGTCATGACCAGGACATGAACCCACACTCTGACAACACCTGGACCCACTTCCATAGAGCTGCTTAGGTAGAATAGAAAACGGTTCTTTTACAATTTTCTGCTCAGCAGAAAGTAAGCAGTAAGCTTGTATTCTTATTCTGGTTGCATACATGTACTCTGTTTTTTTTTCGCTGAAGCACCTTTATGGGGGCCCAGAGCTTGAGTTTTATTCGCTAGACTTTTTTTCATAATTTTCCATAGCCATGATGGAAAGTTTTTGAAGTTCAATACATTTAACTTGATTGGGCAAATGTCGTTACCAAAATTGTTTAAATTTCCAACTACATAAAGAGGGTTTATTTTTAGTGTGGGATTGGGTTTGCTCAGTGGTTTCTTTCCCTGCCTGTTACCTCTGTGGACCCTAGTTCGAATCCCACCTCAGACCGGAGCCTTGCATGTGGATTCGGTTTTCATGGGTTAGTAGGGAATTTTTGCTTGTGCGCGTGCAAGGCGTTCTTTGCTTACACAGCTAGCGCAGAAATTTGGCACTTGCCCTGTAAGTGTAAGCGAAGAATGGTGATCGCAAGTGCAGAATTTGGCGGTAAGCAGAGCCATGAAATTGGGCCCCGATTGGTTGGGTTTTTTCCTATTTGGGGTTTTCCTCTTACATTTCTTCTTGTTTCCTAATCACCATCCTGTTATTGGCGCTTGCGCAGTCGGACGTGTAATGAAATAAAGAAAGAAATATGTGCTTTTTTAAATTTGGTTCGTTTCTGACATAAATTTTTTTTATCTTGCAGCTCATTGAACAGAGTGTTAGAGCCCACCATATCAATGCAGATGACATTAAGCAATGGTCGCATTCACAACTTTGAGGTTTGTATTAAATTCTTTATAATTTCTCATATTCCATGGAGTCCACCATCAAAGAGATACAACTAAATAATTGCGTACATTCAACAGACCAGGGCTCGAGTTCACAAAGCATTAAGATTCATCTTAAGATGAGTTGTCAGTGTTACCATAGTGATTTGTATTGTGACATCACACTTTGCTTTGCAATTAAGATTGATTTGCACTTAAGATCCTTTTCAATTCTTTGTTAAAATTGAGCCTTGATACTCTCTTCCTACTTGAGTCTGATTTTTTTTTGCCCCTGGAAAAATCAGACAAATTGTGACTGAATAGCCTGAAAAGTCTATAAAAGCCTACATCACATGTAGGTTAGCCACTGTACCCCCCAAAAAATGTTCCTACTTTTTTTTCGAAGGACCAAAAGTCATGCCTGATTTGATTTGATTTGATTTCAAATGGTTTATTAAAATTCGACCAACATAAAAAGAATATACTCAACAATTGTGTACAGCAAAAGCCTTATAAAAGAGAACCAACAAAACCAGTAAATACATTAATAAATAACAGTATTCTTAACTAGAATGTTGAACAATTAATCATGAGAGAAAAAACAACAAATCAACGCTTGGTGTTGTTATTGTGATTATTCTTATTAACTGTTTGTTTGTTTGTTTGTTTTATTAATTTCCACTCAAGTTAAAGGAACATTACAGAATTGGTCAGAAACAAACTTGTAAAATATACTTTTTGATCACAGATTTACATAAAACTTACACGGTCTAATGATGATGATAGTAGAAAACATCCCTTGAAATATTTCTGTCTGAAATACCATATTTGATGAGAAACGAATAAACTAATTTTCCGATTGGAGTTTATCGCTCAGTGAGCATTTTATTCATTTGTCGAATCTATATGATTTCATGCAAATGTGTAATCGGTTTTTCACTATTTTCTCGTGACCCAGATGGCCGATCGATCTCAAACTTCTACAGGTTTGTCAGTTTATGTATATGGTGGATTACATAAAGTGCTTACACTGCCAGCAACTGTTTTGTTAGCAAAAAACAATTCTGTAATGTTCCTTTAACAACAAGTTATAAATCAACGTGCTTCTTCCATTGGCTTTGCTCAGGGGGACAAAGGGACCCACAAGGCATATTTCATGAATGTTCACACTCGTCCAATCTCACTCCTAGTTAGATAAGAATTGTCAGCAAGTAATCAAATATATGTTTTGTAATCTGTCCAAGGTGAACGTTATATTAATGCTGGCGTCTATCATCAGTTGCATTGAGAAAAAAAGGCGTGTTTACATCACGACGTCTGTTTTATAACATCATTATAATTCTCTTTTGTTATACAATGTTTGAGGCGGGTGTTGACTGAAAAGATGATAACCTTTTAATATTTAAACAGTCAGTGTATTTTTAGCGTTGGGACTTATCCTCGCTGTTTTTGTTTTGTTTTCGTTATAATTTTCTTTTGTGTAATAAGTTGTTTTGAAGTATGTGTGGCAAATAGGAAACAACATTGTATAAACTCTTTTGGACCTATTGTTCTTTTTGCTTAGTTGGTTTTATTGTGCTGTTTATTGTTGTTAAGTTGTTTTTTCTTTTGTTTTGTCCCCTTTTTTTTGGGGGGGGGTTTTGCAAATTGTGCAAAAGGTTGCCCCTAATTTATATAATAACAACTTTTAATACGTCATGTAACAAGCCGTTTTCTAAAACTTGTTGCTCTCATTTATTAAAGGAACATTCATTAAAGGAACATTACAGAATTGGTTTTTGCTAACAAAACAGTTGCTGGCAGTGTAAGCACTCTATGTAATCCACCATATACATAAACTAACAAACCTGTAGAAGTTTGAGATCGATCGGTCACGAGAAAATAGTGAAAAACCCATTACACATTTGCATGAAATCATATAGATTCAACAAAATTAATAAAACGCTCACTGAGCGATAAACTCCGATTAGAAAATTAGTTTATTCATTTTTCATCAAATGTGGCATTTCAGACAGAAATATTTCAAGGGATGTTTTCTACTATCATCATCATTAGACCGTGTTAGTTTTATGTAAATCTGTGATCAAAAAGTATATTTTACAAGGTTTTTTCTTACCAATTCTGTAATGTTCCTTTAATTTTTTGATGTATCCACATATATCGCTTTGCAACCTCTGGACAAGGCGCTCTATAAATGGCAGCTTATTATTATTATTATTAATATTATTATATGTTTTCACTTTAAAATTATACAATTATATGATCACTTAGGGGACGGTGTTTCAACACAAAGCTGAAAGGTTATTTATTTTCATTTATTTATTCATTACACATCAAACAGCACAATTAGTGCCAACAACAGGATGAATCGGAAACAAGAAGAAGTGTTCAGATTTAGACGTGGGAAGGAAACCCCGACAGGGGGAAAACCCAAGCAATCACAGTCAGAGGGCCAATTTCCGGACTGTGTAATGACAGAGCTGATTATATCGGCTCTATATATAACATGTTTCTATTGGTTACAAAACACCAGGTGACCTTCAAATGACATAATGGGAAAGTTCATGATGTGACAAAAATAAAAATGGGGAAGTCATATCTGAACTTGTGTTTAGTCTTGACTGCAGTCATTGGCTCTAGAATTTGTATTTCCAAGAAAAAAAACACAGCTATTTACAGCCTGAAATGCATGACATATTACAGATGTTTAAATATAGGGCACTTCTAGCGTTAATTGTCAAGGGTATCCAACTAATTGAGAAAGCATTCTTGGGATTTATGTGTTTTCCCCTTTTGTTCCTCTCCTCTTGCAGGTTCCAGTTTCCAAGTTTCACGAGATGCGGTACAACGTGGCATATGTCCTCAAAGAAATGGAAGATTTAGAGAAGAGGAGCATCTTAAAAATTGAGTAAATTTAAAAAAAGGGGGGAAAAAATATAATTATATTGTTGTCTTTTAGGGATAGTCCCCGTGGCTTTCTCTATTATTAGAGCAAGGGCGCTATTCTTGGAAAGTGGTGAAACTGAAGAGTCCGAAGCAGAGAGGCGACGTAAACAAGGTTAACGAGTGGTAATTTGCCTCGTGAGGGCTCCTATGATAATCCTTGCAAGGCTATTTCAACGGTTTTATGATGTTTACATTTAAGCAAATGGTGAGGCGGTAACCGGTTTCCTGGCCTCCTGTGTCCAATTTCAAACAGCTGCACAAGAAGAGCTCACTTTACAGCACTATAGGTTACCAGCCGAATACCATGTAATGGTCATTTTTTCTGTTCGTTCCTTCCTCCATGGGTTACGACTGGCTCTCTGCTTAGCGGATAGAAATTGCCAAGCAAACTAGTGGGAGATATGAGTGTAAACATTGTAGATTTTTATAAACCAATGGGGGACTAAGAGATTTTCTGATTAATTTGCGATTGTTTAGTCAGGAAATAATGTAAATCTTTAATTCTATACATGATAACTTATCAATCTAACATTTATCCAATATGTCTACTGCCACCGAGTGTTTTCAGACCAAGGGGCCTTTTCCAAACCTTGGTTTGGCTCCAGCTTGGGCTCTGGCTCCGGCTTGGGCTCTATGGTCAATTTTGGAGCTGTGGACATTTTGCACGGTGTTTCCAACATCAAACAGAGCCCGGAGCCGGATCCTAAGACGAGGTTTTGAAAAAGCCTGATTGCCCGATTTCATAGAAATTCTTAAAAGCAGAAAAACAACTTTCTGCTAAGCAGAAATGAGCAGGATACCAGTCGCAAATTGCACTTGCGACATGGTACTTTGGCTGGTAACCTTATTCTGGTAAGCATGGTTTTGTTGTGCCTAGCTACTTTTTGTGCTTGAGCAGTTCTATGAAATTTGGCTGTGGTCTCACAAAGGCAAACCTAAACTGGTTTTATCTGCAAGGATAAAGACAGGCACTGGTTATTGGTTTCATTGGATAGATGTAGACATGCAATGTCGCATAACTACCAGACTGAAAGTGATAAAACCACGAGTGAGGGTAGTGTGGGTAGTTCACACATGTACTATGACCTCATGAAAGGTCAAAGGTACATCCGGCAGGAAACTGCCAGGTTCTGAAGCGTATCTGACGTTAATCACGAGCCTCAGAATGTGACGTCGGATGTCCGGGCTGAGGCAAACCATTCTCATCTTCATTGTCTAAATTAATGTTTATTTTTATAGACCCCTTGCATATGACGTCACACGCTCAAACAGCGCCCTCACTGAGCTTTCAAGAGAAGATCTCTCATTGGCTGATAGTTGTGCTTCCATTGTTTGGCGATGGCGTCGTACCCAAGGGGTCTGATAAGCCGTGTCCAAAGTAATGGCCTGGCTATGGCTGCAATGCCAAAATGTCCTATTCTTCAACGTTGTCGTTGTAGCCAACGGCCATTAGGCCGCAGCCAAAGTGGCTCAATTCGGATGCGGATGTTGATTCTTTTTGGTCCCAAACTTTCTACCTAACCCCTACCTAAGGTTGCTGCCACATGATTACTGGCTGTTTCATATCAAGTACATATAAGTTTACCTGTAATTTAACTTGTTACTCTTTAACATCTTTGTACATAAACAGCGATTGATAATAAATGCAATCTATACAAAAAGGAAATGTGTGATTCAGCATTTTGTGTTTTAGGCCAAACAAAAAAAAAGGACACGTTTAGCAAACCCGCCCGCTACCTTTTTTTGAACCCGCATGCTTTTTGCTCTTCTATTTTCTTCATCAAAATTTCTGGGGAAAAAAAGTTCGCCCAAAATAAAATGCAAAATAATTAGTTTTTTACCAAACTCTAGACTGTTACTGTGCTTTAATCCTCAAACTGATGTGTGATGAGCATTGTATACTCACTGCTTTAAGAGTGAAGAAAATCCACCGGCTAATCGATCAGAATTTTTACCCTGTGCCCCTCCACCCCCACCCTCACCCTCAGCTGGCTAGGTGACAAGAGGCAAGCTCAAATCACATTAAAAAAAAGATTAATCAGGTTATTACGAGTGCAAAGTTTTAAAAAAAGATTAATCAGTTGGAGAAGATAACTTACAAAAAAAGGAAACCAAAAGGTCATACCCTGGAGGAGGAGGAAGGCAGTGGCATGTCCAGAGGGTCCCCCCTCCCCCTCGCAAACAACCCTTGCCTAACTCCCCCCCCCCCATGCAATGAACAAAAATGCATGACAAATGAATGGTTAAATACCCCCCCCCACCCAAATGGAATTGTCTTGTTACACAATAACTTTGTTGATTTGAGCTATTTTTAACAAATCAATCAAGACACATTCGATTGTGTCTGTGGGGGGGATGATTCAGCTTGTCTACAGTTTGCTTAAATTGCTTATGAATGTTTTCTGAAGTCATCTAACATTACGGAGATACTCTCAAGTCATTCACGAAGGGTTCTTCTTCGGGGTCATCGCCAAAGTATGACCCTACCTTGAAGATTAAAATGAAGATGCCAGTATGAAAAGCTCATTGAAAATGAGAGAAATGTGTATCCATCATTCCATCTTTCAGAATTGTACAGTGGTTTTAGTTTTTAGTTTTAATTTTTGTTTATTAATTCTGGTTGTGAAGCCGAGGATTCTCAAAAAGGCGAACTTTATCACTATACTATCCATGGAGAGAAGATGAAGAAGGAAGTTTCGGTTTTAGACGTGGGAAGAAAAACCCCAGAGAAATATTCCATGGAAAACCCACGCTATCGGGTAGGGACTCTGTAATCCCAATCCACATGTTGCCCCCGGCAGGATTCAAACCGGGGTCTTGGAGGTGGAAGGCGAGGAAAGATACACTACGCCAAACCGACTTTCCGTATGTTTTTTTCTTTCCATAATTTTTCATACACAACAAAATTAAGGTTTACAAGATCAACACAACATAGTAGACGGATAAAAAAATATTCTTTATCATGGAAGCCAATGTTTTATTGTGAATACAAATACACTTCATTTACCACCAGTTGATTGATTTGTTTTGTAGTAAGTAAACAACAACAACACTAGATATTGACATTAAAGTTCTAAAAACATGTTAGAAACCACAGAACACACAGAGAATATTTCAGTGTGCAATTCATTGATATGTATTAAACATCATTCTGTCATGTCAAATGTACAACGTTCTTCGAGTAAAAAAAAACGCCAACTTCTCTACTAAGCTGGAATTGAAACTGGTATTAAAGTACCGTGTAAGAGTCAGTTTTATGCTAAAGAACTGTTGCTGAAAACTTCTCTACCCACAAAAGGTAGTAGAGTGCCGAAGGCGCAAGATAGGGAACTCCGGCTGAAATGTGAAGTGCAGCCATTTCAGCAAGCAACTCTTTTCAGGCAACATTAGATCAGTGTAGACAATGACTATTGCTATCAATGCTGCAACAGAACATCTGCTTGCTGATATGGCGCCCATGTGTACTTCACGCTCCAACAATAGAGCTACAGCAACCCATCTTCGGCACCCTACTATCTTTGCTACTCACTACCTATGGTTCTCCTTGCATGCATGAATTAACTACACAAAGAATACAAAACTAGATATATCATGATTGTTCTAACCAGTGATATGTGACAAGTAACTACTTAAAAGACAAACAGACTGCTTTATGGTCACAGTCCATAGTCTCAACTCTTCACTTGGTTAAAAAAAAAAAAAAATTGCCGAATGTGTTTCTTTAATGCAGCACTTTAAATCCTTTAAAAACCTTTTTGAGTTAACCAAAAAGAGAATAATTCATCTTCAAGAGCAAACAGCATGGATTCAACTCATTTGTAAGTTTGAACATCTCTTGAGTGCTCTCTTCAATTTGTTGTTTTCCCTCCAAAATTGATGATGCTGAAAGTTAGCGCAGCATGACTGTAACTTTTAGAGGCTTTTTGGTGGTGTAGGGTGTCATGGCCGAGTGGTTTAGAGCATCGGATTCAAGTTCCGGTGGTCGAGTCATCGGGGTGTGGGTTCGAATCCTGGTCATGACACTTGTCTCCTTGAGCAAGATGCTCTACTATAATTGCTCCTCTCCACCCAGGGGTATAAATGGGTACCTGCGAGGGTAGAGGTTGATATTGTGTATGAAAAAGCCTTTGGTGCGCCACGGCAGCACAGGGCTGTATACTCCCCAGGGAGCTGAGAAAGATTACAGGAATGCTACTGGCCCAATGACCAGGGCACTAATGTAAAGCGCATTGAAACATTATTGTGGAATGCGCTATATAAGAACTAGTTATATTATTGTGGTGTGATGTACGTTTAAATCAGTACAACTACTTCAGTGGCAAAGAGGTAACACATTATATAACTACAGTACGGAAGATCCCAGATAGAGCAGTTTTGTAAATCATGTTATATCGAATAAACAGAATCGACGACCAGAGTCACTTGACTCATAGTGGGTATACAAATGCTAACACACCAAGCAAGCGATGTACAGTGCATTGAAAAGCATTGCTGCGCCCGAGTTCTTCTGCCATAAGGTAGGAAGCAGCCATACTTTTCCATGCACACTACGCGTCGCTTGCTTTTTTTTAATATGCCAAAACATACCCTTAGTTATAAAATTTACTTTCCGAATGTGACAAAAAAAGTGTCTTATAGATTTACAGGTTTCTTTCACAGGCTGATTTTTGCATGTTCCTAATTTGAGTCATCAAAGATACCCATTATACAGTCTACCATATTATTTCAACTGTTTCTAAAAAAAAACAAGAATTTTTCTTTTCTTCAAATTAACACCAGATGATAAATTTCCAAATGAGTTTTAATAATAATACTTACAAATAATACTAGTCACACATACATAGCGCTTAATTCAGATATTATAAACACTGTACATTATATTACAAAAAAAAGGTGGGTAATGAGAGAGCGAGTTATAAAGAAGTCTATGGATTTTGGTTTTTCCGAAAAGCGAAAGTGAAATATGCAGAGACGAATTCAAATCCATGACTAAGCAAGTAAATAACAACAATGATTGATTCTTGTAGCGCTTTATCTATGGGCATCTCAAAGCACTTTTGAATATGTGCACAGCCACAATCATGTGTACACATTTTTTGTGTGTCCATGTTATGAACAACCGTTTGAAAACCAGTGATGTAACAGTTATCTCAATGTCGTTCCTAATTTCATTAACCAGCGCTGTGTGAATGAAGAGTAGAAAGTACTTGAGTTTGTCATTATACCGGATCTGAAAAAAGTAACTCAATATTTATGTGTTGTTCATTTGGTGTCTTTGTAACAAAAAGTGTACCCACGAATGTGTCTGTGCACATATGTTTCTCAGACAGGTTTGAGACGATTTCCTTTCGCGAAAGGAATGCGATTTTAGAGAGAGGGATTCAAAAAACATTTCAATCTGCAGATTGTGTATTCGAATAACGGATTATTCTTCCTGTGTAGACAATAACTGCTCCAGATATTCGGCGATATCTCAAAAAACGCTACCACCTTTTGAAATCAAATTTTCACAGGTTAGTTTGATTGTATATGTCTACATTTATATAGGATTAATACAATTGGTTTCAAAAACCAAAGGCATACTTTGCCTTTAAACAGCTTCATTCTGAATGAAGCAAGGAGTTCGATAGTACAAAAACAAACAATTCCTCTGTTTGAGTATTCCACAAAAAAAAGATGAAAGAAAAGTTCTGATAGCAAAAGAAATACTCCTTTAAAAAAAAAAAAAATGGTGGGTTAGGTAACGATGTACACATTAACATGATGTAACGACAACACACTGAAGTGATTATTGTCAGCATGTGGCTACAGCCATTCCTCTGATTCAGTTTCACGGTGTTCGTCTTAATAAAGATAGAGTGTTATATAAAGGTCAAACTGACAGCATTAAGCCCCGCCCACTACAGGTGTACAACACGTGTGTCTCCTGCATGAGCTATCACTAAGGGAACATTCTGCACGTGCCATCCAAATGCACAACATGGCAATCCAATCAGCAAAGGCTTGTTTTTTATATTTTTAGAATGCGATTTTAAAGGTAGGGTCATCGTTTAGACTCTGAAGAAAAATGGTGTCATTTCTAACCGAAAGCTGACTTGTTATAAAGATGGCAATGGTAGTAAGTTAATAAATTATTTTGTCTGGAATGCCCCGTTGATTAGAAATCGATAAAAAACCTTTGAATCTGAGAAACGATTCATGCATGAATCGTTTCTCAGAATTCTGAGGGTTGGTGTCCGTTCGTGAATGCTGCAGCCAGCGATGCGGTTGGTACCCGCTGTCACCTCGTTAAATATGAATGGATTTGCAATCGTGTGAAAATCCTGCGACAGTTTTTTGCTTGTTTTCTCATCAAGTAGACACTACAATCAGCTGAAACTTTCACAGGTGACTTTTTATTGTATCTTTCTTGATAATTTTGGCTATAAATCAGCGTTACGCTGGCAAAAACCAAACGATGACCCTACATTTAACAAGTTTTGATATACATTTATAGCCCTTGAGAATGACTGCTACAGTCAAAGCATGAGGCCGTTACCATACTCTGCATGTTTTGATGCACGTCACACTTTCTGATGTGCTGAGGTTTTGATTGGTCTTTGAATTAGAGGCGGAGCTTAATGTATCAGTCCATTGTAAATATGAATTACATATTGCAGCCACAATACATCATTATTTGATAGTGTTTTTTAAGGAATTGATTACTCAAACAAATTGTTTTATACCTTTTTTATTTTGTACAAAATCTAAAAGTTGAAAAAACATGAACAACAATATTTTACATACCTGGGAATTCCTTCCACCACTTTCATTTTTTTTTTTTGGGGGGGGGGAGGGGTCATTTTATCTTATCGGATTTCAAACTCAAAAATGGATGAAGACCAAGACATGAATCAGTGTTCAGTTTGATAATCGGATGACAACTCCGACGCGCAGTTGCTGGTTGAAGAAAAATGGCTTCCTTCACACTGCAGTGCAGTGAAAGTTTTATTTATTAGAAGAGTTTACAATCTTTATTATTTTTTTTTTTTATGAAAATGAAAATGAAAATGCTGTGAAAAAAAAAAGCTTTCTACTTACTACCATTCACAGTTTGATTGTGTAAAGCTTTGTATATTAGCTTGCTGTAATTTTTGCGCGGTTCAAACGAAAATAATATTCCTTGTCTTCCCCTTTTTCTTAAAAGTAACGGCGATTCAGAATAATTTTGATCTTTTGTGGAGAATCCATTGTTTTAGTTGGGATGAAATAATTTTACTTTGTGATATCTTTTTTACAAAAATTGTGAAATCAATTTTAAATAACCGTTCATATTCAGATATATATTTTTTTTTTCATGAGAATTGTACCTTAAAAATTCTGTTTTGTGGTGAATTTGCCAGGATGCGCTATCCAAAATTAATTTGCTTCTACATTTACCTTCACACTCTTGGCAACACAGTACAGTGAGTTGACCAACCGTTTGAAACCATTCAACTGCCAAGGTTGTGTACGGCGGCACAACCGTGCACAGAACAAACTGAGTAATGTGTAGATGCGTTCAACATATGATATCATATTGCAGGCAGACAGTTTATATATCATTCAAAACCAGAGTGAATGATATTGAATGATCAGACAGGTTGAGGTCTGGGTTTTTTTGTTTTTCATATTTTCGTGGGCCAACTAAAAATTAAGCAAAATACACACCATTGTAACAAATACAATTACCTAAAATAAAAACAATTTGGAATCAAGTACAAACAATTATGATATGTACAATTGTTATCTGAGTATGGCAGGTAGGAGTTGACAATGTGCCTTTGATGATACTAGCGTGGAATTTGGCACACAGTCAGCATGTGTGTCATCAGAAAGATATTTAGCTAAAATAATATATAGATAGTATCACAAGCAATGGTAGCCATTTTGAAGATTGACTGTTATTCTGCCAATTTGTTTTTTCTTCAAAAATTTAAATTTAGCCAAATATCTTTCGTTGGTTCAAATCCCGCTCTAATCTGTTTTTCTTTGTTCAACCCCAAACCATTTCAAATTTACCCAGTCAGTTTCCCTTGTGGTTCATTACTTGACAAATATCTTTCTCATAACATACTCTGACTGAGTGCCAAATTCCATGCTTGTATCACCGGAGGCACAAGTCCCCCCCAAGTGTCTCCCCCATCTGTCCCACAATCCATCTCAGCCATCCGAGGTCCTACAATAAATACGTACTGACATACACTCTGAGAAATCAAATTAAATTGCTAAATTGCTACCCAATGCATTATAAGGGGCGAGCCTTAAACCGAAGAATACAAAAAATGGCTGCTAACGGCTGCAGATAACAGTCGACTTAAACACACTGAAATGAAACTTGGGGTTTTACCGACGGAATCTTCCCGCCTGTTTCCATTTCGCTGTAAAAGATAAAACAGGCGGATCTCATCACCAGGGAGTGCTCTCTCCACCAGCTGCCCGACAGAGCCCAAGACTTTTTCCCATTTACTGCATCTGTCGACCATTTCCGCAGAGTTGTATTTGCTACTTTCGTGAACGAGTTGCTTGTTTTCTTCACAATCTGTTGCCTTTTTTGGCAGCTCAACTTTGGTGTAAAGCACAGTCACTTTCTTACACTCATCCAGATATGGCAACACCTGATTTTAAGCGACCTAATTCAAGAGTAACAGCAATATTGCGCTTTTGTTCCTCTTCCTTGAGTCTTCCTTGTGGGGTACATTGAAACAAATTGTTCAATTTTGTGTGATAGCCCGCGACAAACGGCATGTAGACTCTTTTGCAGACTCACGAAAAATGTGGCGATCGACGAAGGAAATTGCCTCCGTTAATCGCTGTCAAGAGATTAGATGTGTATGTCGTCTAGCAACTGACTAGGTGTATTTACAGGGTACTCTAGTCAGAACCGGTAGTCGGATATGCGGACAAGGCACCTCTGCAGGGCGTTTAGGCGGTCCTTCAGGCTAGGCATGGACATGATCCCCGTCTGTATACGTTTGTTGAGAGGAAGAATTGCTAGCAGCCACCACGTCCATGACGGCCCTTGAGGGCAAGCCTGTCAGGAAAGATAAGAAAGTATCGTTAACACCCTGGAAATAGTTTTCTCTTAGCTACTTTTTATTATTTCACCAGAAATCATGGACACTGACAGTGGTTTGCAGTAGCACCAATAAGCGTTTTTGATCATTGAAAAATCTTGAAACCTCCTGTTTGTAGAATTTGAAACTTTCCATGGTGAAAATGCAATCTAGTAAGCTTTGCGGTAACACCATGTACATGAGTAGGATTTGAAACTTTGCATAGTGGACAAAAAATCTAGTGAGGTTTTCAGTAACAGCTTGTACATGAGTAGGATTTGAAACTTTGCATGGTGGAAACACAATCTAGTAAGTGGCATTATCACAACTAACACGTCTTCCAATAATTATTATTATTATTATTATTATATTTTATTGTCCAATAAGGAAATTTGTAATGCTCGTTTATCAGTGACAATAACATATTTCATGGCAGTAATAATTAGCACACAATAACAACAATACATATAAATACGTCCAACATTATACAATATACATGTAACATTAACATCAATTAATAGAAAAAAAACAATAATTAATTAATTAAGTTCACACATTATCCGTAAACCTAGTCAGTTATTTAGATCTTACCAGTGGTTCGTCCTCTCTGTTGGTGTGGGACCAAAATGGGCCATAATACGAGTCTGATGGAAGATAGGTAGGGATGCGAACCACCTCTGCGCTTGCTGGTAACTTCTGATTCGAGGGCTGTTACTATGGCAACTTCATCACCTGAAACAAGATGTATTTATTTATTGATTTAGTTATTTATTTGGTTATTTATTTATTTGATTATATATTCAATCGATATTTGAAATATATATGGAAATATAACAAACACTACAAGCCTAGGAATTGCCTAAAAGCAAACTAAATCTCTAATCTAAGATGACATAAATAAACTCATTATCAGAAAGAAAGAATGGTTTTTACTAAGACAGTATAAATTACACATATCTGATAAAGACTATTCAATTATGACATCAACTTTGAGTATATAGACTTAAAAATGGCAGCTAAATCAACAATTTATGCACTTGTATGAATGATACTAAAATTGTACATTTCTACCAATATGAAATATGGAAAGAAAATCACAACAAAAACAAACAAATACTGTTATAATGCACACAACCATTATAGACACAATTATTAAAATTATGCCACAAAAGTTTTATAAAGTCAAACAACAAAATGTGACAAGCAAGTTATAATGTTGAAATCAAATGGATACGAAAAAATCAGAACAAAAACAAACGAACACTGTTATAATACACACAACAATTTCAGGCACAAATATTAAAATTATGCTCACAAAGGTTTTATAAAGTCAAACAACAAAACATCAAAGCATGTTGTAATATTGAAATCAAATGGATACAAGAATTACAAATAACAACTTTTTTTCTGTCTTTAACATTTACTTTAAGACTTTTCACAATGATAAATGACAATAATGAAAAGATAAAAAAATCTTTTGAAACGTATTGAAAAGATCATTTAAGCCTCCTACTGTCAGTGACTCTTGGCAACATTTTCCAGTGAGTTGACTAACCATTTGAAACCATTCGACTGCCAAGGTTGTGTACGGTGGCACAACTGTGCACAGAACTATACTGTGTACATGCATTCCCTCATGGTATCATATTTTAGGCTGGCGTAGTTTATCCATCATTCAAAACCACTTGAATGATATTGAATGGTCAGACAGTAGGAGGGTTAAGGTGTGTCTCAAGAGTCGGGCAAGTTCTAGACACAAAGAAACGTTCCCTTGGCCACAAGCTGGCAAACCATTGCACCGCAAGTAATCGTTCAGCTAGACCGCATCATTGTGCCAAAGTACAGGAGCAATCCTACATGAGTGAATAAGCGCATTAGTATTTTGAATGTTCCAACGGAACGGTTCATGAGCACGCCCTGGAATTTTTTTATCCGATCAAATAAGAACGTTCCTACTGTTCCGATTTTTGAGATGCTCCCTTAGCAAGTAACGATGATGAATAATTTCAAGAATAAATCTAAGGAATCTAGATGGAAACGGTAAAATAACAGTTTATTTCGGTGATAATTGCCCTAGCACCTATACACAAATAGTTTCTGAATCTGCTGCAATGAACTCTTCAATCTAATAAACGATTTACATACTGAGCGGAACTAAGAACTCACCAGTCACTTCAGAGTCTTTAATGAACTCCACGAGGGCAGTGTTGTAACCGTCCCTCATTCCCGTCGACAAGACTTTGAATCGACGGCCGCCGATGGTCTTGATGACAGAGCGACCGTCAGGAAGGTGTTCAACTTGTTGGATCTCCAGCATACAGCCCATATCTTCATGACTAGAGGCAAAGACAAAATATAAGAAAATTATTGTTAGTTGAGGGCGCTTCGTACTCTCACTTTCCATAGTACCAGGCACTATAGAAATGCTTAAGCAGAAATATTGCTTAACAATTGTCTGCTAAGCAGAAATGAGCATGATACCAGTCACAAATTGTACATGTGATATGGTAGTTTGGTTGGTAACCTTATTTGGTAAGGATAATTTTTTCGCGTTAGCTCTTTTAGTGTTAGCAGCTCTATGAATTGGACCCCTGGTGATTATATCAATCTTGGATCGCGCCTCGGTTCTTCCCTGCCCCGCCTTCACCTCTGTGGACCCCGGTTCGAATCCCACCTCAGACTCAGTCTCTACCTGGTTGTCTGGTTTCCTTATGCATTGATGTCATCAAGCCGCCATCTTAGAGGTAAACCGATGATGAAAACAATGGCACAGAATTGTACGCTCGACACACATATTGGCCAATGAACATCTTCCTTTTGACCTCAAGGGGAGGGCGCCCTACTCAAATAACGTCATGTGCATAACGCCTATTGGGGTTTTTCCTCCCACATCTAAAACTGAACATCTCTTCTCGTTTTCTATTCATCCTGTTATTGGAGCTTGCGCTGTTGGATGTGCCACTACATTCAACAACCAATCCACTTAGTTGATATAATGTATGGATGCATTCACCACAATGATATCATATTACAGGCGGCATAGTGCATCGATTATTCAAACAGCTACGGATGATATCGAATGATCAGACAGAGAAGTTGTACGGACGTTTCTATACAAAATAACAATAGTCCATCGCTTACACATCTGGATTATTCGGATTGGGCAGACACATGCCGAACTGGCGAGCTCCAGAGTCCATTGTCTGCCGTACCATGAGGCGGTACCGAGGCTCAAAGATGTGAAGCGGGCAGGGGATGGTGGGGAAGGCCAACGTGCAGACAAAGATCGGGACTTCACACTGGCTTTGGTCGTTCACGAACCTGCAACGGAATAATCAGGGTTGCTGTTTTAGCTTTCTGATTCATTACAAAACCTAAAACCTTACAGTCATCTGATATGGATTAAAGTTGAACTAAAATGAATGTTTCATCTTTTCAGTGAGAAAATAGAATTAGCTGTTGCAAACTGCTTACCAACCAAAAGGACATATGGTATAAATGCGAAAAAATAGTTAATGGCCTCACGTTTCCAGCAGAGTCTTTCTCAAAGGCTAATAATGAGAAAGCCTTTCAGGAAGAAATGTCCGGCCACCAACTATTTTTTGCATCTTTTAGGTGAAATAAAAAGCAATTTAGGATTTAAGGTTTTTCTTTTTCTAGAACTCTTACTTGGCCATGGCTTCCATTTCTTGTTTGTGCTGCTGTTCTCGTTGTTGGTATTCCTCCCCCAGGTATTCCTGTAGGAGGTGTACAGTAAGCTCATTCACCGTGTTTTGACGTGTCGCCAGATACTGTCACAAAAAAGGGAAACAAAAACTTCTGAAATTAATATTTCATCTCAGATTGTTACTTCTCCAAACATTGTATTTGTCAGCTATTACAATCCCCAAAAGAAAAAGGGATATTGTGAGTATAATACTACAAATGATAGCAACAAAACCGTGCTAATGTTGTGCATTGCAAAATATCTTCAAGCAAACTTGAATCCTCGATTCTGATTGGTCAATCCATAGCAACAAGAGTATGACGTTAACCTACATTGCACGGCCCACTTCAAACCCTTTTCTATCGCACTATTCTAAAACTGCGTATTGAACTATTTTAAGCTGCGCGTCAAATGTGCTTGAAGATAAAACACGGGTGGGCACGTCAATTTTTTTTAAAGTACCGATTTTAAGTGGTAAAAAATGTTTCAAAATGTTTTGATTCGTTGATACTTACATCGGATAAACAGTCCTTGCAGAGGGGGCAGGCCTTGCTGTAGTCCAAGGATCGATTCAGACAGAGTTTGCAGAATGTGTGCCCACATGGCGTTGTAAGAGGGTCAAGAAATAATCTGAAGAAGAAAGAAAAATGGCAATAATTAACATCAGGCTCAAAACCTTCGCATATGTTGAACTACTAAAAATCAAGCCAAAAAGAGACCTGCTCCACATCAAAACTTTACAAAAATCTTATTCTGACCAATTCTAGCAATTAATTTACAATAATTATTATTGTAATTTTTGTTTTGTTTGAGAGTCATTACAATCATTGTCTCCTCACCTGAAGCACAGACTGCACTCGTAATCTTCTTTGTCGATTTTCTCCTTCGGAACTCTCCTGATTTTCTTTACCAAGTCTACACCTGCAACAAAACAAACCCAAAAGAAGCAATAAGTTACTGAAAATTTTGTAAATGAATACATTATGTATAGACCATGACTGAGAGTCATTGCTGACAAAAATGTCTGAAACTAGGATCCCGATCTTACGAGGTACAATAAAATAATGGCATTTCCACCTTTTGGTAACCCCTGGAGTTACAGATTTCAAGGAGCTTCTGGGAACAGCATCCTCAGTGCTTTAAAGAGCATTACTTATTTTATTTTGTGAAAAAACAGCAGCACTTTTTTTATTATCAGGCAGACTTAAAAAAAGTTCCGAATTCCGATAAAAGTCAGAAACTTCTCAACCCGGTATAAAAGAACTTTCATTTCATATTTGGCAACGTTTTAATACCCAATACTCACGAGCAAACTTGAATTCCACATTCCTGGTAGGACTCAAGAGGGAGTCACTCACAGACTCGTATCTCTTGCGTTTCCTCATCTTCAACAGTTCAGACGTTGACAACTCCTTCTTGCCCCGCGCCGCCTTGGATAGCTCCAACTTAGCAGGGGGTGGGGTACGTGGCCTGGGCGGGTCTTCAGACGGGGGCTGGCTGGGAGTGGAAGGTGTGGTCTTGAGGCACTTGTCTTGATTCTCGTTTCCGGGCTGAGATGGAGTCTCTCCGGAGGGCATCTTGACAGCTTTAACGTCACCCTCCTCTTTTGTCTTACCATCCTCAGATCCTGATTTTTCTGTTTCCTGTTTAAATAACATTAACAAAAACCTCCTACAATCAGTTCACTTTGTTCAAGAACCACTTTGATCCACAGCATACCACAAAGTTGTAAATTTGTTGAAAAAAGGGGTGAACAGTTAACCAAGACAAGGACCTAGTTACGTACCTCTTTCTCTTCAACAAGGAGGCGATTGATCGCTTCGAATCCAAGAGCGACTTCATCGGCCAAATTGGCAATGCTAATGGAGGCCAGCCCTGGGGCATAAGGGCCACCTGACCGCAGCGGACGGGAAAAATTGCGTTGGAGCTCCAAACATTTGATTGATTCTGGTTGTACAGGTGACAAGAAGCTGTGAAGGACCTTTGGAAGAACGAAAACGAAAAAGTTGTTTAATTTCCTCTTTTTAACTTTCAAACTGATGGATTCAACATACTGGACTATGCTTTTTCAAAATTTAGCCCTTTTCTCTTTTTAAACCCCCAACTTAAACTGCATTACGAATATTCCTTGCCGAACTACATGTACATGTACCTAAAGGTGAGGGTCGATGTAGAATTTGACAGTGAATCTGTCAGAAATGCAAAGCTATATTGTCAAACAAGAAGAAAGTGTTGGGCACAACAAGACCTCACTTTGTGTGTTTTTAATTTTGAAACGGCACAACTGAGAAACTACAAACGAGGAGATCAGCTGATACGCTGCCTGCCTGGTACTACGACTTGTCATCACTGCTGTACTTAGCAAGTTGGCCTTAATCGTGCATGAACACCGAGGCAGTATGTATTACATTGTCATTTGCCCGGAAGACGGCCGTAATGAAAAGTTACCGGACCAAAGGGCATAGGCAATTAATGTGCAAAAATTGTGTTGCAAGACAACCAAGTGGGGAAGTTTGATTGGTTTTCTGCCATTCATTAGTCATCATAGGAAGTTTAAACTCTGCATGGGAAAGGGCCGTCTCTTAGAGGGGTAATTCTAGCAACAAAAATGTAACAGTAATGCCACATCTTTTTTTGCCAGGAGCCGTTTTATTGCTCACGGTCTTGTGACACTGGACAACAAGTACTTTGTGTGTCTTGAAAAAGGGCGTAAAACCTCAACCTCTTTAGCAGGCACACAAGGACAGTTAAAAATGTAATCAGGTTAATAAATGAACATTACCTTGGCTAGACACTTCTTAGCAGAGATAGAGAAAGGGTCAAGGGTCAAGCTCTGTAGGAATGCCACCATGGCCGCCTCTTGTCTATGCAGTTCCTTCAGGGCCATGCCTTTACGATAATAACCCTGACAGGACAGCAAGAAAAATTTCCATTCAAGAATTAAATGAAGTAATATCAACTACTTCTCACGGGTACACAGTTCATGAGAACAAGTCAAATAACCTTAAGAGGAGAATAGCTAACAAAAGTACATGTAGCTGAGCAAAAATATAATTATGCTTAGCTACTTTAGTGCTTTAAAGCAGCTATGAAATTGGGCCCAGAACATGAGTCCGATGCACTAAACTGCCTCGGCTACCACGGCTAATTATTGTAATGCAGGCTTGCACAATTGACCTGTCATTCAAAACCACAGCTGGGTGATAGGCCTACTGAATGGGATGATATTCGATGGTTGCCACACAGTAGCCCTGAGGGATTTTACAGTAAAATAGTGACATAATTGTGAAATATCTTGACCCAAAAACCAAAATGCATAAAACTGATCAAAAAATGTATTTAACAAAAAATAAATAAATGATTTCTAAAAAAATATAGGAATCAGTGGTTTTACTTGCTATAACAAAGTTTATACAAATTTGAACAGGAATAAACATAATTTTTTGGATTTATTAAAATGTACACAATATAAATTATTACCTTGGGCCAGTCGGGTCTAATCTCACACACAGCTTCTGCATCTAACAATGCCTCTTCATACTGCTGTAATCCTACGTACACATGGGACCTGTTGCTAAGTGCTAGATGGTCATGAGGTACTACAAAATAAAAAACAGTTAAAAGAACAATTCGTTATTACAATACGTCACATTTCTTACATCATATCAGGTTTGAGTGCTGTTTCACTACACATTGGAATAAATTTTCAAAGGGTAAACACAAGCGTGACATAAATTGTCAATCATTTTTAATTTATTCACTGTCCATTCTGTGCTGGTTTACGATAGATTTCTCCACAAAACAGACACCAGCGTGTGAAAATACAAATACAAATCTTGCTTTTTTTATCAAAATACATTGTACAACTCTCGCTTTTTGATAAAAAAATAACACGAAAAGTCACGTGACCTTCGTTTTTTAATGGTTTCTTTTATGTTCACCATTCTTCTCCATTCCAGGAAGACCTTTGGAATCATGTTTTAGTCTATTTTGTAGCCCAAATAGTCCAATGAAGCCGGTGTGTCCCTTTAAGGAAGATTGCTGACTGACATGTAAAACCACAAATCTTTATTTGACATGTTTGAGTGTACATGTAGTAGCCTACATTTGTCACATTCCTGCACTTCATTGACAAACAGCAGTGTAGATAAATGAAAATCTGATTTTTACTGATAATACTTTTAGAGTATACAGGCATGCCAGCGTGAGCATTGACCACATGTACATTTATGAGCAAATTTGTGTGCATAATTAATTGCTTGGCAGGGCATGCGCAACTGGGTCGCATCATGGAGATCCCTACTGATCAAACAAACAGGCATTTGTACTTACAACCAATACACTGTACACGTAAACCGGTAACTAGTTATTCTTTTCTCATTTGGTACGAGATTTAAATGTTTCTATTTGGCCTCCGTCAGCGTTCAATAACTTTTACGTTCAAATTTAAAGCCCCCATGCTTAACGGTATTACAGGATTTGCACTGACAAAACAGTCGCATGTGTGACTAATGTGAAACAGATATTGAACAGTGTACATTTCGTTCGTGCATTGTCGCAGAATACAATCACAGGGTTCTGCCCACAGTGGTCGGTGCCGGAAAACCCGCCCGGCACTCAGGATTCCCCAACCACCACTGGCAGAGTTTTCTCTGTTTCCGACCACCACACATTTTCAAAATTTTTTGAATGACACTTGCAATTTCCTTTCAAAGGTTTTCAACGAAATGTGAAATTTGGGTATTTACCAATAAAAATGGTATCCGAAGCCATGAATTTTTAGTACATCTTTGATTTGAGTATATTTATATGATCTACCGTGTAACTGTAATCTCGCAATGGTTTCCAGGGAAACATTTTTCCACCACTAAAGAAATCCTGGGCAGAACCCTGCAATCACTCGCTGAATTTTTTATTTTTTTCATTTTAATCGGCTTCACCTTCTGTAAAATGGAATCAAGTTTTCACCTCATGACAGCATGATAATATTCTACCACGAAATGCACTCATATGCATCAATGTGTGTTGCGATTTCACAACACAGTGACTTAGCCTTCGATATTACTCTTATTTTGACCTGTTGACAGTACAATGTGTTTAAATTTGTTACCTTCATGTAATAAATTATACAACAATGAAAGTCTACTTTGGATTTACCCTTAAACACATGTGTAAACATTGACATATATTCTGAGCTTTCAAAGTCCTGTGGAAAAAATCCAGAGACTACACAGTTTTTGAGCCCCCCCCCCAAAAAAAAATATATATATATATCGGAAGTGCTCAGGTGGCTCAACTGCCTCCTAGACACCAAGCTTACCTGGTGACACAGTGTAGTGTAATGTAGGTGTTAAGTTAAAACCAGAGTTCAAACACTCTTAAATCTACATGTATGTAAGTACTTCAAATGACTTCTTTAACCCTCCTACTCTAAGTGACTCTTGGCAACATTTTCCATTGAGTTGACCAATCATTTGAAACCATTCGACTGCCAAGGTTGTTTACTACGGTGGCACAACTGTGCACAGAACTAACTGTGTACTGTGTAGATGCATTCCCTCATGGTATTATATTGCAGGCTGGCATAGTTTATCTATCATTCAAAACCACAGTGAATGGTATTGAATGGTCAGACAGCAAGAGGGTTAAATTTTCATGAGTAAAACTGTAGGCCTACATACATGTTCAATGCCACTACAAGGACTGGTTGCTGGCCCGAGGTACAACAAATGTATTCATTTAAAACTGACATTTGTGAATAATTAAAAGAGTGGGCCATAATTTTGAACAGCTGATCCCACATGGGACATTATGTGATTACAAGTTTGCTTACGTTTGGAAGCGTAACATTCTGTGAGCATGTTCGGGTGCTAACCTTCAGTCAATTTGCAATTTAAATTACGCGTGCATGCATGTTTTACTCGAGCGCGTCCAGTGGACAGACCCCTCAAATCACGGGGGAGGAAACCAAATGCAGTCAGCCAATGGCTACGAGACGACGAAATGATGGGCGAATAAAATGTGTTAGCCGGTCATGTTCAATTTCACTGTTCCTCTACATAACTTGCATTTATAATAAACAATCCCTGTGTCATAATTAATTATTTACTAAATATGCATATTTGCCAAAAACCTACCATTAATCGTTAAACCATGGAGTAGGCTAGGGATATATTTCTTAAAATTAACTGTTCATGTGATTACAAATATTACAAAATTTTCTTCATCACGTAACCGGACTATCATTTTAAAACAGTGACATTACTTTGCGACGTAGCTAGTTAAAACAGTAAGACCACGCAGCATTCAAGTGGGTATCTACATGTATGTAGATGGACTACATAACATGGTTAAGTCTGGTCGGCTCTACTCACCCCCCCCCCCTAAACTTGCTCCTAAACATAACTCAGGAATGATAGGGCTTAACACTTAAAAAAAAATAGATAGGAACATTAAACAATGAGCACAAAGGGCACCAATAATCTAGGCTCTAAAACAAATCTTACACACATTTATTTTTTTTTGGGGGGGGGTAAAAATAAGAAAAATATCAAGCCTATAATTTCAAAGTAAAGAAAAATCACAATGATTTAAAAAAGCCTGAGATTTAATGTTAACCCTCAAATAATTAGATAATAAAGATAACAAGTGTCATGTAAAAAAAAAAACCTCTACAATCCCCCAAATAAAAATAAAAAAATAAATAAAAATACTAATATGATAATAATAATAACAGTGAAACTATGGACCATGTTACCTTTGTTTACAGAGTGGTAACCTTGTACATTCTAATGCGTTTCCTGACGGGCAAGATACTACACAGGCCATGTGGGAAAATTTACATTTTCACATAAATTCAAGACTTACAAAAGCAACAGCTGTACAGCTTTTGAGATGTCCCCCCTTTCTTCATATATTTATATATATATTTATATTTATTTAATTTTCCGGGATAGTACAAACAGTGAACTACAAACAAAACAATTGAATGTACAAATAATACTGAGTAGTAAACATAACAGAAAACAACCTCTAATAGCTCCCGCAGGATTACCCAAAAGAAACAAGTTTCTGTCGAGAGGCTCTCCGAACTAATAGGATAACAGTGATCAATACATTTAGGATAAAATTCATTAAATAAAATATCTATAAAATTAAGCAGTTATTTAAAATATTATTTAAAAAATATATAATTAAAAATTACAATACATGTAAGTGTAAATAAATAAATAAATAAATAAATAAATAAATAAATAAATAAATAAATAAATAAATAAATAAATAAATAAATAAATCAATTTAGGATAAAATTCATTAAATAAAATATCTATAAAATTAAGGAGTTATAAATAAATAAATAAACAAACAATTAAACAAAC
This sequence comes from Pycnopodia helianthoides, assembly GCA_032158295.1. Classification (NCBI taxonomy): domain Eukaryota; kingdom Metazoa; phylum Echinodermata; class Asteroidea; order Forcipulatida; family Asteriidae; genus Pycnopodia; species Pycnopodia helianthoides. The sequence continues at coordinate 4,272,643 of CM063248.1, read as the reverse complement.
AAATAAATTAAAATGAATAAATAAATAAAATACAAGATGGCAATATATGCTATATTCAAATCTTTAAAACAATAATAATAAATAAGAAAAAAAAAGAAAAAAAATATGCAGTGAAAAAGAGAGTTTGTTGAGCTGGAGAAATTTGATTTTTCAAAACAGGAAGTCAAGATAAAAATATTTTGGGAGGAAGACTCTAGAAAGCATGAGAGATGGGGTCTAGACTGAACAGATGATCACGTAAAGAATTGATGAGATGTTTTGGGGAACGTTCCAGGCAAAGGTCTCGGACATCGGTGGAAAGTGAATTAAAAAAAAAAAAAAAAAAAAAAAAAAAAAAAGTTGAGAAAAATCAGACAGTGCAATCTCCATAAAATATTTAGATTTGTTGTATTCTTCTATTGAGCTGTGTACAAGCTGTGCCTGTATGAAGTCCTAGGCTCTGTGGCTCTTTTGTAAACATGTGATGTCACAGGTCACATGGTCTAAGATACATTTCCATTCATGAGCTGATCCCACTGGGAAGTAAAACTGCAATGGTTACACAACCTTGCATGCTACCCAGATTCTCACAGCCCAATAGCCTTCCTTTATGCAACCAGTACAATTTACTGGTTGAATAATGTGCAAACATACATGTTACATGTACACTATACAACGTTACAAAACCACACTAAGATGATTCACGTTTAAACTGAACTCATATTGTGGTTTGACTTTTGGGTTGCTGTTATAAAATTTGTATGGAGAATTTTCATTTTTGCATAATAACCCTTTTGCAAGTCAGAAACAAAGAAGCGCTGTACATCCCAATTTGTAGGGCTGCATCTACATTTGTAAACATTTTCTCCTGCCATATTATGTAAATTATATTGAAAAGCTTTTCATTCAAAAAAAATCTGCTAGCTTTTAGAAGAAATTTGACTTCTACTTTGCATTTATTGTAGAGATAACCATGGAGGATTCCTTCCTCCATGAGGTAACTAACAAAATGAAGTGATCGTTTTACAATGCAATGTGCAAAAGGAATGCTTCTAACAAACCACTGAGGAAGGAATAAACCAAAGGGCAGAAAACTTGGCAATAAAGAATTCCTGAGATTCCAAGCACCCAATGAAGACACATTAGGGGGAGGGGGGGGGGGCTACCACCATGCCACATATCAAGCACCAAATGGTCATGGAGGTTGTCACACCTAAATTACATAACTTTAAAACTAGGCCAAAGCACTCTGCTCCATCATCCATATTCATGATGTTCACTGCAGAGACCAATGTTCACTGGAGGGTGTAGGCCTGATGACACCTGATGTAACATCAAATTGGGCCAAAGTACTCGGGTCCATTCCCAGTGTATGCTTTGGACAATGTTGGAGGACGAAAATTTCATTGTGATAGATTTACTGTGTTGACTTTTTTCCCAGGCCGCCACACTCCTATTGCCTATTCAACATTGGTGCCACTCAAAACAACCAGATAATTTTTTTTTCTTTTCTTAATTAAAGGGTATTTTATAAACCAACCAATCTTGGGTGGAAACTTCACATTTTGAGGTTTTGTGTTTATTCAACTCACAGCCCAAATAAGGCAATTTTTCTTTTAGTCATATATTTTATCTGTTTGTCAACATTTATGATTGAGTCATGAATAAGGTTTCCATATTTATATTAAATAACTTATATGTTGAAATATTAATTTGTTTCCTTATTTTCTGTCATAAGCATTAAATAGTAGTTGTTGTTGTTTTTTTTGTTTTTTTAAATTAAACTTTCATTCTTATTTTCATTACATAAAATAGTGGAAAGCAAAATTCAATTGGGAAACTTTACAAAGACACTTGGTACTGTTACTTTTGCTCTGCTCTTAGAAATGGACTGCATAAATATTGAGTTTTAGGTTGAGTTCAAATCCCCTTGTAGTAAGATTCTCTTTGTTCGACCCAAAGCTATTTTAAATTTACCCAGTCAGTTTCCTTTGTGGTTTATTACTTGTAAATTATGAGATTTAGAGCACATCAAGCTTAAAAAAATAAACAAAAATAAAAACAACAATGAACTCACCCAATTTGATTGCCTCTGTGTATTTCGTTATTGCATCTTCATGTTTTCCTTGTGCATAAAGTTTGTTCCCTTCTACCCGCCGCCTCCTCGCAGTCGTCTCCTCGGGAAAGTATTTTTCCAGGAGTCCTCCCAGCACAATGTTAACCCTCGCCACCTTGGAGCCAACCAGCTGCGAGTGGTTCACCCTACACTTGGCACAAGTTCTTGGCTCCAGTGAGATATGGAGGCAGTCCTTGCACAGACTGTGGCCGCACGGAAGAGTTGTTGGGTCGTACAATAAACACTCACATATCGGACAGGAAAACAGATCCGACGGCTGTTCTTTTAACTTGGTTTGGCATCTCTGAATTGAAGAAGTTAGTTTGCCCTTTTTCGATACAGATCCGACGAGAGCATTTACAAGTTCGTTGAGCCGCTCCGGCATGACTTCCCCTAATCGGAAGGCGTGAGCATAGTCCCCCAGGGCCTCGTTCATGCATCCCCTCCTCGCCAGCGAGTCTCCTCTGCCTATAAGCCAATCCATATTTGGTCCGTGTGTTTGTAAAAGATGATCAAAAATTTCTGTAGCGAGTTCAAAATTATTGCACCCAAAGGCCTGCTTTGCAAGATCCATACTAGATCGATGATTTCTGTGGGGCAGTAAAGAAAATGAAAATGCCAACTTTGTTTTCAGACATTAATACATTCACTCGTTGACTGCAGCAACCCGGCTTTGTTTCAACCTTTATGAACATGTGTGGCAGAAGTAGAACTGCACATATAAACTTTAAAAGTAAGAATCCATTGCAGAAACCACAATCAGCATTATTACACAACTGCATGCATCAGACCCCAGAAACACCTGAACGAAACCCTTCCCTAGGGATAAGTTAGTGGGTTCAATTGCCTGCATTAGTTTTTAAATACAAAGATGGACCTCAGCTTTACTGTACGTCCATCCAAAAGACAAAGCAAAGCATCTTGTTTAAAGGCAAGGTGTGCTTTTGGTAATTTTTCCACAAGTTAATGACCATTTATAACAACCTTGCTTTTAGAGCACTGGAGAGCTGAATTGATATTATAAAACATTACATTTACACCATCAGGTCCTTTTGGTTGGTAAGCAGTATGCAATCAGCTAATTCTTTTTTTCTCAAATTATCAAACATTGTTAGAAATAACCCCCTTGGAAGTGGTAATTTTTCACCCCAAACTTTGAATCTGAGAAAGGCTTCAGGAAAGCACACAATTCGATGCAACAAAGGTGTTTTTTTTTTCTTTCATTATTTTCTTGCAACTTTGATGACCAGTTGAGCCAAAATTTGCACCTAGAGGTTTGTTATTTTTTTGCATATGTTGGGATACAACAAGTGAGGATCCTTGCCTTTGACAATTACCAAAAGTTTTCTCCTGTTGTGGCTTTTTTTCATCTGCTAACATAAATTACATAAATTCTTTTCATTCAGCCTTGAGTTCAAAAGAAACATACATATACACTTTTAAAATGCTTTTTTCACAAATAAAAAAGCAAAAGGTATGTTCAATATTCTTTCTGTTTTTGTTTACTTTTTAACTTGCACTGTCAACCAGTTTATATGTCGGTTTAAATCGTGAGATACAATAACTTTTTATATTCACATCAAACCAAGAAACAAATAACTATTCTTTACCTTATATACAAATTTTGTTCAAGAATTAGTAATCTAGACAATAATGAGAGAACATCGAAATATCACAAGTTAATCTGTGTTACAAATGGTTGACTACAGTACATGTCGTAATTGCAAACTTAAACCATTTTGTACATTTTGCTGCAATCCTAACTTTGATGCTGGTATTTTGAACAAACAAATTGCACTGAAACTTATGACCATTGGGTCATTCAATAATAAATTAACCAGAGGTGTACAATAAGTGTAATTTTCCTCTATTGACGTGTTGTAATTAATGTGGATTTAATGGCAAGTTAAAGTCTTTAGCTAAATTGAATGATTTTCTATTTTTTTGTTATAATAAAACAACCTTCCTAACAGTAACATTATAATTTTAGCACATTTATAGCAATAATAATAACCCTCAAATCCCAAATTTATTTGACATTTTTCCCCAACATTTAAAATACCCAATTGGGTTCACAGAATTTTGTTGAAAATAAACATTTAGTACTAGACCTTAGGTCTAAGTAAGGGATGTTACCAAAGCGCAAGAGAAGTGCTTCATTGATTATCCAAGCATATTTTATAGAGAACATTCTTTAAAGTTTTGTATGCGCCATGTTGAATCTGCCCTGTGCGCCATGCATGGTGCGTTTTTTTTCTACTTTAAGCTCTGCAACTTTAGGCAAAGCATGAGAAGCGTACAAATCAAGTTAATGCCCATATGAAACCAAAAAAAAACAACGCACCACAGCGCACAGTGCTGATTCAACATGATGCATAATTACTGTGAAAAGGTCTCTAGTATTAAATAACGATTTTGTGAAGGTTTTGAATTTAATAAAACACTTTTTTATATGTTGAGTCTTTATTTCTGAGAGTGAGAGGCTCAAGAGAGATGGATTCAAACAAAACAATTTTCAACTCAAATCAATCAAATTTCAGGAAGAGCCAAGAGGGTAAAAAATTAATCACTTCAAATTGTCCTCTCTTTTTGAATTTGATAGGGCCTAGTCATTCATTACATCATGATCTACCGCCATGTCTTGAAACCCATAGTGATGAATTCAAGTCATCATTAGAACAGAAACTCAACAACAAAATAACCATAACACTTTTAAACAGACGACCATGGACTGGATCCTGGAGCAGCCAGTAGTGAGGTTCACTTCACAGAATGGAAAAACACTTGTTTGTAAAACATTCTGTTTTCAAATTTCAGTGACAATGTTCTGAGTGTTTATTGTAGTGTTGCACTATTAGTGTTATAGTGTACTGTTAGTGTTACTACTTTTTGTTGCATTTATCGGTATTTATTGTTATTGTTTTTATGAACCAACACTCAACAGACCACCAACAGTACACCACACAAAAAACCATGAATGTCAGAATGACACCGACAGTGACAGTGACAGACACTGACAGTGACAGAACTTGCAATACTTACAGATTTTCATCACTGCCGTAGAACGTCGAAAATTCCGGACTGCTGTTATGTTAACATGGTCCAACACTGTTTGCTCCTAGAACTTAGAAGAGGCAGCATTCTAAACTGAAACTTTACTAAAATTTGTATTTGTGGTATGCACACGTCCGTGCGTTTACAAATGCCAATGATTACCTAAGATTTCAACTTTGACCTTATGTAACACTTTTTAGCGCTTAGTAATCGATACTTGCGGTGGATAACACAGTACTCGAATCTTTTATCACACAGGAGCTCACTATTTTCAGTTGTAACTTCAGTGTCGATTCTGACGTGACTGTCTATACACAAGAATTGATATCTACACATTGGTGTCGATATTAAGGTCCAGGAATTATTGCATCCAATTATTGCTGTATATAACTCTCACACAAATCGACAGCGTCAATGTTTCCTGCAGTGAAAGGGAGGCCACTGCAACACTACAATACACTGTACTGTTAGTAGTAAAAAAAAAAAAAAATTGCCTTTGTTTCTGCTTTATTATTTTTATGTAAAATACTTTATATACATAACCAGTGCGCGCAAGGAAAGTGTGTCCACCACACGCGCAGCATGCAGGGCTGCATGATGATGGTGTAACAGTTAGATTTGTGTAACACATTTTGTGGGGGCCATCAGATCATAGAGGTCATTGATGTAACAAAGAATGAATTCTGAGTTGGTTCCATAAGCAAGTTCCAAAAACGGTTTCACTTTGGCTTCCTCCATGCTTGAACTCAGTTATATAATGAAGTCGAATAGTTCGTGGGAATATATGTCAGTGAATGGGCTACTGAAGTTATGCTCAAGTAAAGGAGGAAAAAAGGGGTAACTCCAGTGTTTCTGGTTCAAACACAGCAAGCATCGTTATTGACGATTTTCTCCAGGCTTGTGAGCTTCAGTAATTAAGTTCACTCATGACATCTAATTGGTGTCATTAATAAAAACCTGTAGTTTATTCATTTCTATATTTTTTAAAATCAAGGCTACTGAGTGTTGCTTGCTTGCTTATGAAATGATTGTTCAGTACTTTCGTGTGTGTGTGTGTCTTTTTTTTGGGGGGGGGGTATTTTCAATTATGTAATGTGATTTGACATGGTTAATTCACATTATTTAATGATAATATGAACTTATAAAACACATTTTCTAACAAGAGGCATTACATGAAAAGATTCTACAAATTATCAAAGCTCTCCACTGAAGAAAACACTCAAAACAGGAATGTTAAGAACTTGCAGGAAACAGAAGTTTCTAGTTTAAAAATAAATATGAGTTTGACTTGGGTTGAGAGTGAATGCTTCTTTAGGTCACTGGGCAAGGTTGCTCCACAACACTGATGCAATGTAAGTGAAAGCACAATCGCCATAGTCTGTTATTCAATACCAAGACCCATTATCTAAGGTCTTATGATGTGAAGCTATTGAATTCACAGGTTCATTTCATTTTTTGTTTGATTACAGTGTTTGATTACACATTCCATAAGGCAAAATAAAAAACAAACATGTTTAGCGTCCTGCCTGTTCAGTTGAAGAAAGGAAGGAGGGCCTTTTTTTATCTTTTTTCTTTTTTCAAAAATGGCCGCCAAACACATTTTTCAAGACAACCAGCTGGGCTATTTTTCAAGATGGTTGCCAGTTTTTGTCTGTGTTTTTTTTTTCTCGGTGTGCTCAAGTCTAAAAATACGATCTTATTTATTTTAAAATTAATTTTTTCAGTCAGACATCAATAAAATTTATCCTTTTTTTTTCGTTAAAAAAAACACACCAAAAAGGAGTCGGCCCCTAAAAAAGAAGCCAGTTAAAAAAATATATATTTTTGCCTAACCCTGACCAACTTAATATGGGCCACCCTCATTTTTTATATTTTATTATGTATTCCCATTTCTGATGTTTTACTTTAATTTTTGTTGTCCTGTGCAATTGGTCATCGAGGTCACAAGAAAACAGTGAAAAGAGACCTTATGTGTTTTCTGTTTTTTCAAACATCTAGTTTTTATCACGCATGATAAAAACTATTGTTTTACTCATTTCTCAAAAACGATAGCATTTTAGGCAGAAATATTTTAAGGAACCCTTTCTACCATTACTTACTTTGAATCATGAAGGTTATGTGTGAATCTGTGAGCATTTTGGTTTTTCGATCTTACCAATAGTGTACAGGGCCTTTAACTCAACAAACTTCCACGCCATATTTAAATATACAAAATACAACAAAGCATCTTTTTTTTCACACTGGGCATTTTCTTACAAACAGTTTCTTTATTTTGTGTTCTTTCTTGTTGACAATTAGCTTCTTACAGGTAGTTGAACCTGGATAAAAAAAATTCCTCAGGGAGCACCTTAAAGCTCTGAATGGTAGCAACGTTCTAATTGGATCGGTTAAGAATCCAGGGGCGCAAACATGGACCAGTCTATCGTATCACATTGCTAATGGTACAGTGACACGGTCTAGCAGAACGTTCTAGCGGTCCAATGGATTGCTGGCATATGCCTATGGGAGTGGTCCTTCACGCCTAAAATGTGCCCTCGAGACGCTCCCTAAGCATTTGAAAAAGCTACGAAAAATTTGAGACCGCCATTTTCACTTTTCAAGTAGTCATTGGTCATGATAGTACACTCAAGAGAAGGGTGGTGCGACCCGGGGGGGGGGGGGGTCATTCTGAACCTCAACTGACAAGCGAAGCAGTACACACTAGGCCATCAAGACTATAAAAAAAATTTAATCACATTGTCAAAAAAATAAAAATACTTTTCCTATTAGCACTCTAAATTTTCCCCCATACCAAGCATTTGTTGATTCAACATAATTCTCAAGTCCTAGACAATTTTTCTTTGAAATAGTTTGGGGAACACTGTAGTTGGTGAGTCGGCAAGCAAACCCTCCCCCGCCCCTGACCTCCCAGAAAGGAAAGTTGCCAGTCGGCATATTGGCTTGCCTGAACCTTTCGCGTCACACTTCAAGGCTCGTGATTAACGCCAGATACCGGCCTTGTGCACCTGGCAGGCCCCTGCCAGATGCACCCTTGACCCTGCATCCCATTCACACGAACGGAGACTCGTAGTCTATAGACTGATTTGCATAGTGAATTAACAGCATTACATACCAGCATTATGCACACGTGCAGAAAATCGTTAAGAGGTAGCTTACAAACCATATCACTCCGGGGTAGACCAATCAAAACACAGATACGGAAAGCATACCATAAAACCAGTTACTGCATGTATATTCAACTGTAAGACAAGTGCCTGTCTTTATCCTGGGACCAGTCTAAATATTGACTTCCATACCCCTCCAACAGTAAATGTCCTTTATGCAATTATTATCATTTATTGTTTTTAAGAGCAATCAAGCACAAAGACAGACAGGTTGGAGAAGATTCACCTCACATGTTATTTGGGGGTATTAAGTACACTTCATTACTCAAAAAATTGAAAGGTATTTATCAGACTAAAAGTCATCAAATTTGTTATTGTTATATTCAATTGAAAAATACAAGGCTGCTGGACTTTTTAAGGAACATTTTGCCTAATTCCATGGAGATTGGGATTACTGCTTATTCTGCTGCTGTTTTTATATTATGCAGCGCCCCCTTTTCACCTTTTCTTGTTTGTTTACCACTGGAAGACATCCACAGAGGAACTGTATTATTGGAGCAAGCGCCATGAGTACTCTTTGTGGATACCGGCGCTATAGAAGACGTCTTTATTAAACGTTTACCGGCCCGACAGTAAAACCAGTGTCCAGTGTAAGATTTGAGCCCTGCAGAACCACATCTTTTTCACAGAAAAAAAAAAACTTTTAAAAATAATTTCTAGTTTACATGTACAAAGTGCTAAATTTGTGCCGCAAACCTCTCTAGGGTGTGTTTTTACCATGCAAAAGTTCAAATATATCTCAGTAACTGACTTACTTTTACTTCTGTATTTTGTTCAAATATTCACGCAAGTTTCTTCTGAACAAATTTGTACCTTCTATTACAGTGTCGGAGCATACAATGAAAATGCACTTACACGTCTTCCGTCAGTGAGAAAGCAATCTAATTCAAAACGACTCTCAAAACATCTTGAAATAATATTTGTTTTAACTCGATGTGTGCTAAGCACTGTATACTCAATGCTTTACCTCTGAGTCCTGCGGGCAAAATCCACAGCCATTTCTTGTGTGGGATTCCAACCCACGACCTTAGCCATTCCAGAACAGATGTGTTACCATTAGACCACCGAGCTTGCCCGGTAGCGGAAGGCAGTTTGAATCCTATATTTTAGAAGCGGGTGCCGATGTGTATGGATAAGAAACAAATGATATTCTTTATCCCCGATGCAAGTTTAAAACATCTTGAAATAGTTGGGAGTTCCTCTTCACCTGACCTTCCACATAAACATTTTTTTTTTTTTTAAATGTCCTTAATTTAAAAGATCATCATCTTAAGCTCTCTTTCTCGGTTAAATTGTCTTTGTTTGATCCACTAGTCTCTTTTCCAGCAGGTATTTCCTGTCCAATGTTGTCAAGTTTCCTGTTCACAATGAACTCGCCGTTCCATTTGAGGAGGGTGGAACTGTAGTCTCCGTTGGGTAGACCGTATTTGAGGGTGAGTGGTTTGATACGTATCAGATGTCGGACTTTGCGGAGGAGAATGTTGACACTTTCAATGTTTTTGTGGACAACGGGGAAGTCATTCTGTCAATTTGGAGAGAAAAAAAAATAGATTATTTGCATTGAACTAAATAGTAAAATTTAATCAAATCACATGTAGGTATGGATTGAAATTTGCAGAAATGTTATTTTGAATGGTATTGTTTACAGTCAACCTAGCTAGTCACTAGAGAGGTAAAGGGCAATTCCTGCCACACACATTCACAATTAGTTGTGCCTGTTGTTGTGCCACCATGAATAATCCATGCGGCTGACTTGTTTCAACTTGTTAGCCAACGCGCTGGAAACCTAATTGAAATTTTTCACTTTGTCTTGACCCCCTAAGTTAATGAAAATTGTCACAGGTTTGTTCGATTAAAAACTAGGGGATGACAACTAAAAATTTACTTGTCACTCTTCTAAGCAACGATGTGGTACCAGGCCTGGAATTACACGGAGGCCTGGGAGGCCATGGCCTCTGTTGCCCTGGTCTTGGCCTTGGTGCCCCTTTAAAAGTTTCCCAGACTTCAAAATTTTATAATGGAAATGCCCTTTGCAAAATGAAAATGGCCTTGTCCTTTCAAAGATGAAACTCCAGGCCTGTGGTACTACCCCTTTAACCATGGCATCTCAACCAAACATTATCAAAACGGACCCAAATGAAAGTACTCTTGATACTAAAAGGTAACTCAACACCATAATATCTGGTCCGAGGATAAGATTGGCATGACTGAGTTTTAAGCATTCCAGTACTTTCATCACATGTTTTCAGCATTATCTATTTCACTGCATTGATCACCATATATGAGCAACGCAAAAGACGTGCTAAACTGCTGCGAGAACTTGGTGTGGATCGCAGACTAGACGGTTTGGCTAGAGTGTGGCCAGATTCCTTCCGTTTCGTCTTGTCACTCCACACCAAGTTGTTTGGACTTAAAGGTATTATACAGGATTGGTAGAGCTGACAAAACAGTCACAAACAAAGTTCATGTTTTGAGTGATTAACCATATACATGAAATAAAAAAACCTGTGAAAATTTGAGCTCCATTGGTCATCGAGGTCACGAGAAAATAGTGAAAAGAGACCTTATGTGTTTTCTGTTTTTCAAACATCAAGTTTATTATCGCGCGCGATAAAAACTATTGTTTTATTAATTTCTCAGAAACGATAGCATTTTAGGCAGAAATATTTTAAGGAACCCTTTCTACCATTACTTACTTTAAATCATGTAAGTTATGTGTGAATCTGTGAACATTTGTTTTTTGATCTTACCAATAGTGTACAGGGCCTTTAAGTAAGATTGGAATGCCTGACCCTGTGATAAGCAATGATATAAATATGGGCCTAACTGGCCCGAATCTTTTTCAACCCTTCTCTTGGTAATTGGATATTGTAGGCGGAATTGGGACTGTATGGATTAAAATGCAAAACATACAAACCTACTATGACAAACACACAGGGATTAATGAAGGTTATGAAAAATTCATTTTGCTAAAGAGAGAAAAACACTTGCTCACTTTGAACAAAATATTTGGGCCTCGTGGTCCAATGCAAGAGTGTATGGGTTTGATTCTACAATCTGCAGTAACAAACCTAGTTGCGATGACTGTAACCCTCTAGTCCATAACATGCCTGGAATTTCACCTTTGAGAGGGCAAGGCCATTTTCATTTTGCAAAGAGCACTTCCACTGGAAAATCCTTAAGTCTATTGGAAACTTCTGATGGGGCACCAAGGCCAAGAGCAGGGGCAACAGAGACCATGGACTCTGTGGCCTCAGTGGCCTCGAGGCCTGTCATCTAAAATTAAATTGAAGCAAGCGCAAAAAAAGCCCAAGAAAGATTCAGTTTTTATATGTATGTCTATTTTTATTTTTATACAAGTGCAATTCTCATTTTATATATTTTGTTTCTTCCTTAAATTTCATAAAGCACTAGGTTTCTTTCTCTCACTTTGTTTTCCTTGATTGTGAACATTAATCTTTGTTCTCAATTGTTTCCTCTTCTTATTGTGTTTTTTTTTGTTTTGTTGGGTTGGGTTTATTGGAGGGGGGGCAGGGTTTGCCCTTAACGTTTTTTTAGTGACTGGCCAGCAGGACCAGCTAGCTTGTTCACTAGTCCATATTTCATATGAAGTAAGGATGCTTTTCAACTCTGAACAAGTCAGCCGGACAACTTATAGAGTGAAGTTCTTTAACCCTCCTACTGTCAGTGACTCTTGGCAACATTTTCCAGTGAGTTGACCAACCATTTGAAACCATTCGACTGCCAAGGTTGTGTACGGTGGCACAACTGTGCACAGAACTAACTGTGTACTGTGTACATGCATTCCCTCATGGTATCATATTGCAGGCTGGAATAGTTTATCTATCATTCAAAACCACAGTGAATGGTATTGAATGGTCAGACAGCAAAGAGGGTTAACTGGTCTCCTCTAACTGACATCTGGCCAGCGGACCACTGTTAAGGGAGAACGCTGGGGGGGGGGGGGGGTTAAGGAAGGTTTAAGAAATTACCCTTTCTAGCATTAGTTGCCTGATGATTTTTCTCTCCCAATAAGGTCTCCTCTTTATAGAGTGAGTCCTCCATACTACGTGGAGCATGTGAGGTCTAGCTTCATCCTTGTTGACCTGAAGAGCTTCTTCTGAAGATGTTTGTCTGGACGGTGAAGATGAAGATGAGCACAGCCTTGTTGGGATTGAGCTTACTGGGAGGCTAAAACACGCTCCCGGCCTCAGAAACTGTAATAAGACAGTATGAGAGAATATAATTAGCTGTTACAAACTGCTCACTAACCTGCTTACCAAACAAAAGGACCTATGATATAAATTATGCAAAAAAGAGTCTGCTCGGGTCGAAAAGTCAGACCATCAACTATTTTTTGCAAGACAGTGTATAGTTCCTTGTATACAGAATTAAGAATGGGTAAGAAGATTGCTGTATAATATCGGACCACCACTTTTTGCACATGTAAAAGGTAGGGTCAGAGATTGATAAAAAATCCAAAAATAAATGGCTGTAAAAACTTACTTTGTGAGAAGCACTGCAGCTGTAAACTATTTTGAGAAAAAGGTTCCCTTCAAAATAATATGGTTTGGATAGTTTTTCACAACAAAACATAATTTGAATCTGAGAAACGCTTCATTCATATATATAATTTCTTAGACTTCTGAGCGTTGATATCTGTCCGTGAATGCTGTGACCAGAGATACGGAACCTTCGTATCAGCTGTCACCTCGCTAAATAGATTGGATGGATTCAAAATTCTTGCAAAAAATTAGTTAGTGGCCTGACGTTTAGGGTTGAAACGTCAGGCCACTAATTTTTTGCATTTATACTACAGGTCCTTTTGGTTGGTAAGCAGTTTGCAACAGCTAATTCTAATTTCTCAAAATTCTTGTGGAAACACCGGGAGTGTTTTATGCTGTTTTCTCAGCAAGTAGACACTGTCCTCAGCTGAAACTTTTACATGTGACTTTTACTCTGTCTTTATAATGTTGCCTATAAATCAGCATTACGTTGACAAAAACTAATCTACAACCCTACCTACAAATCTGCCAACATGTAAGTTGGTGTGACCAATAACCTTACCTTATTTAAGTTATAGGGATGGGGTGATTTACCAGTGATAGGGGCCTACTGCATCATTTTAGTTACTGTTCCTTTAACGGTAAAATAGCCAACAGCCTTTTTTTAAAGTAAACTTTACTGAGCCGAGCCAAGAGGAAACAAAATAGCATTTCTAAATTAAATAAAAGATTCAACCAATACGCTCTGCTGAGTCTGGGTTTTTGCCAACTTTTATTCCCATCATCATGGATCTTTCTCAAAATAAAATTCTCATTCCGTAAATCTTTAAAAACAAGCAATAAGTATCTAGGACTGTAGGAGTAATTGCAGAATGCCCCACCATTCCGACTGAGGGGACTTAAGAACGAGGCTCCATTGAAACATGCAAGCTACAACAAGGCTCCATTGAAGCATGCAAAAAAATTGCAAGCTACAACTACTATTGAGTGGCGGGGTATTCTGCAATTGTGCCAGTATTTAAAAAAAATGGGGGGGGGGGTAAAACTTCAAACATGAACTAAACTACCCAACTCCAATAACTCAACCCCCCCCCCACCACCACCACCACTCCCCCCTTCTTTTTTGCAACAATTGAATTGGGCCTGGCTCGGGGGCGCATGCAACATCCGCATGTCTAGGCTTGGTCTGGATCTGATCGCCTATCGATATCGCGTATCGGACCGATGGCGGGTTAATACCATTCAAATTAATTCATACATTTACGGCCTATCATTGGATGGCCGGCGGTACTTAAGTTTAGAAATAGAGTGATCAAACACAAAACAGGTGAAATGAAAAATAAAGAACTAGACACATGCCGACTAGCTTACCTGAAATATTTGGTGAAACCGTAATGTTTCTCTGATGCAGGCTGCCATTTTACTTTTTAACCTTTTGGTGACCTCCCTTTTGGTACTAAGTTATTGAGGGCGCTCTGCAATTTCAATGGATGAAAATAAAATTTAATCGATGCCATGTCAAACACTTGCCAGAGCCAGAGGGCGTTCTGTCTTTAAAATGGCGACCACCAGGAGCGCATCGAAACGTGCAAAGGAACTTGTAGAAGAAACACCTCCGGAAGATATGGAGCAAGAAGACACTGACAGCGATGACGGAAAAGAGGAACTCCACCCTCGCCCCGAGACTGTCGAGACGCGAAGGAGGCGTATTTTTCCACGAAGTTTCTTGAGAGAAGTGTTGTCAGAATCGATTTTGGGTGAGTCAGGCTAGGTGGAATGAGGGCGCTGTTTGCTGAATTTTAAGTGGTTTTCCCCCCGCCCACCACACCCACCCCTCCCTCAGCCACTTGCACTAGCTAGAGCCGATGTCATTGGTAACTCTGTTTTGGGGTCTAGCCGGACAGATAGGGTGTTCCTGTTTAGACCTACTGTCCCGCCCGCGTCCTGCCCCCTCACACACAGCATGCACAGGGGACCCCCCCCCCCCACTACTAAGGCCCAATCAGTGAATTAGTCAATTACCCATGGAGTAATTTACTAAAAGAGTAATTATTGCGATAATCTTAACCCTCCTTTATTTAGTCCTTCCTCGCAATGGTCGCAGACCTGAACAACCCTCCGGAGGATCAGACTTGCTCAAAACATGCTGAAAAAATTAAATTCCGAAAAATCAGTCCACAGGCCTATCTACAGTGTCACTGTGTAGGCCTATTAAATTAATATTAATCAGAATAATGTTTTTAAAGGGGCTGTGTCGTCACGATCAAAGCAGGCCCATGATTTTACACGGTATTAACTCTCACCCAGTTACTGCACTCGCACATGCCCTCCCTCCACACTTATCAAATCTATGGAGAGCATGCGTGAAAGAACTAGGTGAGAGTTTATAAATACAAGTTCTATGTACAGCCACAGGCCTGCTTTGATCACAGCCCCTTTAATACATCCAAATATTAAAGGAAATTGTGTGGGAAAAAGCCATCAGCATCGACTGTAGAGTTAAGAGGATCTAAGCCTTTGATAATTCCAAAAAGCCACCTCAGTAAGCCCCCCAAAAAACACATCCATTGCGCTGAATCTGGAATAAAGAATTAATCAAACAAACCACACGTGAATTTAATGAGAGAGACCTTGCCTACAATTATTGCCTTGAGGTGGTTGTAATTGAATGAGCAGACTGCAGGCACCTGTGTGTTATTGACCGGATGAGTCATGCACTATGGTCATACAACACATAGGCTTTATTGGTTTATTGCTGAATGCATAAAGACCTGCCAAGGCTATTGACAGTCATCAATGAAGATAGTGAACATTCTTGCAATCAGTTTAATAAAATGCTAATAAGTCACATGTGAAATCCTCTAAAACCATATTCAGGACGTTTTCTGACTTTGTATTGTTGGATATGGAACTGCAGGCTCAAATAAAAAAAGTTTGCTTAAATCATCGGAACAGGCATACTCATTTTTATCTTAGTCTAAAAAAGGGTTGTTGAGTAACCATAAAAAGAGTATAGGTCATGACATTAACTGGGGTAGAGTATTTTAGAGGATATGGGAGGATATCTAGCCAAAGACACTACTTCATTGGAAAGCAAAGATCACATGTTTACAAAAGAGCCACAAATCCTGGACTTCATGCTTGCACAATTTGTACACAGCTCAGTAGAAGAAAACATAGAATCTTGCACTGTATGATATTTTTTTAAACTTTTGATACGAAGAAGGGGGGCACATCTCAAATCTTGTTCAGTTATTGTTTTTTACAATTCTTCATTTTATGTGCTTTCAAAGTGTAGAATTTCTCAAATTGTCCTGGAATGTACAAGGTCAGTCTATTTGTAAATAAGGTGATATGATCTGCATTCTAGGAGATCAAATTATTTTCTCTTGGCTGGCTTATTATTTAATGGACTTTGACTACTTTTCCAGGGTACATTTTTTGGTCGCTGTTCCACGGCTTCACCCCCATGATCTGGTTCTACCCCCTCAACCAGCTACGAGTCACCGGCTACGAAGCCTACGCGGCGTCTGGTTCATTCCTCTACTCTGCGCCGTCGGTGCGATCCACAACGCCGTGCAGTCTAAACGCGGGATGTTCATCTTGAGGGCGCTGTGCGTGGCCAGTGTGGGCTCGTTTCAGGCGTCGACCACGTTGCAGAGATTGCACATCCTGACTGTGGGAAATGGGGCGGCAATGTTGCTTCTGTGTGGGACACTGTGGAATAAATCTCTGCACCAACGGTGAGTAAGTGCTTAGCAGAAAATTGCTATGCAGTATTTCCTGTTTAAGCAGCTCTATGAAATTGGGCCCCAAAAAGTAGCAAAGCACAAAATAATTGTGCTTACCAGAATAAGAACACCAGCCAAAATACCATGTCACAAGTACATATTATGACTGTATCCTGCTCCTTTTTTGCTTATCAGAAAATGCTTAAGCATTATTTCCTGTTTAAGCAGGCTCTATGAAATTGGGCCTCGACGTCAATACCACAATAAACCTTAGTTGCGTCATTTTGGTATTCAGTTTCCCCATGTGTAAACTGTAGTTTATCAGTAGCTGCATGTTGACATTGGTGCAAGGGTTCAATTTAGGGTCATTGCACGAGGCATTTTGAGAATCACAGAAGCAACCAACTCCAGGGATTGTGGGTTCAAATCTCCGCCGAAAAACCTATGGATTTTGTGTTACCCAGTAGGACTTGAGGGGGGGGGAGCAACGAATATACAGTGCTTACCACGCCTGGGTGTTAAGGGTAGAGCCAAATAAAGTTATTATCTTTGTTATCTTTAATGCAATTAACACATCAATTAAAAAGTTTGTGGTGTCAATCAAGTTTAGTTTAACCAAATTTTGTTGCCATTTTTTCCGCTGTAGGGCTGCCTCTTTCTGGGGTTTGATGGTTGGGTTCATTGCGTTATTAACGTCCAGGATTTGGTACGTGTCCATTAATCCAACCTGGAGCGATCCCACGAGTAACTCTGTCGTCATTGCTCTGGGAGTCCTCGCCACTCTGGATAGATTTATGGCAGGTAAGGATTTTATTCTGTCAAGCTTCATTTTTGTTGTTGCATAATAGTCAGGTTTTTCCCCCCAACAGCCTTGTTTTATATCATTTTTATTTGTGTAACTCTCCCATCCCCTTTCAGTCCATAGTTTATCTGTCATTCAAAACCACAGTGGTTTATATTGAATGGTCAGACAGTAGGAGGGTTGACTATGTACTGTGCAGATGCATTCACCACATGATATCATATTGTAGGCTGGCATAGTTTATCTGTCATTCAAAACCACAGCGAAATCCGATGATATTGAACGGTCAGACAGTAGGGGTTGACTGTGTACTGTGTAGATGCATTCACCACAGGATATCATATTGCAGATTTGGCATAGTTTAACTATCATTCAAAACCACAGTGGAAGATATGAATGGTCAGACAGTAGAGGGTTATGTTTAAAGGGTTGATTGCCGTAGAGAATGGTGGGTTTGAAATGTAATCTAGATGTGCTTCTGTTGCTCTTTGAATGTTTGTTGGGGATGAATGTTAGTTTGGAGGTCAAGAATTTTTAGTTGGGGGCAGGCACAAGTATCTTCCAAGTAACTTTGCTGAAATAAAGTCAAACTTAACCATATTCCACCTTCTCTCTCTCTCTCTCTTGCCATCTCCTTCCAGTGGAATACCCCGAGCCTCAAGCCGGCACTGACCCTGAGCTGGCTGCATCCTGGAGGCGTACAGCGATGGGTTTTGGGAGCCTCCTATTCCTGACCCATTGGATATTCGGTGAGGTGTCTGTGCTCTGTCGATGGACGGTCACAGGATCGCCTTACCCTGGCCCTCATCCTTTTCCTGGAGGGTAAATACTGCAGACGTTTTGTTTCGTTTCTTTCCTCCTAAAGAATCCTTAAAGTTATTTTCAGAATTTTATAAAATGTACATTTAGTTACACACTTATTTATTGAAGTCAGAACCTGGAAACGTGACGCTTTCAATGCAAAAAAAAAGAGGGATTCTGACAGAATGACAAAATATATTTACAATGGATTTACACAAAAGAGATACATTGTTATTGAATCGTTCTTAAACAAGAAGAGATGACCGGAGGTAAGAAGGTAAGGGGGAATAGTCAAATTTCATTTCATTTCATTTATTAGTTCTGGTTGTGAAGCCAAGGACTCTCAGAAAGCAAACTTAATCACTAGACTAGCCAAGAACTCCGTGGAGAGAAGACAATGAAGGAAGTTTCAGTTTTAGGTGTGGGAGGAAAAACCCCAGAGAAATATTCCAGAGTGCCTTTGGAGGAGGCGCTGGGACCGAGCGAAGCGTTCTCCGTAGTTGATCCTACTTGGCTGTATAAACATGGCTGTATTCTTGCTGGGACCAGAGCGAAATAATCTTCGTAGTTGACCCTACTTGTATGGGTTTTGAGGCATTGCATATATATATTCGGTTTGCGGTAACACCATTGTATAAATGTCTACTTTGCTGTGTAGATTTGTTCTTTAGAGAACTTTTCTTGCTATTTATTCTACTACCGCGGAGTAGATACTTGGCTGCATTAAACATGGCTGCATTCTTGTTTTGTTTTTTTGCTCTCAGAGCCGCTGTCTTTGTTGAGCTCGTCACTGGTCTCCTGTTGTCCTCCAAGAAGAACCTCCCGACCAACTTCCTCTGGTCCTGGTTCATCGGCCTCCACTGCTTCCTCGGGCTGTACTACCTGGGAGCCTACCTCGGGTTCTTCTGCGGTCTCCTCCTGGCCATGTTCACCATGTCCATCTGGCCGGAGATGGTGGACCGTCTGACCAGTTGCCCGCCGGCGAAAACGCTGACCTTCGCCATGGCCGTTTACCTCATCGAGATGCTGTTCTGCGTGTGGACGACGGCATTTAATTTTGTCCCCGGCGGAGCCTACACGAGGTGAGTATAAAATTGGAGGAACATGAATCTTATCAGAGCCTCAGATTATTGGACCTCAGTCTAATAGTTCAGGGCCCAACTTCATAGAGCTGCTTAAGCAGAAAATATTGCCTAAAAACTTTCTGCTAAGCAACAATACGCAGGACACCAGTCTCAGATGCTACATGTGAAATGGTATTTTAGCTGGTACCCTTTTCTGGTTAGCAACATTTTGTGCTTATGCAGCTCTATTTAATTGGGCCCTGGTAAATTGTCGAATTTTTAAGTTCAAAATAAGCTGGCTCTAGTATCGACAGGGGTCAGAAATTTCCACCGTTTATCCAAGTCAGACTTTTTTTTATGATGAAATACTGGGACATGCTGTGCATCCTTCACCATGCCCGACAGATCGTGCTCAACGCGAGTGCAAGTTGTAGTTGATTAATAATGATGACTTTCTTGTGTGAAACTGGTGAGAAGCATTGAGGATACTGTTCACATGAGCTCCTTGAAATCTATAACTCCAGGGGTCACTCAACGGTGGAAAACTCTTGACATTGACTATTTTTTTTATCTAATAGAGAGCAGACTCTGCTCCTCGCCGGCTTTGTCATTTTCAACATTTTGAGAGCTTTGCTCTTTGGGAAGTCGAAAGACCACGATGAGCCGTCCAGTAAGCACACCGCCTTCCCCAACTTAGACGGCACAGGGACGTACCAGATATTCGCCGATGCTAAGATATGTGAGTTACGATCATTTTGATGTGAATTCTTAGTCGGATCATTTTAATTCAATTTAATTTTTTTTTTTAGCTCAGTGAATTGTGAGACCCATTTACATATACAACTCTGATACAGCAAAAACGCTTTGCAATGCAGCATCTGAATCAAGTGACTTTGGCTAAGGCAAAGGTCGTCGGCTGCAGCGACACTGTTGAAGAAAGGTACCACTACGCGGCCCCGACTGCCCTGATACACTACAGAAGCTAATATATTCTTCCTTTACTCCTCGTGACACAGATCTTATTCTTCTCCTCTTGATTGGATGCGGAGGCTTCTTGACTCGTTTCCGTCCGGAGAGGTACAGACCGGTCGTCAGAGACCACCCGAGACAGTTTACCGGTATGGTGTGGACTGCACATTTTGCCTACGACAACCAGGGATGGCCAAGCTTCGAACGGACTTCCAAAATGATGGAAGACTCAGGTGAGTGCAAAACGCTGGACCGCTGGGGCCCGCGACCCACGGAGGCACTGGCCCTGTATGCCCCCTCCGTCCTACTTGCGCTCGGGACCGTATCGGGCTGGCCACTTGATGGGGAGCGGCGCTCCGCCAGCCCCCATGAGCGTGCGCCTCCGAATGCTTGCAAGATCTAGTTTTTATAGACACTGGTACAGTGAAAGTTTGGACTCGTCTTGACAGCTACTTCACGTCAGTGTTCAAAAATCTATTTTGTGCCTCTGCGCGATTTTCATTTTTCAAGAACTTTTGGGAGCTTCTGGAGTTATCATTTTCCTGTGAGACTATCAATGTCACAATGAAACCCCGACTTGAAAAAGGAAAGACAACAAAGGTTTTCATAATCAGTCTACTGTTTGAGTACGGTTTGCTCAGAAAGCTGCTCACCCAGGAGTGATTATGAGTCGTGCATTGTTTATGACACTCTACTCATATGTAATAGTGGATGAGCTGTAGCCTTCATCAGCCGTTTTTCTGTCTATTCCACAGGTGCTGATGTTATTGCTTTAGTTGAAGCTGATGCATCCAAGCCATTCCTTGGATTAAATGACATCAGTATGTGGCTTGGGGAGAGACTAGGCATGTATGATGACTTTGGGCCGGCTACAAAAGACCACACGTGGGGGTGAGTCCAACTTGATCAAATAATGGTGTTCTTCTCCTTCCTGTCTTTGGGTTTTCTTCTTTTGTCCAAGTAGCCTTTCATTCTCTCCCGTCACCTCCACGCTACTGTGCCTCGCCATCAACCTTCCTCTTGTTTCATCTATTACTGAGCCTGATCTTATCCCTCGGGAGTTTGTTCTTGTTTAAGTAGCTTCTCATCTTCTCTTGTCTCCATGCCTCCTCCTACATGCCCTCCCCCGCTTCACCCTCAACCCTTCTCTTGTATCGTCTTTTATTGATCTATCTTATCCTCTTGGGTCTCATCTTATCTTAGAAACCTTTCATCTTCTCTCGTCTCTTTTATTGATCTATCTTATCCTTCTTGAGTCTCTTCTTATCTTAGCAACTTTTCATCTTCTCTTGTCTCCATGCCTCCTCCTTCATGCCCTTCCCCTGCTTCACCCTCAACCCTTCTCTTGTATCGTCTATTATCGATCTATCTTCTCCTTGAGTCTCATTTATCTTAGCAACCTTTCATCTTCTCTCGTCTCCATGTTACTCTACCACACCTTCCCCCCACCTCATCCTCATCTCTTGCAACATCTTAATATTATTGATACTGAATTCTCGCCTCCAACTTATCTTCCAGGAGTCTCTTCTTATCCAAGTACCCCATCATCGCCTCGGAGCACTACCTCCTCCCGTCTCCTGAAGGAGAGTTAGCTCCAGGGAACAAGGTCACCGTCAACATCTCAGGCACTTTGGTGGATTTTGTCACATCTCACATGGGCAATTATAAGTAAGATTCAACTTCTGCATGTTAAGAAACGTAGGGTTCTTAGACGGGGTCTTCAAAGGGGTTTAAAATGATTGTTTTTCATTGAACCCTCCTACTGTGTGACCATTCAATTTCGCTGTGGTTTTCAATATGATAACTATCAGCTCATATGAATCATGCGAATGCAGTACACACATGCCTCCTACTGTGACTCAATACATGCCTGTGGTTAATGCATGATAACAATCACATACAATTATCAGTGTAATCATCTACCAGTACACAGTCAACCCTCCTACTGTCTGACCATTCAATATCAACCACTGGTTCTGAATGATTGAAATTGGGCTTAATCAGTTGTGTGAGTCAGGAGAAAATAGTGTAAAAACCATGCACAATTTTCAGCGTGTAAACATGTTGTCCTTAATTTTGGTTGTAACAACCAAAATCAGCTGTTGGTTTTTTTAAGGTTTTCATATATCTCAAATATAAGTTCATTTCAGAGGGAAATATTTCACAGAAAAAATGGTTTTAGTATGAACATCATAATCAGTAAGCTTTCAGACTAAATTTAGCACCGATGTTTTTTATATTCACCAATCCTGTATAAAAACCTTTAAATGACAGCTGCAGGAAAGACTTCCACAAGCACCTAGTAGGGGATTCGAACCCCAACCCTCTGCATTCTGGTGCAAGTTTAATTATCGTGGACAGGTTCTGTTCACGTGAGACTAAAGTATGACTTGTTCCACAACCAACACCATGAACTAGTTCCGGAAATCAAAAATGTGGATTACTTTTTCACGAGATTGGATTGGTTTAAATTTTGCAGAGATGACAAAGACAGAAGGTTGCAGGCTGAGGTTCTCGCCAACATCACAAGACTAAGGTATTGTTCTTCAGACCAATATTTTTTTTTTTAAGGGAATTACTCCTCAACCAATCTGACCTATGGTATACATGTCAAAATAGTTAATGCCCTCACATTTCAACCTGACAGTGTCTTTCTCAAAGGTTAATCCAGTATAACCCATCAATTTTCAAACGACAGCTCAAGACTCGTCTCTTCAAACGGGCATTTTAAATCCCGGACTTTCTCTTTGTGAACCGGCGCCCTTGAATGGCAGTTTTTGTCAGATACTGTGCGCTTTATAAGTGCTGTTTATTATTATTATTAATCAAACAGATTTAGAGAAAGACTCTGCTAGGATCAAAACGTGAGGCCACTAACTGTTTTTGCTCTATTATTTTACAAAACTTTTTTATGCAAAGACCAAAATTTGTAAATAAATCAAATATATTATATTGATTTCGATTCGTTTCTCTTCTAAATTACAGCCCAAATCCCACAGTGTTTATGGGATATGTAACCTCTGAACCCCAGAGCAGAGACTACAAAAAATTTACACGATTTGGGAAACTCAAGGTGAGTGATTGTGTTGAAATATTTCGATTTTTTAAACGAAGGAATCTTACAGACTTTCATCCGACAGTTCTTATAAAGTTAACCTAGCGTTTCTAACTTGTTTAGCAGATATCCTTCCTTATTGCTTCACTTCCATCAAGCAAACCCGGAGCCCAATTTTATAGAGCTGCTTAGCGGCTGATTTAGTGCTTACTGTGCGAGTTTCCATTTCATAGCACTACTAAACCGTAAGCACGGGAAAAAACTTGCTAACCCATCGGTGCTTACTGTAAGCAAGTGACTGATGTAACAATGAAAAAATATTGTGAATGTGCAAGCTGGCAGCCTAGTTTTTTTGTTAACCTATGAAATATGCTTATGCTTAAGCAGTAAATTTGTCTGCTAAAGTAAGCAGACATATTTAGCTGCTGTATGAAACCGGGTTCACCTTATTGTAAATTATGGTTTATGGTTTTGTTGGTGTCTTTCTCTGTTGATGAATAAAGGATTTGAATTATTTTGCAGGATATTGACCCTACGGATGAAAACAGGTGGTGTGAGTACATTTTCTACAAAGGGTTAATAAGGTACGGTCTTGTTTTGATTACTACTATTATAATTTTCCCCCTCCCCCTTACACTAATGTTTGATAACCACTATGTACTCAGTGCTGTCTGAGCCCTGGGCAGGGTTTTCCCCATGCACAAGTTAGCATACCGGGCCAATACGCACGAATTGTGTGCCGATATGTGCAAATTAATACGTCAAAAAAGGATTTTTTTTTTTTTTTTTTTTTTTCGAATTCACAAGTTATTAAGATAAAACTATTAAGAATGCTCCAGATTGCACAGTAGGGCTTTTAAAACCAAAAATAAACACCAAGTAGAAAACAATCTGAAGACCTCATTTCAATTCGGCGTGCTCAGGCCAAACTTCCAAACTTTGGGTCCAGAATGCCTCACAGTTTGACAAAAATCCGGGGGAGAACCCTACTGCGGAATGTGCCATGAGGTTTTTAAACCAAGCCCACCAGTTTTTCTCCCTCCAGAAAAAAATCAAACACTTTCAATAAGGTTGTGCTCTGTGGTCATATGGGTCAATGTGGCTGGCTGCTAAAGGCACCGTAGCATGCCTGCGGCTCGAAGACATTACAGCCGCGTCCTTTGCAATTCGGCTTCTCAGCTGCAAGTAGGAATGATTAGCCTTCCAAATTCTTCTTTTTATTATTATTGTTTTTACTATCATAATGAAGAGTAGCAGAAAGGAACTTAAACTGTTTGTGACAGTGATAGCATTTTGATTGCAGGGAAGCCTACGGTCGGATTTCAAAGGAGACCTGAGCGATACGGAGGTACAGATTGCCAAGTTCACCGTCCCTGAAACGAAGAAGTACAAAGATAACGACGCAGTGACGATCGATAAACATGAAGTGGACGAATCTGCATGGCTCCCTGATGCGTAAGTATAATGGCTCTGTTGCTAAAAATGAGACGGTTGAGAAGTGAACAATCTTCTTTTTTACAGCGAACTGTTTCTAGCTACGGGTAAGCTCGGTGGTAAAACATCTGCTCTCGAATGGCAAAGGTTGTGGGTTTCGAATCCCACTCAAAGTAATATGTCTGTGGATTTTTTCAAAGGATTTGGTAAAGCACTGAGTATACAGTGCAAGGCTTGAATTTTGGGGGAAAAATCCACAAGGCTTGTAGCTCAAAATTTTACTGTTCTGGAAATTATTGAACAAGACCAGAATCAAAAGGAGAACAAACTTTCTACACAGTCTAAACTTGAAACTGTTTTAAAGTTTTAAAGACACTGGACACCTTTGGTAATTGTCAAAGACCAGTCTTCTCACTTGGTGTATCTCAACATATGCACAAAATAACAAACCTGTGAAAATTTTAACTCAATTGGTCGTCGAAGTTGCGAGATAATAATGGAAGAAAAAACACCCTTGTCACACGAAGTTGTGTGCTTTCAGATGCTTGATTTCAAAGACCTCACGCGTGAGGTCTCAAAGTCAATTCAAATATTTTACTGAGAAATTACTTCTTTCTCAAAAACTACGTTACTTCAGAGGGAGCCGTTTCTCACAATGTTTTATACTATCAACAGCTCTCCATTGCTCGTTACCAAGTGAGTTTTTATGCTAACAATTATTTTGAGTAATTACCAATAGTGACCAGTGCCTTTAAGAGACTAAGAGACGATTTGATCTCATTTTGTCTAACGGTTGAGTCTACTTCAATACTTCATTACTCAACAGAAGTAGAAGTCATTTATCAGGCTCGAAAACAGCACTGGAACATCTTTTATTTTTCTATTAAGATATTACAAAGTGAGGTGTTATTATTCAAACAAGACCGCTGGACTTGTCCGGTCATGACTTTACCGGCCTAGCGCTAAAACCACTGGCCTCAGGCCTGTGGTCCAGTGTAAGTTTCGAGCCCCGCTGTGCTTAATACACACTTCGGTGTAGGGGGTGCACGGTGTTACCGCAAAGCTTACCGGGAAGTGAAACTAAACGATCAGATTTCTATATTGTTTTTTTTTCAGATTTGGTTCTCATTACGCCCAACATTACTACAAAGGGATCATCATTATCACATGAACACGCCCAAGTACTTTTACCGTCGCAGCGAAACTCCGAAAGTCAAGACCGTGAAGTCGGAGGAAAAGCCCAAGGACAGGCCAGAAAGTATTAACATCTAAGAAGTAAAAAACAACTCCATCCACAATGTCATCTTATTTTACTTTTCATTTTTTTATTTCACAATCACATTCAACAGCGTCAACGCCGATAACAGGATGAACAGGAAACAAGAATAAATATTTAGTTTTAGATGTGGGAGGAAAAAACCCATACGGGGGGAAAACCCACGCCATCAGGTAGGGACTGAAAACCCTATCCACATGCAAGGTTCCGGTCTGAGGTGGGATTCGAACCGGGGTCCACAGGGGTGAAAGGCAGGGAAAGAAACCACTGAGAAAGAATGTCTTTCTGTGTTTTGTAACAACAGGGTAGTTCAAGCGAATGAGGTTTTCGTGTAAATCCTGGATAATCTTAGCGAGACAATCTTTGGATGATTTTGGCCCTCAAAAAGTTGTCTTCGTCTTATACGCAGGGCGGTTTTATACACTTAAGATTACGATACTTCTATATTCAAGAGTCTCGTACATTTTCTTTTTTTTTTTAGATACAATGTTTTTTGCACTGATACGATGTTATGAAAAACCTCTCGTTGATCTCGGTTCAAACCATCCTGCAAAGGCAAATGCAGCGCAAGTTTTCTTCTTAATGCAAACAAGCAATACTCGTTGTGACGCAATAAAATTCACTTCACTCTTGAACCAGGGCTTAAAAGATTCTATTTTTTGTTAAATTTCAAAAGTTTTTTGTTCTTCTTCATGTTAGTGTTTGTCAGTGATTGTGTGTTTAGTTACAAACTTGTACTACAAATTGTGTCCAGTCATCAGTTGGATGTGTGTGTCAAAGTTCAACTTGTGAAAGATTTCATGGGTCAGTAAATGCAATGCAAGATATCACTTAGGTCCTAAAACATTACTTTTTTACAACAATGAATCGATGAATCAATTATTTATTTATCTTTTGTTGTTGAAATGTGTCTGGTACTGAAATCAAGGAATTCTAATAAGCGGCTAGCACTGTGACCCGTAGGCCTGTCGCCAATTTCACGAAACTTTCCTCTACTGCATAAGTCCACCTGCGCAACATTTATTGCGTGAGTTGTGCGCCGCTATCACAAGAAATCTTGCACAAGTGGGCGTATGCAGTTATGTAAAGTTTTGTGAAATCGGCTGCTGAAGATACATGTATAGAAAAGATGATGAAGACATCCTTGGTTTCAGATGTTGGAGGTCGAAATAAATCAGGGCCCAATTTCATGGCTCCGCTTACCGCGGAAGTCTGCGCTTACAGCTTATAGAATTATGCGCTTAACAGGGTGCAGTAAGCAAAGAATTCCATGGTAAGCAGAGACATGAATCTTGACCCAGGTGGGGGACTGAAAACCCAATCTGCTTGCGAGGCCCTGATCAGAGGTGGGATTCGAACCCGGGGTCCACAGAGGGTGAAAGGCAGGGCAAGATAACCACCGAGCCAAACTGATACCCATGTTATAACTGAGCTGATTTGCAAATGAGTTTATTAATGGAAACGTCCTTTTCTACTGAAGTTTAAAACGGTGGTGGAAATATTTTTAAATTAAAAAAATATATATAACTCTCATTTCAGGGAGGTCGCACACGGCTCAATAATTGGGCTCAGGCAAGGTGTTTTCTGAAATATCTGTTTTAAAAAATATGATCATGGAAAAAAAATAAAGAAATTATTTGGAATCTTGAAACTTACTTTTATTATCATGGTACAAGTACCAATTGTGCAGAGAAAAACTTGTCTGAAATACTGCAAGATATAAGAAACTTGTTTGCCTAAACTCTTCTTGATTTTTTTTTTCGGGGAGCGGGGGGGTATTTGTTAAATTGAACCTGCACAAAAAAAATCATGTTTAAAAACAAAGTGTTAGGTCCTTAACACAGGGGGCAATAGGCCTTGTGACCTGTGACATCACATGTTCACAAAAGAGCCACATAGCCTGGACTTCCCGCAGGCACTGTTTGTACACAGCTCAATGGAAGAACACATCAAATCTGATATTTTATGGAGATTGCACTGATTTTTATCAACTTTTGATATGAAGAGAGGGGACCCACCTCAAAACTTGTTCAGATGTTATTTTTATAACTCTTGAATTGAAGAGGAAATTACGACACAAATTGTCAAATTTGCCATACGACAAGTAAGT
Source organism: Pycnopodia helianthoides (assembly GCA_032158295.1). Taxonomy (NCBI): domain Eukaryota; kingdom Metazoa; phylum Echinodermata; class Asteroidea; order Forcipulatida; family Asteriidae; genus Pycnopodia; species Pycnopodia helianthoides. The sequence goes on along the minus strand of CM063248.1, from coordinate 4,244,583 downwards.
GTAGTATCTTGCCTGCCAGGAAATTCCTGGGAATGTACAAGGTCTATATTTACAGGGCGGTAACCAACTGCAGAACATGCAAAAGGAACACTGTGGCACGGGAAATGTTTTTGTTGGAAAATGTTTTACAATGACATCCCAAAAGAAAATTTAGTGAAATTCGAGGTGTGAATGCCTCTTTCTTTTTGGCTACTGTCTTGAGCCGGTTGCCAGTAAATTACCTCGTGGGAATTGAACTTTGTTTGTTGTCGTGTCAAAAATGTTAACGCCGAATTTGATGACTTTTTCACATAATGGGTTATGTGTTGTGTTTATTAGAAAGTAAATGATAGAATGAATGTACTCTTTCAAAAAAACGATGTGTGTCATTGCTTTTAAAGTATTATACAGGATTGTAAATGTTAAATTTTAGTCTGAAAGCTTACTGATTACGAAGATGATGCTATAACCATTTTTTTCTGTGAAATATTTCCCTCTGAAGTGAGGTTTTATTCCATTAACTGTATCAGAAAACCTAGAAAAGTGCAACAGCTGATTTCGGTTGTTACAACCCAAATTAAGGACAATGTTCTCACACATGCTGAAAATTGTGCTTGGTTTTTTCACTATTTTCTCCTGACTCACACAACGGATTAAGCCCAAATTTTCACAGCTTTGTAACTTCATGTATCTGGTTGATCACACAAAAGATGAACACTGTCTTTGACTATTTTGTCAGCACTACCAATCCTGTATAATACCTTTAAGTTTAAAGGAATGCGTGAAGATGAAAAATTGAGGGAGAGTATTGTAGCAATAAGTTACTGGGTGTTTCCGAGGATAGTAATACAAGCAATAACTACATAGAGGCTTAATATCCTTTCTTTTATTTCTTTTTTTTATTATCCACGTCTGTCTTTTGACTTGATAGATTCGAGCCAACAAGTATTTTTATGCTGGGATTTTGGTTTCTAAAATGTATTTTTCTGTGGAGGGTGTTGTAGGTTACTTGGAGTTCATACTTTTCATAAATCTGTTCAAGAAGTTATGGCTGGCACTGCGTAAGATCATTTAGAAAGTCATTTCTTGGAAGATGACCACCTAGGGCGACCATTTTTCTTCTTGCAAAAGTCAGTAACTTGAACTAGGTTTGTTTCTTTTAACGTGAACAAACTCTATGGTATTCAGGGTTAGCCCTTAACTTTTTCAGAGACTAGCCAGGGGGAACCAGTTAACTTGTCATTTCACCGGTCCCCCAGCTTTTTCACTTGTCCATATTTTATGGTTTCATTTCAACACTGTGGGACACTAGCCAGGGGACCAGTTAACCTTTTCGTTTCACTGGTCCCCCAGCTTTTTCACTGGTCCATATTTTATGGTTCCCTTTTATCACTGTGGGACTTTTTTTTGTAGCAATATGAACAATCAGTGGTTTACATGTAGCAGTAGAACTCAATAAACTAGCCAGCCGGACTAATCGGACAGAATTCTGACTGGTCCTCGAATGTTTTAACTGGCATCCGGCCAGCAGACCACTGTTACGGGAGAACACTGTACGGTATCAGATATCAGAAAACTGCCAAGCATAGAAATGATCGCTTACCAAAAATAGGTTACCAGCCAAAATGCACTGCTGTGTGTTTCAGTTTTGACTGGTGTCCTGTAAAGTTTTACTTACACGTTGTGCTTTATTTTTAGAAGCTTTATGAAAGTGAGCCCATGTGCTTTGAAGTGTGTTCAAAGTCATGACCTTTTGTGAGTTATGACCTTTGACCTTGTTGGTCTGTGCCAGGTTTGTGCATTCAAGCGTTTAAGAAGCGACCTTTTAAGTCATCAAGAAGGCTCGAAGATACAACTCTTGTTGCGATGACAAATTTAAAGTATGTGGACAACATTGGTACTTGTCAAAGACCAGTATCCGCACTTTATGGGACTCACCGTATACATGAAACAACAAACCTGTAAAAGTTTAAGCTCAATCAGTCATTGAAGCCTCAAGAAAACACTTTATGGTTTCACTTGTTTTAAACATTTGGTTTTGGACTCTAGTTGTTTTACTCATTTCTCAAAAACTCTTGCATTTCAGGCAAAAATGATTCAAGGAAAGCTGTCCACCGTGAGCATCTTTTTTACCATTTGTGTAAAACTGCACATTTATATTTTCAATCTTCCAATGTTTTGCACACCCTTTATGCGTAATAGCTGTGCGGATAATTATCATTTGTTCCTCTTGATTAAAAACTTCAGATGGGGTTCCTTTTAGAACAAAGCTTTTTTCACAGAACCTACCAGAGTTTATACTATATTTTGTTAGTTGTCAAAGGTGCTGTGTGGTTGAGCTTTCAACTGGTGCACTTTGTCAGTTCTTGTGTCGCGTCTAGGTTGGGTCAAAATGTTAGAATTCAATGTCACAAATTCTCTGGGGAAAGTTGTGTAAATATTATTTGTGGTACCTGCTGATAATAACTGGGTTCGTACTGGCCTCTATTCACCACCAGGAATGCTCGGTTGTCTAGCGATTTGGATATCTGACCCCCATTTTTACAAACCACTAAGATTCATCTTAGGTGGAGTTGTAAATACTACCATAATGAAATTATTTGCATTGTGACTTCACATTTTGCTTAGCAACTAGGATTGATACACATGTTAAGATGAATCTCGAGATGAATCCTAGCCTCTTGTGAAATCGAATCCTTAGGTTGATTTCACAAAGGAATGGATTCATCTTAAGATGAGATGTCGTCATTGCCATAGTGATTTGCACTGTGACATCACATTTTGCTTAGCACTTGGGATTGAAGCACATGATAAGATCAGTCTTAGCGCTTGGTGAAATCGAGTCCTAGTCTAGTGGCTAAGATATCTGCTTTAGTATGGCAGGGGTGGTGGGTTCAAATCCCACCCGAGTATTATGCATGTGTATTTTGTTTCATTTATTTTTTTACTCTGAAGAACTAGAGAGGCACTGAGTATACAGTATTTATCACACATGGGTGTAGGGTAAAAACCAATAATAGTATCATTAAATGTTGTTAAAAATGTTTTAAGAGTGAATGTTCAGAAAAAAGGTTTTACCGGTAACTTGGTTTTGTTTAGTAGAAGTGTCATAAATTTGTTGTATTAGTGTCCAATGTATTTGTAGCCCACACCAAAATGTAGTTCAAAGTTACGTCACTCATTATTTCCCAAAAGACTTAATATGATGCCGATGCTTTGTTTTATCAGTTTATACTGTACGGTATTGGTATTTTGTGTTGCTGTTACAGGGCAAGAAAATCTGTACATAGTATGTACCCTAAGCTACAAACTGCTTAAGTCAAATTTGAAACCTTTTCAATGTTGAAAAAAGAATTCACCTTGAAATCATGTTTTAACCTTGATTTAAATTGTGTCACAATGTTCTCTTTAATATAGGTCCCTTTCTTGCTTTCGTAACAAAGTGATTTTGCCTCTGCCGTTGAAACCGTCATACAATTTCACATTTTAGAGGTGTAGCATCATATTCTATTAAACTTATAAGGCAATCATTTTAGCCATTCGAAATTGGCATTCAGTTTGTGATCACAAGGTTTTGGGAAAAGCTGCTGCGAGTTTAAACACTTAACAATTGGTTTATTAAATTGAATGACATATTTGTTTTTATTGTATGACACAAGAGAACATTTGCATGAGATTAAATTACTGTTTTGAGGAGCTTACAGTTTCATACGAAATAGAATGACTTAGCTTACTTGCTCAAAATGACCAGGAAAACCTATCCTTATCGCATTTTCTTTTGTTGTTTTTTTACTCGCCAGTTAGTGTTCAGTCAAAAATAATTATGATCAGAAATCTTCCGTAGACTTGTCAGACAGACTGTCGTTTGATATTTTTGTGCATACTGTTCTCTTTAATAATTTTGTTTAATGGTTATTTGTTAAAAAATTTGGTTTGTATTTAGCAGTCACGAACAAGTAATTGATTCTTAGTTATTTTATGATTAGAATAGTAGTAGTACCTGGAACAAGTTAATCAATTATGCAAATTTTAGTGAATAAACACTGTGAAAAAATCATGATAAAATTGCTTTAATTCGTCAGTTACAAACGTTTAAAAAACTGTTGTAATTGTGTAATTTTGTGTAATCTGATGTGGATATTTTTTATTTTCATTGGTAATGTTTGTATATGAAGATTTAGGAATGGACAATAAATTGATTTTATGGAAATAAAATGACACACTCTTTGTACAGTTTACTGCTTTATTTTCATCTGTTGATAGTATAGACACATTATGCAAGATCAAATACATGACTCTGAAAAACTGGGGGAAAAAAATTAAATGATTGACATGATTTTATGATGAAGGGCTACAAGGTGAAATTTAGTTCTTTGATCTTAAAGAGTCCTTAATAATAATAATAATAATAATAGTGGCTTCTTTATAGCGCATATCCGTCACTCAGTGACGCTCAAGGCGCTTCAACATTCAGTATTTTCCTGCAAGGTATTGTTGAGCTACGTTTTGAAGTATTAGACCTATTCCTTTACATAGCACCATGTAATGGTTTACAAGGTGCTGTGGCGCAATATGCAGCCAGTAACCAGGAACACCGGGGCGAACCACTTCTCTTTTCAATAAGTGCACTGGGTTTATGTGCATTACACAACACTCGGGACCAACGGCTTAGTTCGTTCCTGTTTTTTGACGATATTCAATCAACACAGCATTGAATTTGACCTTTTGACTACCACCAAATATTTTTTGGTGATGTCGCGTTTTAATTTTGCTATCAGAACTGCCAATGTTTGCATCTTGCAATCAGGGAGATTTTGTACAACAATCAGGGAGATATTTAGAGTTACATTCAACATAATAGGGACAAAGTTTCCATGATCAGATTTGTTCATCAGAACATGGAAAGACTGGTTTGTTTTCAGGGAACTTTCTGCAGAATCAGGGAGAGTTGGCAGCTCTGCGCTGTGAATGAGTATCAAATAAAATGACATTTTACACCATTTGAACGTGAGGTTAGAGACTTGTAATTTTTCCCCACTTTCATGGGGACTCTATTTCTTGGAAAATGAGTGCATCACAAAACTGAACACGACCTCGGAGCCCCCTATTTCAAGACAGCACAGGTTAGGTACAGCAGTATAACTTACATAAATAAATACAAATCGGACAGTGATGCCCCACGCAAAAACCAGGTACATCTAGGAAAAAGTGACAGTTATACTATATTTGATTTTTGGGTTGACACAGAAAAAATTGACTAGAGCGGGACTTAACCCAGTCAGCTTCTCTTGTGGTTTATTACTTAGATGAAATATAAGTTGCATCCCCTTACAGTGATCCCTCTGCTGCCGCTTCCAAGGTTGTTTTGTAAACTTGGGTGCGATCCCTGGCTACACGGCAGTTAAGGGTTGTATGGCTTCTAACTGGCACCCCGAACAAAGATATTGACAAAATAGGGAGACCTCCCAAAGGGCTAGATAGCTCAGTTGGTAGAGCACTTGCATGTTAATCCAGAGGTCAATGGTTCAAATCCCGCTCAAGAAAGTTTTCTTTGTTCATCCCAATTTTTATATTTTTAATTACCTAGTCAGTTTCCCTTGAGGTTTTTTACTTGATATACAGTACTTAAATGTCTTCCAATCTCATCCATTACTGAGAAGCCTCATAACTGCTTCATTACAGGCACGATATCATGCTATACTTTCAAATAGAATATGCTTGCCCTTTAAATGTGACAAGACAGTTCCTTTAAAACCTTTCACTTTTAAAGTTATACACTCATTACAATGAAATGTAATCACTAATAAATTTTGAAAGTGAACTGAGGGAAAATATAACGTAAAAAATTTAAACATGGTTAAACTTGTCTAATGCTTGCACTAGAGGGCGCACTCTTATTACACACATGTAACCGCGCTGTCCCACCACGGGTTCGAATCCCTATGGTTAAAATACTATACAGATGTCAACTTACAAAATGTAAACGTCACCGCCTCGCCTCAAAAGCGCACTACACCGTTTCACACACGGGGACATTGACTCACAAAATGTCGCCACCAAGATTTTTGTGAGGATGACGTCGGGTGAATTGGGTCAATTGAGGAAAAAGGTCAACGCTTAAAGGAACATTACGGAATTGGTTTTTGCTAACAAAACAGTTGCTGGCAGTGTAAGCACTCTATGTAATTTACCATATACACAAACTGACAAACCTGTAGAAGTTTGAGATTGATCGGCCATCTGGGTCACGAGAAAATGGTGAAAAACCGATTATACATTTGCATGAAATCATATAGGTTCAACAAACGAATAAACGCTCACTGAGCGATAAACTCCAATCGGAAAATTAGTTTATTCATTTCTCATCAAATGTGGCATTTCAGACAGAAATATTTCAAGGGATGTTGTCTACTATCATCATCATTAGACCGTGTAAGTTTTATGTAAATCTGTGATCAAAAGTATATTTTACAATTACCAATTCTGTAATGTTCCTTTAAGGTGCTTTCAGCTAAACAATTTAAATATTGCTTAAAAAGATAATTTACTAAGCAAAGTTTAACAGGCCCCCCCCCCTTCAAATACATTGAAAATCACATGGTATATACTACTAGCCGGTAACTGATTCTGCTAAACTGAAGTGCTCTTGAAAAGGATTTTGTCAGCAACAGTACCACTTTGAAAACTGTGCTAACCAAAGCGGTTTGATAAAAATGGCCCGAGGTTGCTCAATTCTTTTCTAACTCCAGACACTGTTTGGGAGGCAGACACAGAAAGAGGTTTCAATGAAGTCTTGAAAGCCAACCTGAAGGAGAGAGACGGCAGTGAGAATCAGATGAGAGTCCACCTTCTTGAGAGTTCCACTCTGGGAAAGATCCAAAATGGAGTATGCGCAGAAATATAGCGGAAAGATTAGGACTAGATGGCCATCAGCATGGCACAGAAATACATTAGTCCTGCATATGAATTTAAACAACTTTAAAAAAAAAAAAAAAAGAACTACAGTTCTCGAGTTGTATATCTACCACAGGCCAAGATGAAAGACTTCCTTCTTTACAAATGAGTCGATGCTCGGCAGAAAGTTGGAGGAAGATGACAATAGGCCAGTACATCAACCCTGGCAACTAGCCTCAAATAGGTCAGCTTGGGCAGCTTGCTGTCCCTCTGCCGATGACAAAGAAAGATACCGATGAAGACAAAATCAACCATAAGACAAGGTGAAAGACTTTAATCTAATAGTTGAGTCTGTCGAAAAGTTGGAGGAAGAGTACAACATGCCAGTACAACAACCCTGGCAACTAGCATCAAATAGGTCAGCTCGGGCAGCTTGTTGTTCCCTCTGCCAGCTACAAAGAATGATGATAACGATGACAACATTTGAACAAAGTCTCTGTGGTTCGTAGATGCATTACTACACAAGCATCTCTTGGCAACAAGACTTTTGGAAAGTGCTACAAGAAATGGTTTCTAAGATTGAAAATTCAAGATTTATAAAACAATTAATAAAGAAGCGTTGATCTGTGACAGACAAGCTGTCTGGAAAGTGCTACAAGAAATGGTTTCTAAGATTGAAAATTCAAGATTTATAGCAAAAATTGAAGAAGTGCTGATCTGTGTCAGACAAGCTGTCTGGAGAATGCTACAAGAAATGGTTTCTAAGATTGAAAATTCAAGATTTATAGCAAAAAATTGGAGTAGCGTTGATCTGTGACAGACAAGCTGTCTGGAAAGTGCTACAAGAAATGGTTTCTAAGATTGAAAATTCAAGATTTATAAAACAATTAATAAAGAAGCGTTATTCTGTGACAGACAAACTGTCTGGAAAGTGCTACAAGAAATGGTTTCCAAAATTAAAATCTAAATATTTATAAAACAATTAATAAAGAAGCATTGATCTGTGACAGACAAGCTGTCTGGAAAGTGCTACAAGAAATGGTTTCCAAAATTCAAATCTAAATATTTATAAAACAATCAATAAAGAAGCGTTGATCTGTGACAGACAAGCTGTCTGGAAAGTGCTACGAGAAATGGTTTCCAAAATTAAAATCTAAATATTTATAAAACAATCAATAAAGAAGCGTTGATCTGTGACAGACAAGCTGTCTGGAAAGTGCTACAAGAAATGGTTTCTAAAATTAAAATCTAAATATTTATAAAACAATTAATAAAGAAGCGTTGATCTGTGACAGACAAGCTTTCTGGAAAGTGCTACAAGAAATGGTTTCTAAAATTAAAATCTAAATATTTATAAAACAATTAATAAAGAAGCGTTGATCTGTGACAGACAAGCTGTCTGGAAAGTGCAACAAGAAATGGTTTCTAAAATTAAAATCTAAATATTTATAAAACAATTAATAGAAGAAGCGTTGATCTATGACAGACAAGCTGTCTGGAAAGTGCTACAAGAATTGGTTTCTAAAATTAAAATCCAAATATTTATAAAACAATTAATAGAAGAAGCGTTGATCTGTGACAGACAAGCTGTCTGGAAAGTGCTACAAGAATTGGTTTCTAAAATTAAAATCCAAATATTATAAAACGATTAATAAAGAAGCATTGATCTATGACAGACAAGCTGTCTGGAAAGTGCTACAAGAATTGGTTTCTAAAATTAAAATCCAAATATTATTAAAACGATTAATAAAGAAGCGTTGATCTGTGACAGACAAGCTGTCTGGAAAGTGCTACAAAAAATGGTTTCCAAAATTAAAATCCAAATATTAATAAAACGATTAATAAAGAAGCGTTGATCTGTGACAGACAAGCTGTCTGGAAAGTGCAACAAAAAATGGTTTCCAAAATTAAAATCCAAATATTAATTAAACGATTAATAAAGAAGCATTGATCTGTGACAGACAAGCTGTCTGGAAAGTGCTACAAAAAATGGTTTCCAAAATTAAAATCCAAATATTAATTAAACGATTAATAAAGAAGCATTGATCTGTGTACAGACAAGCTGTCTTGAAAGTGCTACAAAAATGGTTTTAGAAAATTAAAATCCAAATATTAATTAAACGATTAATAAAGAAGCATTGATCTGTGACAGACAAGCTGTCTGGAAAGTGCTACAAAAAATGGTTTCCAAAATTAAAATCCAAATATTAATAAAACGATTAATAAAGAAGCGTTGATCTGTGACAGACAAGCTGTCTGGAAAGTGCTACAAAAAATGGTTTCCAAAATTAAAATCCAAATATTAATAAAACGATTAATAAAGAAGCATTGATCTATGACAGACAAGCTGTCTGGAAAGTGCTACAAGAAATGATTTCCAAAATTAAAATCTAAATATTTATAAAACAATTAATCAAGAAGAGTTGATCTGTGACAGACAAGCTGTCTGGAAAGTGCTACAAGAAATGGTTTCTAAGATGGCAAATTCAAGATTTTCAGAACAAATGGAAAAAGCGTTGATCTGTGACAGACAAGCTGTCTGGAAAGTGCTACAAGAAATGGTTTCTAAGATTGCAAATTCAAGATTTTCAGAACAAATGGAAAAAGCGCTGATCTGTGACAGACAAGCTGTCTGGAAAGTGCTACAGGAAATGGTTTCTAAGATTGAAAATTCAAGATTTATAGAACAATTAATAGAAGAAGCGTTGATCTGTTACAGACAAGCTGCCTGGAAAGTGCTACAAGAAATGGTTTCTAAGATGGCAAATTCAAGATTTTCAGAACAAATGGAAAAAGCGTTGATCTGTGACAGACAAGCTGTCTGGAAAGTGCTACAAGAAATGGTTTCTAAGATTGCAAATTCAAGATTTTCAGAACAAATGGAAAAAGCGTTGATCTGTGACAGACAAGCTGTCTGGAAAGTGCTACAAGAAATGGTTTCTAAAATTAAAATCTAAATATTTATAAAACAATTAATAAAGAAGCGTTGATCTGTGACAGACAAGCTGTCTGGAAAGTGCTACAAGAAATGGTTTCTAAGATTGAAAATTCAAGATTTATAGAACAATTAATAGAAGAAGCGTTGATCTGTGACAGACAAGCTGCCTGGAAAGTGCTACAAGAAATGGTTTCTAAGATGGCAAATTCAAGATTTTCAGAACAAATGGAAAAAGCGTTGATCTGTGACAGACAAGCTGTCTGGAAAGTGCTACAAGAAATGGTTTCTAAGATTGAAAATTCAAGATTTTCAGAAAAAATGGAAAAAGCGTTGATCTGTGACAGACAAGCTGCCTGGAAAGTGCTACAAGAAATGGTTTCTAAGATGGCAAATTCAAGATTTTCAGAACAAATGGAAAAAGTGTTGATCTGTGACAGACAAGCTGTCTGGAAAGTGCTACAAGAAATGGTTTCTAAAATTAAAATCTAAATATTTATAAAACAATTAATAAAGAAGCGTTGATCTGTGACAGACAAGCTGTCTGGAAAGTGCTACAAGAAATGGTTTCTAAGATTGAAAATTCAAGATTTATAGAACAATTAATAGAAGAAGCGTTGATCTGTGACAGACAAGCTGCCTGGAAAGTGCTACAAGAAATGGTTTCTAAGATGGCAAATTCAAGATTTTCAGAACAAATGGAAAAAGCGTTGATCTGTGACAGACAAGCTGTCTGGAAAGTGCTACAAGAAATGGTTTCTAAGATTGAAAATTCAAGATTTTCAGAACAAATGGAAAAAGCGTTGATCTGTGACAGACAAGCTGCCTGGAAAGTGCTACAAGAAATGGTTTCTAAGATGGCAAATTCAAGATTTTCAGAACAAATGGAAAAAGCGTTGATCTGTGAAACACAAGCTGTCTGGAAAGTGCTACAAGAAATGGTTTCTAAGATTGAAAATTCAAGATTTATAGAACAATTAATAGAAGAAGCGTTGATCTGTGACAGACAAGCTGCCTGGAAAGTGCAACAAGAAATGGTTTCTAAGATTGCAAATTCAAGATTTTCAGAACAAATGGAAAAAGCGTTGATCTGTGACAGACAAGCTGTCTGGAAAGTGCCACAAGAAATGGTTTCTAAGATTGCAAATTCAAGATTTTCAGAACAAATGGAAAAAGCGTTGATCTGTGACAGACAAGCTGTCTGGAAAGTGCAACAAAAAATGGTTTCCAAAATTAAAATCTAAATATTTATAAAACAATTAATAAAGAAGTGTGATCTGTGACAGACAAGCTGTCTGGAAAGTGCAACAAGAAATGGTTTCCAAAATTAAAATCTAAATATTTATAAAACAATTAATAGAAGAAGCGTTGATCTGTGACAGACAAGCTGTCTGGAAAGTGCTACAAGAAATGGTTTCTAAGATTGAAAATTCAAGATTTATAGCAAAAATTGACATGAACAAAATGTTGAATGTGTACTTCCTTTACAGTGTATGTTTTTTGAATATTGTGAACTTGAATTCTGACCGACTGTTTTAAAATCTTTTAGAGCTAATTTTATTGTTTTGTAGATGTCTGTATTGTAATTTTTTATTTTATGTGAAATGTTCATATAATTGATTGGAGACCTTGGGCCTTTTGCAAAAATTAAACGAAATCAGTTTATCAGGGTGTTGAATGTGATTCAATTCTTTTGTATATTTTGTTTCCCTTCAAGTAAATCTGTAGTTTTATGAAACTGCCCAGCAGCAATCCCGGCATTTGTCATCTAAGATCAGTAAAGTCACAAAATTACGTGGTGCTGTGACCCACGAGACGATGATGTTCGCCAATACATATATACGATGTCGCCACTGTACTGCAACAAAAACCGTCGTCCTAAAATGAACAGTTGGTCGTGTATTTTTTTTACCTTCCTTTACTTTTATGCTCATTTATTGGACCGTTTTTATTCGTAGACTATAGTTTGTAGATTTTGTTTATGTAGTGCGTAGCCCGAAACTACAAAGTGACTTCCGTTATTCCTTCTAGACTTTTTCGTGTCTTCGCATCGTACCTGAACTCTTGCCGCCTTGTTGAGCTCTTAATGTTTTTAATATTGTATGTATCATGTCATTTTGACGTGTACGTGTTGTGGCTATTCCACACCCTCATCGTTAACCTCAAACATGCGCCAAATTAATCAGACTATCTCCATGTCGCTACAAGGTTTTAAGTACAGCAGGTTGTGCAGCAGACTCTATCCTAGTTCAAATTTGGGCGCAGTAGTCAACATGCTAACCAGGCAGGAGCCACACCAGCGGACATGCTAACGTGCACCACTGGAATCTTCCTTATGACAGCGACAATCTCTTACAAGCAAATGTCACTAGCAAGTGTCACAAACAAATGGTTTCTCAGAGTGTGTCAAGTTTCCATGAAATCTATGACAGATTTGAAAAAAGAAAGCAGGCATAAGGTTTGCTTTTTCCACAAATGTCACAAACAAATGGTTTCTCAGAGTGTCAAATTTCTATGAAATTTATGACAGATTTGAAAATAGAAAGCAGGCATAAAGATTGCTTTTTCTACAAATGTCACAAACAAATGGTTTCTCAGAGTGTGTCAAGTTTCCATGAAATCTATGACAGATTTGAAAATAGAAAGCAGGCATAAAAGTTTGCTTTTTCCACAAATGTCACAAACAAATGGTTTCTCAGAGTGTGTCAAATTTCTATGAAATTTATGAAATTTATGACAGATTTGAAAAAAGAAAGCAGGCATAAGGTTTGCTTTTTTCACAAATGTCAAAAAGAAATGGTTTCTCAGAGTGTGTCAAGTTTCCATGAAATTTATGACAGATTTGAAAATAGAAAGCAGGCATAAAGATTGCTTTTCAACAAATGTCACAAACAAATGGTTTCTCAGAGTGTGTCAAGTTTCCATGAAAATTATGACAGATTTGAAAATAGAATGCAGGAACAAAGATTGCTTTTCCACACATGGCACAAACAAATGGTGCTCAGAGTGTGTCAAATTTCTATGAAATTTATGACAGATTTGAAAATAGAAAGCAGGCATAAAGTTTGCTTTTTCCACAAATGTCACAAACAAATGGTTTCTCAGAGTGTGTCAAGTTTCCATGAAATCTATGACAGATTTGAAAATAGAAAGCAGGCATAAAGATTGTTTTTCAACAAATGTCACAAACAAATGGTTTCTCAGAGTGTGTCAAATTTCCATGAAATTTATGACACATTTGAAATAAAAGAAAGCAGGCATAAAGTTTGCTTTTTCCTCAAATGTCACAAACAAATGGTCTCTCAGAGTGAGTCAAATTTCCATGAAATTTATGACAGATTTGAAAATAGAATGCAGGAACAAAGATTGCTTTTCCACACATGTCACAAACAAATGGTTTCTCAGAGTGTGTCAAATTTCTATGAAATTTATGACAGATTTGAAAATAGAAAGCAGGCATAAAGTTTGCTTTTTCCACAAATGTCACAAACAAATGGTTTCTCAGAGTGTGTCAAGTTTCCATGAAATCTATGACAGATTTGAAAATAGAAAGCAGGCATAAAGATTGTTTTTCAACAAATGTCACAAACAAATGGTTTCTCAGAGTGTGTCAAATTTCTATGAAATTTATGACAGATTTGAAAGAAAAGAAAGCAGGCATAAAGTTTGCTTTTTCCACAAATGTCACAAACAAATGGTTTCTCAGAGTGTGTCAAATTTCCATGAAATTTATGACAGATTTGAAAAAAAAGAAAGCAGGCATAACATTTGCTTTTCAACAAATGTCACAAACAAATGGTTTCTCAGAGTGTGTCAAGTTTCCATGAAATCTATGCCAAGCCCTTCCGCACATGACAACATCACAGTCATGGCCGACACGGACGGTTTAACAGCATCCACAAAAAAACTTGTACTAATGCTTCAGCGAAGCACCCAACGCCTTGTTGAAGTGTAATCGCCGCCGTCCCACCATCCTACTTGTTTTTATGTTTTTGACAACATGATGAGCATGACATGAAACCAAGAAAATGTGTCCGACTGAGTTATTGGTTAGTGTTGGGGTTGGGGTTGGGTTTGGGGTTGGGGTTGGGGTTGGGGTTGGGTTGGGTCGGGTCGGGGTTGGGGTTGGGGTCGGGGTTGGGGTTGGGGTTGGGGTTGGGGTTGGGGTTGGGGTTGGGGTTGGGGTTGGGGTTGGGGTTGGGGTTGGGGTTGGGGTTGGGGTTGGGGTTGGGGTTCAAGCCGACACAACTCCCCTCTGTGTGGATGGTGCAGTCAAGGAAGGGACCATAACCCATCTATTCATAACGTGCCCAGCCATACAGACCTGACAGATGTAACCCTAACCAATTTTATTGTTCCTAGAATAAAAGGGACAGAGTGCAACACATTTTTTTTTATACTGGAATTCATGAATGGAATTTACTTCCTAATAACATCAAATGTTCTAATAGTTATTCTCAATTTAAAAGAGCAGTGAAACAACATCTCTCCTCTCAATCAAATTTTTAAACAGTTTTGTACATTTTTGATTGCCAATTGTTAATTTTTTTCCTGTTCAATTTTTTGGTTTTGTATTTAATCGTTTGTATTGTGTGTCTTTTAAGGACCCCGATGGAAATAAGCCGATTTTAATCAGCTTTTTGGGCTATCCTTGGCTTTTAATCAGTATAAATGTTGTGTATTTTCTCTGTATGCTTGATTTTAATGCCGAATAAAATAATAATAATAATAATAATAATAATAATAATAATAATAATAATAATAATAATAATAATAAACAAATTCTCTTCTCCATACTCTGCCGCAACGATTCTACCCGAATGAAACCCTTCATCCTGTACAGGAAACTCGTCCCAACGCTAAAGATCGCCCACGCGTCTCTCTCTCTAACTACCTCATTATTAGGCCGTCTCAAAAAAATCTATCTTCGCTGATCCTTTCATTATCCGGCGCAGTCGCATTCAATACAAAATCATGTTCCGAATTCCTCTTCCGCAAATCCCAGAACAACGTACCGTCTTTCAGAAGAAAAATGGAACATTAAATAACGCCATGGATTATCTTCAGAGTCGATAAGCTCTGATGGATTATCTCTGCAGACTTGAAAACTTATTTTATAGACTGAAGCTTCTTGTCCTCAAGTAAACTTTAGAATAAGATGTCATTGATGAAAGAGTCCGGTGCTTATACAATTCAAGAAGAATGACACCACTTTTATTTTGATCAATGATGAAAAAGAAATCTACCACTCTGCTGATCTGTATCCTTTTTTGTGTCTGCCCCCCCAAAAAAAATTGTGAACGAACTGCCAAGTGTCATCGGACAAGTGGTCTCTACCCCAATCTTGAAGCACTCACTCAAAACAATCTCATGTTCCTTTGTTTTTGAAATGTAACCATCACACGATTCACACTCGGCAACCCTAGAGTTACAGAAGTAGCTATCACCACATCATTATTCAAATTAACTATCAACCGAGATACCTCTGCCATTTTCAAAGAACTGTTAGGCACAGCAGAATAAAAGTCACCGGCCAAGGTGGTAAATAAATATATAAGTATACGAACAACTGGTTCCCTGCTAGTTTTTGCTTAGTAAAAAAACAGCTTTTTTTTAGCAATATTTTTTTAGCTGGTTTATGAACATGATGAAAGTGAACCCTGAATTCAAACAAGACCATAGGATATCTTACAAGGCTGAGAAACTACAAAACATGTAATTCGCAACAAACAAGATGTTTTTTTTTAAGTATGAAAAGTAACTTTGGTAAACTTCCTTAAACCTTGTAAGTGAAAAAGGTTTTCCCTCTAGTATCATTTTAAACTTTTGACTTCTCCGACCATTTCCTTTCAATTACAGATGGAATGTCATACAACAATTTGGATTAGACGAAACATTTTTCAAGAAAAATTATTTTACAGTCATATATCATTGCAATTAAGATAAAATAGACAATGTAAGTAAAATAAATAAATAGAAAATCTAAAGCAGCCCCTCCAGAATAATTCCAAGGCATCATTACGATTTTTGTTGCTAAATAATTATTATTTACATTTTTTAACAAACCTAACTTCCGTCAGCCGAATTTTAAACAAAAATCACAGAACCCAAATATGATCAAATGACAAACAAAAAAATGTCAAAACCAAAACGTAATTTACGAGGATAACTGTTCCAATATAAAATAAAAGAATGTTTTGGTCACAAGTCGATCGTCAATTGAAGGCTGTTCCGTCACGGATATGCCTCCCTCAACGGCCAGAGTTTTAAACCAAGGGTTCTCCTCAGGATTTTTCAGAACCGTGGGGCGTTCTGAACCAAACTTTTGACAAAGTTTGGCCGCAGCATGCTGAATAAACACGAGGTCCTTGGAATAATTTTTACATAGTGTTTCTATTTGGGTTTTTTACGCTCTACTAAAGCAATCCGGAGCATTTTAAATTTGTTTAATTTTATACTATTTTTTGTGAATTTAACAATTAATCTGTAAAAAATAAAAAAGATTTTAAAGGAAGAATTTCGTTGTTTGCGTACTGGCCCGATATGCTACCTTGTGCATGAAGAGATCCCAGAAACCTAATACTTGAAAGCTTGGAACACTGTCACTATAAAAGGCTTCAGGAAGAGTAAGATTTATAGTTTAAAGTCTCGGTGATGATACTAGATCTGTGCACTGTGTACATGAATTCCCCACACAATGTCATAATGCAGGCTGGTGTGGTGCATCTACCATTCAATATCACGGTGGATAACATTGAATGGTCAGACAGTAGGAGGGTTGACCGTGTACTGTGTAGATGCATTCACCACATGGTATCATACTGCAGGCTAAACACAGTGCATTTATCATTCAAAATCAAAGTTGATGATATTGAATGGTTAGACAGTAGGAGGGTTGAATATGTACTGTGTAGACACATTCACCACACAGTGCAATACTGCAGTCTGCCATAGTAAATCTATCCTTCAAAACCTTTTGGATCATATTGCATCAGTCAGCCAAATTGTTAATTGTCAGTGGCAAGACTATGTTACTTTAAGCTGAGTTGATTTACATATTTATTGCACAACGATTTTTGGAGTCACTTGTACGTATCGATTGCAACCTGGGCCCAACTTTATAAAGCTCTTTACCGATAAGCAATTTTGTGTGTGCTTACTCTATCAGAAAAAAAACATCAATAAGCAAATTCATACACTTTCCAGAAGATATGACATCTGCTCTAGAATTGTCAAAGGTTGTGAGTTCGAATCCCACCCGAGTAATATGTGGGTTTTTTTTCACAGGACTCAGGAAAGTACTGAGTATACATTGCTTAACACACATCGGTGTATGGGTAAAAAAAAAATAGTATGAAAAAAGAACAACACTGCGCTGTGCAGTGGGGGCTCAACGCGACGACAAAAAAAAACTTGTTGACCTTTCCCCTACAATTCAATGCGAAACCGGCCTCTCCTCGGCAAATTGTGGAGGGCGCTCTGTCGTGTGAATCACCCATATCATCACGTATTAAATTTTTCGATCAGTTAGAATTAAAAAATTTTTTTTAGAGTTGACGACTGACCATGCTGACCATTTCTGACGTTGCAAAAAAAGCCTGTAATTTGTGGGCTATTTTGTCCGAGTGCCGTAAATAAAAAATATATACATTTTTCAATTAAAGGAGTTGAAGGTGACCTTCACCGAACCAATTCAATAGTACAAAAAGCGTAAACAAATAATGGTAGACAAAAGAAAATAATCTTTGGTTGTAACAAAAACAAAATATGGAAAAACCTGGATGAATACCGCCCTCTTGGGGGCCGTTACCTCTTACGACTCTGAGATGGCGTTGTCCCCGGGTCTGTCCTGATTCTCAGCAAGCTCAGACGCATCCTCCGAGGGTGTGGCATCTTCTTGTTTCTCTTCGTTGTCTTGCTGCTCTTGTATCTTTGAGGAGCGCCCCTCCTCAGTCTCAACTGCGTCTGGTTTCTTAGCATCATCGCTGGAGGGATTTGCCTCAAACCCAACCTGGAAGATCAAAGATGCATTTATACTGCTCAGTCTCCATTTTTTTAAGGGTGTTATCATACAAAATTAGATCCCAGATTGTTTTTTCTAGATTTTTTCCTCTAATTTCCCAAGATTTGCAAACTTGCCAAAGTCGATCGAATTAATTGACTGTATTTTTGACCACATGAGGGGGCTTTAAACGGCGAATTTTCTTTCATCACCATTACGGTTTGATCTTTTGTGACGGCCTGTATGGACACCTTCTCTCCATCGGCTTCACCCCTACCCCATCAGCTTCACCCCTACCCCGTCAGCTTCACCCCTACCCCGTCAGTTTCACCCCTACCCCGTCAGCTTCACACCTACCCAGTCAGCTTCACCCCTACCCCATCAGCTTCACCCCTACCCCATCAGCTTCACACCTACCCAATCAGCTTCACACCTACCCCATCAGCTTCACACCTACCCAATCAGCTTCACACCTACCCCATCAGCTTCACTCCTACCCCATCAGCTTCACACCTACCCCATCAGCTTCACCCCTACCCCATCAGCTTCACCCCTACCCCATTAGCTTCACCCCTACCCCATCAGCTTCACCCCTACCCAGTCAGCTTCACCCCTACCCCGTCAGCTTCACCCCTATCCCATTCGCTTCACTCCTACCCAGTCAGCTTCACTCCTACCCAATCAGCTTCACCCCTACCCAATCAGCTTCACCCCGACCCCATCAGCTTCACCCCTACCCCATCAGCTTCACCCCTACCCCATCCGCTTCACTCCTACCCAGTCAGCTTCACTCCTACCCCATCCACTTCAATCCTACCCAGTCAGCTTCACTCCTACCCAGTCAGCTTCACTCCTACCCAGTCAGCTTCACCCCTACTCAGTCAGCTTCACCCCTACCCCGTCAGCTTCACCCCTACCCCGTCAGCTTCACCCCTACCCAGTCAGCTTCACCCCTATCCCTGAGAGAGCCACAACTCTTACCTCTTTATGTTCTCCAGGGTTGTCTTTAGAATGATCTTCAAATACGATGTCTTCAGGTTCAGGAGCAGCGGGTAGAAAGTCCTCCCTGGACAGATTTTCTCAAAGAGTCTCTTGGCCTGGAATCATCAAGTTAAAGACAGGCGGTTGAAACGATTCAGGTAAAAAAATCAACTTGTAATTTGGATGTTTCAATTCATATCACAAAATGAAGACTTGTAACAAAGAATAAAATTGTATCAACTTAAATTAGGACAAAATTTCAATCTATCTAATCATTCCATTTCTGACATGATTTTATATGGCATTGAGGCACTAGGTAACAACAGAGAGACTGTTCGTCTGAGCAGGGAGAA
The DNA here is from genome assembly GCA_032158295.1 of Pycnopodia helianthoides. Classification (NCBI taxonomy): domain Eukaryota; kingdom Metazoa; phylum Echinodermata; class Asteroidea; order Forcipulatida; family Asteriidae; genus Pycnopodia; species Pycnopodia helianthoides. Next base: position 4,225,439 of record CM063248.1, on the reverse strand, counting down.
AACTGTTGTTAAGGCGCCTCCAGATCATTGGTTTGAACACATACAAGAAGGAAATGACTAGTAACCTTTTGTCTTTGCCTTCTCCTTTTCTCCACAGATATCCTCCTTTTTAATCTGCCTCAGTCACTAATTATTAACTTTTTCTCCATCTTCCCAGCTTTGATTTCGTCTTTTGTGTTTCCAACCTCTTATGGTCAAACAAGCCCCTTCTCTCCATCCCCCCCCACCTGTCTCTTTCTTCATTGTTCATCCCTTGCTTTTTCTGTGTGCTTTCTGCCTCTCTCTTTTCATCTCTTTCCACTCGACTGCTTCTCTTACACCAGTGTACCTGTTTATGCGTGTTGTCTTGTTATTTAGCCTCTGAGAAAGACTCTGCCAGGGTCAGACCATTAACTTTTTGTTGCAACTTAAATTTTCAACTCAAATGATTCATTTCAATCAATTTTTAAGCTTTCCCAAGGCTTTTTTTTTGGGTAATAGTCGTACCTGTGCAACTGCATGTTCGAATCCCACAGCCGTCCCTGGGCCAGCAGTGACAAGTACATTATTTGGAAGTCCGGCCGCAAGTACTTCGTCGTCACAAACTGACGTGTCCACCTGACTAAAGAACAACGACCATAACACTTTGGGTTTGACGCTCTCCGGGTCAGAGTCCTCTGTGAGTATAAAAAATGAAGAAACTACACTTAATGCAATGCTACCATGTTCCATCTTTGATGATACAAAGCCCTGGGCCCAATACCATAGAGCTGCTTAAGAAGATAAAGTAGGTAAGCAAAACAAAATTATGCTTACCGGAATGAGGTTACCAGCCAAAGTGCCACTTCTCAAGTACCATCTGTGACTGGTACCCTGCTAATTTTTGCTTAGCTGAATTTTGTAAGGGGTGTTTTTGTAAGTGGGGGAGCAGGTGGGCTTAATGGATTGATCTGTTCAGACACTGACCTTTGTTGAGCGGTTGGAAGAGCTTCTCCAAAGCATACTGGAGATCATTCTCAGCGTGACCACTCCCAGTAGATGTCAAGTGGACAACAACTAAACAATAAACAACAACAAAACCAAACTCAAACTCAAACACAACTTCAAACTCAGCTGCTTAACTTTTAGCTATTAATTCCAGTTACAATTTTAATTATATAACCAATATTTTGAAGGTAGAAATTTAACGAGAAATGGGCACTACTCACACATGTCTCTTGGGCAGGCACACGAGCCATGTCCAAGCTCCAGAACACGGATCGGACTGTGCTGCTCTGAGGGTGGCGGCACCGTTAATAAAGTGATCTGAGATTAGTTTGAGACAAATGACGAAATATAATTATCACAAGCTCAATACTGCTTCTATGTATTTGTTGTGGGTTTGTATTCACAACTATTTCATCGTTATGCAAAATGAAAACAGTGGTCCCGATGGAGATTTTGACCCCCAAAAAATCACAAAAACTCATTCAATAATTTGATTAAAGCTTGGACAAACTAACTCAGCATAATTTTTAGAAAGGTTCGTTGGTGCTAAGTCATACCTCTTCATTGTCGGAGTTCTTGAGGGGCCTGTCTGTTAGAAGTATACCTCTGGAAATAGTCCTGAGGGACAGTTAAAAAAATTGCCCATTAGTGAAATTTTCTATAAAATCATTAAGGTGAATTCTAGTTCTAACTTAATTTCATCAATTATTTCACTACTTATGTCCCTACCCTCCCCCCAATCAGGTTTTCTGTAGGTACCTTGCAAAAAGCAACAATACGCAACACAGCTGGAACAGAATACCCTGCTAAATGCAGCAAAATGCAGCCAGTGATTTTGATGCATTGTGCAGTGAAATGGTTTGTGTTAGGACAGCCAAAATATTAAATTTACCCTACTAAATACCACAAAATCGAACACCTACTCTAAGTTAAAACGCTTGGCCGCTAAATGCAACAAAATGCACCGAGGTATGGGATTTGAGTTGACTGCCAAGTGCAACAACTTACAACTTTGACCAAATGGTGCATTTGGTTGCATCTAGCAGAGTTGGAGTTCACAAGTTGAACAATCTCAACAAAAACAAGGTGTAAAAATCTAAAGTACTGGTGTAAGCCTGAGTAATTTTTAAAAATTGCATTTAAAATATTATTGTTTATATATTAAAATATAATAACAGCAAAACAGTATAAAAAAACTGACTTGCATGCAGTAAAGGGTACATTCAAACAATTTTGTATGATTGCAAAATATTAAAAGATACAAAGCAAAACAAAATAATACTCCACAGAATTTTTGAAAAATACAACATTTATAACACATAATATGCAATGACCTCACAGAGATGCACACAAGGCAAGAATTGTAGAGCAGATAAGGGGCAAAATGATTAACAAAGAGGTTTAACATCAAAACAAATTTTGATACAAGAAACAGAAACACATTTTATAAACAGGAAAGCCAAGAATATAAATTGATAGTTTGTTTTTTAAAGACACCTCATAAGACATTGTATGGAAATCATAAAAGATGTTTACCTTAAACAGTTAAAAAGCAACTTATAAATGACTCAACAATTCATGAGAAATGAAATAACTTCACCATCCTACTGTCTGACCATTCAATATCATCCACTATAGTTTTGAATGATAAACTATGCAAGTCTGTAATATCATGTGGTGAATGCATCCACACAACAGTCAACCCTCCTACTGTCTGACCATTCAATATCATTCACTGTGGTTTTTAAATGACAAACTATGCCAGCCTGCAATATAATATCAAGTGGTGAATGAATCTACACACATGTACAAAGTTAGTTCTGTACACAGTTGTGCCATTGTACACAACCCGTGCAATTGAACGGTTTCAAATAGTTGGTCAACTCCGTGGAAAATGCTATGAATCGTAAAAGGGCAAAGGGAAACATAAAAGTAGATGTTGACTTACCCGGATCCGGTATTTACGGCCTGTGGCGGTGCGTAACTACTCTCCATGATCAAATTGCTACAAAACAAAAAGCATCGTTACAAGATTTCATCTCCAAAAGTAAAGGCCTCTAAATAAATGAAACAGTTAAAAAGCTTGGGTGTTTTTGTTGTGTAGTTGTTGTTGTTTGTTTGTTTGTTTGTTTGGTTTTTTTGGGGGGGTGGGGTGTTCTTACTCACTTGCAAGTTAATCTCCTACCATCGGAGTCTATTGCACCCTTGCACCTAATGAGGAGTAATCAAACAAATTGCAATTCAATGGATTAATGTAATAGTGTACAGATATGAATGGTTATGATTGCAATTGTGGGAATATTTTCATGAGTTGAATGGAACAAACAGTCTAACTTTCAACGAATGAAAATATGCTCACCATTGCATGGATGCAAAACAACAACTATTTGTTTTGTGTTATCCTTATTAAAGCAGATCTCTGTCATTTGATTGGAGGATAAGACTATAATAATAAATAATAATAATAACTGTATTTATATAGCGCCTTTTGCCAAAGGATACAAGGCGCTCATAACAAAACAAACTATGAGAGCGCTTTGTACTACTGTGTATAACGCATGGTGCGGTCTTGCGTGCAATAGTCAGAAAGAATGGGATGAAAATGCATGGTTAATAGTAACAATAGTGACGTAGGCCATAGAATGATTTATTAGTGAGTGTCATGTGACCTACAATCCTCCAATCAAATGGCAAGGATCTACTGAAGTGTTATACGGAACATTATTATGGATAATATTAGCTTATTTATGATTTCGGAACATTAAATTAGCCCCCGACAGACTAGGAAGCTTGGCTGGAGTGAGGCCTAAATCCTTCAATATCCTCTTCTCCTCCGTCACTCCACATCAAGTTGTTTTGATTTGGATAAGATTGGAATGCCCGACCCTGTGGTAAGCAATAATTATTATGGGCCTGCCAGCCCAACTCCTTCTAAATCTTTCGCTTGGGCAGTTGGATTTAGGATGAACTGGGACTGTAAGGGTTGATGAATGCCGTGTGACCTGCTCAAGTGTTATACAGAACAATATTATGAATAATATTAGATGTTTGTTTATGATTCTGAAAAAATTACATTAATTGAGGCACACGGTAGAAGCAGAACTTACAGATTATTGTCGTCAATGATGAGTTTCTTCACATTGGTTCTCAGCATGTAGATTCCAGCGAAAACAGCACAGAGCCTGAAATGAGGGCAAAAAGGGCTTGAATTAGGGGTATGTTTCCACAAGACCGCAGGGCTTTTAGCTCCAAAATATTTACCAGACCAAAATTTATTTTACGAGACCAGAATCTTACTGAGAAAAAAACCTTTTTAACATGTAACTGTTTTTGTTTGAACAAGCACGAAGAGCAAATTGATCTAGTTTGTCTTTTGGATTTGTGGGCAAGTATATTTTGATACTCCACAAGTCTTTTATTTTTTTTCAAGTGAAAATGAATACCTCAATGTGTAATATTTTTAATACCAAAATGTAATGTTCAAATGTTGACTTTGAACGTTACTTTTTTTTGCTTAAAAATATTACATAATGCAACCACAACGAAACCACAACAAAGCCAACAAGTTACTATCAATCAGGAAGAAAAAAAGTGGAGAGAGCAATAACCAAATGCTGTTATTTCAAGGTAATATACAGGATTGGTAAGAATTTTTTAAAAAAAATCGTTGTTTAACTTTAGTCTGAAAGCTTAGTGAGTCTGAAGTTCATACTAGAACAATTTTTTCTGTGAAATATTTCCTTCTGAAATGAAAACTGTATCTGAAAACCAAACAAAAAACAACAACCAAAATTTAGGACGTGTTAATATTGTGTATGGTTTTTCACTATTTTCTCCCGACTCACACAATGGATTACGTCCATATTTTCACAGGTTTGTTGTTTCATGTATATTATGGTTGATCACACAAACAAAGTGACTATTTTGTCAGCTCTACCAATCCTGTATAACACCTTGAGTGAACAACCCAAGGCAGACAAGAAAGAGATGCTTTGTTTACTCTCGTTCAATAGTTGGTATTAAAATTATTAAAATTTATTGTTTGATTGATTTTTTGCCTCTCTACTTTAGCTGCTGCGTCAATTTCTACCTGCAGAAACACTGGGGCAGTTCACCGCTACCATACAGGGTCCAGAGGAACGCTGTGTTGCCATAGCGACCTAGTGATCGCAGGAAGAATTGCATCGCCTTAAGAGCCTGAAAAGAAAACCATAAGAAAATAAATTAGTTGTTTGATAAAAAAATCAATCAATGAGGAATTAGAATTAGCTGTTGCAACTGCTTACCAATCAAAAGGACCTATACAATAGTATAAATGCCCCCCCCCCAAATAGTTAATGGCCCTGAAATTTTGCCACCAGCAGAGTCTTTCTTGAAGGCTAGAAAAAAGAGAAAGACTCTGCTAGATTCATTAACATAAATAATTAAAATGAAAACATTACTAACAGTGAAAAATAAAGTAAACAAAACTTTCACAAATAAAGGTCCCTGTTACAAAAGATGCATACAAAAATAAAAATAATTCAGCACTTATTATGTGCCAGTATCCGTCAAGTCTTGACGCTCATGGCGCGGGACAAAACACATACACAAAAATATTAATATAGCAACATTCCAAAACAACATATCAATAACATGATTCAATAATCAATACCATCAAACATCAGCATAAACAAATTCATCATGAAATTGATATCTATTATTATTATTCATGGTTTATTAAAATACAAATTGAAAAATCGCATCACAAATCTTAGATGGGATTGAGAAGAGGTGGAACAATATAAAACAGTAAAAGGTACATTTTACAACAAAATTGCACACCAAAATTTGAGTGGATATACAAAATAGTGTGAAAATTATGTTTAAAAATCTTACAAGAAACTAAGTGTAAAGCCCAAAATATACCAATGATGAACATTTAGATTCAAAAACAGCAATGGATTGCAGCATGTAACATGTGTATGTCCACACATACAAACAAGTACATGTACATATAAAACATTTTATTACATTTGTTCACAATGCAAAGAGAAAAAGAGGTCCTACGAGTTTACAAGACGGAAACACAGCTGTCAGTAATAATGAAGGACTTCATTTTTAAAATGTTTATTAAGAACAACTGTATTATCAATTTTGTTATGGTTTCTTGTATCTGTCAGAGGGAAAAATAGAAAAAAAACGTACATTTTAAAGCGAAAACAGTTAAATTTTAATAAACAAGAGATAAAATGACAAGATGGTTGGTTGTACATCTACAGCTATTGATTAATGACATACCTCCTCTGTCGGTGTGTTTGCATTCACCATGGCGATAGAATGCATCACAAAATGCTGAAGGGTCGGGGTCAGCTTCCTCGATTTCAGGAAATCTTCGAAGGGACGCTCACGATATTCTGTTGATGACAAAACATCACACCATAACCATTAGTATCGTGTGTACAGTCAGTTCTATGCAAAGTTCAGACCTAGAATTTCATCTTTGAGAGGGCAAGGCCATTTCCATTTTGCAAAGGGGAATTTCCATTTTGCAAAGGGGAATTTCCATTGGAAAATCTTTAAGTTTATGGGAAACTTTTGAAGGGGCACCAAGGCCACGACCAGGGGCAACAGAAGCCATGGCCTCCGTGGCCTTCGTGTAATTCCAGGCCTGAACGTTGCGCCATCACGACCCGTGCAAATGAAGAGTTTCAAATTGATGATCAACTCTATGGAAAATGTTTATTTATTTTTTTGTACTAATTCTGGTTGTGGAATCGAGGATTCTAAGAAAAGCGAACTTAATCGGACATTTTGTGCGGTGAATAAAACCAAAATGAATTGAATAGACCCCTTGCATATGACGTCCCACTCTCAAACAGCGCCCTCGTTGAGGCATAAGGAGGCAGATCATTGGACGACAGCTGCTCTTGGTGGGTAAAATTGTGCGCGTGACCCCAGCGTACCAGCAGCATTGTGCGCAATGCAAGGGTTTATTGAATTGAACAAAAAAAAAACCCTGAGTAACACATTGTAATATGAACTGCTTAGCCTTTGAGAAAGATTCTGCTAGGGTTGAAACATCAGGCCACTACTTATCCATCATCTTTAGAGTCGGACCTAAAAGTGCAGGACTTGACTCGCTTTTAATCCAACAAAAGATTAAAACAGATTACAAGGGATGAGTGGTTGATCTCTTACCTTCGTACTCATCCAGTCTGTCCTGGTAGTTCATACTGAACTCAATGACTCGCATCAGCATACGTTTCTCCAACACACTCACGTACTTACTGCTGAACACGTCCGCACGAGAGCAGGGTACCTGTCAATTTGTTAACAAGTTAATAGATGAAAGATTCATTGTATCAGGGATACAGAAATAATAATGAAATTGTGCACCGACGTATGATAAGCGCTGTACACTCACAGATTAAAGGTAAAGTCATACTTTGGTAATGACCCCAAGAAATTGAGTAATTTTTATCCAAAAGCCTACTTGTTAAAAAGATGGAAATGGTGGTAAGCGTCTTGCGAAATTATCCGGCCTATGAGCTTTTCCGCAGATTCTTTGGTTCTTTATCAGAATGATATAATAATAACCTTACAACGTTGGATTTCATCTTGGAGAGGGCAAGGCCCATTTTGCAAAGGGCACTTTCACTAAAAAATCTTCATGTCTATGGGAAAGTTTTAACCCTCCTACTGTCAGTGACTCTTGGCAACATTTGCCAGTGAGTTGACCAACCATTTGAAACCATTCGACTGCCAAGGTTGTGTACGGTGGCACAACTGTGCACAGAACTAACTGTGTACCGTGTACATGCATTCCCTCATGGTATCATATTTCAGGCTGGCATAGTTTATCCATCATTCAAAACCACTTGAATGGTATTGAATGGTCAGACAGCAAGAGGGTTAAAGGGGCAGCAAGGCCAAGACCAGGGCAACGGAGGCAATGGCCTGACCGGAGCAGCGAACTAAATACTCAACTAAAACGTTAAAGGCAGGACATACTTTTGGAAGCAATCCCAACATACGCATAAAATAAGAAACCTGTGAAAATTTGGGTTCAATTGGTCATCAAAGTTGCAAGGAAATAATGTTGCATAGAATTGTGTGCTTTCAAATGCCTGAAAAAAAGCTTAATTCCTGACGCCTATCTTGGATTCAAATATTCTATTGAGAAATTACCTCTTTCTCAAAAACTACATTACTTCAGAGGGAGTCATTTCTCACAATGGTTTATACTATCAGCAGCTGTAAGGTGCTCCTTACCAAGTAAGTTTTCAATGGTAATGTAGTTCTTGAGTAATTACCAAAAGTATCCACTGCCTTCAAGTTGATGGTAAAAATAGGAAAACAAAGCTCATGCTATTCTTGACTTACTTGTTCTATTTTTCCATCAATGACCGTGAGTATTCTACTAACGGCCTTGAACTCCGCGTAGCGACTGATGCGAGACGTCACCAACAGCTCCACCATCGAACCCCGACAAAACATCAACTGTTTTCAATCAAACAAAATAACAAGATTAAAGCATTATTCCAAGCATTTCCTAAAGTGGACAATGTAATCAGACATAGATTGTGGCAGCACTCGCTCCAGAGGTTATTTTTTTTACTATTAACCCTCCGTTTCTTGGTAGCAGTTTGCACCACGTTTACCAACCTTTTGAAACCATTCAACTACACAGGTTGTGTGCATGTCTGTACTGAGTAGATGCATTCAATACGTGATGTTTTTGCAGGTTGGCATAGTCTATCTATCATTCATGTTATGAAACGAAGCAACCATGACACCTTGAAAGGTATACGAGGTGAGGTGGCACATATTGCTGCCAGACCGTGCCAGAAACACCGGGGCAAACCCCTTGTCTTAACAAAAAATGCACTGGGTTCTTTTACGTGCATTACACAACACACAGGACCTACGGCCTTACAAACCGTCCTTGCTTATGGACCAAGGACACAAGTGTCAAGACCGGGACTCGAACCCACACTCGGCTGATCAGAAACACCATAGCTTGTGTCCGGTGCGCTTGACCTCTCAGCCACGTCACACCACATATTTTTTTTGCAACTTCTTTCCAGTTTTTTTTAACCAGATTAAAAACAAATAAATAGCTACAAACCTTTGGAGCCAGGTCAATGTTAAATTTCCTCCACATCTGGTTGATCTTTGTCCATGTCCATTCTGTCCTGTTGCTTGCTGCTCCTCTTTGTCCTTCAACCGGTGACCTTGAACCTTGACCTTCAGTTTCGTGTCCTTGTGACCCTGGCTCTTGTTCAGCTGCCCCTTGCCCCAAGTCGTCCCCAGAAGCTGCCTCATTTGACCCCTGAACTTGTTCTGCACTTTGACCTTCATCCTGGCCAGGTGGAATCGATCCACCTGTTGCTTCCTCTGTAGATTCTGATTGGTCAGCTGGTGTCACCTGAGATGATTCTTGATCCCCATTGGCTGTAGCCTGTTCCCCACCCTCTGCCCCAGGTTCCTCTTGGTTTGATGTGTTGGGGGATTCAGGGGAGTTCTGAGGATCGATTTGCCCTTCGGCCCCTTGAGCTACAGGAACCTGGTCTTCATCCAACGCACGAGGGGGTACGATCACTCTCTCGAGACTTGGCAGTTCGACTCCCTCTCTGGTGAACCAACATAATACAATACAATACAATACAGGATTTACATATCCCCCAAATTCATGAAAAAAACAAGCTCTAGCCCCTTAAAGAATTGCAATAATAAAGGTACTGTTATCATAAAACGAAAGTTCTTGATTTGATTCCTTTTGATAAATACAAATTTGTTTAACAATTTGTTTAAATGCTTTTCATATTCAAAATCCTTTCTTTAAATGTAATAAAGGCGTGGGGATAAACTCTTTTGTATTGTTTTCCCCCTCCTTGCACTGATGTGTGATAAAGCACTGTAAACTCAGTGCTTTCAAAGTAATGTTGGAAACAAATAATACACAGGCTGCTCGAGTGGTATTCTAACCCACGAACACATCTTAATCCACAAATAAAAGAATACATCGATGTGAGAACAAACCAATGTTGTTTGACTTGGCCAACACCATTCACAAGTCAACCAAGATTTTTTAAACCAAATTTTTTAACCAACGCCAACTACTAAAAATAGTTGCCAAGATTTGTCAGTATGTCACCCTTATAATGGTAGTTCCATAGAATAAGACAACTGAGATGCGCACAACCTGGAAAACTCAAATCAAGGAATACTCTCAAAGGCATGTAAGTTGAATGAACTCAACAGCTTCCTTCACCCACCTGACATAACAGGTGACATTGAGACCTGTAACTGTACTGACATCTTGCGGTAGTTCCAAGAAGTATTCTCCCTCCCTCGGCTGAATGATATCATCGGATTCTGATGTCGTTGTCTGGCCACTGGATGAATTTGCAGTCCCACCAGATTCCTACGTGTAAATTATGCAAACAATTCATAAGATTTCCAGACCTGCTGGGCCCAATTTTATAAAGCCTGTAAGCACAAAAAAATGCTAAGCACGGAAAAATATTGCATACCAGACACTGACTACCAGCCAACATTCCATAAAGTTTACATTGTTGCGACTGGTACCCTACTCATTTTTTGCTTAGCAAAGAAATGTGTTGAGCACTATTTTCTGCTAAACAGCTTTATGAAATTGGGCCCTAAACTGAGCTTAAAATTATCTTAAGATTTTCTAACATGTATTAGTAGTTTTGTAATTACACTAATTAGCATGACCGACGTATCACAAGAATTTCCATTCTATGGTTTCCACTAAAAGAGATGTATCACGATTTGCCAGTTTATCTACTGAAACACGTAGCGTTGGCACAGAGCAAAACATGCACTGTATGATTTCTGCATTTTCATGAAGTTAAGCGTTATCATAAAGTGATGTATGCATTGCTTTGTACACTGCGCTCTGCGTGCACATCTGGTTTTTGTAATCACAAAATGACATTTGTGTTTAAGAATTAATAACTGATCGAAACAATTGCAATATTGAAAAGTGTCAGTTCTGTACCAATGAAGAAGTCAGCTTTATTTCGGAATTAACATTTTTGTTAAAAAATGGTAATCAGTTGCCGATACAGCAGTTTGAAAAATATTTCAACGATTTTCTCCAAACACAGTGTTTTGTTTGGTTGTGGACCACCATACATCAGTTCGTGGCGCGACCGACGATGAATTTATAACTATATTAGTGTTCTTGTCATTGTGTATACAGGAAACCCAATAAGGATGATATGAATAATAGGCCAGGTCTGAATTAGCGGCTACCGCTAATTGATTGAATCATCACGTCAATATGCATTGAAGCAAAGGAGGCTAATAGCAACACCCTTGGAAATAGCCGCAGCCGTAGCCCCAGTTTGGAACACAGCCTTACCGGAAGAGTTTTGTTTCTCTCAATCCAGTCCAGGAGACTGCGAAGATGGAAGGTTGCCCAGCTTCCACTGTAGTAATCATTTCTGTATTGGGAGGAAAATATTGGAGATCAAAAGTAAAGAAGAAATCCCAAACGCTAAACTCAAACACAGCCTCTCTAAACTGTGGTAGAAGTTAGGTCTTTAGGGGCCGTCCGAAGTTTTCAACATTTTCACAGTAGTACAAGAGTGTGATGGGGGGGGGGGGAGAAAGGTGATAAAACCAAATCGCTTGAATACACTTTTTTCGTTTTTTTTTAAAACACTTTATCTTAATTTTTGAATAAAGAAATTGGGCAATACAAATTAAGCATGAGAGGCAACTTGTGTGATACTGAGTGCAAATGTGCAGATAAAATGTTCCCCATTTTTTAAAGAAAAGCCAATGGTTTTGTTGTAACTCTACGGTCTACGACCATCGCGAGGAATCGCAGCTAAACTGAACTAGGTTTCACATAAAATCCCCAAAAGAATGTTCGGAATATAATAGAATTTGCTTCACCTGTCAAGATGGAGCACTCGATGGCCTATCCTGGCAAGGGCAGCAGCTAGGATACTCTCTTGTAACCCTGTCATCAAAATTATTTTAAAAAATTATTACGGGGAGATATATTTTGATTTAGTAATACCAAATACTACTAGTACTTTTCGTAGTAGTAGAGAGACCTTAACTTAGTTTTTTTAAAGGTTAAATAAGGGAGATAAAGTGGCAGTAGGATACAGCATTTTTTAGCATTACTTTTTTAAAACTTAGTACCAAGAAGTAGTTTGAATAATCAATTATAGGAAATGTTATTTGTTTAAATAAAGGCTATAAACATCTTTATTTTATCGACAAAATAATAAAATTAATACGACTGTGGTAGTGGACTAGTGGTAGTGTTGCATTAGTAATAGTAATTGTTTAGTCCGTTAGTACGCCCACAACAATCAATATACATGTACAGATCTGGGAGAGCATGAATAGAGCGCCCTCATTCACCCCGCCTGTCAAGTTTGTCAATTGACAATCACGGAAAACCAAAAAGATGACTATGACTAGTATGAGTATTATTGAATTCATACTAAATCTGAATTAAAACGATAACAGCTGGCTAATTTTCTACATACAAACAAAAAAAGTTGCCGATATGAAAATATGATTTGGTGAAGGGGTAAAATGTACCTGTTCCAAGGACAATTTCGTCGTATTCTGTTGGTAAATCCGGAGCTGCCATTTTCTCAAATACCGAGCTAGCTGAAGACAGTATTGGGCTCAAAATAGCAAGCCGCGTATTCGCGGATAGTACAGCCAGCCGCGTATTCACGAAAATAGAACACATGCAGTACAGGGAGGTGACAAAATGGCCCATTTCTGTCGGCGAGTCCGTTATTTTATCCGAATGAATACTGAAATATTAGCCATAACTAACATATTTTCATTAAATAATATTGAAAAGTTATATAGCTATAAATTATTGGAAAGTAATAAACTAATAAAAAGACACTAAATAACAAAAAAATGAGTCGCAAACACGGAGACAATGTGTGTGTTATGTCATAATATTTTAAAGCTGTTTAAAGGGACATTACAGAATTGGTAAGAACACAACTTGTAAAATATACTTTTTGGTCACAGATTTACATAAAACTTACACGGTCTAATGATGATGATGATAGTAGAAAACATCCCTTGAAACATTTGTAATGTGTAATAGGTTTTTCACTATTTTCTCGTGACTCAGATGGCCGATCGATCTCAAATTTCTACAGGTTTGTTAGTTTGTGTATATGGTGGATTACATAAAGTGCTTACACTGCCAGCAACTGTTTTGTTAGCAAAAACCAATTCTGTAATGTTCCTTTAAAGGCAGTGGACACTATTGGTAATTATTCAAAATAATTATTAGCATAAAACCTTACTTGGTAACGAGTAATGGGGAGAGGTTGACAGTATAAAACATTGAGATACACCAAGTGAGAAGACTGGTCTTTGACAATTACCAATAGTGTCCAGTTTGTACCCTTCGTTATGAGAAAAAAGTGGAAGTTTTCGTCCAGAATCTTGATGACTGAAACACTGGGCACACCAAATTTTTGAGCTGGCTAATTTAGTCCACTAATTAGTGGTTAATTACATCTAAAACACGCAAACTTGCATACGCGGTAAACCTCTTATAATTGTACCCTTCGTTAAGAGTAGTGGAATTTTTAGTCCAGAATCTTAAAGACGATACACTTGCCATACCAAATGTTTGAGCTGGCTAATTTGGTCCACTAATTAGTAGTTAAGTTTTTACCCGGCCCACGGCTAAAGAGAAAGTTTTTACCAGGCCCACGGCACTGGGGAAAGTTTTTAACTCGGTCCAAGGAGCCGGAGATAGTTTTTAACATGCCCACGGCACTGGGGAAATTGCTTACCCGGCCCGAGGAGCCGGGGAAAGTCTTTAACTGGCTCAAGGCACCGGGGAATTTTTTTATCCGGCCCATGGCACCAGCCTACCACTACCCTATTTTTTTTGTTCATACAATGCTTGGTGTTTCGTGTGGATGCGTGCGCATTGTTATTAGTCTCGTCTACGTTGTCAGTACACACCTTTATTGGCAAAAGCATAGACTTGTGGACGAATCGTTAAATGTTTGTCGCAGTGATAACAATGCGTGGTGTTTTACGGCACCGATAATTTTTATTACCCGGCCCACGGCACTGGAGAAACTTTTTCCCCGGACCAAGGAGCCGGGGGAAGTTTTTACCAGGCCCACGGAACCTCGAATGTTTTTCCCCGGCCCGAGGAGCAGGGAAATCTTTTTATCCGGCCCGAGGAGCCGGGAAAGTGTTTACCAGGCCCGCGGCTCCGGGGAATATTTTTACCCAGCCCGAGGAGCCGGGGAAAGTTTTTACCAGGCCCACGGCACCGGGGAAAGTTTTTACCAGGCCCACGGCACCGGGAAAAGTTTTTACCAGGCCCATGGAACCTGGAAAAGTTTTTACCAGGCCCATGGCACCGGGGAATATATTTTTATCCGGCCAACGGAACCAGGGAAAGTTTTTATACCTGGCCCATGGCACCGGGGGAATTGTTTAACTCGGTCCAAGAAGCCGGGAAAGTTTTTAACATGCCCACGGCACTGGTGAAATTGCTTACCCGGCCCGAGGAGCTGGGGAAAGTCTTTAACTGGCTCAAGGCACCGGGGAATTTTTTTATCCGGCCCATGGCACCAGCCCACCACTACCCTATTTTTTGTTCATACAATGCTTGGTGTTTCGTGTGGATGCGTGCGCATTGTTATTAGTCTCGTTTACGTTGTCAGTACGCACCTTTATTGGCAAAAGCATAAACTTGTGGACGAGTCGTTAAATGTTTGTCGCAGTGATAACAACTCGTGGTGTTTTACGGCACCGATAATTTTTATTACCCGGCCCACGGCCCTGGAGAAACTTTTTCCCCGGACCAAGGAGCCGGGGGAAGTTTTTACCAGGCCCACGGAACCGGGATATATTTTTTACCCGGCCCGAGGAGCCGGGGAAAGTTTTTAACAGGCCCACGGCACCGGGGAATAATTGTTTAACCCAGCCCAAGAAGCCGGGAAAAGTTTTTACCAGGCCCACGGAACCAGGGAAAGTTTTTATACCTGGCCCATGGCACCGGGGAATTGTTTAACTCGGTCCAAGAAGCCGGGAAAGGTTTTACCAGGCCCACGGCTACGGGGAATATTTTTAACCCTGCCCGAGGAGCCGGGGAAAGTTTTTAACAGGCCCAAGGCACCGGGGAAAGTTTTTACCAGGCCCATGGCACCGGGGAATATTTTTTTATCCGGCAAAAGAAGCCGGTGAAGGTTTTTACCAGGCCCACGGCACCGAGGAGCCGGGAAAGTTTTTACCAGGCCCACGGCACCGGGGGAATATTGTTTAACTCGGTCCAAGGATCCGGGGAAAGTTTTTAACATGCCCACGGCACTGGGGAAATTGCTTACCCGGCCCGAGGAGCTGGGGAAAGTCTTTAACTGGCTCAAGGCACCGGGGAATTTTTTTATCCGGCCCATGGCACCAGCCCACCACTACCCTATTTTTTGTTCATACAATGCTTGGTGTTTCGTGTGGATGCGTGCGCATTGTTATTAGTCTCGTTTACGTTGTTAGTACGCACCTTTATTGGCGAAAGCATAGAGTTGTGGACGAGTCGTTAAATGTTTGTCGCAGTGATAACAATGCGTGGTGTTTTACAGCACCGATAATATTTATTACCCGGCCCGAGGAGCCGGGGAAAGTTTTTACCCGGCCCACGAAACCGGGGAAATGTTTTACCCGGCCCGTAGAGCCGGGGAAAGATTTTACCCAGCCCACGGTTCCGGGGAAAGTTTTCACCAGGCCCACGGCACTGGGGAATTTTTTTTTATCCGGCCTGAGGTGCCGGGGAAAGTTTTTACCAGGCCCACGGCACCGGGGAAAGTTTTTACCAGGCCCACGGCACTGGGGAAAAGTTTTACCCGGCCCGAGGCGCCGGGGAAAGTTTTTACCAGGCCCACGGCACCGGGGAAAGTTTTTACCAGGCCCACGACACCGGGGGAATATTGTTTAACTCGGTCCAAGGAGCCGGGGAAAGTTTTTAACATGCCCACGGCACTGGGGAAATTGCTTACCCGGCCCGAGGAGCTGGGGAAAGTCTTTAACTGGCTCAAGGCACCGGGAATTTTTTTTATCCGGCCCATGGCACCAGCCCACCACTACCCTATTTTTTGTTCATACAATGCTTGGTGTTTCGTATGGATGCGTGCGCATTGTTATTAGTCTCGTTTACGTTGTCAGTACGCACCTTTATTGACAAAAGCATAGACTTGTGGACGAGTCGTTAAATGTTCGCCTCGCGCCGGGGAAAATCTTTACCCGGGGCCCCAGGACCCGGATAAAGTTTTTACCCGGCCCGAGGCGCCGGGGAAAATCTTTACCCGGGCCCCAGGACCCGGATAAAGTTTTTACCCGGCCCGAGGCGCCGGGGAAAATCTTTACCCGGGGCCCCAGGACCCGGATAAAGTTTTTACCCGGCCCGAGGCGCCGGGGAAAATCTTTACCCGGGGCCCCAGGACCCGGATAAAGTTTTTACCCGGCCCGAGGCGCCGGGGAAAATCTTTACCCGGGGCCCCAGGACCCGGATAAAGTTTTTACCCGGCCCGAGGCGCCGGGGAGCCGGGGGATTCGAACCACTCTTGTTTGCTCTTCTAGTCACTGACTCTACCGTTTGCCCTAAATTACTGCCCACCACCACCCTATTTTTTGTTCAATATAAGTAACAATTTGTTTTCGTTAATAAGTAAAAAGAAAGTTTGTTGCTTCTAGCTGATTCGAACCAAGGACCTGCTACTATAGTTACCATGAACTATCTAGTTGCGCTAACTGTTCTGCTCGTAAAAAACCCATTTTCTTTTCTATATACATTCGTTAGTCTTGTTTACGTTGTCAGTACGCACCTTTATTGGTAAAAGCTTAGATGTGGACAAGTCGTTAAATGTTTGTCGCAGTGATAACAATGCATTGTCAACAGAAAATGTAACTATTTATTTTGATGCTTATTATACTGTCCAGAAATTAAATAAAATTCATGAGATTTAAAAGTTAATCTAATTGATTACTTTTTTTTATTTGTATGCGTTGTTCTAAATTGAACTTTAACCTTTTCGTAATTTTGATTGGGAGAAATAAAAGGGAGAAATAAAAGGGAGAATAAAATTTGTATTTACGGCAAATTGTAATTTTAATTTAAATAGCTAGTTTACTCAGCCGCATAGGCAATTAACAACTAAGTATTATAGGAGAAAATGGCGTCTATTGGGTTAATTAACCACTTATTAGTGGACCAAATTAGCCAGCTCAAAAATTTGGTATGCCCAGTATAATAGTCTTCCGGGCTAAAAGATTAATAATGAAGGGCACAAATTCTTTACAACTACTAAGTAGTTGACTCAACCGCGTATGCAACTGTGCGTGTTTTATGGAAAATGGCGTTTGTATAACATAAAGGAACACAAGTGCCCCCATACTCCCGAATAAAGATCATAAACTATTTATAAACTATTTAGAAGCAACAAAATTTCTTATTACATGTCAACGAAAAGAAATTGTTACTTTATTTTGAACATAAAATAGGGTAGTGGTGGGCTGGTGCAAAATTTCCCCGGCTACTCGGGCCGGGTAAAAAATTTTTTATCGGTACCGTAAAACACCACGCATTCTTATCACCGCGACAAACGTTTAACGACTCGTCCACAAGTCTATGCGTTTGCCAATAAAGGTGCGTACTGACGACGTGAAAAAGACTAACAATGCGCACGCATCCACATGAAACACACATGCATCGTTATCACTGCGACGAACATTTAACGACTCGTCCACAAGTCTATGCGTTTGCCAATAAAGGTGCGTACTGACGACGTGAAAAAGACTAACAATGCGCACGCATCCACATGAAACACCATGCATCGTTATCACTGCGACGAACATTTAACGACTCGTCCACAAGTCTATGCGTTTGCCAATAAAGGTGCGTACTGACGACGTGAAAAAGACTAACGTGAAAGTGATAACAACTCGTGGTGTTTTACGGCACCGATAATTTTTATTACCCGGCCCACGGCTCTGGAGAAACTTTTTCCCCGGACCAAGGAGCCGGGGGAAGTTTTTACCAGGCCCACGGCTCCGGGGAATTGTTTAACCCGGCCCAAGAAGCCGGGAAAAGTTTTTAACAGGCCCACGGCACCGGGGAATAATTGTTTAACCCAGCCCACGGAACCGGGAAAAGTTTTTACCAGGCCCATGGAACCGGGAAAAGTTTTTTTACCAGGCCCACGGCACCGGGGAAATGTTTTACCCGACCCGTGGAGCCGGGGAAAGTTTTTACCCAGCCCACGGCACCGGGGAAAGTTTTCACCAGGCCCACGGAAGCCGGGGAAAGTTTTTAACATCCACGGCACTGGGGAAATTGCTTACCCGGCCCGAGGAGCTGGGGAAAGTCTTTAACTGGCTCAAGGCACCGGGGAATTTTTTTTCCGGCCCATGGCATGCACCAGCCCACCACTACCCTATTTTTTGTTCATACAATGCTTGGTGTTTCGTGTGGATGCGTGCGCATTGTTATTAGTCTCGTTTACGTTGTCAGTACGCACCTTTATTGGCAAAAGCATAAACTTGTGGACGAGTCGTTAAATGTTTGTCGCAGTGATAACAACTCGTGGTGTTTTACGGCACCGATAATTTTTATTACCCGGCCCACGGCCCTGGAGAAACTTTTTCCCCGGACCAAGGAGCCGGGGGAAGTTTTTACCAGGCCCACGGCTCCGGGGAATTGTTTAACCCGGCCCAAGAAGCCGGAAAAAGTTTTTACCAGGCCCACGACACCGGGGGAATATTGTTTAACTCGGTCCAAGGATCCGGGGAAAGTTTTTACCAGGCCCATGGAACCAGGGAAATTTTTTATACCTGGCCCATGGCACCGGGGGAATTGTTTAACTCGGTCCAAGAAGCCGGGAAAGTTTTTACCAGGCCCACGACACCGGGGGAATATTGTTTAACTCGGTCCAAGGATCCGGGGAAAGGTTTTACCAGGCCCACGGCACCGGGGAAATGTTTTACCCGACCCGTGGAGCCGGGGAAAGTTTTTACCAGGCCCACGGCTCCGGGGAATTGTTTAACCCGGCCCAAGAAGCCCGGAAAAGTTTTTACCAGGCCCACGGAACCGGGATATATTTTTTACCCGGCCCGAGGAGCCGTGGAAAGTTTTTAACAGGCCCACGGCACCGGGGAATAATTGTTTAACCCAGCCCAAGAAGCCGGGAAAAGTTTTTACCAGGCCCACGGAACCGGGATATATTTTTTACCCGGCCCGAGGAGCCGTGGAAAGTTTTTAACAGGCCCACGGCACCGGGGAATAATTGTTTAACCCAGCCCAAGAAGCCGGGAAAAGTTTTTACCAGGCCCACGGAACCGGGATATATTTTTTACCCGGCCCGAGGAGCCGTGGAAAGTTTTTAACAGGCCCACGGCACCGGGGAATAATTGTTTAACCCAGCCCAAGAAGCCGGGAAAAGTTTTTACCAGGCCCACGGAACCGGGATATATTTTTTATCCGGCCCGAGGAGCCGGGAAAGTTTTTAACAGGCCCACGGCACCGGGGAATAATTGTTTAACCCAGCCCAAGAAGCCGGGAAAAGTTTTTACCAGGCCCACGGAACCAGGGAAAGTTTTTATACCTGGCCCATGGCACCGGGGGAATTGTTTAACTCGGTCCAAGAAGCCGGAAAGGTTTTACCAGGCCCACGGCTACGGGGAATATTTTTAACCCTGCCCGAGGAGCCGGGAAAGTTTTTAACAGGCCCAAGGCACCGGGGAAAGTTTTTACCAGGCCCATGGCACCGGGGAATATTTTTTTATCCGGCAAAAGAAGCCGGTGAAGGTTTTTACCAGGCCCACGGCACCGAGGAGCCGGGAAAGTTTTTACCAGGCCCACGGCACCGGGGGAATATTGTTTAACTCGGTCCAAGGATCCGGGGAAAGTTTTTAACATGCCCACGGCACTGGGGAAATTGCTTACCCGGCCCGAGGAGCTGGGGAAAGTCTTTAACTGGCTCAAGGCACCGGGGAATTTTTTTATCCGGCCCATGGCACCAGCCCACCACTACCCTATTTTTTGTTCATACAATGCTTGGTGTTTCGTGTGGATGCGTGCGCATTGTTATTAGTCTCGTTTACGTTGTTAGTACGCACCTTTATTGGCGAAAGCATAGAGTTGTGGACGAGTCGTTAAATGTTTGTCGCAGTGATAACAATGCGTGGTGTTTTACAGCACCGATAATATTTATTACCCGGCCCGAGGAGCCGGGGAAAGTTTTTACCCGGCCCACGAAACCGGGGAAATGTTTTACCCGGCCCGTAGAGCCGGGGAAAGATTTTACCCAGCCCACGGTTCCGGGGAAAGTTTTCACCAGGCCCACGGCACTGGGGAATTTTTTTTTATCCGGCCTGAGGTGCCGGGGAAAGTTTTTACCAGGCCCACGGCACCGGGGAAAGTTTTTACCAGGCCCACGGCACTGGGGAAAAGTTTTACCCGGCCCGAGGCGCCGGGGAAAGTTTTTACCAGGCCCACGGCACCGGGGAAAGTTTTTACCAGGCCCACGACACCGGGGGAATATTGTTTAACTCGGTCCAAGGAGCCGGGGAAAGTTTTTAACATGCCCACGGCACTGGGGAAATTGCTTACCCGGCCCGAGGAGCTGGGGAAAGTCTTTAACTGGCTCAAGGCACCGGGAATTTTTTTTATCCGGCCCATGGCACCAGCCCACCACTACCCTATTTTTTGTTCATACAATGCTTGGTGTTTCGTATGGATGCGTGCGCATTGTTATTAGTCTCGTTTACGTTGTCAGTACGCACCTTTATTGACAAAAGCATAGACTTGTGGACGAGTCGTTAAATGTTCGTCGCAGTGATAACGATGCATGGTGTTTCATGTGGATGCGTGCGCATTGTTAGTCTTTTTCACGTCGTCAGTACGCACCTTTATTGGCAAACGCATAGACTTGTGGACGAGTCGTTAAATGTTCGTCGCAGTGATAACGATGCATGGTGTTTCATGTGGATGCGTGCGCATTGTTAGTCTTTTTCACGTCGTCAGTACGCACCTTTATTGGCAAACGCATAGACTTGTGGACGAGTCGTTAAATGTTCGTCGCAGTGATAACGATGCATGGTGTTTCATGTGGATGCGTGCGCATTGTTAGTCTTTTTCACGTCGTCAGTACGCACCTTTATTGGCAAACGCATAGACTTGTGGACGAGTCGTTAAACGTTTGTCGCGGTGATAAGAATGCGTGGTGTTTTACGGTACCGATAAAAATTTTTTTACCCGGCCCGAGTAGCCTGGGAAATTTTGCACCAGCCCACCACTACCCTATTTTATGTTCAAAATAAAGTAACAATTTCTTTTCGTTGACATGTAATAAGAAATTTTGTTGCTTCTAAATAGTTTATAAATAGTTTATGATCTTTATTCGGGAGTATGGGGGCACTTGTGTTCCTTTATGTTATACAAACGCCATTTTCCATAAAACACGCACAGTTGCATACGCGGTTGAGTCAACTACTTAGTAGTTGTAAAGAATTTGTGCCCTTCATTATTAATCTTTTAGCCCGGAAGACTATTATACTGGGCATACCAAATTTTTGAGCTGGCTAATTTGGTCCACTAATAAGTGGTTAATTAACCCAATAGACGCCATTTTCTCCTATAATACTTAGTTGTTAATTGCCTATGCGGCTGAGTAAACTAGCTATTTAAATTAAAATTACAATTTGCCGTAAATACAAATTTTATTCTCCCTTTTATTTCTCCCTTTTATTTCTCCCAATCAAAATTACGAAAAGGTTAAAGTTCAATTTAGAACAACGCATACAAATAAAAAAAGTAATCAATTAGATTAACTTTTAAATCTCATGAATTTTATTTAATTTCTGGACAGTATAATAAGCATCAAAATAAATAGTTACATTTTCTGTTAACAATGCATTGTTATCACTGCGACAAACATTTAACGACTTGTCCACATCTAAGCTTTTACCAATAAAGGTGCGTACTGACAACGTAAACAAGACTAACGAATGTATATAGAAAAGAAAATGGGTTTTTTACGAGCAGAACAGTTAGCGCAACTAGATAGTTCATGGTAACTATAGTAGCAGGTCCTTGGTTCGAATCAGCTAGAAGCAACAAACTTTCTTTTTACTTATTAACGAAAACAAATTGTTACTTATATTGAACAAAAAATAGGGTGGTGGTGGGCAGTAATTTAGGGCAAACGGTAGAGTCAGTGACTAGAAGAGCAAACAAGAGTGGTTCGAATCCCCCGGCTCCCCGGCGCCTCGGGCCGGGTAAAAACTTTATCCGGGTCCTGGGGCCCCGGGTGAAGATTTTCCCCGGCGCCTCGCGGCCGGGTAAAAAAACTTTATCCGGGTCCTGGGGCCCCGGGTGAAGATTTTCCCCGGCGCCTCGGGCCGGGTAAAAACTTTATCCGGGTCCTGGGGCCCCGGGTGAAGATTTTCCCCGGCGCCTCGGGCCGGGTAAAAACTTTATCCGGGTCCTGGGGCCCCGGTGAAGATTTCCCCGGCGCCTCGGGCCGGGTAAAACTTTACCTCTGGCCGGTAAGATTTTCCCCGGCGCCTCGGGCCGGGTAAAACTTATCGGTCTGGGGCGGTAAGATTTTCCCCGGCGCCTCGGGCCGGGTAAAAACTTTATCCGGGTCCTGGGGCCCCGGGTAAGATTTTCCCCGGCGCCTCGGGCCGGGTAAAAACTTTATCCGGGTCCTGGGGCCCCGGGTAAGATTTTCCCCGGCGCCTCGGGCCGGGTAAAAACTTTATCCGGGTCCTGGGGCCCCGGGTGAAGATTTTCCCCGGCGCCTCGGGCCGGGTAAAAACTTTATCCGGGTCCTGGGGCCCCGGGTGAAGATTTTCCCCGGCGCCTCGGGCCGGGTAAAAACTTTATCCGGGTCCTGGGGCCCCGGGTGAAGATTTTCCCCGGCGCCTCGGGCCGGGTAAAAACTTTATCCGGGTCCTGGGGCCCCGGGTGAAGATTTTCCCGGCGCCTCGGGCCGGGTAAAAACTTTATCCGGGTCCTGGGGCCCGGGTAAGATTTTCCCCGGCGCCTCGGGCCGGGTAAAAACTTTATCCGGGTCCTGGGGCCCCGGTGAAGATTTTCCCCGGCGCCTCGGGCCGGGTAAAAACTTTATCCGGGTCCTGGGGCCCCGGGTGAAGATTTTCCCCGGCGCCTCGGGCCGGTAAAAACTTTATCCGGGTCCTGGGGCCCCGGTGAAGATTTTCCCCGGCGCCTCGGCCGGGTAAAAACTTTATCCGGGTCCTGGGGCCCCGGGTGAAGATTTTCCCCGGCGCCTCGGGCCGGGTAAAAACTTTATCCGGGTCCTGGGGCCCCGGTGAAGATTTTCCCCGGCGCCTCGGGCCGGTAAAAACTTTATCCGGGTCCTGGGGCCCCGGGTGAAGATTTTCCCCGGCGCCTCGGGCCGGGTAAAAACTTTATCCGGGTCCTGGGGCCCCGGGTGAAGATTTTCCCCGGCGCCTCGGGCCGGGTAAAAACTTTATCCGGTCCTGGGGCCCCGGTGAAGATTTTCCCCGGCGCCTCGGGCCGGGTAAAAACTTTATCCGGGTCCTGGGGCCCCGGGTGAAGATTTTCCCCGGCGCCTCGGGCCGGGTAAAAACTTTATCCGGGTCCTGGGGCCCCGGGTGAAGATTTTCCCCGGCGCCTCGGGCCGGGTAAAAACTTTATCCGGGTCCTGGGGCCCCGGGTGAAGATTTTCCCCGGCGCCTCGGGCCGGGTAAAAACTTTATCCGGGTCCTGGGGCCCCGGGTGAAGATTTTCCCCGGCGCCTCGGGCCGGGTAAAAACTTTATCCGGGTCCTGGGGCCCCGGGTGAAGATTTTCCCCGGCGCCTCGGGCCGGGTAAAAACTTTATCCGGGTCCTGGGGCCCCGGGTGAAGATTTTCCCCGGCCCTCGGGCCGGGTAAAAACTTTATCCGGGTCCTGGGGCCCCGGGTAAGATTTTCCCCGGCGCCTCGGGCCGGGTAAAAACTTTATCCGGGTCCTGGGGCCCGGGTGAAGATTTTCCTCGGGCTGTGTGGACTGGTTGTGCGTGCAATGTTAGTCTTGTCTACGTTTTCAGCACGCACCTTTATTGGCAAAGCATAGACTTGTGGACAAGTCGTTAAATGTTTGTCGCAGTGATAACAAAGCGTGGTGTTTCGCGTGTGGATGCGCGCGCATTGTTAGTCTTGTTGACCTTGTCAGTCTTGTTTACCTTGTCAGTACGCAACCTTAATTGGCAAAAGTGGAGACTTGTGGACAAGTCGTTAAAATAATGTTTGTCGTTGTGATATAAACAATGTGTGGTGTTTTACCCGGCTCACGGGACAGGGAAAATTTTTACCCGGCCCACGGCACCGGGAAATTTTTTACCCGGCCGTGGAGCCGGGGAAAGTTCTTACTTGGCACACGGCACCTGGGAAATGTTTTACCCGGCCCGAGGAGCCGGGAAAAGTTTTTAGCCCACATTTTCCGCATTTAAAACCCATATGGGTCTTTGCAATTTCTGCCCACATGGGATTGCACATCTGCGTCTGTATAACTGTGGTTAATTGACCACCAATTAGTGACCCAAATTAGCCAGCTCAAAAAATGGATATGGCCAGTGTGTCAGTCTTCAAGATTTTGGACAAAAACTTTCACTTTTACTCATAACGAAGGGTACAAAATATGTTTCAGTATTTAAACAGCGTAAAAATATTATGACATAACACACGCACATTGTCTCCGTGTATGGCGTGTCAAACGTTGCAAAATTCGATAATGTACAATGTAATGTGCGATGTTTCTCATACATATGCAATGATTGTCACAATTATCGCATGATCGCATATAATATATATTACAAAATTATCAAATAATCGCACAATATATTGTACATTATTGAATTTAGCAACGTTTGACACGCCATACACGGAGACAATGTGCGTGTGTTATGTCATAATATGTTTACGCTGTAAACCCCTGCCAGCAGCACCCCCCTTGAATGTCATCATGCAGCAAAGGGGGAGCTCACGGAAGGCAGTTTCTTAATACGCGTATATAACATTGTTTGGATGACACAATCCCTTTTCTAAGGGTCTATATAGATGAATGGAGGTCCCCCTGGACACACCTAGAAAGGATTGAAGCATTCAGGCAATTTATAGGTTGGTTCACATGATTTTTTTAACAGTAACTGCCACTTCTTATAAGTACAGTAGGGCCTACACGATTTCTTGTTGTACAGTAACTGCCATACAATATGAGCAGTACATCAAACAGTCGTCTGAAACATGGACATAAAACAGTGGTAGACAGACCTGTGGGAACCGCTGTTTATTTACAACCTGTCACTAGACTAGGATGACTCATAGCATTGAGCTTTGCTAGCCTAGCTGCAAAAAACTCAAGGAGATTAGATCTGCACACACTACAATGGGCTTATACTTTCTACACAAATGAATAAGGTTCGGCTGGAGTCCAGGCTATTCCACAATTTTCCTGACCTGTATATAGCGCGCAATGTTAAAAGTGACTTTAGAATGTCAAACTAGAGGGTTTCATTGAGGCTTCCAGGTAGTTTCAGCGGAATTGGCCAAAACATTTTTCAGTAATTAAAAAAAGGAAAAAAAGTGCCTTCCGGAGTCTCCCCGTTGTAGCTGGCAGAGTTTTAAAGGAACATTACAGAATTGGTTTTGCTAACAAAACAGTTGCTGGCAGTGTAAGCACTTTATGTAATCCACCATATACATAAACTGACAAAGTTTGAGATCGATCGGCCATCTGGGTCACGAGAAAATAGTGAAAAACCGATTACACATTTGTATGAAATCATATAGGTTCACCAAATGAATAAAACGCTCACTGAGCGATCAAACTCGAATGGGAAAATTAGTTTATTCATTTCACATCAAATATGGCATTTCCGACAGAAATATTTCAAGGGATGTTTTCTACTATCATCATCATTAGACCGTGTAAGCTTTATGCAAATCTGTGATCAAAAGTATTTTTTACAAGTTTTTTTCTTACCAATTCTGTAATGTTCCTTTAAATACTGAAAATTATCAAAAAAAAATTAAAAAAATTATCGCATATAAATATTTAAAAAAATTCGCATATATATTACAAATTATCACACATATTGCAAATTATCGCACATATATTATAAATTATTGCATATTAATATCACATATATTGCATACATAAAACGAATATCGCACATTGTGTGACAATCATCGCATTATGAGAAACATCGCACATACATGTACATTGTACATTATCGAATATTGCAACGTTTGACCATAGAGTAAGGACAGAGAGGTTTGACACGCCATCCGTGTTTGCGGCTTATTTTTTGTTATTTAGTGACTTTTTGTTCTTAGATTTTTACTTTCCAATAATATCTAATGAAAATATGTTAGTTATGGCTAATATTTCAGTATTCGTTCAGATAAAATAACGGATTCGCCGACAGAAATGAGCCATTTTGTCACCTCCCTGTACTGCATGTGTTCTATTTTCGTGAATCACGCAGTTCATTTCAAAAGTCTGGTCCCCTAACTCCCACGTGCTCCGTAAGTGTACCTTTTTATGCCCAATTAGTCAGAACAAATTATTGTGATCAATAGAGGGCGGTACACCAACAAGTAAATTTGAGAAACATTGGTTCCCAGCAACCTACCAATGCCGTGATGCAACGATGCAATGTTAACAACAAGTTTCCAATGTGTTTGGAATGAGGATACCAATTCATGTATCATTTCTTTTGAATGGTCGCACGTGAATTCAATTTCCCTACGAAAAACATACAATTTTGCATCTTTTTTTTCATGCCGATGCCGAATCCACATTCACCGTGTCAAAAATATTGTCTGTTTACTCGATGTCAATTAGGTACGTCGCTTGTATTTATTGTAAGTCAGTTAGATCTTGCCCAGAGTAGATTTACGACCGTAGTTTTTCTTTAAGATTTCACACCGCGGGAAAGGAAGTACGTGCAGGCAGAATTTACGGATGGCTAACGGGGCTGGAGATGGGGTAGGGTCGGTAGCTGAGCTGCTGGCGAAGACCACGGTCAAACAGGTCAACGAGGTATCTTTCGCCGGTAAAGGACTGAGACTCGACAAAGCAGAAGATGGTATGATATTGTCAAATGGAAAATCATTGTTTTGTATTTTGATTGACTTTTTTGAAGTACAGTATACAGGAGTACACCACATTGAAATTGAGTACTTTTCGATCTTCTTGCTGGAATGTTTTTGCAACTTGAACAACTGTATTCTGTATTCTGTATTATTGGGGATTGTGTAAACCGGTCGTACTAATTAGCTTAGCATCAACAGGCCCATTTCACAACAACTCAAGAAGTTTAAAATACCATCAAATACAATGGTTGTAATCACTCAATCAGAGTGTATCTGGAAACACGTTTAAAACTGACTGTGTCAGTGTGAGTGTGTGGAGACCGGAGGGTTACGAGTCATGCAGTGCAAAAAAGTGGCGAAATAAAAATTTCGACTATTTTGGTCAAACTAGTCACCAGATTTGCCCAATTTTTACCCCTTTCAAAAAACATGACACACATTCTAAGAACATGGATTTGATCTTCAAGGTATTATGAATCCATTCATAACACTCTAAACATCGATGAAAAATTATTTGAAGAAAAAACGAACAAAAACTTACCAGAAACTGACCGAAATGTCCATGGACCGCACTTCCCCTACATCAACCAATCAGCGTAAACCAAACCGTTGTGTAGGCGTAGCGATCGTCTTGTGTGCGACTGTGCGTGCACGCAGTTAATGTATTTAACGGATTTGCGCTATTTGCAGTTTGCGCTGATTAATTGCAGGAACAGCTTTCCAGAATGCGCGCTCAATCTGTAAATTTTTCCTCATAAATATCCTGTGATTGTGCAACTCAACAAAATGCGCTCAACGACGAGTTTGCTTACGCTGATTGGTCGAGATGTTTCTAGGTCACGAATCGCGAGGTTCGAAAACCGGACCTGAGATTGTCTACGCATCATGAAAATTTCACTCAGTCTCTGGTAAGTTTTTGTCTTTTTTTCTTTAAATATTTTCTCAATGATGTTTTGAGTAATACGAATGGATTCATGACACATTGATGATCACATCCATGTTTTTAGAATGTGTGTCATGTTTTTTTAAAGTGGTAAAAATTTGGTGAATCTGGTGACTAGTCTGACCAAAATAGTCGAAATTTTTATTTCGCCACTTTTTTGCACTGCATGACTCGTAACCCTCCGGTCTCCGACCGTCGGGAGGATGGAGGGTTACGATTATCGCAACTAAGTGTGTGCATACATATTTTTCGCAGGGAATTTTTTTTTTTTTTCTCCGTCCGTAGAATTGGCCGACGTGATGCTATTGCGCTTGCGCAATGACATTGGACCGCACCGTTACACTACATCATCATGTCGGCCAATTCTACAGACAGAGAAAGTTGACTATTTTTTCCCCGTGAAAAATATGAATGCACAATGGTTCCTAGCCCACCTTGTTGGGCTGTTATGGCTCTCTTTTAACATCGGTCATATAACACTCACCATTACAGCCCACCATCTGTGTGCACCTTAAAATAGAGAAAGTGTTTGACCGACACCTTGGCAGATTTTGATTGCAAATTTCTCCCATTTCTAAACATCCCTTACTATTCAAACCTACTCATATTATTCCTTACATTTCCAGAATTACTATGATACATGGCAGGGCTTACCAAATGATTCTTTTGTCCAGATGTGATGATTTGAAAATGGAACAAAAAAACGTGTACAAAAATTACATTCAAGTTCGTCGTGACTCGGGGGCCGCCATCTTAAGTAGGATTCTCTGCCTGCTGATCGTGAGAAGTCAGGGCGCCCGGCTGATCTGGCCGTGTGTGTGTGTTAGTGGCAAGTGAATATGCATGATTACGTCATGCAGTACCTGCGACACCCGCGGCCGGCTATTCGTTATACCGCGTGACGTCTTGTACATATTCATGACTTGCCATGCAGAGAGCAAAGCAGTGTATCGAGATACAGCGCCGCGTGACGTCACTCATGCATATTCATGACTTACCGTGTTGTAATGGTGAGTGTTATATGACCGATGTTAAAAGAGAGCCATAACAGCCCAACAAGGTGGGCTAAATGGTTCCAGTCAAACGTGTTTCCAGATACACTCTGATTACAACCATTGTATTTGATGGTATTTTAAACTTGTTGTCTTGAGTTGTCGTGAAATGGGCCTGTTGACGCTAATTAGTACGATCCGTGTAAACAGTGTGATTTTTTTTAATTGAAAATTATTTGAACACACATTTTTTAAATCCAAGAACTGGTCCTTGTATCGTGCATGACACTACACATCCTGCCTGGCCTAGTGTTGTGAAATAAATCTAGAAGTAGAATTACTTGATTTATTAACCCTCTTGCTGTCTGACCATTCAATACCATTCACTGTGGTTTTGAATGATAGATAAACTATGCCAGCCTGAAATATGATACCATGAGGGAATGCATGTACACAGTACACAGTTAGTTCTGTGCACAGTTGTGCCACCGTACACAACCTTGGCAGTCAAATGGTTTCAAATGGTTGGTCAACTCACTGGAAAATGGTACCAAGAATCACTGAGAGTAGGAGGGTTAATTTATTAATAAAATGATGTTCTTGGTTGCTTATACTCCTTTTTTACTAGTCATATTATTATTAATAATATTATTTATTAAAGAATAATAATATTTATTATTAACCCAAGCCTTCAATCATATAAATTATAAGCATTTTTTGTATTCTGTGTTTTGTTTATTTTTATGTTTTTATTTTTCATTATTATGATATATGGGGGTTTGGGGTATTTTTTTTAGTGTGGAAGAGGGGGTTCTGGGATATATTAATTTCATTCTAGCCTACTTTGTAATGACTGTCATGCATTGATACTATATATGGCTCATTCTTTCCATCGATTCAACAGGGTTCTGCCCACGATTTCTTTAGTGGTGGAAAAATGTTTCCCTGGAAACCATTGTGAGATGGATCAGTTACACGGTAGATCATATAAATAGACTCAAATCAAAGAAGTACTCAAAATTAATGGCTTCGGATACCATTTTTACCTTTTTATTTGCCCTTTTTTACATTTCGTTGAAAACCTTAAAAGGAAATTGCAAGTGTAATCCAAAAATTTTGAAAATGTGTGGTGGTCGGAAGCAAAGAAAATTCTGCCAGTGGTGGTTCGGGAGTCCTGAGTGCCGGGTGGGTTTCCGGCACCGACCACTGTGGGCAGAACCCTGATTCAATTATTGTTGTTTGTTTTTTTACTTGTTTTGTAGACATCTACTGGTCTACTAGAATACTGCGACAGCATTTCATAATTATTAAAAGTGAGTGTAATTTTATGACCAACAGCCAAAGATATTGTTAAAGCCATTGAAGACTGCAAGGACATGCAGTCTCTGAAGTTGGAAGGCAACACTGTCGGTAAAGAAGCAGCAGAAGCAATAGGGAAGGCGTTGCAGAAAAGACCAGAGTTTGAGGTTCGTTCGCTTAATAATATAACAATAGTGGCTTCTTACATAGCGCTCATATCCATCACTCAGTGACGCTCAAGGCGCTTCAACATTCAGTATTTTCCTGCAAGGTATTGTGGAGCTACCTTTTCAAGTATTAGACCTATTCCTTTACATAGCACCATGTAATGGTTTACAAGGTGCTGCACATGTGCTGTGGCGCAATATGCAGCCAATCAAATTCAACCTTATTTCAACATCAAGTAATAAACCTCAAGAGAAACTGATTGGTATTTTGGGGTTGAACAAAGAAGAATTGACTAGAGCGGGATTTGAACCTTGACCTCCGGATTAACGTGCCGGTGCTCTACCAACAGCCATCCATCCCTAATGTTGTCAATATCTTTGTTCGATCGGGGCTGCTAGCCAGAAGCCATTCTGTATCCAAAATTATGTTGAAATATTGACATTAAGTCTGATAACCATCTTTCAATTTTGTTGAGTATTGAGGTATTCTAACCCATAAGAATGAGATGACTCTTCTATAGTGCTGGTTCAAATAAAAACAGTTTATTTGTTTAACTACGAGGACACCCTTTTTCTGTAAAAATAAACTCTAGTCCGGTAAAAGTTTTGAGCTACAAGCCCAAAATATGATGTTGTTGAATCTAGAAGTTATAGCAAACATGATTATACTTTAGTTTGACGGAATAATTAAAAGAGATGACAAGTTTACACAGAAGCTGACAGATGGCTGGTGGCTTTTGTCAGTTTGTCTTAGAAATCAAACTCTCCAAAACTGCTGAGGGAAGAATAAGAAAATACAAGTCTTAGGTAGAAGTTTTAACAAAGGTTGATTTCAGACCCCGAGCTCCAAAAAAGGGTCATTACGTCTTTTGCCCAGGTCTGTGGCTTTGGTGCGATATCAGCTCCACTGTCTCCTAGAAGATCTAGAACTTGGTCGTCCAATGACTTTAACTCGTCTTTTCACTCCTCTATTTGTATTCCAGAGAGCACGATGGGCTGACATGTTCACCGGCAGACTGCGGGCGGAAATTCCACCTGCATTGGTGAGTTCCGACAAGTTAGACAATTTGATAGTCCCAAGTAGAATACAGTTTTCCTAACGCATAGAAAATACGTGTCATTTTGTGAGTTTGAAAATTGATGTGTAAAGCATAAGATCCCTGCCCTGGTTTTCTTCCCTGCCTTTCACCTCTGTGGGCCCCGGTTCGAATCCCGGACCGGAGCCTTGTATGTGGATTGGGTTTTCAGTCCCTACCTGATTGTGTGGATTTTTCCTACTTGGGGTTTTCCTCCCACATCTAAAACTGACATTTCTTCATCGTCTTCTCCACACAGGTACCTTCAGGCCTACGGGTCACAGTGCTAGTCGTTTTTGAGGGTCCCTTGGTTTCATTACCAGAAAGATATAATAATAATTTTAAACCAAATTTTTTGTGACATTTCAGCGGTCGTTGGGTGGTGCGATTATCAACGCGAATGCCCACCTAGTAGAGTTGGATCTCAGCGACAATGCCTTCGGCCCTGACGGAGTGAAGGCTGTTCAGGAGCTCATTGAGAGTAAAGCTTGCTACACCTTGAAGGAGTTGAGGTTTAACAACAACGGGTTGGGTATTGGAGGGAAGGTAAGACCACAAAAAAATAATCTCTCTTTTTTTTTTCCCTAATGGGCAAAAAGAGCTACTGCACACAGAGGTGGACAGATAACTACACACAAGGCATTCTCCGGGTTCTGTTTCTGTGCCTTAAGGGACGAATGCAAAATTAGACAGGCAGTAGTTAGAGGTTAGCCTTAAGGTTTTCCAGGGTTATCCTGGGTTCAACGCCTAACCAAGGCTTTAGCCAGGATTTGGTAAAAGGGTGTCCAAATTTGCTGGAAATTAAAAAACTGGGTGTCCAAATTGTCCACTTACAACACATTTGTAAATGACAGACAAAACAAGGTGTCCACATTTAAAACAGGGTGTCCAAAAGACACCCAGACACCCCTCTGGCTAACACTATGCCTCTACAATCCCGGCCAAAATGCTTGGGCCACCCGTTCCTATAACGTTACAATAACCATACAATAACCATTCCCTGTCTCACAATAAACATTCTCTCCCCCGTCCCCCGTCCCCCCGCTCAATGTTGTCTGGAACGCAGAAGACCGTGCAACAATGTGATTCAACATTGAAAGGGGGCAGGGGGCCCAACGAGCTATGGCCGGGATTGTAGTTACCTCAAGTAAACGCTTGGTTGATTCTGCAATTCGCCTTTATCTGTGTGTATGATGATTGTAATACACACAAGAAATCAAGATGTTGCATGTGTTTAACAGACTGGTACCTCAGGCCTGGAATTGCATCAGTGAGAGGGCAAGGCCATTTCACATTATGCAAAAGGGCACTTCCATTGGGGAAAACCTTAAGTATATAGGAATGGTTGGAGGGGCACCAAGGCCAAGACCAGGGCCCAAGAGCTGCTAAAGCAGAAAATATTACTTAAAAAGTTCAGCTAAACAACAATGTAAGCCGGATACCGTTCACAGATTGTACATGTGACATGGTACTTTGGATGGGAACCTTATTCTGGTAAGCGTAAATTTTGTTGTGCTTAGCTACTTTTGGTGCTCAAGCAGCTCCTTGAAATTGAGCACAGGGCAACAGAAGCTTCAGCCTCCGTGGCCTCCATGTAATACAAGGCCTGGTACCTTCCTACTTTGATGTGATCTTGGGTGAATGACTTTCAAGAAACTAAACACATTTCATCCCTTAACTCCTCCGTATCTTAGCTCCTTGCAGAGGCTCTCATCAGATGTCATAAGAGCAGCACAGCGGCCGGCAGACCGTTATCCCTAGCCACCTTTGTCGCCGGTAGAAACAGATTAGAGAATCCCGGAGCCATCGCATTGGGGGAGGCCTTTAAGGTAGTTAAACATTATTATCTTCAACAATCTTGTATCGTCGTTTCTGATTAGTCGATCCATAGCAACGAGAATAGTAGGTACTTATGTGATTAATATAATAGACGAAGACCTGCAGCTAAGTTGGTGAGGTAACATGAAGGAGTTGACTGGCCCGAGTATAACAAGTTGCAACCAGGGCAAGTTGCAACCTCTATCCTCGCAGGTACCCATTTACACCCCTATGTGACGAGAGCAATTATAGTAAAGCATCTTGCTCAAGGACACAAGTGTCATGACCGGGATTCGAACCCACACCCCCAATGACTCACTCACCAGAACTTGAATCCGATTCTCATAAACCACTCGGCCATGACCACCCTACTTTAATTGATATTGTGTTTTATTTTTGACCAGACGATAGGAACACTTGAAGAGATAGCCATGCCACAGAATGGAATCAACCATGAAGGAATAGCCGCGCTGGCCGACTCGTTAACACACAACAAAAACCTCAGGGTAAGCACAACGGGACCCAAGCCATTAGCTATTTTGAGATATGGCAGACTCAATACTATGACACTATTAGGTTTGGGTAAAATTGTCTGTATACACCCAAACCAAACAGTGCACTCATATTATAGTGTCCACCATATCTCCAAAAAAGGCTCATTATAGACCGATTGCGCTCTCCAAGTCATGTGACCTATAGTGGGTGTCAAACACCAACAAACAAGGCATCCACCCTAGGAGAGTACCGTTGTTGTAAAGTACAACACTATTGTTGCATTTGTTTAATCGATGCTCATGCACAGTAACGATCGTGATCACACTTTTCAACACAAGAATGTCGCAATTTTGAAGCTGAAATCATCCAGCTTCAAAGTCAGGATGATTTCAGCTTCAAAATGTGTAAAACTCGTATGGGAGGAGTGTTGTTTTGATAAAAAATAAACATACAAAGTACCAAACGAACAGCTCTTTTCAGAGCCAGCAGCCAGTAGCAAGTTTACTAAGTAATAGTTTCCTTCCTATACACCGATCCAGTAGGCCACGCCCCATGACAAATTGACCAATCACAATGCGGGATTTAAGGTCCGACACTATACTGCCATTTTGTCCGACAAAAACAACGTGCACGGCGGACGAGGGGACACGCGACACGTTTGGTCGTTGCTATGGTGGGCGTGGCCTACTGGATCGGTGTATTGTGTTGTCTACTCTATTTGTGCTCATCTGACCCTTTGGCAGCATTATTGTCCAAAATGTATTCTTTTTGGAAATACTTCTTCGTTTTCACTGCAAAATTATAAAGCACATCTGAATTAATCTTGTTTTTAGAATAATTTTTATAATTTGTTGTCTGATTTTGATTGTTTTTCTCCATCTCGCTGCAGAATATTAATCTTCAAGATAACACGTTCACAGAGAAGGGTGCAATACCGATGGCCAAGGTAGGAATCTTGACCGATTTTAACAACAATGGTCACCCCGTGGGACCAGAGAGTGTTTCTGGTCCCTAGACACGGACAAATGAGACACTTTTCTTGAGAACATAAGTAAAAAGAAAGCTTTTTTTTAAATTTATTTTTTACCGAGATTATATTATTTCCTAACTTGGTTGAAAAAGAGCTTATCAGTGGGGATACAATGCGACTTTTCAGCTGATTTCCTCATTTTTGGTTCCTCAGCTGTGACGTTGAAAATTCAAAAAGCACTTGCTGTGCCTGCAACTTTCACAATTTTTTTCGGGTGGGGGGGGGGGTGGACGGGGGGACGGCAGATTTCAGTTGCATGCCTAAATACAGTATAGTGGGCTTTTTTCAATTATATTTTTTTTACAACTTCAAGTGTTTAAGTCAATCTTTTCAAGTATCCTAGTCATGTCTTTATAAACTACTGTCAATTAGTGAATTCAATTCAAAATAATCCTACTCTCATTCAAGGCACAACATGGTTTAGCTCCACCCTACATTAGAAAATCTCTTGACCCCCCCGTACGACAAGACCAGGCCTGAGATCTATCAGCAATACGCTTTATGTTCCCCGAACTTCGCTTGGCCAGTTACGGGGACAGGGCCTTTTTCCAACGTAGCACCAAGACTTTGGAATTCACTTCCTGAAGACCTCGGACAAAAAATGCACAACATCACTCTCTTCAAGCTGGAACTCAAAACACACTTTTTCATGCTTGCTTTTCCAACAATTTGATAATACTTTAACTTAACTTAAGTTTCTTCTAGACCTGCGCCTTTGAATGGTTTACAGGAAAGTGCGCCTTACAAATGCTGTATTATTATTATTATTATAAATGTCAAGTAATAAACCACAAGGGAAACTGACTGGGTAAATTTCAAATAGTATGGGGTTGAACAAAGAAAAAAAAAAAAAAAAAAAAAAAAAAAAAAATTAAAAAGTCGCATCCCCTCAAGGTGATCCCGTGGCTGCTGCTTCCCAGGTTGTATCGTAAACTTGGGTGTGATCCCTGGCTACACGGCAGTTAACGGTTGTATGGCTTCTGACTGGCACCCCCGAACAAAGATATTGACAAAATAGGGAGACCGCCAATATAGGGCTAGATAGCTCAGTTGGTAGAGCGCCGGTACGTTAATCCGGAGGTCGTTGGTTCAAATCCCGCTCTAGTCAATTTTTCTTTGTTCAACCCCATACTATTATAAATGTCAAGTAATGAACCGCAAGGGAAACTGACTGGGTAAATTTCAAAATGGTTTGGGGTTGAACAAAGAAAAACTTGGGTGTGATCCCTGGCTACACAGCAGTTAATGGTTGCATGGCTTCTGACTGGCACCCCCGAACAAAGATATTGACAAAATAGGGAGACCGCCAACATAGGGCTAGATAGCTCAGTTGGTAGAGCGCCGGTACATTAATCCGGAGGTCGGTGGTTCAAATCCCGCTCTAGTCAATTTTTCTTTGTTCAACCCCAAACTATTATTATTATAAATACAGTATAGTGGGCTTGTTTCAATTACGTGTGTTTTTTAAACTTTACGTGTTGGTAGAGTTAGTTTCATGTGTGTTGGAAATCACATCTCAAGTTGATCTTTCCAAGTATCTTTCCTCTTCGTCATGTCTTGCATTCTTTGATCTCCAACAGGCTCTGAGGAATCTAGACAAAGTGGAGTCTATTAACTTTGGCGACTGTCTCGTCAGGCCGGACGGAGCCAGTGCCCTCGCAGAAACAATCAAAAACTGTCTACCTATACTCCGGGTAAGATCGCCAATTCTCAAGTTTTTCTTCCCGCCAAAATTTAAGCAGAAGATATTGCTCAACATTTCTCTGCGTGGCAAAAAGTAAGCAGGGTACCAGTCATAGATTGTGCATCGACTAAGGCCCTTTTCGTATCCACAGCTTCGGCTCTGGATTGGGCTTCAGGCCCAGTTTTCTTGTCTGAAACCTTGACCGCAAAGCATGTGTAAGTTAAAATAATTGAGGGAGCCTAGCTAGCCAGAGCCGATTTTGGAGCCAAAGCTGTGAATTCGAAAAGGGCCATGATATGTTGGCAGGTTACCTTATTCTGGTGAGCGTAATTTGTTGTGCTTAGCTACTTTTTTGCCTTAAGTAGCTCGATGACATTAGGCCAAGAGCTTGATTTCTCAAAGGACTGTCCCCACAGTCTGGTATGGAATGTTGTGGCAATGGCCAGTTGGGCAGGAGGGTATACTGATAGTAAGAGGGTTAAAACAAAAACAGTGTTTTGTCTTTTTTTAACCCTCCTACTCTCAGTGACTCTTGGC
This sequence comes from Pycnopodia helianthoides, assembly GCA_032158295.1. Classification (NCBI taxonomy): domain Eukaryota; kingdom Metazoa; phylum Echinodermata; class Asteroidea; order Forcipulatida; family Asteriidae; genus Pycnopodia; species Pycnopodia helianthoides. Next base: position 4,188,279 of record CM063248.1, on the reverse strand, counting down.
AACATATTCCAGTGAGTTGACCAACCATTTGAAACCATTCGACTGCCAAGGTTGTGTACGGTGGCACTACTGTGCACAGAACTAACTGTGTACTGTGTACATGCATTCCCTCATGGTATCACATTGCAGGCTGGCATAGTCTATCTATCATTCAAAACCACAGTGAATGGTATTGAATGGTCAGACAGCAAGAGGGTTAAGAAGAAAAAAATTTTTTTTTGATTATTGTAAAATTATTGTTACTGTTACAAGCGTTTTAACCCACGTTCTTTTATTACTTTATATCTACGTGAACAGGAGTTGAACTTGAGTTTTGGAGAGATCAGCAGAGATGCTGGAATCGAGTTAGCTGAGAGTGTTGATTCCAAAAATACACTGAAAGTACTAGAGCTCAACGGTAAAACAATTTAGAGAATTCCTTGCCCCGATGTTTTTGTTAATTTATGTTGAATGCCTTCAGTGACTTAATTATTTGTTACTGCTTTTGATATGGTCTTTACTTTTAATCATCCTACTCTCAAAGAATAATTGCCATCGAGTTGACCAACTTTCCAAAACCATTCCATTGCACGGGTTGTGTATGGTGGCACAACTGTGCACTGAACTAACTGTGTACATGTGTGTACTGTGTAGATACATTCACCTCATTATATCGTACTGCAGGCTGGCATAGTTTATCTATCGTCCAAAACCACAGTGGGTGGTATTGAATGGTCAGACAGTAGGAGGGTTGACTGTGTACTGTGTAGATGCATTCACCACATGATATCATATTGGAGGCTGGCATAGTTTATCTATCACTCAAAATCACAGTGGATGGTATTGAATGGTCAGACAGTAGGAGGGTTGACTGTACTGTGTATGCATTCACATATGATATATTGCAGGCTGGCATCTATAATTCAAAACCAGTGGATGATATTGAATGGTCAGACAGTAGGAGGGTTAAGTTGCTTGATTAGCCTTGTTTGTTTTTTTATAAACTAACAAGGTTTTGTACGATTTTTCAATCCAGGTAATAGTTTTGGTCAGGAGGGTGTGGAGTTAGTTCGTGGAGTCTTGGAATCCAGCGGTCACATTGAGGCTCTTGGCTCTCTCAGGTAATTCTTTTTCATTGAATCGACGTTGGAAAAAACTTTTACAAAGAATAACAGTATTTTGTGCTATCGTCAACCAACATGCATGCTGCGTTCTTCCTCACGCTCGGAGACCGAGCCTTCTCAAATGCAGGCCCAGCTCTGTGGAACTCACTTCCTGATAGCTGCAGAAAAGCAAGCTCACTTTGATTCATTCAAGAAATTGCTGAAGACTCACTTGTTTTGTCTTTGATTTTGATCTGTGTCGGACATATCCAAGCACTCTTCAACCTATGGAAAAGGCGCTCTATAAATGCTAGCTTATTATATTGTTGACTTCACAATTTGTATTAATGTGCAGGGCTCGCCCTTAACACTAGCCCGGCATACATTGTCTAGTGAAAAATGCTATGGGCTAGTAAAAACCTCTTCTCAACTTGTCCTGTGGGCTACTAAAAACTGTGCAACCTACTTGTTTAAAATGCTCTTTTCTGCCTTTTCAGATGTGAATATCTAATGTATAAAATGTGTTAATCGTTATTGAGTGTGTAAATACATGTACAACTTCATTTGATCATTAAAATGGTTGTGATCGTTAACATTAACACATCAGAACATTACATTTATGGCAATTCCTGTTAATAATATGGGCTACTAAAACTTCCTGGGGGCAAGTAAAATGCACAGTTTACTGGCCCAGCGGGCTACTTTACAAAAAGCTTAAGTGCAAGGCCTGATGTGATTGTGGCTTATTTTCTGTTGGGCTATTTTTACAGCGAGGATGAAGGAGATGACAGTGATGATGAGTATGAAGACGTCGACGATGATGATGATGATGACGACGACGAAGATGTCGAAGATGAGGAAGACGAGAACGAAGATGTGGAAGATGTAAAAGAAGACGACCACCAAGGAGAAGTAAGCAACGATCCTAAGCTACAGGTCCAAGGAGTCAAGGCTGTTATCTCGCCCAGGAAGGACGAGGAGAACAACAAAGTTGTGGTAAGTGCTGACTTTGTTTTTCACCTTAAAAATGTCGTCATCTTTTGTTGCTGATGTAAATGAAATCCCCGATGACTTTTTCTTGTGATATGTAGCAATGAAGACTAGCATGTGAAAGGTCTAAAGAAATGCCGTAGTTGGACTTGAACCCTTCTACTGTCTGTCCATTACTATAGGAACTAAACTGGGATGTTTGTAAAGAGTTATGCGGGCGCGTACTTTCTCAGAATTCTTCCTGATTTCAGGATTTTTCAAAAATCTCCCTGAGCCATTAAATATTCTTGAAAGAAGTTAAGCAGTCACCAAAGGGAGAAAGAAATAGTCCACACTGTGTTCAAACATGTAGGGTTCGAATCCCGGTCATGACACTTGTGTCCTTGAGCAAGATGCTTTACTATAATTGCTCCTCTTCACCCAGGGGTATCAATGGGTACCTGCGAGGGTAGAGGATGATATTGTGTTTGAAAAAAAGCCTACGGTGCCCCACGCCAGCGCGGGGCTGTATACTCCCCAGGGAGCTGAGAAAGATTACAGGAATGCTATTGGCCCAATGACCAGGGCACTAATGTAAAGCGCATTGATACGTTATTGTAAAATGCACTATAAGAACCAGATATTATTATTATTATTCTTATTATTATTATTTTAGGAATTTCCGAATTTGTCAAATTTCATCCCTGAACTAAGACTGTCTGTGAGGGCGTCAATCAAATCCCAATCCAATTCTTCTCAAGCATGGTTTTTAAAACAAACCCTTTTTTTTCCCCCTTTTTGTTTTTCATTTATTCAGAGTTCTGGTGCCACAGACGACCTCACAGATTGTTTAGAAAAATTAGCTCTCTGAGTAGAATCAACTTCCACAGGACTATTATCAGAACATTTTAAACAAAAAAAAAAGCTTTAGATAATGTCAAACGTTTCTATTGGAAGTTGAATGGATTTTATAAAAAAACAAATATCTAGAGCCTAGACAATTCAATTCAGTCGACTCTTACAAACAATTATGAAAAATATCCTGTGCCAAAAGCAGTTTTTATTCTGTTGTAGTATTTTTACCTGTTTCATACCTTACAGATAATGATACAAATGATTTGTCACTTCTGTTTAAAACTAAACTTCTTTTTTTTTAACTGTTTTGTGTTCCTATCGTTTGTTGTGATATAAATATTTGTTTTGCCAGAAGTTTTTATCAGGTTTGATGTAAGTTTGGTAGGCATGATATTCTATCTACCTCATTATGATTTCCAAAAATTAGCAAAATTATTGTTAAATAGCCTGAAAAGTCTATGCAAGCCTAGATACCAAATTGTCGCTTCAGTGCAACGCCGTTGTGTTTTGATTATGCAACAACAGTGTATCTCGCACGAAAAATGCTCCGTTCCAAAAAAGGTCGTATCTTGGCCCCTATTGGTTTGGTATGTTACATCCAAGCTATTTTAAGCGAGATACAACATTTATACACTTTTAAACTCGTGTGTAACGTTTGCTATTTTAAATGTCAAGTAATGAACCACAAGGGAAACTGACTGGGTAAATTTCAAATAGTTTGGGGTTGAACAAAGAAAAATTGACTAGAGCGGGATTTGAACCAACGACCTCCGGATTAACGTACCGGCGCTCTACCAACTGAGCAGTCTAGCCCTGTGTTGGCGGTCTCCCTATTTTGTCAATATCTTTGTTCGGGGGTGCCAGTCAGAAGCCATGCAACTGTTAACTGCCGTATAGCCAGGGATCACACCCAAGTTTACGATACAACCTGGGAAGCAGCAGCCACGGGATCGCGTTGAGGGGATGCAACTTTTAAAATTTTAAATGTCAAGTAATGAACCACAAGGGAAACTGACTGGGTAAATTTCAAATAGTTTGGGGTTGAACAAAGACAAATTGACTAGAACGGGATTTGAACCAACAACCTCCAGATTAACGTACCTGCGCTCTACCAACTGAGCACCAATATAGGGCTAGATAGCTCAGTTGGTAGAGCGCCGGTACATTAATCCGGAGGTCATTGGTTCAAATCCCGCTCTAGTCAATTTTTCTTTGTTCAACCCCAAACTGTTTGCTATTTTAGGAGATACAACATTTTTGCACTGACACCTGTAGGTCAGTCCTTGTACTCAAAAAAAATTGTCTACTTTTTTTTCCCAAGTGACCAGTTATCATGCCTGATTAATTTTGTTTCTAGTAGACCTTGCCGATTGTGGTCTTGTGATGGTTTGCATGTTGAAAGTGTCTACAATTTGAGACAATTTAACAACAAGTTGTCGTAGTCAAGAGACCACTTTGGTTTTTTTAACTCCGAAACAGCCATTTAATTTTGAGTACAAGAATTAGACATAATCTTAAATGTAGTAAAGGAAGATTAGATTAGATTTGTTGTTTTTCATTTTAATTTAAATTTGAAAAATTTATTAGTGTGTGAATTTTTTACCTTTCCTATTGCATGTAAATACTAAGGTGAATTTTGGAAATAAACATAATGTACAGAAGTAGAAGGATTCATTTTGATAAATTTGTTTTTGACTGACAGGAGTGGTGGGGTGAATCCTACTCCTGATTGACGCTTGTAATTTTTCTTATGCCCTTTGCCAAAATCAGCCAATTTCGGAAATAGTGAAAATGCATTAAAAGTAAAGACAACCAATAACAGTAATGTGCAGTTCATGTATTTCGCTTTATCACACTAGAGGGCATGTCAAAGCGCTCATGTTTTTCTTTTCTACAAGGTATGCGGAGCTATGTTTGAAATGTAAAACCCACGTATTTACATGAGGTATTGTCGCACAATCTGCAGCCAACCATACCAGAAAACAATGGGGGCAAACCCCTTCTCTTAGTGATAAGTGCACTGGGTTCTTTTACATGCATTACAGCTTACATTACACAACACACAGGGCCTATGGCTTTACATCCTCTCAGCAAATAGTCTTGCTCAAGGACCCGAGTGTCAAGACCGGGACTCGAACCCACACTCTCCTGGTCAGACACACCAGAGCTTGGATGAGTCCAGCCTGGGGCCGAATTCACAAAGCACTAAGATTCACATCAAGATGAGTTGTCAATATCGCCAATTTCGTGATTTGTATTGTGACATCACACTTTGCTTAGCCATTGAGAGTGATTTGCAGTTAAGATCAATCCTGAATTGTAACATCTGGGAAGTTCTGGGTCAAGAAAAAGGGGGGAAGGAACCCAGGCCTGCTTGCCAGGTTTCAGGAATTTTCAAGTTTGTCAAATCTCATCCCTGATAAAGGGATTGTACATTATTGGTTCGCCTCATACACTGCATTAGGCTTGCATCAAAAAGATAGTAATTGCATACTATTATTGCATACTATGCAATAATCTAGCCGTAGCCATAGCTACATGTATAGCCAAAAGCTACCATAGACTGTGTGTGTATTCAGTGGCTTAGGCTATGGCTGTGACTGTTGGCTTCAGCAGAAAGATGGAATGGAAAGATGCAATGATCTAGCCGTAGCCATAGGTACATCTACAGCCCAAAATGCCTTAGACTGTGTTTGTATTGAGTGGCTTAGGCTATTGTGACTGTTGGCTTCAACAGAAAGATAGAATAAAAAGATGCAATGATCTAGCCGTAGCCATAGGTACATCTATAGCCAAAAGCTGTCATACACTGTGTGTGTATTGAGTGGCTTAGGCTATGGCTGCGACTGTTTCTTCAGAAGAAAGAAGGAATACAAATATGTAACTATCCAGCCGTAGCCAATAGCCATTGTACTAAACATTGCCTAACATGAAGATTGACATGGTAATCTTTGAAGACTCTTCAAACAGCAGTTTGTATTATCTTTCCTGTCATAAGGTACCAATCACAGCTGCTCAATTTCTAGGCTTTCCAAGTGCGGACAAGCTTCTTCGGATTGGAGAGGAACGAGGGACTCTCATCTTGCAGGAGTTAGGGGTAAGATCAAATATAAAGACAGTGCTTGAAAGAAGTGAAGTGAGGAGGAAAGATCTAGCAGTGATTCCAGTGGGGGGCTGGGGATTCCAGAAGGAGACATTTACAAGATAGTAATGCGTTCGTCAATCAATCAATATAATTGATTTATTGAATGATTGAATGAATTTATTCGGTCAAAAAAAGAACAAAATTTTACCATGAGTAAAAGCAGTCAGTATTTGTTTTTCTTGTATTTGTGTTGCAATGGGTATAGTACATTGGTTGTTAGGTATAGTACATTGGTTGCTATGGGTGTAGTTCATTGGTTGCTATGGGTGTAGTACATTGGTTGCTATGGGTATAGTACGTTGGTTGCTGTGTTCATAGCGAGTCACGTTCATGCAAATTTCTAGTAAATTTAGGACATACCATGTGATGCACCGTAAACCAATCAAAAGTAAGAACCCCTGTAAGGGATGTTATGATAGAGACTGGTGGGCACTATAGGTATACTGGTAGAGTTGCTAGATTTTTTTTTTTTTTTTTAGGGATAGGGGCAGGGGGTCTGTCTGCACAATCATTTTTTTTCCCTTAAAGGAACATTACAGAATTGGTTTTTGCTACCAAACAGTTGCTGGCAGTGTAAGCACTTTATGTAATCCACCATATACATAAACTGACAAACCTGTAGAAGTTTGAGATCGATCGGCCATCTGGGTCACGAGAAAATAGTGAAAAACCGATTACACATTTGCATGAAATCGTATATATTCAACAAATAAATAAAACGCTCACTGAGCGATAAACTCCAATCGGAAAATTAGTTTATTAGTTTCTCATCAAATATGGCATTTCAGACACAAATATTTCAAGGAATGTTTTCTACTATCATCATCATTAGACCGTGTAAGTTTTATGTAAATCTGTGATCAAAAGTATATTTTACAAGTTTTTTTCTTACCAATTCTGTAATGTTCCTTTAAATGGGAAGAGCTCTTTTTATTCAAATAATGATAATGTTTTTTTTCCCTGTAGGATAACAGTGAGGATGTAGAGAGAGTCATCCAGACGTTTGTCAAGGTGGCGTCAGTGATGGACATCAACAGATCATCAGTCAAGCAAGCTGTCTATCAGACATCAGGTATTGGTGGGAAGATTTTAGACATGGTGGTAGTCTGGTAGATAGGTACCAGGAGTTGGGGGTTACAGGTTCTTCTTATTGACGAGTAAGGGGTTAAAGGGAAGGTGTACGATTGGTAATCACACCAAAAATGAATGGCATTATAAACTGACTTGGTTAGAAGTACAGAAACTTTCGATAGAATAAAGCATTTTGAGAAATATTTCAATTCAAAATAATGTGGATATGGAAAAAGATGTCAGTTTTTGTCTCCTAAAATTTAAGTCTGAGATCAGATTGTGTATTCCTATAAGGGATTATTCTTTTATGAGTGGAAATATTCGCTGCGGATTTTAGCGATATTTCAAAAACGTGTCCACCTTTTGAAATGAAATTTTCACAGTTTAGTTTTATTGTATATTTCTACATTTATGTAGGACTAAAACAATCAAACGGTCCCAAAAAACACAGGTATACTTTGCCTTTAATAAATGTGAGTTTTGACACATAACTTAAAAAATGGACCTGAGCAGTCTGCTTTAACTGAGTACAGTCTCAATGTGATTTTAGTGTATACAAAAACTGGAGGGTTGCTTGAAGAATATGTTTTTAAAGTTCAAGGAATTTACTGCATTGATAAGTGTTGGTGAGCTTGTGTGTTTTACATGATTTTTCGTCAAATTAAATTGGAAAGAGGGAAAACATGAATTTTTAGGGTTTTTTTTCTTCAAAATCACCTGGAAGGTGTTTGTTGACCCTTTGCACCAACGTCACATGCAGCTATTCTCTGCAATGATCACTGAGTCGCTTAAAATAAGCATTATAACAATCAGGAACATTGACTTCCAAAATGGCAATACCAAGATTGTTGTGATGATGGCATCGGGTAAATTGAATCAATAGACTGTTTTGTTAGGCTACCTTCAACAGTTGGTAGAATTTTAAAAATGCAATAAGTGGATCAGGGACAAGAATGTTATTTTTGGTCTTTACTTGACACAGATGTGTGATAAGCTCTGTATACTTGGTGCATGCTTGAGTCCTGTAATTTGCTTTTTTTTGTCTCTAAACAGATGTTTTACTTGGAAGGCTTTTTACCAGTGATAAGTGTGAAGCTGAGACAATCGCCAACAGCATCTTGGTACACATTGGACTCATCAAGGTAGATCAGAAAAGAAATCGTAAAAAAACATCTTCAGAACACGAGGGAAAATGTGTATGACCTTCACCCACAACACTAGTTGCAAGACTTCCCTGTTCTGTATTTCCACTGCCACCAGTAGAGGGCACTATCACTATACGAACCCGCTATCACCCACGAACCGCTATTCCTGTGAGAACGGTATGTGGGTGATAGCGGTTCGTGTAGTGATAGCGCCCTCTATTGGCGGCAAAATACAGAACAGGGACGTCTTGCACCAAGACTACCACAACACCAGACTGCGTTTGCTGTGTTCAGCATGTTTGAGCATACCTTGCATGATTTAAGGTGTTATACAGGATTGGCGGAGCTTACAAAATAGTTCGCAGACAGTGTTCATGTTTTGTGTTGATCAACCATATACATGAACTTAAAAACCTGTGAAAACTTGGGCTTAATCCGCTGAGTGAGTCAGGAGAAGATTGAGAAAAAAACTAGCACAATATTCAGCATGTAAACACACTTTTCTTAATTTTGGTTGGAGCAACCGAAATCAGCTGTTGCTGTTTTTTGCAAACTAACGTGCTTAAAGCAGCTCCATGAGTATTATTTGCGTTTTACCCAGGCCATACACCGGTGTGATCAATGAAAAGGCAACCCAGGTTGTGTGTTTCTACGTTATGCCGTTACCAAGTGATGATGAAGGGTTATTCAAACTACCTACCCCTCCCCACTTTCTCTTCCCGCCTCCTCCCCACCTCCTCTTCTCTATACAGAGTGAAGATAAGATCAAGGCAATGAGTGACCCGTCTGGCCTCCTGCTTGCCATGGAGCATGTCGTCAAGCAAGACTACTTCCCACGCCACTTGGCCCAGCTCTTCATCACCTTCTTGTCAAAGTAAGTTACTTGTCTAGATGGAAATACGTATTCATGGCAACAGTAGATAACAGGAAACACAATAAAGCATTCAAACCCAAAACAACCATTCCACGTCCTCACATGTCAATTTACTTCTCTCTCTCTCTAGACGACGGTGGTCGGAATAATTTTGAGATTTTCCAATTCTTGTCTATCCCTCATTAAAGTTAGGAAGATCAGTTGGAAGCAACCCAATGTCCCCGTCAGCTACATCTGTATAGCTGAGCTTTTGTCTTCTCCCTATTTCTCCTTCCATGTTTTGGTGACCAGGTGATAAGCTGAGAGACGGTTCTTTGATGTTTCTGTATGAGTGCTTTTCTAGCCCAGACACGCTGTTGTTATTTTAGTGTATAGTTTTGGTTCATTGATCCATTGCACTGGATAGTTGGAGAATCATTCTCATCCAGCATTTCACATCCTGACCTGTGTCAATGGTTTTTCTTCTTTTCACTTTCCAGGACACATCCCGTTGTAGACGCTTGCTTCCAGCCCAAGCATCAACTCCTTCAGGCTCTTCATACGATATAAACACAGGTTTTGGCCCTCGGCATATTTGGCCCTCAGAAAAGTTGTAGGAAAATTAAGTGAGTACACAAGGACTGACCTGGCTTACGTATAAGCTTGTCAAGGCTGTTAGTATAAATTTTGCCGACTTTTCTGAGGGTCAAAAAAATCGGAAATCAGATTTAAAGTAGGAAGAACATCACGCCTGTAAATATGAATCTATAAAGACAAGGCTGGTGAGAGACTCTTTAACATTTCTAGCAATCAATGTTGCTCATGTTGATGGCAGGGGTGTGAAACCAACCCCCCCCCAAAAAATATTTTTTCTCATCCGTATTTTGAGCCTCAGTTGGCAAATGAAGAACTAAGTCAAGCCAGACGAGGGCATCCAGACTTAAAATCAGCCATTCTGCTGACCAAAAATAATAAAGAAAATAGAACTAGCTGTTGCAAACTGCTTCAAGAATAATGAATAATAGCACTCTTTAAAAAGAAAAAATCATGAAGTTTTCTTTAAGCAAAATGATCTGCAATTTTGATTTTATTACACAAAAATAACATTTTGTTTTGCTTTGATATTATTGAATGGTGGGCCTGTCTTTTTGAGAAATAGTTTATTTTATTGGTGGAACATGCGTCGATTGCCCTACTTTAGTCTGCCATGTTTTTACTGCCGCGACGATCCAAAATTTAATATAGGAGTCCTTTCAATACAGGACTCATGGGACACTTCAAAAATTTCCAAAATAATCGTTCCCACCCGTTCGTCCCAACCTAACAAGGCTGTGTCTCCGGCAATACCGCTGGTGTCTACATGGTGTCATCCATGTTCAATACCGCTGGTGTCTACATGGTGTCATCCATGTTCAATACCGCTGGTGTCTACATGGTGTCATCCATGTTCAATACTGCTAGTGTCTACATGGTGTCATCCATGTTCAATACCGCTGGTGTCTACATGGTGTCATCCATGTTCAATACCGCTGGTGTCTACATGGTGTCATCCATGTTCAATACCGCTGGTGTCTACATGGTGTCATCCATGTTCAATACCGCTGGTGTCTACATGGTGTCATCCATGTTCAATACCGCTGGTGTCTACATGGTGTCATCCATGTTCAATACCGCTGGTGTCTACATGGTGTCATCCATGTTCAATACCGCTGGTGTCTACATGGTGTCATCCATGTTGTTAAGAAGGTTTTTTTAATAGAATTTTCAGAGTGTGGGGTGGACGGGTTTCCATGTCTATTTCGTGTTTTTTTTGTGATTATTTTTTTGTAATGACCAGGATCTATGCGTGAGTTTTATAAAAACAAATACTGAATGCGTTTTGTTCGTGCATCGTTGCAGAATAGAATCACTGTGTCATTTCCTAACTTTACTGGACATCAATATAAAAACAATAGGTTTTCATTCACCTTTTAAACAAGTATTTATTTTATTTTATTACATTTCATTTATTAATTCTAATTAAGCTAAGGACTCACAGAAAAGTGAACTTAATCACTATACTAGCCAAGAACCCCATGTAGAGAAGACAAAGAAGGAAGTTTCAGTTTTAGATGTGGGAGAAAACCCCCCAGAGAATTATTCCAGGGAAAACCTGCACAATCAGGTAGGGACTGAAAAACTTAATCCACATAGTGCCCCCCCGGCGGGATTTGAACCGGGGTCCTACTAGAGGTGGAAGGCGAGGAAAGATACCACTACGCCAACCCAACCGCCCAAAAGTATCAAGATTTGGGGGGAAATGTTGCATATTGATCATGTATATTCACTGATTATTATAATAATAATAACTAGTTCTTATATGGTGCATTTCACAATAACGTATCAATGCGATTTACATTAGTGCCCTGGTCATTGGGCCAATAGAATTCCTATAATCTTTCTATTTTTCATAGGGAGTATACAGCCATGGGCTGCCATGGCATTCTGAAGGCTTTTACAATACACAATATCAACCTCTATCCTCACAGGTACCCATTGATACCCCTGGGTGGAGAGAAGTAATTATAGTAAAGAAACTTGCTCAAGGACACGAGTGAATCCGATGCACTAAACCACTCGGCCATGACACCCTACTATTATGCACAGTACAGTAGTCTGTAACTAAACTAAGGGAAACCAAACAATTCCACTGAAACAAATTCATCATAAATTCAAAGTCTAGTTTTCCTTTCCGTTTTGTCATCGACTTTGTGTAGATAAGATTTAAAAGTTTGAGGAAATTGGGCAAGAACGAAGAAAGACAATTTCTGACAACCGGTTTTGTTCATAGTTAAACTTATTTTAATAAAGAGATTAGTTACAACATGCCATCATGAACTGCTCTTTTTTCCTGAAAATCGATTCTTTCCTTTTAAAGAAAAAGTAAATTTAATGTCGGAATTTTCCTGAAATTTGATAAATCAAAGAGCATATTGCAGTTTTGTTTGTGATTTTCTTTTCTCCTTTCCAGTATATGTAATTTATTTGACCTTTTGTAGTTAAAATCTGGATGGACTAAACTTCTGACAACAAATTCTAGTCGTCAAGGAATCTTGATGTGAATTTCATTTCAGTTCAACTTTTTGTCCGACTGTTATTTTCAATGTACAGTTTCAAATTACCTTGAGAGTCACACTTTTTGTTTTTGCTGGGATTTGTCTTCTCTTTTTTAAATAATTAAAATTTGAGGGTTTTTTTTCACAGTGAAACTGATTCAATAATAATATGTCAATATTTCCTTGTAAATAAATAAGCAGACTTTAATAATATTGATAAATGTCGGTCTTCACTTTATTGTGTTTTTATTACTCAAAATGCAAGGATGAGGTAAAAATTAAGATGACATTATCACATTGTATATTGCAGTACAAAACTCATGCTTTTTTGGTTTTGCAATCATTCATCAGTCAAAAGGCAGCATGCAGGCTGGTAACGAGACTAGTCTTTGAAGAAGTAAACAAAGATCTCAATTCCAGTAGTTTCTGGGTTTTCATAAATTTGTGGCTTCTTACAGGCTGGTTTAGAGACTAATCAATCACATGTCACCATCTTGAAAGAAATCTTCTTTTGTTTGACTAGACTCCATTCCAGTCTGCTTTTTGGCCATTATTGGTTTTAGCGCCGCTTGCAGGCTGGTTTAGAGACTAATCAATCACATGTCACCATCTTGAAAGAAATCTTCTTTTGTTTGACTAGACTCCATTCCAGTCTGCTTTTTGGCCATTATTGGTTTTAGCGCCGCTTGCAGGCTGGTTTAGAGACTAATCAATCACATGTCACCATCTTGAAAGAAATCTTCTTTTGTTTGACTAGACTCCATTCCAGTCTGCTTTTTGGCCATTATTGGTTTTAGCGCCGCTTGCAGGCTGGTTTAGAGACTAATCAATCACATGTCACCATCTTGAAAGAAATCTTCTTTTGTTTGACTAGACTCCATTCCAGTCTGCTTTTTGGCCATTATTGGTTTTAGCGCCGCTTGCAGACTGGTAAAGAGACTAAACAATCATATGCCACCATCTTGAAGAAATCTTCTTTTGTGCAACTAGAATCCCTCCAGTACAGTTATTAGCCATAATTGGTTTTATTGCAGCCTGCAGTCTGGTAAAGAGACTAATCAATCATATGTCAACAACTTTGAAGAAATATTCTTTTGTATGATGAGACTTCATTCCAGTCTGCTTTTCAATCACACGTCACCATCTGGGAAAAAATGGTTTTTAGCCATCATTGGTTTCATTCTCCTTGCAGGCTTGTAAAGAGACTAATCTTTATATGTCGCCTTCTTGGAAGAAATATTCTTTTGTATGACTTGACTTCATTCCAGTCTGCTTTTTGGCCATTATTGGTTTTACTGCTGCTTGCAGGCTGGTAAAGAGACTAATTAATCACATTTCGCCATCTTGGAGAAATCTTCTTTTGTGCGACTAGACTCCATTCCAGTATGGTTTTTAGCCATCATTGGTTTTATTGCTGCTTGCAGGCTGATATAGAGACTAATTAATCACATTTCACCATCTTGGAAGAAATCTTCTTTTGTGCGACTAGACTCCATTCCAGTACGGTTTTTAGCCATCATTGGTTTCATTGCAGCCTGCAGACTGTTATAAAGTCTAGGGAACAGTAATTCCTGAGATGCAAGAAGTTGCTTGGTACGGTGACGTTCCTACAAAAAAACAAAATCGTTGAGAGTAAGATGGAATTTTCCCCCCTAAATTTAAAACCTTCATTTAGATTTAACAAGAAAGAAAATCTAAATCCTGCTCCTCAATGCATAAATATACACCCCACTATAACCTCCCTTAAGCTACATAAATAAAAACAATTGTTCATTGTCCCTGCCCGACCCTATGAACCCCCCGCTCCATTTTTTAACATTTTTTATTAATATTTTAAATCATGGGTTGGGAAGGTAGTGCATTCTGCTCTACCATCCAGGCTCCTAGTGGATGATACCCATGCCTACAACCGTACAGACTGAAGGGGTACTACCCCAGGAGTAGGTAGCAACGTGCCCCTGGTGACAGTTGGTTTGGGTCGACGGCCCAAAGCAGTTAAGTTTACCCTTCACCTTGAAGTGGCCATCCGGCTTTGTGAGTTGGGTGATATTTCATTTTAAAAAAATAAAATAAAATGGGTAACATCCACAAGGAGCCTGGCTGGTAGAGCAGAATGCACTACCTTTCCAACCTTTTTTCAAAGTAACTATGGTCAAGTGCCTTGCTCAAGGGCACAAGTGTCATGACCAGGATTTGAACCCACACTCTGCTGCTGACAATACCTCCTGCTGACTAAACCGCTCGGCCACGAGACGCAACAAATTGTGAAATGTGAAGGTAAAATATTCTAAATTTGACAGGTTACCTTCGGTGCCTCAAAGCACGCCGGACAATTCTCTGGGATGACTGGAAGCTTTGCCTGCAAGAAAACAGCATTTGTCCGATCATATGTTATTTTTTTCATTTGAACAAAAAATGCATCTTAAATCAAAGACAAAATATAAATCTTAATAAACAAATAACTGCTTATATAGTAGCGATTGTTATACAGTATACAATTAACGATGTACATTGTCAGATTTGTTGAAAATGAAACAAATAACTGCTTATAGAATATACATTTTCACCTTTTCTGCAAAATCTCTGAGATCTCTTTCCCTGGTGTAAACAAGTGGTCTGATAACCCTCAGATCACCTTCCCTGTCAAAGAAACCAAAACCTTGTAAATTAAAATTACAGTCAGTCAGAGAAAAATTACAGTCAATCAGAGAAATTTACAGTCAATCAGAGACAATTGCAGTTAATTAGAGAAAAATTACAGTCCACAAGAGAGAATTACAGTCAACCAGAGAAATTACATGAGTTTCATCTCACATAAAAACCCGGTATGTAATTTTTACTGCTGAATATCTTCAACAACCCCAACAAATGTACACTTGATTTGTTCCAAAAGATAGAAAAGTTTTAGTGGATTTCTACTTACTTGACTGTATAGTTGGCTTTCATGGTTCGTAGAAGACCATTGTGAAAAACAGACATCAGAAAGCTGAAGGAAAAAACATGTAAAAAGAATAGTCAATGGCCTGACGCTTTGACCCTAGAATGTAATTACTCAAAATTAGCCCTCTTCAAAGTGTAAAATACTTTTACGCCTAACTAACTTCAATGTTAAACACATTTATTTTCTGACACTAGGAACCTTATCCAATTACACGCAAAATTTCAAAATGCATGACTTGACTAAAGTCAAATTTCTGCACGAACCTCTCAAAAATAGTTACAGTATAAACATAACTAAATGGTAAAGACAAAATAAAAACAACTGCAACTGTTGAGACAAATAATAATAGTAACAACAATAATAATATTAGTAACAGTAATAAGTATTTATAGAGCACCTTGTACAAGGGCCTCAAGGCACTTTAAAATCAGAAATCAATAAAAAGCAAGAATAAAGTTATGAAACAAGGCCAAGTGAAGCAGGAGAAAATGATACAATAGAAGCAATAGAATACATCTTCAAGATTAAAAAACACAGCATTTGATGAACACATGTTATAATAAGAAGTAACTTTTTTCAGTCTTGCTTGCGGTCAATCTCTTTGGGAGGAGAGTTGGCTCTGAAAAGAACTGCCGGTATGGTCTTGACGTTTTGAAGAGTGTACTCTGCTCATCTTCAGGATAAACCACATCAGGATGTAAGTGGCACAAAAAGCAAAAAACAAGATGGAAGTACAATACAATAACAAAAATCACTCTGGGATGTATTCAAATACAAAAATTCAGTTAATAAGCCACAAGGGAAACTGACTGAGTAAATTTTTAAAATTTGGGGATGAACAAAGAAAAATTGACTAGAGCGGGACTTGAACCTGCGACCTCCGGATTAACGTGCCGGCGTTCTACCAACTGAGCTATCTAGCCCTAATGTTGGCGGTCTCCCTGGCTATAAAACAGTTACAGGTTGAATGGCTTCTGGCTGGCACCCCCGAACAAAGATATTGACAGAATAGGGAGACCACCAACATTAGGGCTGGAAAGCTCAGCTGGCAGAGCGCCGGCACATTAATCCGGATGTTGCAGGTTTATGTCTCGCTCTAGTAAGTTTGTCTTTGTTCAACCCCAAATCAAATACCAAATTAACTGTTCACAAGTAACAACTACTCGGACAGTTATCTCAGTTATCTCCATGAGAAAAAAAACATTGTCTTCTTACCTCTCTGCCAAGTCATCAAGATGTTGCCCCATGGCCAGGACATTGTAGCCCTCTCTCCTAGCGCAGGCATAAAGACGACCTCGCTTCATCCGTGAGCAAAAACTACAGATGGAATCACATCCTCCCTCCAGACTCGACGCAGCATCTATGATACCTTTTCAACAGAGAACAATCAACATCGGTAATGATCTCATGTCTTGACCCAAATATTGTCTTTCTCAAAAGCTAAAGGTTGAAACCAGAGGCAAATTACAATATTTTGCATTCAAATCAAGTATTTCAAGCAATTTTTATTTTACTGACTAGGTGGAGAGTTGTATTTTCTTGAAATAAATTATGTAAGGCTGAACAACATCTTACATTGTTCCTCATAAAAGTATGGCACTCCCAGGCTGGCCAAATATGGTATGAGAGGTCGGGGGTCAAAGGCCGATGTCTGTGGGTCGACTGTTACTCCACCAATCTCAAAGCAGATTCCCTGCAAAATAAAAGAAGGTAATTTGGTTTTCCACTTCTAAATGCAGTTTCGTAACAGAAAACTATCCAACAAAAGTAAATTACATTTTATGGGGAAAAAACACATTAAGATACAAACTAAATACACAAATAAAAAACAATTGTTTTAAGGACAATGAAAAAACAAAAACAAAATTTATTAGAAAAAACAGACAGTGTAAGACATTTTTACATGAGAATGTATAACAAATGAAGAGACTCATGCACCCAATGCTAGCCCAGAAGGTATGGTACTTTGTGGCCGTCTGGGTACCAGTGTATAGGAGGGTTTTAACAGACTTCTTAAAGAGTGACTACCTTGCTTTTGGCGTAGAATTGGTACTGTCTCAGCGTATGTAGCAATGAGAGACTATCTTTGCCTCCAGAGAGACATACCAAGACGCGATCACCGTCTTCTATCATCTTGTATTCCTCAAGGGCCTAAAGAAGAATGAAAATGCAATTCAAAGTAAAGAGAGGATCAATGAGATATAAAATGAACTCGGCATGCAGAGGTTTACTTTCACATCCTTAGTAGACGACGCAAGTCTCACGCGAGTTCAAACATTTTCGGAACCACTTTGGTTCCACGTACATTGCTTTAACGCGTGAAGGAAACAAACTTGTACACTTTAATGGGTCCCAATGTTTGAATAAACACAATACTTGCACAGTCTATTTAAGAACCTCAATAAGTGTGAAGCATTTTTTGTTTTAGTTTATCATCCTGGGTCCAGTTTCATGGAGCTGCTTAAGCACAAAAAACTTAGCTAAGCACAAAAATCAATGCTTAACAGAATAAGGTTACCAGCCAGAGTACCGTGTCACATTGTGCAATCTCTGACTGGTATCCTGCTCATGGCAGCAAAAACAACAAGCAACAATACAGCAGACAAGAACTAAATCAAACCCCCAAAACGGCGAAGGGAATTAACAATTACGTTACCTGTACTGTGGGCTTAAAGATATTCTTTGGTGGTTTTTGAAAACCTAGTTTATTTCCAGGAAGTCCATTCTTTCTGCTCTCAGTTTTCTTTAGAGCACCAGTCTTTGTCCTTGGTGTTTCCACAGATCCATTTTGTTCTGGTGAAGCATTTTCTTCTTTAGACAAACTAAATGTTTGAACTAAACCAGATGGCTCTTTATCAGCAGATAAAATCAAGCCGTCCATAGATTGATCGTGATGGATTTCTGCTCGATGTTTACTTCCAGCATTCTGTCCCTCTGGTTTATCCAAATCTGATACAGCGCGGTTGGATTCAGAACTTTGTACATGAGGTTTGTGAAGGAGTTTCTCTGATGCTAAAGACAGTGCAGCGTCACCCGCAGTGTCACTTGCTTGAGGGGACATCACATAAGTTGAGGGTCTGGGATGAACTGAGGAAGAGGTAGAGAGGGATTCGTCGATTTCAACAGTTCTCATTTCGGTTGGATTTTCTACTACCGATAGGTCTTCCATCACATTTGATACCCTGCATTGATCGTTTGTCAAAGTTCTATCAATTCCAAACTTGTCATCGATGCACGACGAGCTACTGTGACTCGTGGCGTTGTCAGGATCACGGACTGATTGTGGCAGCGAATCTGTCTGCGTGTCACTCGTAACACCCTCCACCTTATTGTCATCAGTTCTGTTAGTGGTCGAAGACGTTTCAGGCCAATCTTTATCGCCACTACCGCCAACAAATCCTTCCTCAACAGTTTTTAGAAACAACTCTGCACAGGACAAATCACAATCATCCTCTGCCGCTGCCTCTGCCCTGAGGGGGATTTTCGTGCATTCTAAGACAGAACCATCAGAAGTTCTGGTCAAATCTTCAGACTCCTCCTTGATTTTCTCCTCCTCCGCTAAGCTCTCTGAAGAGACTTCCTGAATCTGACGTCTACTCTCCGCGGTATCCACTCTGAAACTTTCTCTGTACTTGACGGGCTCAAAAGGCATTTGTTTGGTCAAATTCTGGAGTTGTTGTTGTGATGTATTGCCTAGGAGATCTCTGGCCTCGCTGGGCACCATGAACCAACGGAGCTCTGAAGCCTTTGCATCAAACAGTAACGTCTGGTCTGGCAACTGGACTCTGACCTACAAAAAACAATTCAACAAATAAAAAATACAGAAATTCATGAATGATTTAGTTTAATTAAAACATGAGATTTTACAAAATAAGTAAAAATAAGTAATAACATTTTGCCTGCTGAGATATTGTAAATTTTTGTTGACTACAAATAATTGTTTTGTTACAAATAACCATGCTCAATGAACCTTAAAAGTTTACCTTTTCTGCTCTTTTAAAAATTTCCCCTGCAAGCTTCAGACAGTCCTGATAAAAATGAAAAAATAGGAAATTAGCTTATGCAAACTGTGAACCAACAAGTACAACCTGTGCAGATATTGTTAATGGCCTCACATTTCAACCCAAGAAGAGTCTATCTCAGAGACTGAAACAGAATAATAAAAGAAAAACTATATCGGCAAACTTGAGGGTACAACCATGTATAAAACTCTATTGGGAGAAGTGTTTCTTCTGAGAAGAACTGGTGAGGTCTTGACATTTCATACAGTACACTTTGCACGTCAGGAGAAGAGTATTATGTTTGAAACGTCGAGACTCGAGACCACACTGGTTCTTCTCAGAACCAACACTTCTCCCAAGAGAGTTTTATACATGGTTGTACCCGCAAGTTTATTAGCTATAGTTTTCCTTATGATCCGCACCATGCAAAGCTTCAAACATTACTTAGAATAATATGAATCTGCTCTGATTAAATTACACTCCACCATAGGGACCATTTGATTTTTCTTTCATCCTATGTTTGGCTATTTTCATTTCTATGGTGATTGGGCACCATACCAATTATTGTGTTCGTTACTCCACCATAATAACAATTTAATTTGGGTTTGAACAAACAAAAACTGACTAAGGCGGGATTTGAACCATTGACCTCCGGATTAACTGTGAACTTTAACTAATTTGGGGTTGAACAAAAGTCAGTTTCCCTTGTGGTTTATTACTTGATAATAAACTACATAATGCTCACAAGGCAAGTAATACCCTTTTTAACATGTTCCTGTTAAGCTTGAAGTACAGAAATCCTCATTGAGAGAATATCCCTGACCGAACCTCGCATCCCACGAGCCACCAAGAGGGTACCTTATAATCTGTTGGAAGGCGTCCTTTAGTCTTCTTTGCGGTCGGCTCGGGGTAAGCCAGCTTCCCTGTCGTATAATGGATCGATCCCAACCATCGTCTGTCCTGGAAAACTTGGTGTCCCCTCTGCTTCCATTCACTTGTCTCTGGATTAAAAATGTACTGGGAAAACAAAAAATAAAAAATTTGGTTCAAAATCTCAATTCAAAATATATCGAATTCAAAAGCAAACAGGGATTGGTTACAAACAAAAATCTATAATATACAACAAAGATCAGCAAAGTATTGGATTTGATGCCTTCTGATAAGGAGGATATAAATATGTGAGACTCCATGTCAAACCCACACACTGACTGCCAAATTCAACTGGGTTTATTTATGGATGAGTTTAGAGCTTTCAACTCACACCTAAGTTGGGTCTGTACCTAATTCTCAACATCACATCACATTCAATTCAGTATTATATTTATTTCCGTCTTAAAAGGTACATAACAGAATGCAAAAGACAACTACTGTGGAGGCACGGTCCTAATAAGCCGAGGCTTGTAGTGGAGTGCCTTTAGAAGAGAAAACAAAGGCAATAATGAATTAGTTAATAAAATAATTAAACAGTTCATTAATTAAGACAAGACGAAGATGGAATCTGCAGGGGAGGAGGCAACTCTGAAGAATAAACCAAAAGGATAAACTTATGCTACATATTGGGAAATAAAATGCTCCTTGAAAGGCTAATGTTTTATGGCTGTCTTCATTTTCAATGCTAGATACACCAAAATCTTGCAGAATCGTAATTGAAATAACACAGGATCGTAAATTTCCTACCTGAGGGAGCAGTTTCCATGCATGCTGTGCTGCCATGGTAACAGCTTCAATCACAAAGTCCACACAGTCATTGCTCATGAAATATGGCAGATTGATGCGAACAAATCCAGGTCTGATATCAAAAATAGATGAAAACGTATCAAGAAGAAACAATGAAAATCAAAATTCCTGTAGGTATTACAAAAAATGAAAAGACAAATTTACAATTTTTTCAAGACCTTGATAGTTCTACTGATTCTACACTTCGCAGTTATAGATGCAGGCCTGGTATTTCATCTTTGCAAGGGCAAGGCCATTTTCATTTTTGCAAAGGGCACTTCCATTGGAAAATCTTAAAGTCTATGGGAAACTTTTGAAGGGGCACCAAGGCCAAGACCAGGGGCAACAGAGGCCATAGCCTCCATTTCCAAGCCTGCAGATGTATTTGTCCAATTTAGTTTAAACCAAACATAGTCCCAAGTATATTAAAGGATAC
Organism: Pycnopodia helianthoides; assembly: GCA_032158295.1. Taxonomy (NCBI): domain Eukaryota; kingdom Metazoa; phylum Echinodermata; class Asteroidea; order Forcipulatida; family Asteriidae; genus Pycnopodia; species Pycnopodia helianthoides. Next base: position 4,166,970 of record CM063248.1, on the reverse strand, counting down.
TTAAGCATGATACGTGTACAACATCACAAAATAAATTAACCAAAATATTAGCAATAGAAAAAATATACAGCTTAAAAACTGGACAAGACAGCATAATGCAAATTGTAATAATAATAATAATAATAATAACAATGCACATTTGTATAGTATTGCCCATGAAACATGCTCCTGAATGCTTAACAATCTTCAATACAACATTTATTCCACAACCTTGACACCTTCAATGACAATTAATAAAATTTGTGCAAGGAAGATTTGAACAGTATTTATATTTATATTTATATTTATTTCATTTTCTCGGGTAGATAAAAAGTACAATAACGCACATTGGTTAGGTAAAAAACAAACAAAGATACAGTAATGAGCAATTAAAATACAGAGGAAGAAAAGAGAAACAGCTGGAGCCCGAAGGATTGCCTAAAAGAAACACAGTTCCTGTCTAGAGGCTCTCCTCTCCAGCTGGTCCAAAAGAGCACAACAATAAATTGAAATATAAAAATATATAAATATATAAATATACAAATAGAAATAGAAACATAACAGTAAATATAGCAGTAGTTTTTAGCCGAAATAAATATCACAGGTTTACAGTCAGTATGCATATAATTCATTTTCCGTTAAAAGCACGAAAGATTGTTAAAAACACCTTTTCCTAAAAAACAGGACAACAATTCAAAGCAGCAATAGACAGGACAGAGTGGGACTCGGTAAAATGTATTGGTTGGCTAAAATCTCAAAATAATTAAAATAGACACAAGCTACACATCTTTTAAGATGTGCAGCTTGTGTAAACCTTAGAGACAAGTATTGCTGAAAAGGGAATTAACAGCAAATTCTACACTTTGAATCAACTAAACCAACAATTGATGTACGAAATTTATTATTAACAGTCAAAATTCAACTCAATACTCTACCTGAGAATCTCCCTCTCTGAGTATTCCGTGTAGCGTCGTAGATGTACTCTGTCGAGCCGACTGGAAAAAATGTCATGATCAAGTGAAAGGAATCAGTTAAAAACAGGTAAATTTTCACATGTTTGTTATTTCATGTGTAGAAGGTGGGTAACATAAATGCGGATTCTGGTCTTTGATGATTACCAATGAAGTCTATGTGCTTTAACTCTTTCACACGTCGACCGGTCACCAGCGACCGGTTTAAATCCATGCAGAAAAATAGTTGTAAAACAAAAAATAAAGATTCCACGGCCACACAGTTTTCAGAACGAGAAAGGGGACTTTGAGGGTGCTATTGTGACAATTTTTTTGTTCTTGGGGGAGGGGGGCATGATTTGCAAAAATTTAGTAAACAGTCAATGTGTCCATATGATCAACTTATCACTAAAATAAATGGTGCGTGAAAGAGTTAAAATATGAAAATTGCTTTGAAGCGTGTGCTTTAATACAATAAAGTTACACCTTCAATTTATCCAATCTTACCCGTCTTCAAGCAGCGCTGCCTCGATTTCTTTGGCGAGTTTATCGTTAATGCCAAGCAAATCCTGCAAAAAAGTGTCAAATTATCTTCAGAACATACATGTACGTTGTCTTTATTCGCTGAAATGGAAATTCAATATGAAAAAAACCTCTCATTTCTCTATTGACCTTATTCACATGACGTCATCGTTGCGCCATTTTGAGAGTCAATATCCCTTTTGTCACATTCCAAATTTTGACAATAAAATGTCAGCAAAAATTAGACAAAAGGGAGACCGCCAACATAACTCAGTTGGTAGAGTACTAGCACGTTCATTCGGAGGTTACAGGTTGACAGCTCACTCTGTAAACTTTTCCTTGTTCAACCAAAGCTTCCCTTGTGGTTTATTAAACTCGATAAACAAATTAGTCCATGGAGAACAGAGCATACCTGGGCATAGGGGCCGGCGCATGCACATCCTCCCCTGGCCTGCAAGCCAAACACATCGTTCAGAACGGCACAGACGAAGTTGTGGTGCAGAAATTGACCCGTTGTTGGGTGGCGGATCAAGAATGAGAAAATTGGCAGACGAGGCACTGCTGTGTTGCCTAGCAGAACGAGATTAGTGCAATCTGTCCACCTTGACAATGCTCTCCTGAAAATGCAAAACATGTTCAAATACAAAATGAATCCATCTCTGATCTCATGTTACTCCTAAAAATCTTTTTAAAAACCTGCAATTGACAGGGCCAATTTTGCAGCCGTATAAAGCACTCCGCACAACATACTTAGCATGTGATACTATACTTATAATTATAGTTTATTTCATCAATCCAAAAGCCCAAAAAATGCCAGTAATATGAATGGCAATGAAAATATAAAGTTAAAAAGAATTCCATTAAATTCTCATGAAGATGAGCGGAGTATACTGTTCGAAACATCGAGATCGCACTGGTTCTTCTCAGAACCAACACTTCTCCCAAGAGAGTTTTATACATGGTTGTACCCGCAAGTTTACTAGCTATAGTTGTTCTTATGATCCACACCATGTAAAGCTTCAAACATCACTTTCATTATATTTACACAAACTACTGTAAAAATGGCAAGATGGCAACACGCGCACACACACACACACGTGTGTAAACACCTGCAATCGGGGACCTCCTATTGTCCTCTTTTGTTATAGGTCCCCGGTTTGAATGTGTATACCTACCCACACATACTTTTGCACACACCGTTGTGGGGACTTCCTATTGTTGTTCTATTATTCCCTTTTCTAAAGAATTACCTTGTGGGGACCCAGTTTACAAAGAAAAACGTTGTGGGGATCTTTGTTCCACTGTGTAAAAGTCCCCACAACGGTGTGTATGCCTACCCAAAACAGCATACGTATTGATTTGTTCAATGTATAACTTGTATACTCGTATTGTATGTTTCTCTTTTGTCGCTTAAATACGTTGTTTTTGTGCTGAACCTTGGAATAGGGTATTGTACACTAGATCAATGATGCATTATAAATGCATTATAATGATTATTATTGCATTGTTACCCCAGTACTAGATCACTTGTGTTATGACATTATTGATTTATAATTTTGCCAACCTGCATAATTCATGTTCCCTGGCCATGATGGTATCTGCCCCTATGGCCTCCTTGAGTTGGAAGACCAATCCAGCTCGTACTGCCCCGACAATAGAGGGCGTGCCGCCTTCCTCTCGCATTTCCACCTGCTTCAAGTAACGATGGTCCTCGCGACTCACCTAGAACAGAAGAAACAAGAGGGTGATTAGCTAATATAATTTTTAAAAACCATTTCAACAATGGTCCTCACAACTCACCTAGAACAAAAGAAACAAAGGGATTATTTCAAAATCTATTTCAAGGTTATCATTCTAATGATAACCTTGTACAAAGTACACGCACATCACACTAGACATGCTCGACACAAGATCTCAGCGGAAACCCTGAGAAATCACATGTTAACGACACACAACCAGTTATTACACATAATCAATATAACTTTATATCAATGACACAGGCTTTACAATTCAATAATGCAAACCTGACAATGACATACCCTTGAACTTACATAAATCAATATGAATATAAAACACAGTCACACCCATATTCACAGGTATGATGTGCCAGATCTGTTCTTAGTTCAATCTTGTCTAGAACTCTGCTACTGCTAGTAGTACAAAGTGAAGACTTCACTTGTGGTAGGTAAAAGCTGTCAGTATTAATTGTATTCTATATATGTGATGCAGGAAAAAAATTACTTTTTTAATGTTCTTTCAGACTTACCAAATATTTTCCTTATTTGTTACAGAATTGTCTGTGTTCATTACAAAAGATTTGCCAAGCTTTTTTTCCCTGATTACTTCTATTATCGATATTTGGACAATTGACAGGATAAAGCAGACATGCAACTTGTGATTTCTCCCAAACAAAGGAAGCTATATACCTTTGACACAAATATTTGTACTGTGTTTATTCAGTTTTAAAAAGCACACAAACCCTAGGGGGAAAAAAGATGTTAATTTCAAATCATTTTATTTATAAATTCTTGAAGCCAACGACTCTTTAGAAAAAGCGAAGTTTCAGTTTTAGATGTGGGAGGAAAACCCTAGTGAATTATTCCAGGGAAAATCCCAAGCAAACAGGTAAGGACTGAAAACCAAATCCGCATAGTACCAATGGCGGGATTCGAACCAGGGTCCTAGAGGTGGAAGCTGATCCGCTAAGAAGTGGCATGCCTGGTATAGAGAAAGGAGCCCATATTTGAAGAACTTTGTCATGATCAAGTCAAAAGCCAATTAATAACTACTTTTTATTATAAAGGTTTATATTTTGAGCTTTTTAAAAATCAATTTCAGTGCAAGATACTTGGAAGAAACTGGAAGAAAAATGGATGAGGTTAGCGCTGTAACTGTGTTGGAAAATATCAGCAAAGCACAGTTGGAATGCCCCATTTGCTTCTCGCAGTACATCAACCCCAAGACTCTGACTTGCGCACACAACTTCTGCCAAAGATGTCTTGAAGGAATGATGGAAGCCCATCCTATGAAAGAAAACATTATATGTCCCATCTGCAGGAAAGAAACGACTTTACCTGAGTCAGGAATTGGTGACCTCCCCAACAGTTTTTCCTTGATTAACCTTATGGAAACCATTGCAGAGCAAGAACAGCTTGTCAAGCGTCTTCAGACTAAGATAAGTTGTGAAGATTGCGATGAGGAAGATGAAGCTGTCAGCTACTGCCTTAAATGTAAGGAGTTTCTTTGTGAGATTTGTGACAATGCGCACAAACGCAGCAAGAAAACAAAAGGTCATGAAAAAGCTTTAGTCGACCATCTACGCTCTGGTAAAGCAAACTTCCAAAGTAACCTTCAGCTTTTGAAGAAAGTACAAAAATGTGAAAAGCACACCAACCTGGACAAGGTTTTCTACTGCCAATCTTGTTTCCTAATGATATGTGCTTCATGCATCCAGGATCACCGGCCCCATGACCACAGAGTCCTTGGTTTATCACAAGCAATGGAACTAAGCAAGAACAATATTACCGACCTTGTTTGAAGGGTTGAGTACAGCCTAAAAAGGTTTTCTGATAAACGAAAACTTCTTGAAGACTTGTACACTGATCACAAACAAAGAATAAAGCGGATACACAAAATTATCACCGATGACACAGACAGAAAAATTGCTGAACTCCGTAAAGAGGAACAAAAACTCAAAGACAATGTAACACGATTCTGCTACAAAAGAGGCTTAGAGTTTGAAGAAATTATGCCCGTCAATAGTAGAAATCAAGAAAAGATAAAGCAACAACTGGAAAAGGTGAAAAACGACAGAAAGCAAGTCCACGACTTTGATCTGCTGAAAATCCAAAAGAGTCTTGAGCAAGAATTAGAAGATACACTGGCTGTTGGCTTTCCTACTGGATGTGTCTGCCTGAATTTTAAAGATTTCAAAGAAAGTTCAGACTTCACTGATGAAGAAATCTGTGAGTACATACATGTACATGAACATTTACCAATTGCTACTCACATCAGTGTTGGAGATGTCGACCGAGGTCTTGTCTAAGGTCTTGGTCTCGGTCTCGGTCTCAAGACCATATTTTTCAGGTCTCTTGAAATGTTGAGGTCTTGGTCTTGTCTCTAGCACAGGTCTCGAATAGTCTTGGTCTGAGACCTTGCCGAATGATTTAAGTTGATTGTTCAATTAACCAATTTATTTGGTATAATAGTTTACAGTTTATAGCAAATTTTTCTTACATGGTTTGAACAAGTACTTATAAATTGAAATGAATGAAGCAAAATATAGGTTGGGACTTTTTTTCATGTTACAAAAGGAATCATGTTAGCACAAGTAGGAATGAAGCTGAGGGATATTTTTATTTTGCTTTTTTGCCAAAGTTTTAACAGAAAATAGGCAGAGCCCTCTTGAATTGAGGGCCCTCTCGTGCATCAATTCTTATCGAAAAAACTGTTTTAGAAAGTGTTTAATTTTTTTGTCTCGGTCTCGGTCTTGGTCTTGAACAGTAAGGTATCAAACTGCAAGATCCTGGTCTTGGAAGATGAGGTCTCGGCTCAGTCTGGGTCTCGGAATGTGAAGTCTCTCTGACTCACATACAAACAGATCAATCATCTGCATGTTTTTTAATGAAATCGTCATATTCTTTAAAATTTTGTTCAAAAATACCTACATGTACACGCACATATGTATTCTTTTCTCTATAGTCGTGTTTTTTTTCATGTTAAGCTGTTATAATCTTTAGTCAGGAAATTTTTTTTTTAAAGAAACCTTTTTTTCTTCATTCATTCATATAATATACATTAAATCTCCTTATTCACAAACTAGATCTGTTGTTTGGGAAAAAACGATACATGACCGACTCCGAGAAGGAAGAAATGATGACTATTGGAACAAGGGTGATACGAGGGAAGAACTGGCATTGGGGTGATCAGGTAGGGAAAATTTAGCTGGAGAAGCTTAAACCTTTGATCAATCCAACACAAAAACAAATAATTATTTGGAATCTGAAACATTTAGTGTTAGTTTTTAAACAACGGTCAAGTCAAGTCAAGTGCAGTCATTTACAGTCATTGGGGCACCAAATACAAAGCAAGCGCTGAATTTCTGCACTATCCGTGTAAGCGAAGAATCCCTAGTCACAACTGGAACTGGACTACGCACGCGCACAAGCAGAAATTCCCTGCTAACCTGCGAAATAAGCTGGACGTAAGCGTGAAATTCCCTGCTTCTGTATGTGCCAACTCTTTGCTTACGGTAAACAGAGCCATGAAATTAGGCCCAGATGATTAAGCAATTACTGATATTTAAACTTAAAGACCGAACTGTAAATGTAAATGTGCACGTACCAGACTTGCTTGCAATTGTTTGCTTGATCGCTTAAGGCAACAGCAGATATTGCTTTTTCTACTTGCACAAATAAAAAGGATAAAACTTGGCTAATAACAAATATGAATAAACATAGAACTACATGTTGCTTTATTTAATCTTTTAGGATGGTAACCCGCCCGGTGAAGGTGAAATTTGTCGAACCTCTGGCACGGAAGTTAACGTATACTGGGATATAGGTGACACTCATCGCTATTTACCTAGAGTTCTTGACCTTGCATAGCCCACTAGTGACAATGCATAAACTGCCTTTTAGATTTGCAAATTAGAACTTCCTCTTTTACAAAAACCATATTTCATGGTATTTAGTTTGCATAAGTATCGTTTAAATTAATGTCAAAATCTTATGAGCTTAAAGTAAGTACATTCTAAAATGACAAATAAAAATTGTCTTAAAATAAACCATAATGGTGGAAAAGCTTTTTTTTTTTTTTAAATCACCATTTGGGTTTTCCTTAGAATTAATCAAATCTTTTCTGTAGTATAATCTCAAGTCTCTAAATTATCAAAGTACTAGTGTCATAACATCAGCTTGTATTGCAAAAAGTAGACAGTCTTAGTCGTCTGTGTAAGTATCACGCATATCGAAAACAAGAAAACAACTCGAACAAAGACTATGAAATAAAATCTTTTAAAACCCTCCAACGAGGCACGTTGTCAGCACATGCCTCCATATTTTGATATTTCCATTGTCTTAACCACATCATACACACTGGTCAGCTCATCTGCCATAAGATCGTAAGCTGGACCATGCCGCACATCCTGGAGGGGGTGTCAATCAACATGGGACAGTGGTTTGGGTAGAAAGGGCAGGACAAAACTCTGCCAGCATCTTTTGTGTACAAAATCGGTTCGTAAAATATTTGTCAAAAATTGTCAAAGGTAGATGAACCAAATAAAAAATAAAAAAATTCATTAAGCAAACAAATCAGCTGAAATTGACCCATAACCTTGACATGTAAACAATACACTTAGATAAAGAAATCGCAGACAAAATGCAAAACAAACCCTTTTAACCAACAGAATAAGCTTGGAGGCATGTACTGACAATGTACCACAGTTACTTCTATCCCAATTAGGTGCCACGTTTGAGGGTTTATGTTCGATTCAATTCTTGAAGAAGAAAAAAATACCCAGTGCAAATTGTTTTAAATTAATGTTTTTTTTTACTTATATAATACAAACAAATTGGACAAATTAAGATTGAAAAAAAAAAAAACTTGGAACAAGGATGCTTATTTTAGAAACCTCATTTGCCTTTCAAAGGCAGGAATCTGCTTTCAGGCAGGAATCTGCTTTCGGGCAGGAATCTGCTTTCAGCAGATGCTTCAGGCAGAATCTGCTTTCAGGCAGGAATCTGCTTTCAGGCAGGAATCTGCTTTCAGGCAGGAATCTGCTTCAGGCAGGAATCTGCTTTCAGGCAGGAATCTGCTTCAGCAGGAATCTCTCAGGCAGGAATCTGCTTTCAGGCAGGAATCTGCTTTCAGGCAGGAATGCTTTCAGCAGAATCTGCTTTCAGGCAGGAATCTGCTTTCAGGCAGGAATCTGCTTTCAGGCAGGAATCTGCTTTCAGGCAGGAATCTGCTTTCAGGCAGGAATCTGCTTTCAGGCAGGAATCTGCTTTCAGGCAGGAATCTGCTTTCAGGCAGGAATCTGCTTTCAGGCAGGAATCTGCTTTCAGGCAGGAATCTGCTTTCAGGCAGGAATCTGCTTTCAGCAGAATCTGCTTTCAGGCAGGAATCTGCTTTCAGGCAGGAATCTGCTTTCAGGCAGGAATCTGCTTTCAGGCAGGAATCTGCTTTCAGGCAGGAATCTTGCTTCTCAGGCAGGAATCTGCTTTCAGGCAGGAATCTGCTTTCAGGCAGGAATCTGCTTTCAGGCAGGAATCTGCTTCAGGCAGGAATCTGTTCGTCAATCACTAGAGGTTTAATGACAACATGACCATCAGTTGTGCAAAATTCTTATTTTTTTCACAAGTAACCGGAAATGGAGGTCAAGTCTTATTCTCAGGTTTTCCTCATTATTTTGTTGAACTGATTTTACTTCCATATTGTTTATCACTTAATTCAACATTCCCAACAACATACATAGTTTTCATGGTCATAAAGTATGTGAAACTAAAATAAATGACCAAACAAAATCTCGCCCACGTAAAACTCTATATGGTTGGGACCACAATGGTCCCGGAAGTTCAAATACGCGCGAGACTTACACAGTCTATGGGGGTCTCTTTTTTTTAGCTTGTAAATTGTTAATACATATGGTGTCATACATTTTCATGCAGAAATGTAACGAGAAGTGCTCAATTTGTGGTCAATATTTGTTGAATTCTTTTTATTCAGGTGTTGTTTTCTTTTACTAAAATAGATTGGGCCAGCATGTAATTTTAAATTGTAGATGACAAGCAACTTTAACTCTTTTGACCAATAAGCCCATTTAATAAAATGGTGCAAATAAAACAGGTGAAGTGTAGTACAGTAATAGTCATAATAATGGCAGACACTCATCCCGATAAGTGTTGAATAACTGATCAACATTTTATTAGATGTGAATATCAAAAATCAAAGTATTTCAGTCAGCATCAGTTACTGGAAAATTGGACAATGATAGAAACAGCTGTGTTAGTCTGGTCTATAAAACGAGAAATGGTAGTGAGTAGAACTTCACCACTTCACTGATAATACAAACAACTAGACTCACTTTTGTAGCAACAACTACTGTCCCCTTCCAGGGCTTGTAATTCAAACTGGACCGCAGGCCAGAGGCCAATGATTTTTAGTGCCGGGCCAGTAAACTCATGACTGTACAAGCTTGGTGGTGTTAGGTTTTTCAATTAAATAATCATATCTTCCTGTGTAATATGTTCAATCATAATATAAAAAAATTCAAAATGTTGACTTTGAGTCTGATAAATCTCCTGACAATGACTAGAGCAAGCTAGTCAAAACGTTGAGACCAAAAAGAACTCACTCCGCGGCAGTGCAGTTAATTACGAGAAGTACCCCGATCCACAAAGCTAAAGTAGTAGCCCATGCCGATTTCCTACCTCCCGCCCAGGTAGTAGTTAATAAGCAGGACATTTTTTTTCAGAACTGAGAAGTCTCCCGAATTCCGAAAATCTACTCCGCAGTAGTAGAACAAATAGCAAGACAAGTTCTCTAAAGAACAAAATCTACACAGCAAAGTAGATATTTATACACATGGTGTTACCGCAAACCGAATATATATTGATACCTCACCATGCAATGCCTTAAAAACCATATACAAATTATATTTGCTCATAATAAAAATGAGATATAAATCTTCTCTTCTCTTGTATCAGTGCTTGTTCAAATAAAAACAGTACACATGTTAAACTGTGTAGAATGTTTTCCCTCATTAATGATTCTGGTCTTGTAAAACAATTTCTGGTCCAGTAAATATTTAGACTGACATTCCCTTTATGTCAGTCTTGTGAATTGTCCCTACAAACCTTATTGTTACAACGCAAACAGTAACTGTGATTTCTTAACACTAATGAGATCACTAATGTACTTCGGAGATAAACCATTTAGACTTTGTACGTTAAAAGGAGAATTTTAAAAACAATACAAAATTTTATGAAGTTGACGCAGAACTGAGGTTATGTGGTTATAGCTGTGTATCACACCCATTAACAAATTATGGACCCTATGTAACTTAGCAATCTGGGAATTGGGTAAGCCATATCAAAGACTGTTGCAATAATTCAGACGGTTGGTAACAAATGCATGAATTAGGGCGACTAAAAATTCCTTAGACAGATACTTACTAATACGTCTAATATTGTGAAGATGAAAGAAAGAAATGGAACAGGCCTTCGAAATATGAGTATCCATACACAAGTTTGTGTCAGACTAGGCTCCCAAATTTTTAACAGATGTACTTGGTGTGATTATCTAACCTTAATATTTACAACAGACAAGTTAAGTTTAGATAACTGATGCCTCAGTACCAATTATAAGAAATTCAGTTTTATCATCACTGATCTAGAGTCTGTCCTGGAGCATCCATGTACGAATATCTCTAATACAGTAATAAGCAAAAATTCCAAACAGCTGACCTGCCAAAGAATGAAAAGAAATCTGGTGTGAAAATATATTTGATTGATTTTCAAGAGGCTGAGAGACTTTATTTATTTATTTTATTTTATTATTATTATTATTTTTTTTGGGGGGGGGTAGTATTTTTTTGATATTTAGCATTTTAGCATTGGTTGCTGTAGGAGTTTATTTAGTGTGGTGCACCTAGCTGGTGCAAACAGCGCCCTCATAAAAATAACACATGACCAAATTTTACTATTTGTCAAGGACACACGCTTTACAATTTGATAATGCATACCGGACAATGACATACCATTGGGCCTACGTCAAACCCATATTTACAGGTACGATGTGCAAGATCTGTTCTTAGTTCATTCTCGTCTAGAACTCTGCTACTGATATTAGTACATAGTGAAGACTTCACTTGTGGTAGGTAAAAGCAATCAGTAATTGTATTCTATATATGTGAGGCAGGAAAAAACTTACTTTTTAAAAGTTCTTTCAGACTTAAAGTATTCCTTTATTCCTTTTATTATTTAAACATTGTTTGAGTGCCCCCTAGTGGTAGGTAGCCCATTCAAATTCAACCCTGTAGGATCATTCTGTTACAAGACATCGTTAGGAGAAATGTATGATCTGACTTATGGTCTGCAAATTCTTTGTTACATATTTGGTATCAATCATATACACTTTAAACCATTGAGATATATTTACTATTAGCTTTTGGCTAGAGGAATTAGCTAGTTTTTAAGTTGTTTTTCTCAAGTTTTCAAGTTGATGACCCGAAATTCCCAATTTATTAAGAATTGAATATATCAACTATTCTCCTTATTTATTACAGAATTGTCTGCGTTCATTACAAAAGATTTGCAAGTTTTTTTTATTATCGATATTTGGACATTTGACAGGATATAGCAAACACAGCCCAGAAAAGGGATTTTTGAAGAAGAAGAAAAAAATGCAAACTTTGACCTTCCGTTGCGACCAGATGTAAAGGTCATACGATTTTAGCGATAACTTTTCAAATGTCGCCCTAGTCTCGATCTATCAGATGCCCAATTATGAAAAACATAGCTGTAAAATTCAATGACATACAGTGATTAGCAAATGGTCATTTTGTTTCACTTAAACGGTGTGTAATTTGATACCCAATGACGTCACGATGACGTCATTATTACATGCACTAGGTCTAAACATGATAGACATATGAAGTTGGTGAGATGTTTGAAAGTTTGCATTAAGGCCCGGAGAAAGAATTAGTGAGAAGGTTTATTTAGAGCTTTTAAAATTATCAATTTCAGTGCAAGATACTTGAAAGGGAAGAAACTGGAAGAAAAATGGATGCTTTAACTGTGCTCAAAAATATCAGCAAAGAACTGTTGGAATGCCCCATTTGCTTCTCGCAGTGCATCAACCCCAAGACTCTGACTTGCACACACAACTTCTGCCGATTATGTCTTGAAAGATTGATGGAAGCCAATCTTACGGAAGAAAACATTAGATGTCCCATCTGCAGGAAAGAAACTACTTTACCCGTGGCAGGAATTGGCGACCTCCCCAACAGCTTTATCTTGAATAATCTCATGGAAACTATTGCCAAACAAGAGCAGCTTGTCAAGCGTCCTCATACTAAGATAAATTGTGAAGTTGCGAAGAGGAAGATGAAGCTGTCAGCTACTGCCTTGAGTGTGAGGAGTTTCTTTGTGAGATTTGTGACAATGCGCACAAACGCAGCAAGAAAACAAAAGGTCATGAAAAAGCTTCACTCTACCATCTCGGCTCTGATGATGAAAGTTTCAAAAGTAACCTTCAGCTTTTGAAGGACAAGATTTTCTACTGCCAATCTTGTTTCCTAATAATACGTGCTTCATGCATCCAGGATCACCGGCCCATGACCAGAAGTTCTTGGTTTATCACAAGCAATCGAATCAAGCAAGAACAATATTAACCAACTTGTCAAAAGCGTTGAGTACGCCTACAAAATTGTTGTGATAAAAGAAAACTTCTTGAAAGGTTACACACTGAACACAAGAAAGGATAAAGCAGAAACACAAAGTTATCACCGATGACGCAGAAAGAAAAATTGCTTGCATTCGTTTCGATGAACAAAAACTCAAAAACAAAGTGACACGATTCTGCTCCAAAAGAGGCAAAGAGTTTGAAGATATTATGGCCGTCAATAGTAGAAATAAGAAAAGATCAAGCAACAACTGGAAATGGTGAAAAACGACACAAAGCAAGTCCAGGACTTTGATCTGCTGAAAATCCAAAAGAGTCTTGTTCAAGACTTACGAGATGCACTGGCTGTTGGCAATCCAACTGGATGTGTCTGCCTGAATTTTAACAGATTTCAAAGAAAGTTCAGACTTCACTGATGACGAAATCTGTGAGTACATTGACCAATTGTTAGTCCTTACAAATAGATCAGTCATCCGCACATTTTTGAAACTAAATCATCATCTTCTTTAAAAAAACTGTTTAAAAGTAACCTACATGTTATGCACATTTATTGTTTTCTCTATAATCAATGTTTCATTTAATTTAACCAAATATGGGGTGAGAGAAATATCAAATGGTCCTCTTTGGGATTTGAACCCAAGACCCCTGACACTCCAAGGCAGATGCTCTACCAACTGAGCTATGAGGCACAGCGGTATACTCCCTCGGGTTTTCCCTAAGAACCACTTTTTCTCTCTGTGTTACATGGATGCGCAACTGGGCAAAGTAATTCAAACGCAATAATTGGTATGGTGCCTAATCACCATAGAAGTGAAATAACCAAATATGGGGTGAGAGAAAAATCAAATGGTCCTCATTTAATTTATTTATTCTGGTTGTGGAGCCAAAGACTCTCAGAAAAGTGAACTTAATCACTATACTAGCCAAGACCCCAGAAGAGAGAAGACAAATAAGGAAGTTTTGGATTTAAATGCAGGAAGAAAAAACCCAGAAAATTATTCTAGGGAAAACCCATGCCATCAGGTAGGGACTGAAAACCAAATCCACAATGTGCCCCCTGGAAGGATTCGAACCAGGGTCCTAGAATTGGAAGGCGAGGAAAATATACCACTGCCAACCCAAAAGACTTTTCCTAAAAGTTAGCTTTTATAATCTTTGGTCAATAAGAAAAAACAAACATTTCTTCATTCATATATCAAATTAAAACTCTATATTCACAAATTAGATCTGATGTTTGGGAAAAAACGAAGAATGACTGACTCTGAGAAGGAAGAAATGATGACTGTTGGCACAAGGGTGATACGAGGGAAGAACTGGCATTGGGGTGATCAGGTAGGAACTTAAACCTTTGAAAAATTAGTAAAAAAGAAAATACTTATTTGGAAAATAAATCATTTACTGTTGTGTGTAATTGAAGGTCAAATCCAGACAAATACAGTCATTTACAGTCATTGGGGCACCGCTTGCCTCCAATCTCATTGATTCTATGGTCACAATAGTCTAGATGCAAGTCTCGCATGTACTACTTCCAGAAACCTTTTTGTGAATCAAGGGGTGCTTCCACTTGCGCAAACATTGTCAACGTTTGTGCACGTTTGCCAACAATTTTGAGTGGAACAAGTTGTGCGCTGCCAACGCTGGCAAACGTTAGCAACCGTAAGCGAACGTATTTCTGAGGTGTTGGTGGGTGGTTTGAAAAATGGCGGACAGCATGAAGATAACTGAAAGGTTAGCAGACGACGTTTTTTTCTTGTAATGAAAACAATTCAAATGTTTCTTTCAGTGGAGTTGAAATAACAACTCAATAAGTTGATGTCATGATGAATAAAAGAGGACTACTAAACTAAAGCCAACGCTAAAAAAATACACTCCGGTGTGTCTCCATCTCCATTACAGTGCGCCGCCATTATTGAAGTGCGCATCAAATCGTTCCACGCGGTCGCAAACAATCACAAAACGTTAGCGCGAACGGTTGCGATCTGTTTGCGCAAAAACAGGTGACCAACCAAAATACAAAATAATGTATATTGTTTGTGACTCCACGAGTTCAACCAAAGTTCGATTGACAAATTGACCACTTGGAAGACTCTGCTTTGCTTATTTGTTTGCTTGGTCGCTTAAAAAAACTAATAGCAGATTCTGCAGTTTCTGTCTGCTGAACTGTAAAACAAGCACAAAATCACAACATCGCTGCTAAATTAGCGAGCAAGCAAACAAGCACACTGAAAGTAGAAGCAGAATCAGCAGATCGGAAAGTTTACACATGAAAGATTTACTCATTTGCTTGGTCACTTGCTCGCTGAAAGTAGCAGATAATTATGCGATTTCTCTCTGCAGAACTGTAAATGTGCCCATAAAAGACTCCCTTGCAATTGTTTGCTTGTTCACTTAAAGTAAAAGCAGAAACTACTATTTATGTCTGCAGAAATTAAAATGGATAGGCTAATAATAAATATCAACACATGTAGAACTAACTAGGAGAGGTTTAGGTGACACCATGTTAAATCTTTTTTAGTGTGTTGGTTCTGAAAAGAACCGGTGGTTAACGACTCAACGTTTCGATCAGTATGCCCTGATCTTCTTCAGGAGAATGCTGGTCTCTATTGCTGGATGCTGCTTAAGTACTGCCCAGAAGGGGATTAACTGGGAGTTGTGCTTGGCTCCGTGATGCACAAAGGCGGAAACAGGAACTGGATAAGCTTGGCTTAGCTCGGTGAAGCGTGTAGGCTGGAGCTGGGACTAAAGCTAAACTTGAACTAAAGAGTGGGTAGGGAGTGTGTGCTCACTGAACTGAATCGGTTGGTGACAAGCACTGGGGAGTGAGGGAACCTAAAGGAGACTGAGGTATAGAAGACCCAAGTCTAAGGGGTAGAGGATGTGACCTTGGATATAGGAGATCCATTAGTCGGGAAGAGTGGGAGCCAAATATCACTGATGTGGAAGCCTATGTCTTGGGGATCTGTGTTTTGCTTGAAGATCTCGATGGCCTCTCTGATCCTTCTGGGGTGCCATCTCTGGATGGGAGCGATGAGTTCTGCACAACCCCAGTCTACTTGGTGATCGGTGACGTTGGAGTGCTTGACGATGGCTGACTTCTCATAATCTCCCCTCCTTCCTTGCGCTCGATGTTCCTCAAAAGAGATTTAACATGGTGTCACTGCAAACCTAACCTAGTTATACTTCCACCATGCAAAGCTTTAAATCCTACAAATGTAGAACTAAATGTTGTTTTATTTAATCTTCTAGGATGGTGATCCGCCAGGTGAAGGTAGAATTTGTCGAGGTCGACGTCGAACAACTGAGGGAGTTTACGTGCATTGGGATGAAAGCCCTGCCCACCACACTGACCACTACAGTCGTAATGATCTTGACTTTGCATAGCCCGACAGTGACAATGTATAACCTCCACTTTTACATTTGCAAATTAGAACATCCACTGTTACAAAAACCATAATTATTTCATGGTATTCAGTTTGCATAAGTATCATTCAAATTATTCAAATTATCCGTTCAGAGAATGACAACAAAAAAAGGTTTTTTCTTTTAAAGCCAGAGAAAAACTCCTTGTGCCTCTGTCATGAATAATCGTGGTGAGATTGTGCATAAACCTGATGTGATTTCGACATTGTTTAGGGATTACTTTAACTCTGTTTTTGTTCCGGTTGATTCAGAACTTCCCGGTATTCCACCAATGTGTGAACTCCCTATTCCACCTGTGAGTGTCACATTCAGTATTGGTGATATTCAACAGATTATTGATCATTTGTCTAATGATAAATCCCCGGGACCTGACAATATCACGCCCCGGCTGTTAAAATCATGTTCGGCAATAATCTCACCTATTCTTCATGACTTGTTTTGTTTATCCTTGTCTCAAGGCAAACTTCCCACTCCTTGGAAATGGGCTAATATTACCCCCGTTTTTAAGTCCGGTGACAGAAGCTCGATTTGTAACTATCGACCCATTGCATTGACTTCGGTTGTTTGCCAAGACCATTAAATGTCATATTAATAATCATTTGCTTTTGTCATCCGAACAGCATGGGTTTGTGGAAGGGCGATCTTGTGTCACTCAGCTTCTGAATGTTACTAACAATTGGCTTACCATTCTCGATAAACCTTGTCCACCTAAAATCGATGCTGTGTTTCTCGACTTTGCCAAGGCCTTTGACGTAATGCCTCACAATATTTTACTTCACAAGTTAGCTTGTCAATATAACATTACTGGCAATATTTGGAAGTGGATTGGGTCCTTTATTTCTGGTCGTTATCAGCGGGTACTTTACAAAGGTAGCTTTTCATCTTGGCTGCCAGTATCATCCGGGATACCCCAGGGTAGTGTCTTAGGGCCGCTTTTGTTTAACTTGTTTATTAATAATCTTCCCTTATGTACTTCTTCTGATTGCCTATTGTTTGCTGACGATACATTAATATTTAGACCTATATCTTGGCAACAAGATGAATGTATATTACAGGAGGATCTTAATCAAATCCACAGGTGGTGTGTTGAAAACAAGATGAATCTTAATATCAAGAAAACTAAAGTTATGCGCGTCACTTGTTCAAGAAATCCAGGTGTTCCTATATACAATATTAATAATTCTCTCATTGATGTTGTTAGTAATTATAAATATCTGGGTGTTGTTTTAAACAGTAAAATTACCTGGAATGACCATGTGAACTATGTTGTGACTAAGGCCAACAGGATGCTGGGTTTTATATTTAGTGTTGCTAAGGACTTATCTTAGGAAGCCAAATTAGCACTTTACAAGGCCCTTGTTTTACCCATTTTAGAATATGGCCAGCCAGTGTGGTATATACATAATAATAATCTCATTGATCAAATTGAAAGTGTTAAGCGTCGTGCTACAAGAGTGATTTTTAAACAAAGAAGAATGGAAATGAACTATATCGACCGTCTGAACCTCTTAAATTGGTCCACTCTTGTGTCCCGATGCAAATTCCTTTTAATCTCTTATGTCATCAAAACATTGTATGGTTGTATTGCTTGCAAAATTGTTAAACATGGTATAATGGTTAATGGTCGACACACAGACACTGTGAGGTTCTGTCATCTCAGAGCCCGCACACAAAGACTTCACGGCTCTGCAGTAAATGCTTTTGCTTGTGAATGGGATGAGCTACCAGAACATTTGAGGTCTGGCGTGGTTTTAAATTCCTTAAATAACTGGATTCATTCCCTCCGAAGCCATCTCTGCCGACCTCACGTTAACTAATCTGTTCCCTTTGCCATGTTTTTAACAATTTTGTTTTTAACTCTCTTTTTAATTGTTTCTATTTTTTTTTTGAACGTTTTATTTATTTATTTATCAAGTTAAATTTGTTTATATTTTTATTTATTTTCTTTTTTTTTTCTTTTTTTTTTTCTCTTGCTTTGAAGCTATAAAGCTTCATTTATTCAACAACAACAAAAACACAAAAGAGTATACATCAATTCCACATTACCATGTATAAGGTCCACAAATATATCTATTATATAGAAATCTATGAGAAACACAACAATTAAAAATAAAACGGATAAGAGCATAGTTATACACAAATTAACGTGACATAATCACGTGATAATACAAAAAGAATTTAACAAATGAAATTCATTGCAGTTCTACGACTCCAATAATTATATAAAGGACTATAAGTATAAACTGCACTTCTGCTAATACACAAGGGGACAAAGCTTGAAACCAAATGCAGGAAACTCTTTAAAACCCAAAATTTAACTCACCATTATCATTATTTTCTCTTTTACTAATTTATTCATTTATTTATTTATTTATTTATTTATTTATTTATTTATTTATTTTGTATTAAGGGGCCAATTTGTCTATTTGTTTATTTATTATTATTTTGTTGACATTCATTTATTTATTTTTCATATATTTTTCTTTTTGTATATAACTCTTTTTGAAACTGATAGGGGAACCGTTTTAAACCTTTGTGTCTCTTGCCAATTTTGCAATTTTTATAAATGTTTCATTTTTGCTGGTTAAGTTTATTATTTGCCTGTTGGGAGGGGGGGGGCTATTTTGCATTTTTACTCATTCTGCGTCACTGCTTTTAATTATCTTTCTGTTGTTGTCTAATGTTCTTAATGTCTTTATAGATTTATTGTAAATAATTATAGATTTTTAATATATGGCCAGGGATATTGGAATTGAAGGCCTACAGTTTTTTGGTAAACTTTTTTAATTCCAGGCATATGTCCCTGGCTTTTGTTTTGTTTTGATTATGTTTGTATTTTGTATGTGTTTTTATGCCGAATAAATAATAATAATAATAATAATTAATGTCCAACTTCTGTAGAATGAGTAGATTCTGAAATGGCAAATGGAAATTGTCTTAAAATAAACCCCAAAAATCGAAAAAGTATTTTTTTTAAGCACCATTTTAGTTTTCTTCACAATTTATCTAATCGTTTCATTAGTACGATCTAAAATCTCTAAATTATCAAAAGTACTAGTGTCATAACATCAACTTTTATTGTAAAAAGTAGGAAGTCCTCACGGGGATCTTAAATTGCTTGTAAATTGTTTTAACACAGTGTTAACCGTTTTTATGAAATGTAAAGTAAATACTTGTTGAATTCTGTTTACTTAGGTGGTTTCTTTGTTACTGAAAATTATTAGGTGAGCGTGTTTTTTTAAATTGTGGATGACACAGAGACTTAACTTTTCTGAAATATGGGCGCATTTAACTTAAAAAAATTGGCGTCACTAAAAACAGGTGCGGTGTAGTGTAATAAAAGTGGGGAGTAAAGTTATCAAAATAACTTTTTCCCAATGCTTTGTTTTGGCTTTTTAAATATGTTGATTTCGCGGATTGGAGTTCTACCGGAAATCAATTTTGAGAATAACTGTATAAGATTTCGCGGATTGGATTACTACTGGAAATCAATTTTGATTATTTTTGTGGAAGATTTAACGGGTTGGGTTACTACCGGAAATCAATTTTTTGATAATTATTGTTTACGATTTCGCGGATTGGATTACTTCCGGAAATTAATTTTGATAATGTTTAAGTTCTCGCGGATTAAATGATACTCCCGCAGATCAGTACTGTTCTTGCAAATATATTATGACTTCGCGGTTTGGATTACTATTTGAAATCGATTTGCTAAGAGTGCCTTCAGTTTTGGAAATTCAGTTTGGTTAAATGGTTGCATTCGTGACAGACTATTCATGGTTCTAAAATCATGCAATTAATTGAGTATTTAATTTGAATCAAAGGCTGCTCAAGCCACTCAGTACAAACAAGTGTATACTTGTCGTATGTAGGTAATAAGTTGTTTTTCGTCTTACTTTTAATCTACTTTAAGTTTGGGTAGCTTCCATGTTTTATTGCTTGGCTGCTTTTGTACACTTTAGTATTTTAGATTTTAATTTGTTTATTTAAAGGTTATTTTATTGCCTAGGTTTTATAGTTTTATAGTAAGGCCCTTTGGGGTATTTACATTATTAATAATTATCATCGGCAGGCAATAATGGGCAGGCACTCATACACGACTGATATCTATCTTTCAATTTCTACATTCATGGCACAAGAACATTATTACCTTGGTCACAGGCTATTTATTTAATTCCCTATTAAAACAATCTTAGCTCACTGGGGGAGTATACAGCCTGTACTGCCAAGTATGTAGCGCATCAAGCTAAACTATTATAATTATTTATTCCTGGTAATGAAACCAAGGATGCCTCATGAGTGAACTTCATCACTGTAGCTCGCAAGCCTGAGGGAAACCTGTTAACAAGGGTGCTTGCTATGTGAACCAGAAAGCCCTACTCCACAATACAGGTTCTGGTTTCTTTAACGTGCACTACCAACTCTAATGCATGGGATCTACGGCTCAATGTCCCATCCGAAGGGCAATGCAATTGTGGTAAATAATCTTGCTCAAGGACACAAGTGCCATGACCGGGACTTGAGCCCACACTGTGCTGAACAAAAACACTAGAGCTTGAGAATCCGGTGTTCTAACTGTTCAGCCACGACTGTCAAATCACACTGACTACTATTAGTCGTAATGATCTTGACTTTGCATAGCCCGACAGTGACACTGCATAAACTACCCTTTTACATTTACAAATTAGAACATCCACTTTTACAAAAACCAAATTTCATGGAAGTTAGTTTGCATAAGTGTCATTCAAATTAATGTCCATGACATGCCAAATCAATCACAAGAACCAACTCGCCCTCACAGGTACCCATTTACTCCTGGGTGAAGCGACGCAGTTATAGTTAAGTTTCCTGCTCAAGGAAAAAAGTGTTATGAACGGGATTCGAACCCACACCCGGATGACTAAGCCACCAGGGCCTGATTTCATAGAGCTGCTTATGCAGAAAACGTTGCTTTATAATTTTCTGCTAAGCAAAATTAAACAGGAAACCAGTCACAGACCGAACGTACATGTGAAAAGGAATAGTTTCGCTGGTAGCCTTTTTCTTGTGAGCACAATCAATTTTGTGATTAGCAGCTCTATGAAATTGGGCCTAGATCTTGAGTCAGGTTAGCCATGGCATGCTATGTGTTGACAAATAAGTGACTATTAGCTCAAAGAGAGGGATATAACAAAATTATTCAGGAATACAGCTGCATGGGAGTCTTGGCTGTTAATTTTTGTATACAGAGGTTTGACACATCATCAGTAAACAATGTTTTTGACCCTGGTGTCAAGTGGACTTTTTGTTGTTGAGAAACTGGAGGGATTAGAAAAAATATGAGGACAAAAACTGATATCGGAGGGAACAAATATTGATAAATTACAGGGCTGTAACTTGGCTTCATAATGAGAAAGGGTATAACACTATTATCTATTTTTGTGAATGTAAATAAAATGTGCCTAAATTTGAAATAATTTTAGGATTTTAAAACAATTTCTCGCTGATCTATTACTATGATAATGAAATTAGCATTTTATTACGTTGGGATTATCAAAAATCAAAGTATTTCAGTCAGCATCAGCTACTGCTACTGGAGCATCAGCTACTGGAAAATTAGACAATGATAGAAACAGCCGTGTTGTCTGATCGATAAAACGAGAAATGGTAGTGGGTAGAACTTCACCACTTCACTGATAATACAAACAACTAGACACGCTTTTGTAGCAACAACTACTGTCCCCTTCCAGGGCTTGTAATTCAAACTGGACCGCAGGCCAGAGGCCAGTGATTTTAGTGCCGGGCCAGTAAACTCATGACTGTACAAGCTTGGTGGTGTTAGGTTTTTCAATTAAATAATCATATCTTCCTGTGTAATATGTTTAATCATAATATAAAAAAATTCAAAATGTTGACTTTGAGTCTGATAAATATCTCTTTATTCTGTCGACTACGAAAGTATACTTGCTCATAATAAAATTCAATTGTTTTGTACTTTTTGTTTATTTGTTTATTTATTATTTTTTTGTTGGTACTTCTCCTTCCTCCAATTTGTTTAGTAACAAAGACACCTCTGCAAAGCTTCTATGACCTTCGCAGTTCACAAATAAACGGAACACAACTAGTAGACAGAAACGTTATTATCACATAATGATGAGGTCATTGGGTTTTGAATACATTCATTCAAGTTTTACCAGTTAAAGCATGTACAACGAGTCTCGTGTACACACAAACATTTTGCCAAATAAATTCAAAATATTATCCCAAAGATTATCGGTTGCAGCGATGAGACCCAACTTCATGACTGAAGACCCTTTTACTGGTCGAATTCAATCAAATTAGCTTGAAATCTGATTTCTACCAGTTTGACGTGTTACTATAGAAACAACAATTTTTCTACCAGTGTGTAACCCAGGCACTCGTTCAATATGCTAATTAGATCTGAGACATTTACCGAGCACTGTGTGTAATAGTCCACGATCTACGGTCAATTATTAGTATTTTCTGTGGAGGGTGTATACTTTTAATAATTTAAATAATCCATAAAAACATAATGCAAGTCTTATGATGACCATTCAACTGGCTGACATAAATTATGAAAATCATATAGTCACACCCATTTTCACAGGTACGATGTACATTTTTTAACCGTTTCATTTTCGTCTCATATCTACTGTTGCTTTTACATAGCGATCACTGGTAGATGGAAACTCTCATTACAGTCATCACAGTATAAGTATTTTATGTGTTCTTCAGATCCAAACTTACAGAATTTGCTGTGTTCATCACACAGGACTTGTAACAATTTTTAAAAAAGTCTGCTACAGAAATTGTTGACATTTTGGCAGTGAAAAAGCCAACGTTTGAGAAAGATCTTCATAATCAGAGCAAAAGCCAATACTTGTGATACAAGGGAATAAAAATGGATGAAGTTAGCGCTGTAACTGTGTTAGATAATATCAGCAAAGCACAGTTGGAATGCCCCATTTGCTACTCGCAGTACATCAACCCCAAGACTCTGACTTGCGCACACAACTTCTGCCAAAGATGTCTTGAAGGAATAATGGAAGCCCATCCTATGAAAGAAAACATCATATGTCCCATCTGCAGAAAAGAAACGACTTTACCTGAGTCAGGAATTGGTGACCTCCCCAACAGTTTTTCCTTAATTAGCCTCATGGAAACCATTGCAGAGCAAGAACAGTTTGTCAAGCGTCTTCAGACTAAGATAAATTGTGAAGATTGCGATGAGGAAGATGAAGCTGTCAGCTACTGCCTTGAGTGTAAGGAGTTTCTTTGTGAGATTTGTGACAATGCGCACAAACGCAGCAAGAAAACAAAAGGTCATGAAGATGCCTCAATCGACCATCTACGCTCTGGTAAAGCAAGTTTAAAAAGTAACCTTCAGCTTTTGAAGAAAGTACAAAAATGTGAAAAGCACACCAACCTGGACAAGGTTTTCTACTGCCAATCTTGTTTCCTAATGATATGTGCTTCATGCATCCAGGATCACCGGCCCCATGACCACAGAGTCCTTGGTTTATCACAAGCAATGGAACTAAGCAAGAACAATATTACCGACCTTGTTCGAAGGGTTGAGTACAGCCTAAAAAGGTTTTCTGATAAACGAAAACTTCTTGAAGAGTTGTACACTGATCACAAACAAAGAATAAAACAGAAACACAAAATTATCACCGATGACACAGACAGAAAAATTGCTGAACTCCGTAAAGAGGAGCAAAAACTCAAAGACAATGTAACACGATTCTGCTACAAAAGAGGCTTAGAGTTTGAAGAAATTATGCCCGTCAATAGTAGAAAGGAAGAAAAGATAAAGCAACAACTGGAAAAGGTGAAAAACGACAGAAAGCAAGTCCACGACTTTGATCTGCTGAAAATCCAAAAGAGTCTTGAGCAAGAATTAGAAGATACACTGGCTGTTGGCTTTCCTACTGGATGTGTCTGCCTGAATTTTAAAGATTTCAAAGAAAGTTCAGACTTCACTGATGAAGAAATCTGTGAGTACATACATGTACATGAACATTTACCAATTGCTACTCACATCAGTGTTGGAGATGTCGACCGAGGTCTTGTCTAAGGTCTTGGTCTCGGTCTCGGTCTCAAGACCATATTTTTCAGGTCTCTTGAAATGTTGAGGTCTTGGTCTTGTCTCTAGCACAGGTCTCGAATAGTCTTGGTCTGAGACCTTGCCGAATGATTTAAGTTGATTGTTCAATTAACCAATTTATTTGGTATAATAGTTTACAGTTTATGCAAATTTTTCTTACATGGTTTGAACAAGTACTTATAAATTGAAATGAATGAAGCAAAATATAGGTTGGGACTTTTTTTTCATGTTACAAAAGGAATCATGTTAGCACAAGTAGGAATGAAGCTGAGGGATATTTTTATTTTGCTTTTTTGCCAAAGTTTTAACAGAAAATAGGCAGAGCCCTCTTGAATTGAGGGCCCTCTCGTGCATCAATTCTTATCGAAAAAACTGTTTTAGAAAGTGTTTAATTTTTTTGTCTCGGTCTCGGTCTTGGTCTTGAACAGTAAGGTATCAAACTGCAAGATCCTGGTCTTGGAAGATGAGGTCTCGGCTCAGTCTGGGTCTCGGAATGTGAAGTCTCTCTGACTCACATACAAACAGATCAATCATCTGCATGTTTTTTAATGAAATCGTCATATTCTTTAAAATTTTGTTCAAAAATACCTACATGTACACGCACATATGTATTCTTTTCTCTATAGTCGTGTTTTTTTTCATGTTAAGCTGTTATAATCTTTAGTCAGGAAATTTTTTTTTTAAAGAAACCTTTTTTTCTTCATTCATTCATATAATATACATTAAATCTCCTTATTCACAAACTAGATCTGTTGTTTGGGAAAAAACGATACATGACCGACTCCGAGAAGGGAGAAATGATGACTATTGGAACAAGGGTGATACGAGGGAAGAACTGGCATTGGGGTGATCAGGTAGGGAAAATTTAGCTGGAGAAGCTTAAACCTTTGATCAATCCAACACAAAAACAAATAATTATTTGGAATCTGAAACATTTAGTGTTAGTTTTTAAACAACGGTCAAGTCAAGTCAAGTGCAGTCATTTACAGTCATTGGGGCACCAAATACAAAGCAAGCGCTGAATTTCTGCACTATCCGTGTAAGCGAAGAATCCCTAGTCACAACTGGAACTGGACTGCGCACGCGCACAAGCAGAAATTCCCTGCTAACCTGCGAAATAAGCTGGACGTAAGCGTGAAATTCCCTGCTTCTGTATGTGCCAACTCTTTGCTTACGGTAAACAGAGCCATGAAATTAGGCCCAGATGATTAAGCAATTACTGATATTTAAACTTCTGACTGCAGAACTGTAAATGTGCACGTACCAGACTTGCTTGCAATTGTTTGCTTGATCGCTTAAGGCAACAGCAGATATTGCTTTTTCTACTTGCACAAATAAAAAGGATAAAACTTGGCTAATAACAAATATGAATAAACATAGAACTACATGTTGCTTTATTTAATCTTTTAGGATGGTAACCCGCCCGGTGAAGGTGAAATTTGTCGAACCTCTGGCACGGAAGTTAACGTATACTGGGATATAGGTGACACTCATCGCTATTTACCTAGAGTTCTTGACCTTGCATAGCCCACTAGTGACAATGCATAAACTGCCTTTTAGATTTGCAAATTAGAACTTCCTCTTTTACAAAAACCATATTTCGTGGTATTTAGTTTGCATAAGTATCGTTTAAATTAATGTCAAAATCTTATGAGCTTAAAGTAAGTACATTCTAAAATGACAAATAAAAATTGTCTTAAAATAAACCATAATGGTGGAAAAGCTTCTTTTTTTCCTTAGAATTAATCAAATCTTTTCTGTAGTATAATCTCAAGTCTCTAAATTATCAAAGTACTAGTGTCATAACATCAGCTTGTATTGCAAAAAGTAGACAGTCTTAGTCGTCTGTGTAAGTATCACGCATATCGAAAACAAGAAAACAACTCGAACAAAGACTTTGAAATAAAATCTTTTAAAACCCTCCAACGAGGCACGTTGTCAGCACATGCCTCCATATTTTGATATTTCCATTGTCTTAACCACATCATACACACTGGTCAGCTCATCTGCCATAAGATCGTAAGCTGGACCATGCCGCACATCCTGGAGGGGGTGTCAATCAACATGGGACAGTGGTTTGGGTAGAAAGGGCAGGACAAAACTCTGCCAGCATCTTTTGTGTACAAAATCGGTTCGTAAAATATTTGTCAAAAATTGTCAAAGGTAGATGAACCAAATAAAATTTTAAAAAAATTCATTAAGCAAACAAATCGGCTGAAATTTACCCATAACCTTGACATGTAAACAATACACTTAGATAAAGAAATCGCAGACAAAATGCAAAACAAACCCTTTTAACCAACAGAATAAGCTTGGAGGCATGTACTGACAATGTACCACAGTTACTTCTATCCCAATTAGGTGCCACGTTTGAGGGTTTATGTTCGATTCAATTCTTGAAGAAGAAAAAAATACCCAGTGCAAATTGTTTTAAATTAATGTTTTTTTTTACTTATATAATACAAACAAATTGGACAAATTAAGATTGAAAATTTTTTTTAAAACTTGGAACAAGGATGCTTATTTTTAGAAACCTCATTTGCCTTTCAGGCAGGAATCTGCTTTCAGGCAGGAATCTGCTTTCAGGCAGGAATCTGCTTTCAGGCAGGAATCTGCTTTCAGGCAGGAATCTGCTTTCAGGCAGGAATCTGCTTTCAGGCAGGAATCTGCTTTCAGGCAGGAATCTGCTTTCAGGCAGGAATCTGCTTTCAGGCAGGAATCTGCTTTCAGGCAGGAATCTGCTTTCAGGCAGGAATCTGCTTTCAGGCAGGAATCTGCTTTCAGGCAGGAATCTGCTTTCAGGCAGGAATCTGCTTTCAGGCAGGAATCTGCTTTCAGGCAGGAATCTGCTTTCAGGCAGGAATCTGCTTTCAGGCAGGAATCTGCTTTCAGGCAGGAATCTGCTTTCAGGCAGGAATCTGCTTTCAGGCAGGAATCTGCTTTCAGGCAGGAATCTGCTTTCAGGCAGGAATCTGCTTTCAGGCAGGAATCTGCTTTCAGGCAGGAATCTGCTTTCAGGCAGGAATCTGCTTTCAGGCAGGAATCTGCTTTCAGGCAGGAATCTGCTTTCAGGCAGGAATCTGCTTTCAGGCAGGAATCTGCTTTCAGGCAGGAATCTGCTTTCAGGCAGGAATCTGCTTTCAGGCAGGAATCTGCTTTCAGGCAGGAATCTGCTTTCAGGCAGGAATCTGCTTTCAGGCAGGAATCTGCTTTCAGGCAGGAATCTGCTTTCAGGCAGGAATCTGCCTTCAGGCAGGAATCTGCTTTCAGGCAGGAATCTGCTTTCAGGCAGGAATCTGCTTTCAGGCAGGAATCTGCTTTCAGGCAGGAATCTGCTTTCAGGCAGGAATCTGCCTTCAGGCAGGAATCTGCTTTCAGGCAGGAATCTGCTTTCAGGCAGGAATCTGCTTTCAGGCAGGAATCTGCTTTCAGGCAGGAATCTGCTTTCAGGCAGGAATCTGTTCGTCAATCACAAGAGGTTTAATGACAACATGACCATCAGTTGTGCAAAATTCTTATTTTTTTCACAAGTAACCGGAAATGGAGGTCAAGTCTTATTCTCAGGTTTTCCTCATTATTTTGTTGAACTGATTTTACTTCCATATTGTTTATCACTTAGTATAACATTCCCAACAACATACATAGTTTTCATGGTGATAAACTACATGAAACTAAAATAATTGACAAAACAAAATCCAGCCCACGTTAAACTCCATAAGGTTGGGACCACAATGGTCCCGGAAGTTCAAATACGCGCGAGACTTGCACAGTCTATGGGGGTCTTTTGTTTTTAGCTTGTAAATTGTTAATAAATCGTGTTAATTATTTTCATGAAATGTAACGAGAAGTGCTCAATTTGTGGTAAATATTTGTTGAATTCTTTTTATTCAGGTGTTGTTTTCTTTTACTAAAATAGATTGGGCCAGCATGTAATTTTAAATTGTAGATGACAAGCAACTTTAACTCTTTTGACCAATAAGCCCATTTAATAAAATGGTGCAAATAAAACAGGTGAAGTGTAGTACAGTAATAGTCATAATAATGGCAGACACTCATCCCGATAAGTGTTGAATAACTGATCAACATTTTATTAGATGTGAATATCAAAAATCAAAGTATTTCAGTCAGCATCAGTTACTGGAAAATTGGACAATGATAGAAACAGCTGTGTTAGTCTGGTCTATAAAACGAGAAATGGTAGTGAGTAGAACTTCACCACTTCACTGATAATACAAACAACTAGACTCACTTTTGTAGCAACAACTACTGTCCCCTTCCAGGGCTTGTAATTCAAACTGGACCGCAGGCCAGAGGCCAATGATTTTTAGTGCCGGGCCAGTAAACTCATGACTGTACAAGCTTGGTGGTGTTAGGTTTTTCAATTAAATAATCATATCTTCCTGTGTAATATGTTCAATCATAATATAAAAAAATTCAAAATGTTGACTTTGAGTCTGATAAATCTCCTGACAATGACTAGAGCAAGCTAGTCAAAACGTTGAGACCAAAAAGAACTCACTCCGCGGCAGTGCAGTTAATTACGAGAAGTACCCCGATCCACAAAGCTAAAGTAGTAGCCCATGCCGATTTCCTACCTCCCGCCCAGGTAGTAGTTAATAAGCAGGACATTTTTTTTTCAGAACTGAGAAGTCTCCCGAATTCCGAAAATCTACTCCGCAGTAGTAGAACAAATAGCAAGACAAGTTCTCTAAAGAACAAAATCTACACAGCAAAGTAGATATTTATTACACATGGTGTTACCGCAAACCGAATATATATTGATACCTCACCATGCAATGCCTTAAAAACCATATACAAATTATATTTGCTCATAATAAAAATGAGATATAAATCTTCTCTTCTCTTGTATCAGTGCTTGTTCAAATAAAAACAGTACACATGTTAAACTGTGTAGAATGTTTTCCCTCATTAATGATTCTGGTCTTGTAAAACAATTTCTGGTCCAGTAAATATTTAGACTGACATTCCCTTTATGTCAGTCTTGTGAATTGTCCCTACAAACCTTATTGTTACAACGCAAACAGTAACTGTGATTTCTTAACACTAATGAGATCACTAATGTACTTCGGAGATAAACCATTTAGACTTTGTACGTTAAAATGAGAATTTTAAAAACAATACAAAATTTTATGAAGTTGACGCAGAACTGAGGTTATGTGGTTATAGCTGTGTATCACACCCATTAACAAATTATGGACCCTATGTAACTTAGCAATCTGGGAATTGGGTAAGCCATATCAAAGACTGTTGCAATAATTCAGACGGTTGGTAACAAATGCATGAATTAGGGCGACTAAAAATTCCTTAGACAGATACTTACTAATACGTCTAATATTGTGAAGATGAAAGAAAGAAATGGAACAGGCCTTCGAAATATGAGTATCCATACACAAGTTTGTGTCAGACTAGGCTCCCAAATTTTTAACAGATGTACTTGGTGTGATTATCTAACCTTAATATTTACAACAGACAAGTTAAGTTTAGATAACTGATGCCTCAGTACCAATTATAAGAAATTCAGTTTTATCATCACTGATCTAGAGTCTGTCCTGGAGCATCCATGTACGAATATCTCTAATACAGTAATAAGCAAAAATTCCAAACAGCTGACCTGCCAAAGAATGAAAAGAAATCTGGTGTGAAAATATATTTGATTGATTTTCAAGAGGCTGAGAGACTTTATTTATTTATTTTATTTTATTATTATTATTATTTTTTTGGGGGGGTAGTATTTTTTTGATATTTAGCATTTTAGCATTGGTTGCTGTAGGAGTTTATTTAGTGTGGTGCACCTAGCTGGTGCAAACAGCGCCCTCATAAAAATAACACATGACCAATTTTACTATTTGTCAAGGACACACGCTTTACAATTTGATAATGCATACCGGACAATGACATACCATTGGGCCTACGTCAAACCCATATTTACAGGTACGATGTGCAAGATCTGTTCTTAGTTCATTCTCGTCTAGAACTCTGCTACTGATATTAGTACATAGTGAAGACTTCACTTGTGGTAGGTAAAAGCAATCAGTAATTGTATTCTATAGGCAGGAAAAAACTTACTTTTTAAAAGTTCTTTCAGACTTAAAGTATTCCTTTATTCCTTTTATTATTTAAACATTGTTTGAGTGCCCCCTAGTGGTAGGTAGCCCATTCAAATTCAACCCTGTAGGATCATTCTGTTACAAGACATCGTTAGGAGAAATGTATGATCTGACTTATGGTCTGCAAATTCTTTGTTACATATTTGGTATCAATCATATACACTTTAAACCATTGAGATATATTTACTATTAGCTTTTGGCTAGAGGAATTAGCTAGTTTTTAAGTTGTTTTTCTCAAGTTTTCAAGTTGATGACCCGAAATTCCCAATTTATTAAGAATTGAATATATCAACTATTCTCCTTATTTATTACAGAATTGTCTGTGTTCATTACAAAAGATTTGCAAGTTTTTTTTATTATCGATATTTGGACATTTGACAGGATATAGCAAACACAGCCCAGAAAAGGGATTTTTGAAGAAGAAGAAAAAAATGCAAACTTTGACCTTCCGTTGCGACCAGATGTAAAGGTCATACGATTTTAGCGATAACTTTTCAAATGTCGCCCTAGTCTCGATCTATCAGATGCCCAATTATGAAAAACATAGCTGTAAAATTCAATGACATACAGTGATTAGCAAATGGTCATTTTGTTTCACTTAAACGGTGTGTAATTTGATACCCAATGACGTCACGATGACGTCATTATTACATGCACTAGGTCTAAACATGATAGACATATGAAGTTGGTGAGATGTTTGAAAGTTTGCATTAAGG
Source organism: Pycnopodia helianthoides (assembly GCA_032158295.1). Taxonomy (NCBI): domain Eukaryota; kingdom Metazoa; phylum Echinodermata; class Asteroidea; order Forcipulatida; family Asteriidae; genus Pycnopodia; species Pycnopodia helianthoides. The sequence continues at coordinate 4,135,745 of CM063248.1, read as the reverse complement.
CCCGGAGAAAGAATTAGTGAGAAGGTTTATTTAGAGCTTTTAAAATTATCAATTTCAGTGCAAGATACTTGAAAGGGAAGAAACTGGAAGAAAAATGGATGCTTTAACTGTGCTCAAAAATATCAGCAAAGAACTGTTGGAATGCCCCATTTGCTTCTCGCAGTGCATCAACCCCAAGACTCTGACTTGCACACACAACTTCTGCCGATTATGTCTTGAAAGATTGATGGAAGCCAATCTTACGGAAGAAAACATTACATGTCCCATCTGCAGGAAAGAAACTACTTTACCCGTGGCAGGAATTGGCGACCTCCCCAACAGCTTTATCTTGAATAATCTCATGGAAACTATTGCCAAACAAGAGCAGCTTGTCAAGCGTCCTCATACTAAGATAAATTGTGAAGTTTGCGAAGAGGAAGATGAAGCTGTCAGCTACTGCCTTGAGTGTGAGGAGTTTCTTTGTGAGATTTGTGACAATGCGCACAAACGCAGCAAGAAAACAAAAGGTCATGAAAAAGCTTCACTCTACCATCTCGGCTCTGATGATGAAAGTTTCAAAAGTAACCTTCAGCTTTTGAAGGACAAGATTTTCTACTGCCAATCTTGTTTCCTAATAATACGTGCTTCATGCATCCAGGATCACCGGCCCCATGACCAAGAAGTTCTTGGTTTATCACAAGCAATCGAATCAAGCAAGAACAATATTAACCAACTTGTCAAAAGCGTTGAGTACCGCCTACAAAATTGTTGTGATAAAAGAAAACTTCTTGAAAGGTTACACACTGAACACAAAGAAAGGATAAAGCAGAAACACAAAGTTATCACCCATGACGCAGAAAGAAAAATTGCCTGCATTCGTTTCGATGAACAAAAACTCAAAAACAAAGTGACACGATTCTGCTCCAAAAGAGGCAAAGAGTTTGAAGATATTATGGCCGTCAATAGTAGAAATCAAGAAAAGATCAAGCAACAACTGGAAATGGTGAAAAACGACACAAAGCAAGTCCAGGACTTTGATCTGCTGAAAATCCAAAAGAGTCTTGTTCAAGACTTACGAGATGCACTGGCTGTTGGCAATCCAACTGGATGTGTCTGCCTGAATTTTACAGATTTCAAAGAAAGTTCAGACTTCACTGATGACGAAATCTGTGAGTACATTGACCAATTGTTAGTCACTTACAAATAGATCAGTCATCCGCACATTTTTGAAACTAAATCATCATCTTCTTTAAAAAAACTGTTTAAAAGTAACCTACATGTTATGCACATTTATTGTTTTCTCTATAATCAATGTTTCATTTAATTTAACCAAATATGGGGTGAGAGAAATATCAAATGGTCCTCTTTGGGATTTGAACCCAAGACCCCTGACACTCAAGGCAGATGCTCTACCAACTGAGCTATGAGGCACAGCGGTACACTCCCTCGGGTTTTCCCTAAGAACCACTTTTTCTCTCGGTGTTACATGGATGCGCAACTGGGCAAAGTAATTCAAACACAATAATTGGTATGGTGCCTAATCACCATAGAAGTGAAATAACCAAATATGGGGTGAGAGAAAAATCAAATGGTCCTCATTTAATTTATTAATTCTGGTTGTGGAGCCAAAGACTCTCAGAAAAGTGAACTTAATCACTATACTAGCCAAGACCCCAGAAGAGAGAAGACAAATAAGGAAGTTTTGGATTTAAATGCAGGAAGAAAAAACCCAGAGAATTATTCTAGGGAAAACCCATGCCATCAGGTAGGGACTGAAAACCAAATCCACAATGTGCCCCCTGGAAGGATTCGAACCAGGGTCCTAGAATTGGAAGGCGAGGAAAATATACCACTGCCAACCCAAAAGACTTTTCCTAAAAGTTAGCTTTTATAATCTTTGGTCAATAAGAAAAAACAAACATTTCTTCATTCATATATCAAATTAAAACTCTATATTCACAAATTAGATCTGATGTTTGGGAAAAAACGAAGAATGACTGACTCTGAGAAGGAAGAAATGATGACTGTTGGCACAAGGGTGATACGAGGGAAGAACTGGCATTGGGGTGATCAGGTAGGAACTTAAACCTTTGAAAAATTAGTAAAAAAGAAAATACTTATTTGGAAAATAAATCATTTACTGTTGTGTGTAATTGAAGGTCAAATCCAGACAAATACAGTCATTTACAGTCATTGGGGCACCGCTTGCCTCCAATCTCATTGATTCTATGGTCACAATAGTCTAGATGCAAGTCTCGCATGTACTACTTCCAGAAACCTTTTTGTGAATCAAGGGGTGCGTTCCACTTGCGCAAACATTGTCAACGTTTGTGCACGTTTGCCAACAATTTTGAGTGGAACAAGTTGTGCGCTGCCAACGCTGGCAAACGTTAGCAACCGTAAGCGAACGTATTTCTGAGGTGTTGGTGGGTGGTTTGAAAAATGGCGGACAGCATGAAGATAACTGAAAGGTTAGCAGACGACGTTTTTTTCTTGTAATGAAAACAATTCAAATGTTTCTTTCAGTGGAGTTGAAATAACAACTCAATAAGTTGATGTCATGATGAATAAAAGAGGACTACTAAACTAAAGCCAACGCTAAAAAAATACACTCCGGTGTGTCTCCATCTCCATTACAGTGCGCCGCCATTATTGAAGTGCGCATCAAATCGTTCCACGCGGTCGCAAACAATCACAAAACGTTAGCGCGAACGGTTGCGATCTGTTTGCGCAAAAACAGGTGACCAACCAAAATACAAAATAATGTATATTGTTTGTGACTCCACGAGTTCAACCAAAGTTCGATTGACAAATTGACCACTTGGAAGACTCTGCTTTGCTTATTTGTTTGCTTGGTAGCTTAAAAAAACTAATAGCAGATTCTGCAGTTTCTGTCTGCTGAACTGTAAAACAAGCACAAAATCACAACATCGCTGCTAAATTAGCGAGCAAGCAAACAAGCACACTGAAAGTAGAAGCAGAATCAGCAGATCGGAAAGTTTACACATGAAAGATTTACTCATTTGCTTGGTCACTTGCTCGCTGAAAGTAGCAGATAATTATGCGATTTCTCTCTGCAGAACTGTAAATGTGCCCATAAAAGACTCCCTTGCAATTGTTTGCTTGTTCACTTAAAGTAAAAGCAGAAACTACTATTTATGTCTGCAGAAATAAAATGGATAGGCTAATAATAAATATCAACACATGTAGAACTAACTAGGAGAGGTTTGCGGTGACACCATGTTAAATCTTTTTTAGTGGTGTTGGTTCTGAAAAGAACCGGTGGTTAACGACTCAACGTTTCGATCAGTATGCCCTGATCTTCTTCAGGAGAATGCTGGTCTCTAATGCTGGATGCTGCTTAAGTACTGCCCAGAAGGGGATTAACTGGGAGTTGTGCTTGGCTCCGTGATGCACGAAGGCGGAAACAGGAACTGGATAAGCTTGGCTTAGCTCGGTGAAGCGTGTAGGCTGGAGCTGGGACTAAAGCTAAACTTGAACCTAAAGGAGTGGGTAGGGAGTGTGTGCTCACTGAACTGAATCGGTTGGTGACAAGCACTGGGGAGTGAGGGAACCTAAAGGAGACTCAGGGTATAGAAGACCCAAGTCTAAGGGGTAGAGGATGTGACCTTGGATATAGGAGATCCATTAGTCGGGAAGAGTGGGAGCCAAATATCACTGATGTGGAAGCCTATGTCTTGGGGAACTGTGTTTTGCTTGAAGATCTCGATGGCCTCTCTGATCCTTCTGGGGTGCCATCTCTGGATGGGAGCGATGAGTTCTGCACAACCCCAGTCTACTTGGTGATCGGTGACGTTGGAGTGCTTGACGATTGCCGACTTCTCATAATCTCCCCTCCTTCCTTGCGCTCGATGTTCCTCAAAAGAGATTTAACATGGTGTCACTGCAAACCTAACCTAGTTATACTTCCACCATGCAAAGCTTTAAATCCTACAAATGTAGAACTAAATGTTGTTTTATTTAATCTTCTAGGATGGTGATCCGCCAGGTGAAGGTAGAATTTGTCGAGGTCGACGTCGAACAACTGAGGGAGTTTACGTGCATTGGGATGAAAGCCCTGCCCACCACACTGACCACTACAGTCGTAATGATCTTGACTTTGCATAGCCCGACAGTGACAATGTATAACCTCCACTTTTACATTTGCAAATTAGAACATCCACTGTTACAAAAACCATAATTATTTCATGGTATTCAGTTTGCATAAGTATCATTCAAATTATTCAAATTATCCGTTCAGAGAATGACAACAAAAAAAGATTTTTTCTTTTAAAGCCAGAGAAAAACTCCTTGTGCCTCTGTCATGAATAATCGTGGTGAGATTGTGCATAAACCTGATGTGATTTCGACATTGTTTAGGGATTACTTTAACTCTGTTTTTGTTCCGCTTGATTCAGAACTTCCCGGTATTCCACCAATGTGTGAACTCCCTATTCCACCTGTGAGTGTCACATTCAGTATTGGTGATATTCAACAGATTATTGATCATTTGTCTAATGATAAATCCCCGGGACCTGACAATATCACGCCCCGGCTGTTAAAATCATGTTCGGCAATAATCTCACCTATTCTTCATGACTTGTTTTGTTTATCCTTGTCTCAAGGCAAACTTCCCACTCCTTGGAAATGGGCTAATATTACCCCCGTTTTTAAGTCCGGTGACAGAAGCTCGATTTGTAACTATCGACCCATTGCATTGACTTCGGTTGTTTGTAAAGTCATGGAATCGATTATTGCCAAGACCATTAAATGTCATATTAATAATCATTTGCTTTTGTCATCCGAACAGCATGGGTTTGTGGAAGGGCGATCTTGTGTCACTCAGCTTCTGAATGTTACTAACAATTGGCTTACCATTCTCGATAAACCTTGTCCACCTAAAATCGATGCTGTGTTTCTCGACTTTGCCAAGGCCTTTGACGTAATGCCTCACAATATTTTACTTCACAAGTTAGCTTGTCAATATAACATTACTGGCAATATTTGGAAGTGGATTGGGTCCTTTATTTCTGGTCGTTATCAGCGGTTACTTTACAAAGGTAGCTTTTCATCTTGGCTGCCAGTATCATCCGGGATACCCCAGGGTAGTGTCTTAGGGCCGCTTTTGTTTAACTTGTTTATTAATAATCTTCCCTTATGTACTTCTTCTGATTGCCTATTGTTTGCTGACGATACATTAATATTTAGACCTATATCTTGGCAACAAGATGAATGTATATTACAGGAGGATCTTAATCAAATCCACAGGTGGTGTGTTGAAAACAAGATGAATCTTAATATCAAGAAAACTAAAGTTATGCGCGTCACTTGTTCAAGAAATCCAGGTGTTCCTATATACAATATTAATAATTCTCTCATTGATGTTGTTAGTAATTATAAATATCTGGGTGTTGTTTTAAACAGTAAAATTACCTGGAATGACCATGTGAACTATGTTGTGACTAAGGCCAACAGGATGCTGGGTTTTATATTTAGTGTTGCTAAGGACTTATCTTAGGAAGCCAAATTAGCACTTTACAAGGCCCTTGTTTTACCCATTTTAGAATATGGCCAGCCAGTGTGGTATTTACATAATAATAATCTCAATGATCAAATTGAAAGTGTTCAGCGTCGTGCTACAAGAGTGATTTTTAAACAAAGAAGAATGGAAATGAACTATATCGACCGTCTGAACCTCTTAAATTGGTCCACTCTTGTGTCCCGACGCAAATTCCTTTTAATCTCTTATGTCATCAAAACATTGTATGGTTGTATTGCTTGCAAAATTGTTAAACATGGTATAATGGTTAATGGTCGACACACAGACACTGTGAGGTTCTGTCATCTCAGAGCCCGTACACAAAGACTTCACGGCTCTGCAGTAAATGCTTTTGCTTGTGAATTGGATGAGCTACCAGAACATTTGAGGTCTGGCGTGGTTTTAAATTCCTTAAATAACTGGATTCATTCCCTCCGAAGCCATCTCTGCCGACCTCACGTTAACTAATCTGTTCCCTTTGCCATGTTTTTAACAATTTTGTTTTTAACTCTCTTTTTAATTGTTTCTATTTTTTTTTTGAACGTTTTATTTATTTATTTATCAAGTTAAATTTGTTTATATTTTTATTTATTTTCTCTTTTTTTTTTTTTTTTTTTCTTGCTTTGAAGCTATAAAGCTTCATTTATTCAACAACAACAAAAACACAAAAGAGTATACATCAATTCCACATTACCATGTATAAGGTCCACAAATATATCTATTATATAGAAATCTATGAGAAACACAACAATTAAAAATAAAACGGATAAGAGCATAGTTATACACAAATTAACGTGACATAATCACGTGATGATACAAAAGAATTTAACAAATGAAATTCATTGCAGTTCTACGACTCCAATAATTATATAAAGGACTATAAGTATAAACTGCACTTCTGCTAATACACAAGGGGACAAAGCTTGAAACCAAATGCAGGAAACTCTTTAAAACCCAAAATTTAACTCACCATTATCATTATTTCTCTTTACTAATTTATTCATTTATTTATTTATTTATTTATTTATTTATTTATTTATTTATTTTGTATTAAGGGGCCAATTTGTCTATTTGTTTATTTATTATTATTTTGTTGACATTCATTTATTTATTTTTCATATATTTTTCTTTTTGTATATAACTCTTTTTGAAACTGATAGGGGAACCGTTTTAAACCTTTGTGTCTCTTGCCAATTTTGCAATTTTTATAAATGTTTCATTTTTGCTGGTTAAGTTTATTATTTGCCTGTTGGGAGGGGGGGGGCTATTTTGCATTTTTACTCATTCTGCGTCACTGCTTTTAATTATCTTTCTGTTGTTGTCTAATGTTCTTAATGTCTTTATAGATTTATTGTAAATAATTATAGATTTTTAATATATGGCCAGGGATATTGGAATTGAAGGCCTACAGTTTTTTGGTAAACTTTTTTAATTCCAGGCATATGTCCCTGGCTTTTGTTTTGTTTTGATTATGTTTGTATTTTGTATGTGTTTTTATGCCGAATAAATAATAATAATAATAATAATTAATGTCCAACTCCTGTAGAATGAGTAGATTCTGAAATGGCAAATGGAAATTGTCTTAAAATAAACCCCAAAAATCGAAAAAGTATTTTTTTAAGCACCATTTTAGTTTTCTTCACAATTTATCTAATCGTTTCATTAGTACGATCTAAAATCTCTAAATTATCAAAAGTACTAGTGTCATAACATCAACTTTTATTGTAAAAAGTAGGAAGTCCTCACGGGGATCTTAAATTGCTTGTAAATTGTTTTAACACAGTGTTAACCGTTTTTATGAAATGTAAAGTAAATACTTGTTGAATTCTGTTTACTTAGGTGGTTTCTTTGTTACTGAAAATTATTAGGTGAGCGTGTTTTTTTAAATTGTGGATGACACAGAGACTTAACTTTTCTGAAATATGGGCGCATTTAACTTAAAAAAATTGGCGTCACTAAAAACAGGTGCGGTGTAGTGTAATAAAAGTGGGGAGTAAAGTTATCAAAATAACTTTTTCCCAATGCTTTGTTTTGGCTTTTTAAATATGTTGATTTCGCGGATTGGAGTTCTACCGGAAATCAATTTTGAGAATAACTGTATAAGATTTCGCGGATTGGATTACTACTGGAAATCAATTTGATTATTTTTGTGGAAGATTTAACGGGTTGGGTTACTACCGGAAATCAATTTTTTGATAATTATTGTTTACGATTTCGCGGATTGGATTACTTCCGGAAATTAATTTTGATAATGTTTAAGTTCTCGCGGATTAAATGATACTCCCGCAGATCAGTACTGTTCTTGCAAATATATTATGACTTCGCGGTTTGGATTACTATTTGAAATCGATTTGCTAAGAGTGCCTTCAGTTTTGGAAATTCAGTTTGGTTAAATGGTTGCATTCGTGACAGACTATTCATGGTTCTAAAATCATGCAATTAATTGAGTATTTAATTTGAATCAAAGGCTGCTCAAGCCACACAGTACAAACGAAGTGTATATACTTGTCGTATGTGGTAATAAGTTGTTTTCGTCTTACTTTTAATCTACTTTAAGTTTGAGTAGCTTCCATGTTTTATTGCTTGGCTGCTTTTGTACACTTTAGTATTTTAGATTTTAAATTGTTTATTTAAAGGTTATTTTATTGCCTAGGTTTTATAGTTTTATTGTAAGGCCCTTTGGGGTATTTACATAAGGCACCATATAAATGCATTTCATTATTAATAATTATCATCGGCAGGCAATAATGGGCAGGCACTCATACACGACTGATATCTATCTTTCAATTTCTACATTCATGGCACAAGAACATTATTACCTTGGTCACAGGCTATTTATTTAATTCCCTATTAAAACAATCTTAGCTCACTGGGGGAGTATACAGCCTGTACTGCCAAGTATGTAGCGCATCAAGCTACATTATTATAATTATTTATTCCTGGTAATGAAACCAAGGATGCCTCATGAGTGAACTTCATCACTGTAGCTCGCAAGCCTGAGGGAAACCTGTTAACAAGGGTGCTTGCTATGTGAACCAGAAACCCCTACTCCACAATACAGGTTCTGGTTTCTTTAACGTGCACTACCAACTCTAATGCATGGGATCTACGGCTCAATGTCCCATCCGAAGGGCAATGCAATTGTGGTAAATAATCTTGCTCAAGGACACAAGTGCCATGACCGGGACTTGAGCCCACACTGTGCTGAACAAAAACACTAGAGCTTGAGAATCCGGTGTTCTAACTGTTCAGCCATGACTGTCAAATCACACTGACTACTATTAGTCGTAATGATCTTGACTTTGCATAGCCCGACAGTGGCAATGCATAAACTACCCTTTTACATTTACAAATTAGAACATCCACTTTTACAAAAACCATATTTCATGGAAGTTAGTTTGCATAAGTGTCATTCAAATTAATGTCCATGACATGCCAAATCAATCACAAGAACCAACTCGGCCCTCACAGGTACCCATTTACTCCTGGGTGAAGCGACGCAGTTATAGTTAAGTTTCCTGCTCAAGGAAAAAAGTGTTATGAACGGGATTCGAACCCACACCCGGATGACTAAGCCACCAGGGCCTGATTTCATAGAGCTGCTTATGCAGAAAACGTTGCTTTATAATTTTCTGCTAAGCAAAATTAAACAGGAAACCAGTCACAGACCGAACGTACATGTGAAAAGGAATAGTTTCGCTGGTAGCCTTTTTCTTGTGAGCACAATCAATTTTGTGATTAGCAGCTCTATGAAATTGGGCCTAGATCTTGAGTCAGGTTAGCCATGGCATGCTATGTGTTGACAAATAAGTGACTATTAGCTCAAAGAGAGGGATATAACAAAATTATTCAGGAATACAGCTGCATGGGAGTCTTGGCTGTTAATTTTTGTATACAGAGGTTTGACACATCATCAGTAAACAATGTTTTTGACCCTGGTGTCAAGTGGACTTTTTTTTGTTGAGAAACTGGAGGGATTAGAAGAAATATGAGGACAAAAACTGATATCGGAGGGAACAAATATTGATAAATTACAGGGCTGTAACTTGGCTTCATAATGAGAAAGGGTATAACACTATTATCTATGTTTGTGAATGTAAATAAAATGTGCCTAAATTTGAAATAATTTTAGGATTTTAAAACAATTTCTCGCTGATCTATTACTATGATAATGAAATTAGCATTTTATTATGTTGTGATTATCAAAAATCAAAGTATTTCAGTCAGCATCAGCTACTGCTACTGGAGCATCAGCTACTGGAAAATTAGACAATGATAGAAACAGCCGTGTTGTCTGATCGATAAAACGAGAAATGGTAGTGGGTAGAACTTCACCACTTCACTGATAATACAAACAACTAGACATGCTTTTGTAGCAACAACTACTGTCCCCTTCCAGGGCTTGTAATTCAAACTGGACCGCAGGCCAGAGGCCAGTGATTTTAGTGCCGGGCCAGTAAACTCATGACTGTACAAGCTTGGTGGTGTTAGGTTTTTCAATTAAATAATCATATCTTCCTGTGTAATATGTTTAATCATAATATAAAAAAATTCAAAATGTTGACTTTGAGTCTGATAAATATCTCTTTATTCTGTCGACTACGAAAGTATACTTGCTCATAATAAAATTCAATTGTTTTGTACTTTTTGTTTATTTGTTTATTTATTATTTTTTTGTTGGTACTTCTCCTTCCTCCAATTTGTTTAGTAACAAAGACACCTCTGCAAAGCTTCTATGACCTTCGCAGTTCACAAATAAACGGAACACAACTAGTAGACAGAAACGTTATTATCACATAATGATGAGGTCATTGGGTTTTGAATACATTCATTCAAGTTTTACCAGTTAAAGCATGTACAACGAGTCTCGTGTACACACAAACATTTTGCCAAATAAATTCAAAATATTATCCCAAAGATTATCGGTTGCAGCGATGAGACCCAACTTCATGAACTGAAACAACAATTTTTCTACCAGTGTGTAACCCAGGCACTCGTTCAATATGCTAATTAGATCTGAGACATTTACCGAGCACTGTGTGTAATAGTCCACGATCTACGGTCAATTATTAGTATTTTCTGTGGAGGGTGTATACTTTTAATAATTTAAATAATCCATAAAAACATAATGCAAGTCTTATGATGACCATTCAACTGGCTGACATAAATTATGAAAATCATATAGTCACACCCATTTTCACAGGTACGATGTACATTTTTTAACCGTTTCATTTTCGTCTCATATCTACTGTTGCTTTTACATAGCGATCACTGGTAGATGGAAACTCTCATTACAGTCATCACAGTATAAGTATTTTATGTGTTCTTCAGATCCAAACTTACAGAATTTGCTGTGTTCATCACACAGGACTTGTAACATTTTTTAACAAAAGTCTGCTACAGAAATTGTTGACATTTTGGCAGTGAAAAAGCCAACGTTTGAGAAAGATCTTCATAATCAGAGCAAAAGCCAATACTTGTGATACAAGGGAATAAAAATGGATGAAGTTAGCGCTGTAACTGTGTTAGATAATATCAGCAAAGCACAGTTGGAATGCCCCATTTGCTACTCGCAGTACATCAACCCCAAGACTCTGACTTGCGCACACAATTTCTGCCAAAGATGTCTTGAAGGAATGTTGGAAGCCCATCCTATGGAAGAAAACATCATATGTCCCATCTGCAGGAATGAAACGACTTTACCTGAGTCAGGAATTAGTGACCTCCCCAACAGTTTTTCCTTAATTAGCCTCATGGAAACCATAGCAGAGCAAGAACAGTTTGTCAAGCGTCTTCAGACTAAGATAAATTGTGAAGATTGCGATGAGGAAGATGAAGCTGTCAGCTACTGCCTTAAATGTAAGGAGTTTCTTTGTGAGATTTGTGACAATGCGCACCAACGCAGCAAGAAAACAAAATATCATGCAAAAGCCTCAATCGACCATCTACGCTCTGGTAAAGTAAGTTTCAAAAGTAACATTCAGCTTTTGAAGAAAGTACAAAAATGTGAAAAGCACATCAACCTGGACAAGATTTTATACTGCCAATCTTGTTTCCTAATGATATGTGCTTCATGCATCCAGGATCACCGGCCCCATGACCACAAAGTTCTTGTTTTATCACAAGCAATCGAATCAAGCAAGAACAATATTACCGAAGGTGTTGAAAGTGTTGAGTACAGCCTAAAAAGGTTTTCTAATAAACGAAAACTTCTCGAAAGGTTATACACTGAACACAAACAAAGGATAAAGCAGAAACACAAAATTATCACAGATGACGCAGAAAGAAAAATTGCTGAACTCCGAAAAGAGGAACAGAAACTCAAAGACAATGTGACACAATTCTGCTACAAAAGAGGCAAAGAGTTTGAAGAAATTATGGCCGTCAATAGTAGAAATGAAGAAAAGATAAAGCAACAACTGGAAAAGGTGAAAAACGACACAAAGCAAGTCCAGGACTTTGATCTGCTGAAAATCCAAAAGAGTCTTGTTCAAGACTTACGAGATGCACTGGCTGTTGGCAATCCAACTGGATGTGTCTGCCTGAATTTTAAAGATTTCAAAAGGAATTCAGACTTCACTGATGAAGAAATCTGTGAGTACATTGACTAATTGTTAGTCACACACAATTAGATCAGTCATCTGCACGTTTTCTGAAAAAAGGCATCATCTTCTTTAAAATAATTAACATACATGTACATGCATATACTCCATAATCAATGTAAGCTTTGGTCAAAGAAAAATCTTTAAAAAAAACCTTTCATTTCTTTATTCATATCGTCACAATTTTTACGAACAGCCACTTTCGTTTATGCTTTGGTTTCGAAGAGGCAATTGTATTTAACAAATTATCGCTCATTAATTAAACTAACTATAATAAAATAGTAACAGATTTGCATGATTTAAGATCTCCACTTTTATAGTTGGTAAAATGTCAAAGTTTAATTGGCAAACAATTTCAGAAACAAAGATTTCAAAAATAGTTTAACTTAAAACGCAGTTTTCTCCAAGCATGACAGTTTGGCAGTATGAGCTAAATTGCCTCTTGATGAAAACGGTAACGATGTATCAAATTAAAACCTCCTTATTCCCAAATCAGATGTGATGTTTGGGAAAAAACGAAGCATGACTGACGACGAGAAGAAACAAATGATGACAGTTGGCACAAAGGTAGTCCGAGGAAAGAAGTGGCCTTGGGGTTCTCAGGTGAGAATAATTCTTTTAAAGCTGTAAAGCACAAATAATTGCCTATCACTGAAAAATCTTGCTTAGCAAAACCAGGCTACCAGCCAAAATACCGCATAGTGTATACTGTTTGGGACTGGTTTCCTGTTTTAAAATTTTGTTTTATATTTTGTTTATTGCCATGCATCATTTTCTGCTAAACTGGGCAAAACTTCCTAAAGCCAGTAAGCACAAAATTGCAGCAGAATAAAGAAAAATCTCGGAGGCAACATTCCAAGGAAGGAAGCAATCTCTGTCCGCAGTACATAAAAGACTTGCTTGCAATTGACTTGTTTGCTTGATCACTTAAAGTAACAGCAGAAACAACTATTTATGTCTGCAGAAATAAAACGGATAGGCTAATAATAAATATTAATAAACGTATAGCTAAATGTTGCTTTATTTAATCTTCTAGGATGGTGATCCACCAGGTGAAGGTACAATTTGTCGAGGTCGAACCACTAAGGGAATTTACGTACATTGGGATGAAAGCCCTCTTGAAACAGACCACTGTAGACTAATTAATCTTGACTTTGCATAGCCCGACAGTGACAATGCATAAACTGCCCTTTTACATTTACAAATTAGAACATCCACTTTTACAAAAAACATATTTCATGGTATTTAGTTTGCATAAGTATCATTCAAATTAATGTCCAACTCCTGTAGAATGAGTAGATTCTGAAAGGGTAAAGGAAAATTTTCTGTACAATAAACCATAAAAATAGAAAAGTTTCTTTTTAAAGCACCGTTTGGGTTTTCTTCACAATTTATATAATCTTTTCATTAGTAAAATCTAAGTACTAGTGTCATAACATCAACTGTTATTGCAAAAAGTAGAAAACCCGCATTGGGGTCTTAAATTGCTTGTACACAGTGTTAATTGTTTTCATGAAATGTAAAGAGAAGTACTCAAATTTGTGGTAAATACTTGTTTTATTCTTTTTATTTACGTGGTTTTCTTTGTTACTGAAAAATATTAGGCCAGCGTTTTAATTTTAAATTGCGGATGACACAGAGACTTTAACTTTTCTGAAATATGAGTGCATTTAATTACAAAATATTGGCGTTAATAATAACAGGTGCAGTGTAGTATAATGATAGTAGTAATAATGGGCAGGCACTCATATAGGTCTGATATCTATCTGTCAAATTCTACATTCATGGCACAAGAACATTATTACCTTGGTCACTGGGCTATTTATTTAAATCCCTATTAAAACAATCTCAGCTCACTGGGGTAGTATAAGGACTGTACTGCCAAGTATGTAGCGCACCAAAGCTAAATTATTATCATTATTCATTTCTGGTAATAAAACCAAGGATGCCTCATAAGGGAATTGTGGTAAATATTCTTGCTCAAGAACACAAGTGCCATGACTGGGACTTGAACCCACACTGTGCTGAACAAAAACACAAGAGCTTGAGAATCCGGTGCTCTTAACCGCTCCGCAATGACGGGCCAAAACAATCACAAGAACCATCTCTGCCCTCACAGGTACACATTTACTCCTCAGTGAAGCGACGCAGTTATAGTTTCCTGCTTAAGGAAACAAGTGTTATGACCGGGATTCGAACCCACACCCTGATGACTAAGCCACCATGGGCCTGATTTCATAGAGCTGCTTAAGCAGAAAACTTTGCTTTATAATTTTCTGCTAAGTAAAACTAAACTGACAGGAAACAAGTCACAGACCGTACATGTGAAACAGTAGTTTTGCTGGTAAACTTATTCTTGTAAGCACATTTGTTTTTGTGATTAGCAGCTCTATGAAATTGGGCCCAGATCTTGAGCCAGGTTGGCCATGGCATACCATGTTGACTAATAAGTGACTATTACCACAAAAAAGGGATATAACAAAATTATTCAGGAATACAGCTGCATGGGTTTCTTGGCTGTTAATTCTTTTTTAACAGAGGTATGACACATCATCAGTAAACAATGTTTTTGACCCTGGTGTCAAGTGGACTTTTTTTTGTTGAGAAACTGGAGGGATAAGAAGAAATACGAGGACAACAAATATTGATAAATTACAGGGCTGTAACTTGGCTTTACAATGGGAAAGGGTAGTACAATATTATATATTTTTATGAATGTAAATAAAATGTGCCTAAATTTGAAATAATTGTTTGTATCTACAAAACTCTTTTTTGCTGATCTATTATTATGATGATAATGAAATTAGCATTTTATTACGTTGTGATCATCAAAAATCAAAGTATTTCAGTCAGCATCAGTTACTGGAAATTTAGACAATGATAGAAACAGCAGTGTTAGTCTGATCGGTAAAACAAGAAATGATCGTGTGTAGAACTTCACAACTTACTGATAATAAAGAGCTCTGCTTGCTGAGTTTTCGTAGCATGCAACTATTGCCTGTGTGATTTAATTCCCTTTGCTTTGGTGTTTATTGAGCAATTGAGTCTTTGCATGTTGTTATTATACAGACCATGTTACATTTGTTTACAGAGTGGTGACCTCGTACATTATAATGCTATTCCTGACGGCCAAGATGCTACACAGGCTCAATGGGAAAATTTATATTTTCTGTCATAATTTTCACATAAATTCAAAATTTACAAAAGCTTTTGAGATGTCCCCCCTTTCTTCATATCAAAAGTTGAGGAAAATCAGACGGTGCAATCTCCATAAAACATTCTTCCATTGAGCTGTGTACAAATGTGCCCGCCGGAAGTCCAGGCTCTGTGGCTCTTTTGTAAACATGTGATGTCACAGATCACATCGTCTATAGAGAAGCAAGTCAGGGTCAGCATCTTTGTTAGCAAAAGTCCTCTATGAAAAAACGTACATGTACTTAACAGCAATGAAACTAGGGTCAAATTTGTGTGTTAGCAGTGGTCACGCTGTTTGTGTTGTATACCAACAAGAAAACGGCGAGCGTCTTGACTAAAGGCTAGCTTGGAGTGGTGAATGGTGGGATTCCATAACACCTAAAAACAGGATTCTGGTAATTACACAAGACTAGTTTCAGTAACAAAAATGTGTTTTTGGAGATTTCGTGGTCGATTAACACTTTAGCGTGAAGCTCAGTAATCACTTGGCTGCTAGATTCTACATAAACTTCAATGCAACAAGTAACAGAAAGTACGACACCAGACTGTACTGGTGACGCCATGGTTTGTTTAACTGCATTGATTAAGCAACTAGGACAGTTGTGCCTAGAGACACCCTAGTTTTCCATTCTTCTGATGTCGAGATCTAAGGTCTATTGCAGGTGTTCCAATTTTATTTTTATCATTATTATATATTTCTGGTAATGAAACCAAGGATGCCTCATATGTGAACTTATTCACTGAAGCTCGCAAGCCTGAGGAATCCTGTAAACAAGGCTGCTTGCTATTTGAACCCAAAACCCTAATCCGTGTTTTTTAACATGCACTACCAATCCCAGTTCACTTAAAGGAACATTACAGAATTGTTTTTGGTAACAAAACAGTTGCTGGCAGTGTAAGCACTTTATGTAATCCACCATATACAAGGGCGTCGATGGGTGGGGGACGGGGGGACATGTCCCCCCACTTTTTAGACTGGGGGGGGGACAGCATATCAGATGTCCCCCCCACTTTTTGATTGACTGTTCATCAGAAATATGCAACAAAATATAAAAATATACACCATTTCCTTGATTCAATATTTCATTATAATTTTTGTTAAAATAAAAAAATATCGAACATTAAACGGTAAAATGTTTTCTTCATTTTCTTATTTGGCTCTGATGGACCACGCGCAGAATGGTATTTTGGGCCTATTTCCATTTCTATAATACAGACAATAACCGACAAGTCTGGTCCAAGACATAAACGCCAAAATTCCGCTTACATACCTTGTTAGCATTCAAGTTACGGTACATGATCCTTCCACAAAGAAAGTCTGTGTGTGTGCGCATGTGCAAATGTGTTACATTTTGTTACAATCGCACAATGCACAAAATGTAGTGCAGTTTGGGCCATGACAAGATTTGTCGAAGAAGCAGTGTTTTTTTCGAAGACCACGATAAACGCCGGACTTCCGAAGCACATTAAAATGGATATTATAAAAAAATTTTTTCAGTGGCTACGTCCCAACAGGAACAAAAGTTCTTTTTAGCGAGTTCCAACAACCCCTTCCCCTTCCAAACCCCCCCCAAACACCTTTTTCTAAAAAAAAAAAACCTCTCTTTCCTTCATGTGGTTACATAAAAACATCAAAAATTAGCTCTGTTCTAACCATTGCCTTGAGTACTATGATAACAGAGACACTTGTCGTCAACCAAAAAACAACATCCAAACAGTCAGGGGATGATTTACTACCAGAGACCACACCGACATGTGTCTTCCCTTCACTCCCTCTAGCTGCCAATCTATCTTTGCTAGCGCCGGATCTGGTTCCGAATTTCCCGCTCCACGGTGCATTTCACTCAAGTTTATTTTGGCAGTCTCCTCTTCACACAAACCATCCTTTCCAGACCCCACCCCCTACCAACACCTGTTCCCCTTCTGGTTTTGCCCTTTAACTTAACCACACACCCTTCCCTATTAAGAACTACACATATCGCCTCATACGTTCTTTAAAGCTTTAGTTTCCACACATGGTTCTCCATTAACAAGGGAAGAATTTTACAAGTTACTATAACTAGGCTAAAGCTTTTTGAACACTTTGAGTGAGCTCCGGTACTACTATTGTTTGTGCTAGTCCTCTAAAAACACTCTATAGGATGCTTATATTATACAAAACCGTCTAAATGTTTTTTTTTGTGCACACTATTCTCATCTTAATGGTCTGTTTACACAAGGCTACATGTATGATTCACTTTTGCTCGCCCGTCCCCCCTACTTTTCAGTAGCAATCGACGCCCTTGACCATATACATAAACTGACAAACCTGTATCGTAGAAGTTTGAGATCGATCGGCCATCTGGGTCACGGGAAAATAGTGAAAAACCGATTACACATTTGCATGAAATCATATAGATTCAACAAATGAATAAAACGCTCACTGAGCGATAAACTCCAATCGGAAAATTAGTTTATTCATTGCTCATCAAATATGGCATTTCAGACAGAAATATTTCAAGGGATGTTTTCTACTATCATCATCATTAGACCATGTAAGTTTTATGTAAATCTGTGATCAAAAAGTATATTTTACAAGTTTTTTTCTTACCAATTCCGTAATGTTCCTTTAATGTCCCATCCAAAGGACAAAGCAATTATGGTGAAGGATCTTGCTCAAGGACACCAAGTGTCAAGACCGGGACTCGAACCCACACTCTACTGATCAGAAACACCAGAGCTTGAGTGCGGTGCTTTTAACCGCTCGTCCACAATACGCCTATCTAGCCCTATATTGGTTGTCTCCCTATTTTGTCAATATCTTTGTTTGGGGGTGCCACGCCACATTAAACCATGTACAACAAGTCTCATGTAAACACATAAATTTGGGCTACAAAAGCCACCAAACTTCAATATACAAATCCACAGATTGTCAATTGCAGAGATGAGATCACACATTCTCGATTGGTCGCTCATACAGGTTGAACTTAATCAAAATAGCTTGAAATCGGACTTCTACCAGTTTGAAAAAATCACCATAAAATTGACAATTTTTCTACCGGTGTGAAACCCAGGCACTTGATCAATATGCAAATTAGATCCGAGACATTTAATGAGCACTGTGTGCAATGGTCTACGAGCTTTGGTTAATGATGCATGAATGCAGCATGCAAGACCGAGGATGGAAAACCCTTGGCTTTTGGCCAAACCCCCAAATAGTTGTGTTTCCCATTGTACTGAAAAAAATTGGCGCGGGTATGTAGGTTTTTGTTTTATAACACAAAGTAAATGATTCTGCATGATTTTCTAGGATGGGTTGAGTAATGGGAAACGCAACTACTTTTTGTTTGGCCTGATGCATTTTCCTCATGCGTGTACGGGTGATAAATTGAGACATCACAGCCGCACCCATTTTCACAGGTACGATGTGCATAATTTGTTCTTGGGTCAATTCTCATCTAGACTCTGCTGCTGCTATTACACGGTTATCACTTCACTAGTGGTAGGTAAAATCTATCAGTATTATTTGTTATTCTTCAGATTCACATTTTGTGTATACACTACAAAACATTTGATAAGGTTGCTTTTACAGAATACTGCTAGTGCTAAAATTGATGGATATGTTGACATTTTGGCTGTGTATATCTATAGAGAACGGAGCTATTTTATTTGAAGAAGGTTGTTGATTATGGTCAAGGCAAATGCCGAGTTTTGACTACTAGTGTAGAAGTTAGCTTTTTAAGGTTTTATTTCTTTCTTGCAATAGACCTTTATCGTGCCACAACTATCTTGGTCATGTCCCCTGTATCCAATAGCAGTAATGATTGCTAACATTCACTGCACAAGAAATGAATCAGACTATTATTTCTTCAAGCCTCGGTTTGGTTACAATGGTTTGGACTGGAGAAAAATCAAGATGGCCACACTAGGATAAAGGTCTATACTCGGGAGATACTGAAAAAAAAATGAATGGTGTTAGTGCTGAAACTGTATTAAATAATATCGTCTAAGCACAGTTGGAATGCTCCCTTTGCTAATCGCATTACATCATAAATATAGCTTGCATTACTTTAACTTGGCGCACAACTTTTGCCAGAGATGTCTTGAAGTCCGGATGAGGGAAGCCCATCCTTTGCTGTTGTATATTCCGTATTCGCTCTTGTATCTATACTTTATTCCATATTTTTAACGCAGCGCTTCTTTTAATAATTTGTTTATTCCGTCGGTATTTCCTTCCTTGTTAAGCGCTTTGGGGTTTATGCTTTAGATGTAAGGCGCTATATAAGTTATATCTATTATTATTATTATTATTATTATGAAAGAAAACATTATTTGTCCCATCTGCAGGACAGAAACGATTCACCCCAGGCAGAAATGAGCGAGCTTCCCGACAGTTTTTCATGAATCACCCCTAAGCGTCACGCATCCTCATCACCATGTCTAAGAAACTTTGTGAAAACTGCGATGAGAAAGATGAAGCCGTCGTCTACTGCACTGAGTGTGAAGAGTTTCTTTGCGACATTTGCAACAACGCACACTCACGCAGCAAGAAGACAAAGGATCATAAAACGACTCTGATCGAGCCTCCAAAATGTGAGACACACGAGAACCAGGGCCCGTCTTGCTGCCAAACGATGTGTGCTTCGTGCCCCGAGGATCATCAGCCCACTGGCCACATGGTCCATGATTTATCACAAGCAATCGAATCTCTTGCCAGAGATGTTGGGCACCGTCTCCAAAACCTGGCTAATCATGGACAACTTCTTGAAAGCTTACACAGCAATCACCAAAAAATGATACAGCAGAAACACAAAGTTATCACCGATGACGCCGACAGAAAAGTCGCTGAGATTCGCAGAGAGGAACAAAAACTCAAAGAAAAAGTCGCACAATTCTGCAACGAAAGAGGCAAACAACTTGAAGAGAATGTAGCGGCCCATCGTAGACAGGAAGACAAGATAAAACAACATCTGGAAAAGGTGACGAATGAAAGAAAGCAAGCCCAGGACGCGGACCTGCTGAAAATTCGAGAGAGCCACACGCAAGACTTACAAGATGCACTGGCTGTTGGCGAACCCACTGGATGCCCCTGCCTGAACTTTCAAGATTTTAAAGAAAGTTCAGACTTCAATGACGAAGAAATCTGTGAGTACATGTACACTGACCAATTGTTACTCACACAATAAGCACGAGTCAAATGAAACTTTTTGAAATAAATCCTCATCTTCTTAAGAACAAATGTTACAAAATTAACTCTAAAAATTCCCTAGAGGTACTTGCTCATGTATTCTTTTCTCTAGAATATTTTTTCTTCTTTTTTTTTCCAACAATTTTTGGGGCCACGGCACTTTTTTCTCAACAGTTAATGTTTGGGTTGGTTTTTTTTTTTGCCAATAAAGAATGAAAATATCTTTTTAAAGAATTCCATTTCTTCACTCATTATTCAAAATAAACCTCCTTATCTTCGCAAATTAGATCTGATGTTCGAGAAAAATCGAAGCATGACCGACTCTGAGAAGGAAGACATCATAATGAACGTCGGCACAAGAGTGGTACGAGGGAAGGATTGGCCTTTTGGTTTCCAGGTAGGAAGAATTTAGCTTCAGGAACTTGACCAAAAAAAAATATATAC
Source organism: Pycnopodia helianthoides (assembly GCA_032158295.1). Taxonomy (NCBI): domain Eukaryota; kingdom Metazoa; phylum Echinodermata; class Asteroidea; order Forcipulatida; family Asteriidae; genus Pycnopodia; species Pycnopodia helianthoides. Next base: position 4,114,819 of record CM063248.1, on the reverse strand, counting down.
ATATATGGACCTTTCTATTGCAACGTCACAGCACCGAGTTTGTGCCAACCAAGGATGGAAAATTATGGGAAGCCAGAAATGCAAAGCAAAAACATAAATTTTGTAACAATGTTACACAAATATTCAAACTAGTGTTGAATTTGTAGGAAACAAAGCAACCAATCATGGGATGTATTTTGTTTTATTAAAAAGTTTCAGAAATGTTGAATTTGGTCAGAACAACTTCGATGACCAATTGAGTCAAAATTGTTGCAAGTTTGTTATTTAATGCATATGTTGGGAAACACCAAGTGGGGATACTAGTCTTCGACATGTGCCAAAAGTATATCCTGCCTTTAAAACTAAAAAATGCTTTATTTACTTTTCTAGGATGGTGTTCCACCTCGTGAAGGGGAAGTCGTTGGAATCTCCAGTACCAAAGAAGTTCATGTACGTTGGGATGCCGGCGAAACTCACCACTACTATCCACGCTTTCTTGAACTTGCCTAGACTGGGTCCAATTATAACTCTTCAGCAGCAAATACTGCTTAGCAAATTTCTAAGGTGAGCAGAAAATGAGCTGGGAACCAGTGGCAACAGTGTAAACTTTTGAAATTTTGGCTGGTAATCTGTTACAGCTTAGCAAGATTTGTCTGTGTTTTGCAAGTTTCTATGCTTACAGGCTTTATGAAATACAACTTGGGCCCCAACTTCAGAGAGAAATTTAGCTTAAAGATTTTCTGCCTGCAAAACTAAGCAGGAAACCAGCCTGAGATGGTACAACTTTTGTCTGATAATCTAATTTTCAGTAGTGAAGCAAATCTGTTGTGCACTTAGCATTTGTTGGTGCTTTAAAGGCAAAGTATACCTTTGCTTTTTGGAACGTTCGATTTGTTTAATCTTATAAATGTAGATAATATACACAATAAAACTAATCTGTGAAAATTTCATGTTTTTGGAATCCCTCTTTCTAAAACCACATTACTTTTAGAGTAATTACCAAAGGTATACCATACCTTTGAAGCAGCTTAATTAAAGTGGACTGAAGGCTAAACATTGACCATATAATGGCTATGCATACAGCAACAAAAACAGCTGTCATTCTACATTTATAAATTAGAACTTTGACTTTTTTTTAGCTTAACTTAGTAAATGATGAAAAGGCAAATGGAAAGGGTCTTTTAAAAAATTATATATAAGTGGAAATGGTGACAAAAGTACCAGTTGGACTTTCTTTACTATTTGTAAAAAAATATATCTTTAATAGCAAAATCTAATGCAAAAATTATGAAGTTTAAAAGTTTGTTTGTTTGGACTTTTGTACAGCTTTTTACCTGCTTTTTTATTACATATTGGTATTGATTTAATGAGTTGTAAAGAGTAGGACTTCAGTTTTTGGTAAATGCTAACTTGTTGAAGCTTTTTTGAAGTCTCTTCATTTATCTTTGTTAGGCCAGCATGTTAACTTTAAAGTGTGGATCACATGCAATCTTTAAATTTTCTCTACAATTTGCTTGATTAATAAAATGGTTTAAATAAAGGTAGGTGCAGTGTAATATAATAATATGACACCAGTATCCACCATTTTGGACACTCTTGGTACATGAACATTATTACCCCAGTCACTGCGCCATTTTGTTTTATTCCTTAAACCATCTCAGCTCCCTAGGGAGTATACAGCCAGTGCTACCCAAGTATGTAGCGCACCAAGCTAAATCAATCACAACAAACATATCTGCCCTCACAAGTACCCATGTACTCCTGGGTGAAGAGAAGCAATTATAGTTAAGTGTCTTGCTCAAGGACACAAGCATCATTATCAGGATTCGAACCCAAATACCCAATGAACTGGCCACAAGATCTTGAGTTTGGTGCACTAGACCGCTCGGCCATGACATGCCATGTTGACTAATAGGTGACTTATTATCTCAAAGAAAGTGATGGAACAAAATTATTGAGGAATGCATGGGTTTCTTTTTTTCAAAGAGGTTTAACACATTATTTGCAAACTTTTTTTTAAATCCTGGTGTCAAGTGGACTTTCTTTAACAAACTGGAGGGCTAAAAAGAATACAATGGCCACAAACTGAGATCAGAGGGAACAAATGATAAATTACAGGGCTGTAATTTGACATCCATTATTACCTATGTACATTTATATTTAAACTACATGCTAGCCTTCTACTATGATAATTAAATTTTTAAAAATCTATCAAAAAAAGTAATTCAGTCGTTATTTTTTACTTGAAAAAAAAGACAATGATAGAGACAGCTGTGTTAGTCTGATCGATAAAACGAGAAATGGTAGTGGGTAGAATTTCAAGACTTATTGATGATACAGAATCCTGCATGAGCTTTCAAAGCAACAACTATTGTCAATAACTACTCAACAACTGTTGTTGAATAGATAACTATTGTCAACAATTATTGTCAACAATCGTTGTTGAATAGTTAACTATTGTCAACAACTATTGTCCCCTCTAATGTATCTAAAGGTCGATGTCAGAATTTTTTGTTTACATCAATATGTCGGAAACTCAATACTATCATAGTATAGATAGGTTGCAATACAACATAAATCTGCCATCTTTACGGGCAATTTGGAACACTATTGTCAATAACTATTCAACTATTGTCCCCTCTAATGTATCTAAAGGTTGATGTCAGATTTTTCCAAAAACTCAATATGTCGGAAACTCAATATTGAGTATAGATAGGTTGCAATATGATGTAAATCGGCCATCTTTACGGGCAATTTGGAACACACAGTCATGCGTTTCGCGTCAGAACAGCACGCACACAATTCACACAAATCATTGCAAAATTGGTTAGTGAACATGCAAAAATGCAATTTGCCCGTAAAGATGGCATTTATTGGGAACTATCTGTACTTGTTATGTAGTCAACCCTCGTTATAAAGAGCACTTTTATAAATTGGTTCTGCTTGTAAAGAGTACATTCTGAAGTCCCGAGTACTGTCTTGCCATTTTGTTTTTCCTTCATTCAAAGAGAGTGTAACCTGGGGTGCTACTTTACATTGCTCTTATACTTTGCAAAACCTTTTTGTTGTCGTAAATATCTCTTTACGAAGCGCCCCCTGTGTCTCAATTTTGTATTTCCTGCTGTTCAATAATCTGGGCGTCATTCTGAAAATTGGCCAAACTCTCAACAACACTCTGTTCACTAATTTACAGGTATGAATCCTGTTTATTTGATATCACACTGTCCCTTAGCTATCAAAGGAATGTATAGGAATTCTAGTGTTTCTTTAAATCAACATATTTGTGCTATTCAGTGTATTTGCCAAAATGGCGGCCAATAGATTTATTGGTACTTAATTTTTATTCATTTTCCTTTTTATACATTTGTTATTAACTTGATTAAATGATTCTGAAATTGGCCGAACTTTCAACACAATTCTGTTTACCAGTTTATAGATTTATTAACACGTTGACTGCCACCTACGAGTATATTCGTAGTAACAAGTGTAACGGATTCTGCCACTACGAGTATACTCGTAGAGAATGAAAGGGCTTTGTATTGTTATTTAAATACACTGGCATCACTGAGCATGCAACACATACACTTCCTGGCAGTGGTAAGGACATCGACCTTAGAATGTGCATGTTTAATTTTAATTTTTTTGTATAGTACCTATTTTGTATGCGCGCATGCGCACCGCACATGACAAATGGGAACACTCTATGATTATAATGACCGGCAGTCAACGTGTTAAAAGCAACCACAGAGAACTTCAAAGCCAGTTTCCTCGCTCCTAATTACTAGTGACTCGACAACATCCCCATGGTAACACAAAAAGGTCCCCAGGAGATCAATAACAAATCACTGGGCTTAACCCTGATGGGTTTGTTTACTGTGTTCACATAAATCTACAGTGAAGGTCTGGGGTGGTTTTTTTTTTGTCAATAAACTCTCCAATGACTCTGACAGATAAACTATGATCTCCAAGCTCTGTCAACAGCAACCAATCACGAAGGTATAATGTAACAAAGCACAAAGCAAAGTCATAGGGTGGGATTGTGGTGACTGATTCAAAATCCCGGGATTTTTTTCTCAGGTCTTTTCCGTAGAAATCACGTAAATAATTAGCTAATAAAACACCAATGCAAAAAGAACTCGAGTCAAACAGCTGACTGACATGACTGGATACACTGAAAAAGATGTGGCAGATGTGACATTGCGCATGTGCGATCTCCGATGCAGAGCGTCTGGTCCAATCAAAGTGTCGTATTCTGTACACGTGATTTAAAAACAACAAAGATATTGACAAAATAGGGAGACCGCCAATATAGGGCTAGATAGCTCAGTTGGTAGAGCGCCGGTACGTTAATCCGGAGGTCGTTGGTTCAAATCCAGCTCTAGTCAATTTTTCTTTGTTCAACCCCATACTATTTGAAATTTACCCAGTCAGTTTCCCTTGTGGTTTATTACTTGAGATTTAAAAACACGACGTCACAGGCAACAAGGAGGGTTTGTTTACAGTTTTGGTTTCCTTCCTTGCATTGGACCAATAACCTTTATTATGCAAAAATTTGGTTGATACCAAATTATTGATAGGGGGTGTTAAAGCCGTATCAGTACGAAAGTGTAAAATTTAAAATTATGAAATAATAAACCCCCCCCCCAAAAAAAAAAATTCCTGTTGTGAAAATGTTTTCACCCTCTCCACATAGAACAGCTCTTTACATGAAAAAGCATAGCGTCACTTAACACCCTTTTTCACATATTTCGTTCTCTTTAGGAAGGTATTTTGAAAAAAGCCATGACTTGTACAATTCGGTTGAATGCATTAACTGAATCAACACCACTGCAAGGTGCAAACAGCATTTTGTCCATTCTCCAGATACAACTGGTTCACTTCATTAATCACATATTGAGTAATGGCTGTGTGTGTAAACCAAGGTAAGATTTTGCGCAATACATTTTAAGCTCAAATCTTCTTTACAGACACTCTATAATGATTGATGTTGAAAGAAACATTACTCGACAACATTACATCTTATTAGTTTGGACATTTCAAAAGAATATATTAATGTTTAAATTCTGTTTTTGTTGTACTCGGACTTCATAAAAGGTGGTGTGCTTTTTTCTTGATAGCTCAGTTGGTAGAGCGCCGGTACATTAATCCGGAGGTCGTTGGTTCAAATCCGCTCTAGTCAATTTGTCTTTGTTCAACCCCATACTATTTGAAATTTACCCAGTCAGTTTCCCTTGTGGTTTATTACTTGTGCTTTTTTCTTGTCTACTTTTTTGTTTAGATGTAACAAGAACAGTCTGCTTGAATCTGAACCAATGATGCTAAACTAAAAAATGTCTCTACTGAGGTTAGAACTTTTTTTCTTTCTTAAATTGAAAAACTTCAGGACAAAAATAAACAGAAGCTGAAGCAAGATGGCAAATGTAACTCCTGAGACTGTGTTGGATAATATAAGTCAAGGTCACCTGGATTGCACAATCTGCCAGGAAAGATTCAACAACCCCAAAATCTTGAAGTGTCGGCATAATTTCTGCAAAACGTGCCTTGAAGGCATGATGAAAGCCCAACCTAATGACTTCATCTGCTGCCCTGTCTGCCGACAAGACACGGTCATTCCAAAAGCAGGGATCACATCCTTGGATGGCAACTTTTCGCTGATAGCTCTCGTGGATGAAGTCAACCAGCAGGAGATGCTCCTCAAGCAACAGAAATCAAGCATCACTTGCGAGTTGTGTGTCGAGACAAAACAAGCTATCGTTAGATGTCTGGATTGCAGCGAGTATCTCTGCCAAGAATGCCAAACAAGCCACAAGCGTATGAAGAAAACCACCGGTCATGAAGTGGTGACGATTGATGACTTGTTCTCTGGAAAAGCCTCCTATGAAAGTCGCTACAGGAAGGAGGTCCCCAAGTGTAAGAAACATGACCATCAAGACCTGCTTTTCTACTGCCTGCCTTGTGAAACATTGATATGCACTGCTTGCGCAGCAGTTGAGCACCAGTCCCACGGAATACAAGATAAATCAGAGGCCAGCGCTGAATGTGAGCAAAAAATATCTGATCTTCTTGAAAAGGTTGAGGAAAGGTTGAAGATATGCAAGGCTGCAAAAGACGTAGCTGTGGCGTCATACAACAAGCATATGATGATGGTTTCGGATAAACAAAAAGTCATCACTCAAAAAGCTGATGAAGACGTAGCCAGAATCCATGAGAATGAGCGTCGCCTGAAAGATCAGCTTTTAAAAATCTCAACAAAGAAGCAGAAGCAGTTTCAAGACCTTCTGTCGCTTCTTGACGAAAATACCAAGCAGACAAAGGATACACTGGACAGGGTGAAAAATGATACATTCAAAATTACCCCCTTTGACCTCCTGAAGATGCAAGACAGCATCATGCATGACTTACAAGATGCAGAAGGAAGGAGCATTCCTGATCCAGTTTGTTGTCTGACAAGTGAAGATCTCAACCAGATTGGAACCTTCACCCAGGCAGATCCTTGTGAGTCAAGTTTGTAATTTGATTTATTATTATTATCATCTTTATTATACATTTCTGGTCATGAAACCAAGCTAGCCTCATAAGTGAACTTAATCACTGTAGCTCACAAGACCGAGTGAAGGGTCGCTTGGGTGCTTGCTATGTGAACCAGAAACACCGGGGTTAATCCCCACTGGGGTTAATCCCCACTCTTCCACGATAAGTGTTCTGGGTTCTTTTATGTGCACTACCAATCCCAGTACAGGAGACCTACAGGCTTTAAGTCTCATCCGAAAACCAGACTTTTTTACATAATTTTGTTATGCTGAGTGCATTGTAACCCAGATTTGCAGCATTTGCAGCGTCGCGTCCTGCATTGCGTCTGGCATGCAACCGCAATCATTTACAGGTAACTTTCAGGAATTTAACCCAATGACATCAGTAGGGCTATAGTCCTGAATCACCATGTGTTCCCATCCCATGTCAACGGGCTCAGGTATGGCACAGTGAGCATTTCTCTAAAATCATTGCTTGATAGATAGCGAACATGCATCAAATTGAAGCAGAGAGCATCACTCGTTGGGGACATTGTTTCTTGTTTCCCAGTTTTAGAGAACAGTGCATGCCTGCTTTGCTAAGTATGTAGGACGTGGTGACACACCTATTTAATGCATGAAATGGTAAAAGATTTGTTCCTGTTACTCGTGGTAAATTGGTAGGTTATTGAAAACCGCATAATATTGGCGATTCATGGTGGGACCAGACAGCATCCAGAGGCATTCACATTGTGCACGTGGGAAGTTGGAAACCAAAAGCAGAAGAACCAGTATCCATTGATGACAAAACAACTGTATTAAACTGGCTGTGCACAGCATGTAATACCAACCTAGTGTCAGCTTCTTTTGATCATCAGGTGCCTGAAAACACATTTTCTCCAACAAGAAATGTGCAAGATCAACTTTATTATCAGGACAAGAAGCCACATAAATTGTTTCTGTTTTTTTTTTGAAGAGGCACATCACGACCATCAACAGGCCGTCTGTTTGGTCAAAAGGCTTTCATGTGTCATGTCCATTGAATGTCTTTTTTTTGTATCTGTCTAACAAAACGAAGTGGACAAAGACAAAACAACTATCCTGAAGGCAGGTAGAAACGTTCTCCAATGCCTTGTTACTGTCTATGAAACTGGTTGTCCAGTTAACACTTGCCAGCTGTTATGCACGAACTTCCGCCAGTTCCTATATCACTTGCTGAACCAAGTCCAATCTGGCAGATAAGTTAACTAAAGACATAGTCTATCTTGAAGCTATTTAACTTAATGACTTGTAACCTTGAGAAGAGACAATCAAGAATGTCAACTTGAGAAGAGTCAATCAAGGATGCCACCAAAAGGTCCGCATCAAAGTCTTCAAAGAGCACCATCAATTGCTGAAGTTGGAGAGTGCCAGCAGTGGTATTCACTGACCTGGACTTGGCTGATGACAATTGTCTCCTCTCCAACACGGCTGAACAAGCACAAGAATTGCTTGCAGCTGTTGAGCTCCAGTTCAGCAGAGTAGGGCTTTAGTTAAACTCAAAGGAGACCAAAGTTCAACCTGGAAGACAGTATTATCGCTTCTCAAGAGGTTGTTGGGGAGTTCAAATACATAGGTGCCCGCATAGGATCGTCTAAGAGCTAGATGAGAGTAAAGAAAGTTCTGAAACAGAAGGCTCTTCGGGGCATGAGCGAGTGTGTGTGGAGATCTGGTCTGACCAACAGCACCAAGAGGTGTCTGTTTGTGTCTACAGTTGATTCTGTACATGTACTTCTTTATGGAGCCAAGACGTGGACTATGACAGCCAGGCCTGAGAGAGAACTATAGACGGCGTCTACAAGCAAATGCCAAGAATGGCACTCAACGTCATTTGGGAAGACCGCGCGTCCAGCTCTATGGCACCCTGCTCAGAGTATCTGCCAAGGTCAGGGATCGAAGGATAAGGTCGGCTGACCACTGTTTGCGTCATTTGGAGCTAGCTGCATGCCCACTAGTGCTGTGGGAACCTGAGATGGCGTCGGCTGAAGACGACCTCTCACATTCTACTGCTCAAAAGCTTAGGAATCTGTGAACTCACAGAGGAGACAATTTAATCTTCAGAGACATTGTGTGGAGAATATATGATGAGCATACACTGTTCTCTAAGACTGGGAAACTATAATCAATGTCCCAAACAAGTGTGCTCTCCGCTTCAATGTACACTATCAAGCAATGGTGTGGAGAAATCCTCAATGTGCCATACCTGAGCCCGTTGACATGGGATGGGAACACATGGCGATTCAGGACTAGAGCCCATACCGATGATGTCATTGGGTCCACTTCCTGAAAGTAACCTGGAAATGATTGCATTTGCATGCCAGACACAATGCAGGAACGCGACGTTGCAAATGCTGCAAATCTAGGTTACAATGCACAGCAATGTGTACATGTCAGTAACAGTTTGATGATCAAACTCCTTGTATGAATACAATTATAGTTAAAGAAACAATTTATTTTATACCCGACTAAACATAAGGGATTTGTAATTGAGACCAGTTGCCTCATCATGCCTGTATTATCGTCAAGTAGTATTTTGGGGTAAAGTTGGGAACCTAACATTTTAGCACTGATACATGAATTGTTATGCAATTCATTGGTAGCTATACTAGCTCATTTGTGTAATTAAGTATTGTTAAGTATTGGTAGATTTACTAGCTCATTTGCATAATTAGGCATCTGGCTCATCACTGATCACATTGCTTGACCCTCAAAACATAGGTAAAGACACTTCATTTGTCATGTTTGCTTGCCTAGTTACAGAGATATTGGAGAAAAACTATTTTTCTGTAATAGTGACACTAATTTGCATAGTTATGAGTATTATTTACCATTAATTACTTCAAAAATTTCTTAATCCTATTCTCTGACCTTGAATACATAGGTACAGACATATCGTTTGTCATTTTTGCTCGCTGGGCTACAGAGATATTGCAGAAAATTGCAGAAAAGGCTCAAAATTGGCAATTTTACGGTCATTTTGTTTATGCAAAATAGATGGTCGCATATTCAAAATTTCGCTTGGGAAATGGTTTTATCAGAATCAGCATACCTAAATTATGTTAAAACACCTGGTTCCCCAGTTTCACTTTTTCAGAAATCCCACTAGTCTATATGCTGTTATATCTCACACAATACAGACATGCAGAAACTGCCTCGGACAGAAATTTTTTATAGTGCTTTCCTGTTGTTGCACAAAAAGAAAGAGAAGAAAAAAAAACTAAAGCAAAAGAGTTGTCTCTTTACGGCATTGAGTTTGTGTGTGCATCTTGTATACATGTAGTTACATTTTGCAACCAGTGCCGTCACACCTGGACTGGCATGATTCATGCACAGTTGTGCCCCATACACAACCAATACAAGTGATTGGTTTCAAATGGTCGGTCAATTTACTGGAAAATGGTACCAATAATAATAGGAGAGTTAAGAAATGTTTATCCTTTTCCCTTTTAATCAGATGTAGTGAAAGCCATTAAGCAGCGACCCAGGATTCAACCTTGCCCTGTGAAACTCAATAAGGCGAAAGAAAAAAAGGTATGGTACTGCTCAGAAACAGTTAAGAAATATCGGAAGCGTATTTCATTCCTCAGCCATGTTGCCTTCTATTCCTCAAAAACTTCAATAACTAGTAAATAATAAACAGAGTTGCAGCTCACAACTGTCTTAAAGTGGGTACAGACAGGCCATAGCCTCTGTTACCTTAATGTGATTTCGGGTCAAAAAGAGCAGTTTTAGAAATATTTCTTTATTTGATTTGATTTAAATCTTTAGACATAAAATGAATACAAAATTAACAGGGGTTGTCAGAGGAGTACTAAAGATTAAAAAAACTATTAGCCGTGGAGCAAGACGTAGGCCTGAAAATCAAATCAATAGCCAAGGCTCAGATCTGTAAATTATGGCAGTACTCAGATTTTACTCAAGGTAGACTGGACCCAATTTTAACTGTTAAGCAGCAAATACTGCTTAGCAATTTTCTAAGCTAAGCAGAAAATTTGAACCATTGGCAACAATGTAAACTTTTGAAACTTTGGCTGGTAATCTGTTACAGCTAAGTAAGATTTGTTTGTGCTTCACAAGTTTCTATGATATCAGGCTTTATGAAATTGAACCCTGGGCCCCAACTTTAGAAAGAAATTTGGCTCAAAATTTTCTGCCTGCAAAACTAAGCAGGAAACCAGCCGGACATGGTACAACATTTGTCTGCTAATTCAATTTTAGTGACGCAAATTTGTTTTGTGCTAAGCTATTTTGTGTGCCTTCAAAAAAAAACCTTTGCTTTTTGGAACCGTTTGATTGGTTTAATCCTATATAAATGAAGATATATACAAAAAAAATAATCTGTGAAAATTTCATTTCAGAAAGTACGCTTTTTATATCCTTCGCATGATGAGGCTGCACTCACTCCTAGCCAGGTACAGTGAAATTCTTTTGCAGCTTGGAAATCTGGGTGTGTTTTTTTTAATGAATAAAGCCATTCATCCCTAGAAGAATGTGCAAGACCATCAAGATTGTCTATGGGTTGTTTTTAAAGCACAACCGTTGAGGTTGAGACTCACCAGCCTTTAGACTCTATAAAACAAATTCTGCATGCTTTGACTAGCTAGTCCTACTGGACAAACCTAGCCCCCGGAGCACTGTTACTCTAGTCAAACTCAAGGGAGAAAAAATGGTATGGTACTGCTCAGAAACCATTAAGAAATATCGGAAGCGTATTTTATTCCACAGCCATGTTGCCTTCTATTCCCAAAAAACTTCAATAACTAGTAAATAATAAACAGAGTTGCAGCTCACAACTGTCTTAAAGTGGGTACAGACAGGCCATGGCCTCTGTTACCTAAATGTGATTTCGGGTCAAAAAGAGCAGTTTTAAAAATATTTCTCTATTTGATTTTGTTTAAATCTTTAGACATAAAATGAATACAAAATTAACAGGGGTTGTCAGAGGAGTACTAAAGTTAAAAAAAACTATTAGCCGTGGAGCATGACGTAGGCCTGAAAATCAAATCAATAGCCAAGGCTCAGATCTGTAAATTATGGCAGTACTCAGATTTTACTCAAGGTAGACTAGACCCAATTTTAACTGTTAAGCAGCAAATACTGCTTAGCAATTTTCTAAGCTAAGCAGAAAATTTGAACCATTGGCAACAATGTAAACTTTTGAAACTTTGGCTGGTAATCTGTTACAGCTAAGTAAGATTTGTTTGTGCTTCACAAGTTTCTATGATTACAGGCTTTATGAAATTGGACCCTGGGCCCCTAATTTAGAGAAAAATTTTACTTTAAATTATTTGGCCTGCAAAACTAAGCAGGAAACCAGCCTGAGATGGTACAATATTTGTCTGCTAATTCAATTTTAGTGACGCAAATTTGTTTTGTGCTTAGCTATTTTGTGTGCTTTAAAGGCAAAGTATACCTTTGCTTTTTGGAACCGTTTGATTGGTTTAATCCTACATAAATGGAGATATACACAATAAAACTAATCTGTGAAAATTTCATTTCAAAGGTGGGCTTGTCATTACCTCGAAGTCCTGTAGCGATTATGTCTCCGCATGATGAGGCTGCACTCACTCCTAGCCAGGTACAGTGAAATTCTATTGCAGCTTGGAAATCAAAATGTTTTTTATGAATAAAGCCATTCATCCCTAAGAAGGGTGCAAGAACATCAAGATTGTCTTGTGGGTTGTTTTTAAAGCACAACCGTTGAGACTCACCAGCCTGTAGACTCTACAAAACGAATTCTGCGTGCTTTGACTAGCTAGTCCAACTGCCTTAAAGTGGGTACAGAGAGACCATGGCCTTTGTTACCTAAATGTAAATTAAGGTCCCAAAGAGCAGTTTTTAAATTGCTCATTGTATTGTATTTTAAATCTTTAGACATAAATCAAATAACCGTCAACAAATGGATTTGCACACAAAATAATTTAAAATTTGAATTGATGAAATAAATCAGTGTTCTCCTTAACCAGTGGTCTGCATGCCAAATACCAGTAAAAACACAAGTAACAAATCTGTCCGACCTCAACCAGCTTGTTAGTTCAAGGTATGGTGTTTGGCCCATGGAAAAAAGTTTGACAATTTTATTGAGTACAAGTACATGTACATATGGTTTAGGCTTAATACAGACTTTTCAGGCTATTAAATAACAATTTTGAAGATTTTTCTGAGGGCCCCCAAAATCGGAAATCAGTAGGAAAAGTAGCATACCTGTACTTCCTTGATACCCAAGCTACCTCCACAGATCGATTATAAGGTTCCCCTCTGCTGTACTCACAGTGAGCAGCAGGTTTTGAAAAGGAAACTGTCTACTTACAGGTTTTATCAAATTAACCGCTAGCCCAGTATTTGATTAATGGTCCTGTTAATTTATCTGAAATGAGTAGGCGTGGCAATTTACAACAGAGCCTCTTTTCAGAGCTAAGGAACTCTTAATGTTTTTGTCCTTAACAGAAGAAGAAAGACATCTTTCTGCTTACCGAAAGGGTTGGTACAACAAAATGGAGTAGAAACATCTTTGACACCACAAAATAAATAGATTTTGAGAAAATGTAAGTAACCCATATTCCCAGGAATTGAGAACACATATATCACAAAATACCAGAGTGATAGGCCATTTATCTATTGTGTTATACATCAACAGAGACTTGGTTCTAGTTAGATGTTAGATGTTCTTGGTTCTTGTTGGATGTGAACCCTCATGTTGGATTTTAACCCCCTAGTTGGGTGTGAACCCCTTGTGTCATGTGAACCAATTGTCGAGTGTGAACCCCATTTTGGATGTGAACCAACTTGTTAGGTGTGAACTCCCTAGTTGGATGTGAACCCCCCTTGTTGGATGTGATCCCTTGTCGGATGTGAGCCCATTTTTGGATGTGAATCCCCTTGTTGGATGTGAACCCCCTTGATGTATGTGAACCCCTTTGTTGGATGTGAACTCCATTATTGGTCATAAAAGCTCTTATTGGATGTAAACCAACTTGTTGGATGTGAACCCCCTTGTTGGTTGTGAACCCCCTTGTTGGATGTGAACCCTCTTGTTGGATGTGAATCCCCTTGTTGGAAGTGAACCCCCTTGTTGTATGTGAACCCCTTTGTTGGATGTGAACCCCATTATTGGTCATAAAAGCTCTTATTGGATGTAAACCAACTTGTTGGATGTGAACCACTTGTTGGATGTGAACCCCTAGTTGGGTGTGAACCCCCTTGCTGGGTGTGAACCCCCTTGTTGGGTGTGAACCCCCTTGCTGGGTGTGAACCCCCTTGTTGTGTGTGAACCCCCTTGTTGGATGGAATCCCCTTGTTGGATTTGAATCCGCCTTGTTGTATGTGAACCCCTTTGTTAGATGTGAACCCCATTATTGGTCATAAACGCTCTTGTTGGATGTGAGCTCCCTTTGATGTGAACCTCCTTGTTGGATTTGAATCTCCTTGTTGGATGTAAATCCACCTCGTTGTATGTGAACCCCTGTGTTGGACGTGAACCCCAATATTGGACATAAAATGCTCTTGTTGGATGTGAACCCCTTTGTGGGATGTGAACATACATGTTGGATGTGAACCCAAATGTTCAATGTGAAACCCCAAGACTAGATGTGAACCCCCTTACTATATTTACTTTGTTGGCTTGCAGTAAGCTGTGAAAGGAATCTGTGCCCAGGTTAGAGTGGCACAGAACACCATTTCCAACTGGCCTCTTTTCACCAGCTCAGTAGACTAGTGGTTAGAAGAAAAATCTGCTTTAGAACGTATAGGTTCAAATCTAACTCACAATGCCTTTAAATTTTTTAAAGCACAGAGTATACAGTGCTTACCATATATCAGTGTAGGGCAAAACCAAAGCATTTTGACGTTGTTAAGTTTTTGTCCCTATTTCTTTTCTGTTTGTAGATCAATGATGCTACACCTCAGACATAATGAAGACACTACCGAGGTGTGTTATTAAAAATTGCACTTGTACAAAAGGATATTGAACACAAAGCTGTACAACAACATGATGTCTGTAATGTCTGTAAGTGGCATCTCATTTAAAGCATGGTTCTCCCCATGCACAAGAAAGTGTGTCACCAAATATGTGTGAATTACGGTTATGTACTACCGATATGGACTAATTGCGACCGACAAGCAAAAAGAATAAATAACTTAAATAACTGAAAATAAATCTGTTTAGAAGCTCCAATTTGCACAGTAGAGCTAAAAAACATTTTGCATGCTTTGGCCAAACTTTTAGTGCAGAATACTCCACAGTTTTGGAAAAAACCTGGGAAGAACACTTGAAAGGGTGTGCACAACATTGGTAAGAGTCGAGATTGAAAATATAAAGGCTCATAGATTTGCACATGGTATAAAGATGGTCATAGAGGGAAAATTCTCATGAAATATTTTTGCTTAAAGGAACATTACAGAATTGGTAAGAAAAAACTTGTAAAATATACTTTTTAATCACAGATTTACATAAAACTTACACGGTCTAATGATGATGATAGTAGAAAACATCCCTTGAAATATTTCTGTCTGAAATGCCATATTTGATGAGAAATGAATAAACTAATTTTCCGATTGGAGTTTATCGCTCAGTGAGCGTTTTATTCATTTGTTGAATCTAAATGATTTCACGCAAATGTGTAATCGGTTTTTCACTATTTTCTTGTGACCCAGATGGCCGATCGATCTCAAACTTCTACAGGTTTGTCAGTTTATGTTTATGGTGGATTACATAAAGTGCTTACAATGCCAGCAACTGTTTTGTTAGCAAAAACCAATACTGTAATGTTCATTTAAAATGATAAAATGTACTGATATTCTAATATTGAACTATTTTCCAAAAAGAGTATGGAATAAATGTCTTATTGAATTGAGTTGAATTGATACGGTTTTTTGAGAAATGAGTCGAACAACTAGTTGTGATCTCTTGCGAGTCCAAAACCCATTGTTTGAAAACAGTTCAAACCTACAAGTCTTTTACCACTATTTTCTTGAACCTACGATGACCCATTGAGCTTAAACGTTCACGTTTGATGTATATGTTGGGTCACATAGAGGTTAGAACAACATTTGTGCTTAGCTATTTTTTTGTGCTTTAAAGGCAAGTATACCTTTGATTTTTGGAACCGTTGGATTGGTTTAACCCTATATAAATGTAGATATATACAATAAAACCAATCTGTGAAAATTTAATTTCAAAAGGTGGTCAAGTTTTTAAGATATCGTCAAAAAATCTGGAGCAGTTATGTCCACGCAGGAAGAATAATCCGTAAATGGAATACACAATCTGAGAAACATTTCATGCATAAACATTTCTCAGATTGAAATGTTTTTGAATCCTTATTTCTAAAACCACATTACTTTGAAGGGAATCGTTTCTGAAAACATTATACATTATCAACAGCTGCAGTGCTTCATATCGAGTAAGTTTTTATGGTCATTAATTTTTGGAGTAATTACCATTTGAAGCAGCTTAATAAAAGTGGACTGAGGGCTAAAAATTACAATATAATGGCTATGCATACAGCAACAAAAACAGCTGTCATTCTACATTTATAAATTAGAACTTTGAATTTTTTTGAGCTTAACTCAGTAAATTATAAAAAGGTGAATGGAAAGTGTCTTTTAAAAAATTATATATAAGTGGAAATGATGACAAAAGTACCAGTTGGGCTTTATTTACTATTTGTATAATTATATAATTAATAGCACAATCTAATGAAATTAGAAAGTTTTAAAGTTTGTTTGTTTGGTCTTTTTTAAAGCTTGTTACCTGCTTTTTTATTACATATTGTTATTGTTTTAATGAATTGTAAAGCGTAGGACTTCAGTTTTTGGTAAATACTAACTTGTTGAAGTCTTTTTGAAGTCTCTTAATTTATATTTGTTACTTTAAAAAGATTAGGCCAGCGTGTTAACTTTAAATTGTGGATGACATGCAGTCTTTAAATTTTCTCAACAATTTGCATGATTAATAAAATGGTTTAAATAAATACAGATGCAGAGTAGAACAATAATATGGCACCAGTATCTGTCAATTTTGACGCTCTTGGTACATGAACATTTTTACCCCAGTCACTGGGCCAATTTGTTTTCTTCCTTGAACCATCTTAGCTCCCTAAGGAGTAGATACAGCCAGTGCTGCCAAGTATGTAGCAGCACAAAGCTAAATCAATCACAAAAACCGTCTCTGCCCTCACAAGTACCCATGTACTCCTGGGTGAAGAGAAGCAATTATAGTTAAGTGTCTTGCTCAAGGACACAAGCATCATTATCAGGATTCGAACCCAAATACCCAATGACATGGCTACAAGATCTTGAGTTTGGTGCACTAGACCGCTCGGCCATGACATGCCATGTTGACTAATAGGTGACTTATTATCTCAAAGAAAGTTATGGAACAAAATTATTGAGGAATACAGCTGCATGGGTTTCTTTTTTTCACAGAGGTTTAACACATTATTGGCAAACTTTTTTCTTCAATCCTGGTGTCAAGTGGACTTTCTTTAAGAAACTGGAGTGCTAAAAAGAAATCAGTGGCCAAAAACTGAGATCAGAGGGAACAAATCTGGATAAATTATAGGGCTGTAACTTGGCTTCATAATGGGAAAGGGTATTACACTATTATCTCTTTTTGTGAATGTATATAAAATGTGCCTGAATTTAACATCAATTATAACCTATGTACATTTTAAATGAACTGCATGCTGGCCTTCTACTAACAATTATGAAATTAACAAAAAACTAATTTAACAAATATTGTCAAAAAAAGTAATTCAGTTGTCATCAGTTACTGGAAAATTAGACAATGATAGAGACAGCGGTGTTAGTCTGATATATACATTGTAAAACGAGAAGCGGTAGTGGTAGAACTTCAAGACTTACTGATGATACAGAACCCTGCATGAGCTTTCAGAGCAACAACTATTGTCAACAACTATTGTCCCCTCTAATGTATCTAAAGGTCGATGTCAGATTTTTTTACATCAATATGACGAAAACTCAATACTGAGTATAGATAGTATACACATATGGACTGGCAATGAGGTCACTAGATTCGGCCTCGGGAAATAGGTCCCTCTTCTGGTCACTCACAGGCCCGAGGGGGGATAGACGAGCTCTAGTGACCGAATCATGGCAGTCCATATGTGTTTTATAACACAACTCGGTCCAAAATATGAAATAAGAAAAGAAACTACCGTGATCCGATCCAGACGCCGCCTTTTTTCTTATTAACATGAGCCTGGCAACCTCTTGAGGGCGCTGTAACCAGTCAAAAATTGAAAGACTATTGCCCGCTTCGGGAACTATTTCCCGCAAACTACGCGCGTGCGATGTCTAGTTCATGGTTGTGCAAATCTCATGCACTAGCCTATAATAGTTCACCCCACATGACCGTGTTTCAGCCAACCAGAATACAGAACTAACAAGAGGTGTGTTATAAGTTGCAACATGGCGTAAATCGGTCATCATTACAGGAAATTTTGAACACTATTGTCAACAACTTTTCAACAACTATTGTCCCCTATAATGCAATTAAAGGTTAATGTCATATTTTCCAAAAAATCAATTTGTCAGAAACTCAACATTGAGTAAAGATAGGTTGCAATATGACGTAAATCGGCCATCTTTACAGGAAATTTTGAACACTATTGTCAACAACTTTTCAACAACTATTGTCCCCTATAATGCAATTAAAGGTTAATGTCATATTTTCCCAAAAATCAATTTGTCAGAAACTCAATATTGAGTATAGATAGGTTGCAATATGATGTAAATCGGCCATCTTTACGGGCAATTTGGAACACACAGTGATGCGTTTCGCGTGAGAACAGCATGCAGCACGCACGCAGTTCACACAAATCATTGCACAATTGGTTAGTGAACAACGCGGCTGCATTAATAACTTGAGCGCTTGACGCAAGCAAAAATGCAATTTGCCCGTAAAGATGGCATTTATTGGGAACTATCTGTACTTGTTATGTAGTCAACCCTCGTTATAAAGAGCACTGTTATAAATTTGTTCTGCTCGTAAAGAGTACATTCTGAAGTCCCGATTACTTTCTGCCATTTTGTTTTTTCCTTCATTCAAAGGGAGTGTGACCTGGGGTGCTACTTTACATTGCTCTTAACTTTGCACATGTATTTCAAACCTTTTTGTTGTCGTAAATATCTCTTTATCAGTGTTCACTATTTGCATACAATAGATACATGACACAAAGTAAATTCATACTGTGATATATAAGCAGACAATGGGGCCAACCCAATGTTGGCCCATTATTTGTTTTGGGGTATTTAAACAAATACCCCCAAATGGCAATGACAATTGTTCAACATTTACACTAGTATCGCTCTGAATATTATGCGTTGGGTTTGTTTACTGTGTTCACATTGTCTACTGTGAAGGTTTGGGGTGTGTTTTTTTTTCAATAAACTCTCCAAACTAAACAGCTTTTTCACTATGTTCCTGCCATTTTGTTGTTCTTCTTTTATTCAAAGGCAAGTTAAAGAAACTGGGGCAATGGTGTACCTTGGGTGCAGACTGCACACAATGGGTACATGACTCACAGAGAAACTATGATTCCCAAGCTATGTCAACAGTTACCAATCACAAAGGTCTATTGTAACAAAAGCACAATATAGTAATATAGGGGTGGGATTGTGGTGACTTTCATGCACTGAAAATCTGAGGGGAAAAACCCTGGGATTTTTTCTCAGGTCTATATTTGGTTCTCTTCAGAAAAGTATTACGAAACAGCCATGACGTGTACAACTTGGTTGAATACATTAACTGAATCAACACCACTGCAAGACGCAAAAAGCACTTTGTCCATTCTCTCCATTCCCTTCGGTAATCGCATAGTGTGTAATGGCTGTGTGTGTAACCGGTAACCAAAGGTAAGATTTTACGCAATACATTTTACGCTCAAATCTTATTTACAGACTCTCTAAATGATTGATGTTGAAAGAAACATTACTCAACAACATTACAGATTATTAGTTTGGACTATTCAGAAGAATATATTAATGTTTAAATTCAGTTTTCATTATAGGTTGTGTGCCTTTTTTTCTTGTCTGCAGCATTTTCATTTAGCTGTAACAAGAACAGTCTGCTTGGATCTGAACCAATGATGCTAAACTAAATATTTTCTCTACTGAGGTTAGAACTTTTCTTCTTCTTAAAATGAAACATTTCAGGACAAAAAGAAACAGAAGCTGAAGCAAGATGGCAAATGTTACTCCTGAGACTGTGTTGGATAATATAAGTCATGGTCACCTGGATTGCCCAATCTGCCGGGAAAGATTCAACAACCCCAAAATCTTGAAGTGTCGGCATAATTTCTGCAAAACGTGTCTTGAAGACTGGATGAAAGCCCAACCCAGAGACAGACAAAACTTCATCTGCTGCCCTGTCTGCCGACAAAACACGGTCATTCCAAAAGCAGGGATCGAATCCTTGGATGGCAACTTTTCGCTGATGGCTCTCGTGGATGAAGTCAACCAGCAGGAGATGCTCCTCAAGCAA
Source organism: Pycnopodia helianthoides (assembly GCA_032158295.1). Classification (NCBI taxonomy): domain Eukaryota; kingdom Metazoa; phylum Echinodermata; class Asteroidea; order Forcipulatida; family Asteriidae; genus Pycnopodia; species Pycnopodia helianthoides. The sequence goes on along the minus strand of CM063248.1, from coordinate 4,094,788 downwards.
CAGAAATCGAGGATCACTTGCAAGTTGTGTGTCGAGACAAAACAAGCTATCGTTAGATGTCTGGATTGCAGCGAGTATCTCTGCCAAGAATGCTACACAAACCACAAGCGTGTGAAGACAACCACCGGTCATGAAGTGGTGACGATTGATGACTTGTTCTCTGGAAAAGCCTCCTATGAAAGTCGCTACAGGAAGGAGGTCCCCAAGTGTAAGAAACATGACCATCAAGACCTGCTTTTCTACTGCCTGCCTTGTGAAACATTGATATGCACTGCTTGCGCAGCAGTTGATCATCGGTCCCACGGAATACAAGATAAATCAGAGGCCAGCGCTGAATGTGAGCAAAAAATATCTGATCTTCTTGAAAAGGTTGAGGAAAGGTTGAAGATATGCAAGGCTGCAAAAGACGTAGCTGTGGCGTCATACAACAAGCATATGATGATGGTTTCGGATGAAACAAAAAGTCATCACTCAAAAAGCTGATGAAGACGTAGCCAGAATCCGTGAGAATGAGCATCGCCTGAAAGATCAGCTTTTAGAAATCTCATCAAAGAAGCAGAAGCAGTTTCAAGACCTTCTGTCGCTTCTTGACGAAAATACCAAGCAGACAAAGGATACACTGGACAGGGTGAAAAATGATACATTCAAAATTACCCCCTTCGACCTCCTGAAGATGCAAGACAGCATCATGCGTGACTTACAAGATGCAGAAGGAAGGAGCATTCCTGATCCAGTTTGCTGTCTGACAAGTGAAGATCTCAACCAGAGTGGAACCTTCACCCAGCCAAATCCTCGTGAGTCAAGTTTGTAATTTGATTTATTATTATTACAATTTTTATTATACATTTCTGGTCATGAAACCATGGATGCCTCATAAGTGAACTTATTCACTGTAGCTCACAAGCCTGAGGAAACCTGTAAACAAGGGTGCTTGCTGTGTGAACCAGAAACACTGGGGTCAACCCCTACTCTCCCCCGATAAGTGTTCTGGGTTCTATAGACTGTGCAAGTCTGCGCGTATCGGAACGAGAAAATACGTCAAACGAAGAACATGTTTTTTTTCTGAAATCAAATCTTTGTTTTAAATTATATCTAGTAATAAACCACAAGGGAAACTGACTAGGTACATTTCAAATAGTATGGGGTTGAACAAAGAAAAATTGACTAGAGCGGGATTTGAACCAACGACCTCCGGATTAACGTACCGGCGCTCTACCAACTGAGCTATCTAGCCCCATATTGGCGGTCTCCCTATTTTGTCAATATCTTTGTTCTGGGGTGCCAGTCAGAAGCCATACAACCGTTAACTGCCGTGTGGCCAGGGATCACACCCAAGTTTACGATACAACCTGGGAAACAAAGATATTGACAAAATAGGGAGACCGCCAATATAGGGCTAGATAGCTCAGTTGGTAGAGCGCCGGTACGTTAATCCGGAGGTCGTTGGTTCAAATCCCGCTCTAGTCAATTTTTCTTTGTTCAACCCCATACTAAATTATATCTAATGACAAAATCTGAACAATAAAAATACTCAGTACAATTTCTATAAAATTAGTTTTAGCTTTTATAATAAATACACAAACAATGTGTTAATTATTATTTATACATTAAACCCTGGGACAAGGATGCTCATTTGATCTTAACTTTTTAGAAACCCCTTACGCGGATTCACGAAGGTCACACCGGTGTAAAATTAATGCTTGGCGCAGTTTATAGAGGACACTGACGCCTCAACAACCATAGACTGCAATGAAAAGGCCTGCGTTGCAATTGCAGCATCTGGCAATTATCATCGCGCATCCAAAACAAGCGAGCAATTTAATCTTAATTTTTGCAGTAACCGGAAGCTGAGGTCAAGTTTAATTCTCGGGTTTTCTTCGTTATATTGTTGAATTGATTTTACTTTCACATTTTTTAATCACTAAGTATTACATTCCCAACAACATAGGCTAATTTTCATAGTCATAAACTACGCTAAACTAAAATAATTGACGAAACAAAATCTCGCCCACGTAAAACTCCATATTGTTGGGACCACTATGGTCCCGGAAGTTCGAATGAGCGCAAGACTTGCACAGTCTATTACTTGCGCTATCAATCCAAGTACAGGGGACCTACGGGCTTAAAGTCTCATCCGAAAGACAAAGCAATTATGGTGAAGTATCTTGCTCAAGTGCCACAACTGGGACTCGAACCACTCATACCCAAACTCTGCTGATCAGAAACACCAGAACTTGAGTCCGGTGAAAACTTGAGTTCTTGAAAATATTCTAAGTTTTCAATAAGCACATTATACAACCAAAATTTTTATAAGATAAGGTGGTCAGATTTTTAAGGGGGAAAAAATAATCTTTGTTATGATAGGAATTTTGAATTAGTTTGATATGGTTTTGAATGTAAATAATGTAGATTTGTATACTTCTTTTTTTTAGTGAAATTTAAAATTTGCCCAGTCCGTTCCCCTTGTGGTTAAGTACTTGATATTTGAAATAAAAAGTTGCATCCCCTTAAGGTGATCCTCTGGCTGCCACTTCCCAGGTTGTATCGTAAAGTTGAGAGTGATCCATGGCTCACGGCAGTGAACAGTTGTATGGCTTCTGACTGGCTCCCCGAACAAAGATATTTACAAAATAGGGAGACTGCCAACCTAGGGCTAGATAGCTCAGTTGGTAAAGCGCCGGCACGTTAATCCAAAGGTCGTTGGTTCAAATACCACTCTATTCAATTTTTCTATGTTTAACCCCAAATTATTTAAAATTTACCCAGTCAGTTTCCATTGTGGATATTCTTTTTATTGTTTTTTCATCTAAAAATCCCTAAGCTGTAATTTGTAATCATTTAAAATGTAATTGCCTAATGTAGGATTGTAGAATTGAATTTCGTTATTTTTTTTAGTTTGCAAAATGCACATGAGAAGTAGAATTTTTGAGGGGACAGCGGAGATCCAAGACCACAATGAAGACACATTAGGAGGTGGGCGCACCATGCACCAAATGCAGTGATGAAGGCATACAGGGGGGTCTATCAAAAAAATCTGTACAATACCATTCCTGTCCACAGTCACATTCCCTAAACATAAAAAGTTTGATGAATTTGAAGTTCTTATTTTTCCCAAATTAACCGCAGAAGGATTGCAACCTAAACTGAAATGAAAAAAAACGCAGTAACTTAACTCTCTTATGCTGTTATATCTCACACAAAACAGACATGCAGAAACTGCCTCGGACAGGACATTTTTATAGTGTTTTCCCATTGTTAATGGCACAAAAAGAAAGAGAAAAAAGAAAAAAACTAAAGCAAAAGAGTTGTCTCTTTACGGCATTGGGTTTGTGTGTGCATCTTGTATACATGTAGTTACATTTTGCAACCAGTGCCGTCACACCTGGACTGGCATGATTCATGCACAGTTGTGCCCCCCATACACAACCAATACAAGTGATTGGTTTCAAATGGTCGGGTCAATTTACTGGAAAATGGTACCAATAATAATAGGAGAGTTAAGAAATGTTTATCCTTTTCCCTTTTAATCAGATGTAGAGAAAGCCTTTAAGAAGCGACCCCCGACTCCACCTCGGCCTGTGGGACTCAATACAATGCCAAGAAAAAATGAGGGGCAAAAAAAGGTAGGATAGTGCTCAGAAACCATTAAGAAATAACGGAAGAAATAACGATAACGGAAGTCTATTCTATTCCACAACCATGTTGCCTTCTGATGTCTTTGAAGTCCTTAATTTCCTCAAAAACTTCCATAACTTGTAAAAAAAAAATTAAAAAATACAGTTGCAGCTCACAACTGTCTTAAAGTGGGTACAGAGAGGCCATGGCCTCTGTTACCTAAATGTGATTTTGGGTCTAAAAGAGCAGTTTTAAAATTATTCCTCTATTTTCTCTTATTTTAAATCTTTAACATAAAATTAATACAAATTTAACAGGGGCTGTCAGTGGGAGTACTGAAGTATAACAACTATGAGCCGTGAAGCCTGTCTTAGGCCTGAAAATCAAATCAATAGCCAAGGCTTATGATCAGCTGTAAATTATGGCAGTACTCAGAGTTTACTCAAGGTAGACTGGGCCCAATTTTAACTGTTAAGCAGCAAATACTGCTTAGCAAATTTCTAAAACAAAATGGGAACCAGTGGCAACAATGTAAACTTTTGAAAATTTGGCTGGTGATCCGTTACAGCTAAGCATGATTTATCTGTGCTTCGCAAGTTTCTACACTTAAGGCTTTATGAAATTAGGCCCTGGGCCCCAACTTCAGAGAGAAATTTGGCTTAACATTTTTCTGCCTGAAAAACTAAGCAGGAAACCAGCCGGACATGGTACAACATTTGTCTGACAATCTAATTTTAGTGAAGCAAAATTGTTTTGTGCTTTAAAGGCGCAGTATACCGTTGCTGTTCGGAACCGTTTGATTGTTTTAATCCTATTTTCATTTCAAAAGGTGGGCGAGTTATATCGTGAAAAGTTTCAGACGATTATGACCACGCAGGATGAGGCTGCAACCATTCCTATCCAGGTACAGTGAAATTCTATTGCAGCTTGGAAATCTGGGTGGTTTTTTTTTTATGAATAAAGCCATTCATCCCTAAGAGAATGTGCAAGACCCTCAAATTTGTCTTGTGGATTGTTTTTAAAGCACTTATTCATAAATACCATGAACAGTTTATCCATTCTGATTGGTCGAGGGGAGATCACATAATGGCCATGTTTAAACGTGCGATATAAACATGGCTAGAAGTGTTTAAACATACCCGTGGCGCACAAGGTTACGCAGGCGCTAATTTACGCAAAACGCAATCAATACATACTCTGGTATTCGATCTAAAGCCTGTTAGTACGCCCGCATACGCACAACCGTTGAGACTCACAGACCTTTAGACTCTATAAAACGAATTCTGCGTGCTTTGACTAGCCTAGTCCAACTGGACAAACCTAGCCCCGGAGCACTGTTACTCTAGTCAAACTCGCTAGTTAACACGTAACAATTTAATTAATGAGCAGTTTAATGATAACAGTAAGTTTTGTCCCATATGAAATCAATTTATCTTTTTTGGTGAGATAATTAATTAATAATTGTACATCAAAAAGGATCAAAGGTTTGGAACTCAAGCTTGCTCTTAGCTAGCAACCAAACAATGGACAATTTTCATTTTAAATCTTTAGACGTAAAATGAAGAACAGTTTAACAGGGGCTGTCAAGTGAGTACAAAAGTATAAGAACTGTAAGCCCCGGAGCATGTCGTAGGCCTGAAATTAATTAATAACTGTCATCATCTTAAGTAGAGAAAAAGATTCTCTTTTTTAACTAGAAAATGAAAACGATATGCCAACAATTAACGCTTCGTTAACGCGTGCCGTTAATTCTACATTGCTCTAATTCTAATTTGCTCAACAAAATACAATGACCAACTATTTTGACTAGTCGAGTGGGAAACAGACCAGACATTCGTGATTTACATCAAAAAGGATAAAACGTCGGCACTCAAACTTGCTCTTAGCTAGCAACCAAACAATGGACAATTTTCTTTTCAGATATACCTTTCTATACAGCGCTCTTCCCTTCATACAAAAATAACTGTTATTTTTAACTCTTCCTCTTGAAGGTCTCCAACCAAGTCCCTGAGGATGAAGCCGCGATCACTCCTGTCGCGATCACTCCTGTCCAGGTACCTTTGAAATTTTATTGCAGCTCAGATCTGTCTTAAAGTGGGTATAGAGAGACCATGGCCTCTGTTAAAGGAACATTACAGAATTGGTAAGAACAAATATACTTTTGATCACAGATTTACATAAAACTTACACGGTCTAATGATGATGATAGTAGAAAACATCCCTTGAAATATTTCTGTCTGAAATGCCATATTTGATGAAAAATGAATAAACTAATTTTCCGATTGGAGTTTATCGCTCAGTGAGCGTTTTATTCATTTGTTGAACCTATATGATTTCATGCAAATGTGTAATCGGTTTTTCACTATTTTTCTCGTGACCCAGATGGCCAATCGATCTCAAACTTCTACAGGTTTGTCAGTTTATGTATATGGTGGATTACATAAAGTGCTTACACTGCAAGCAACTGTTTTGTTAGCAAAAACCAATTCTGTAATGTTCCTTTAACTAAATGTAATTTCGGGTCTCAAAGAGCAGTTTTTTAAGGTATTCATTGTATTTCATTTTAAATCTTTAGATGTAAAATGAAGAACAATTTAACAAGGGCTGTCAAGTGAGTACAAAAAGTATAAGAACTTTAAGCCCCGGAGCATGTCGTAGGCCTGAAATTAATTAATAACTGTCATCATCTTAAGTAGAGAAAAAGATTCTCTTTTTTAACTAGAAAATGAAAACGACATGCCAACAATTTGCTTCGTTAACGCGTGGCGTTAATTCTACATTGCTCTAATTCTAATTTGCTCAACAAAATACAATGACCAACTATTTTGACTAATCGAGTGGGAAACAGACCAGACATTCGTGATTTACATCAAAAAGGATAAAAAGTCGGCACTCAAACTTGCTCTTAGCTAGCAACCAAACAATGGACAATTTTCTTTTCAGATATACCTTTTTATACAGCGCTCTTCCCTTCATACAAAAATAACTGTTATTTTTAACTCTTCCTCTTGAAGGTCTCCAACCAAGTCCCTGAGGATGAAGCCGCGATCACTCCTGTCGCGATCACTCCTGTCGAGGTACAGTGAAATTTTATTGCAGCTCAGATCTGTCTTAAAGTGGGTATAGAGAGACCATGGCCTCTGTTAAAGGAACATTACAGAATTGGTAATTGTAAAATACACTTTTGATCACAGATTTACATAAAACTTACATGGTCTAATGATGATGATAGTAGAAAACATCCCTTGAAATATTTCTGTCTGAAATGCCATATTTGATGAGAAATGAATAAACTAATTTTCCGATTGGAGTTTATCGCTCAGTGAGCGTTTTATTCATTTGTTGAACCTATATGATTTCATGCAAATGTGTAATCGGTTTTTCACTATTTTTCTCGTGACCCAGATGGCCAATCGATCTCAAACTTCTACAGGTTTGTCAGTTTATGTATATGGTGGATTACATAAAGTGCTTAAACAGCAAGCAACTGTTTTGTTAGCAAAAACCAATTCTGTAATGTTCCTTTAACTAAATGTAATTTCGGGTCTCAAAGAGCAGTTTTTTAATGTATTCATTGTATTTCATTTTAAATCTTTAGATGTAAAATGAAGAACAGTTTAACAAGGGCTGTCAAGTGAGTACAAAAAGTATAAGAACTTTAAGCCCCGGAGCATGTCGTAGGCCTGAAATTAATTAATAACTGTCATCATCTTAAGTAGAGAAAAAGATTCTCTTTTTTAACTAGAAATGAAAACGACATGCCAACAATTTGCTTCGTTAACGCGTGGCGTTAATTCTAATGTTGCTCTAATTCTAATTTGCTCAACAAAATACAATGACCAACTATTTCGACTAGTCGAGTGGGAAAAAGACCAGACATTCGTGATTTACATCAAAAAAGGATGAAAGGTCAGCACTAAAACTTGCTCTTAGCTAAGAACCACACAATGGACAATTTTCTATTTTTATACTAAAATAGTTTTTTTTTTAACTCTTCCTCTTGAAGGTCTCCAACCAAGTCCCTGAGGATGAAGCTGCGATCACTCCTGTCGCGATCACTCCTGTCGAGGTACAGTGAAATTTTATTGCAGCTCAGAACTGTCTTAAACTGGGTATAGACAGACCTAGGCCTCTGTTAACTAAATGTAATTTAAGGTCTCCAAGAGCATTTTTAAAATTTATTTTTTGTATTTTATTTTAAATCTTTAGACGTAAAATGAAGAACAGTATAACAAGTGAGTACAAAAGTACAAGAACTGTAAGTCGGGGAGAATGTTGTAGGCCTGAAATTAATCAATTACTGTAATAATCTTAAGTAGAGAAAAAGATTCCCTGTTTCAAATAGAAAATGAAAACGACATGCCAACAATTTGCTTCGTTAACGCGTGGCGTTAACTTTAACGTTGCTGACATTGATCTAATTCTAATTTGCTCAACACAATATATGACCAACTATTTCGACTAGTCGAGTGGGAAAAAGACCAGACATTCGTGATTTACATCAAAAAAGGATGAAAGGTCAGCACTAAAACTTGCTCTTAGCTAAGAACCACACAATGGCCAATTTTTTTTCAGATATACCTTGCTATACAGCACTCTTCCCTTCATTCTAAAATAACTTTTTTTTTTCAACTCTTCCTCTAGAAGGTCTTCGACCAAGTCCCTGAGGATGAAGCCGCGATCACTCCTGTCGAGGTACAGTGAAATTTTATTGCAGCTCAGAACTGTCTTAAAGTGGGTATAGAGAGACCATGGCCTCTGTTAAAGGAACATTACAGAATTGGTAATTGTAAAATACACTTTTGATCACAGATTTACATAAAACTTACACGGTCTAATGATGATGATAGTAGAAAACATCCCTTGAAATATTTCTGTCTGAAATGCCATATTTGATGAGAAATGAATAAACTAATTTTCCGATTGGAGTTTATCGCTCAGTGAGCGTTTTATTCATTTGTTGAACCTATATGATTTCATGCAAATGTGTAATCGGTTTTTCACTATTTTTCTCGTGACCCAGATGGCCAATCGATCTCAAACTTCTACAGGTTTGTCAGTTTATGTATATGGTGGATTACATAAAGTGCTTAAACAGCAAGCAACTGTTTTGTTAGCAAAAACCAATTCTGTAATGTTCCTTTAACTAAATGTAATTTCGGGTCTCAAAGAGCAGTTTTTTAATGTATTCATTGTATTTCATTTTAAATCTTTAGATGTAAAATGAAGAACAATTTAACAAGGGCTGTCAAGTGAGTACAAAAAGTATAAGAACTTTAAGCCCCGGAGCATGTCGTAGGCCTGAAATTAATTAATAACTGTCATCATCTTAAGTAGAGAAAAAGATTCTCTTTTTTAACTAGAAAATGAAAACGACATGCCAACAATTTGCTTCGTTAACGCGTGGCGTTAATTCTAATGTTGCTCTAATTCTAATTTGCTCAACAAAATACAATGACCAACTATTTGACTAGTCGAGTGGGAAACAGACCAGACATTCGTGATTTTCATCAAAAAAGGATAAAAGGTCAGCACTCAAACTTGCTCTTAGCTAAGAACCACACAATGGACAATTTTCTATTTTTATACTAAAATAGTTTTTTTTTAACTCTTCCTCTTGAAGGTCTCCAACCAAGTCCCTGAAGATGAAGCTGCGATCACTCCTGTCGCGATCACTCCTGTCGAGGTACAGTGAAATTTTATTGCAGCTCAGAACTGTCTTAAACTGGGTATAGACAGACCTAGGCCTCTGTTAACTAAATGTAATTTAAGGTCTCCAAGAGCATTTTTAAAATTTATTTTTTGTATTTAGCTAAGAACCACACAATGGCCAATTTTTTTTCAGATATACCTTGCTATACAGCACTCTTTCCTTCATTCTAAAATAACTTTTTTTTTTCAACTCTTCCTCTAGAAGGTCTTCGACCAAGTCCCTGAGGATGAAGCCGCGATCACTCCTGTCGAGGTACAGTGAAATTTTATTGCAGCTCAGAACTGTCTTAAAGTGGGTATAGAGAGACCATGGCCTCTGTTAACTACATGTTAACTACATGTAGTTTTTAATTTGTTTATTGTATTGTATTTCATTTTAAAACCTTTAGAAATAAAATTAATCAAAGCTTAACAGGGGCGTTCAAGGAAGTGCAACAGTTATAAAAGCTATCATCAATAGATGTGTACAGCCGACCCCCGTCAACAAATGGCTTTGCCCACAAAATAATTTAACCAGCTTGTTGGTTCCAGGCATGATATTTGGCCCATGGAAAAAAGTTGGACAATTTTATTGAGTACAAGGGCTGACCTACATGTTCCCAGATGTGGGGCAACAGATCTACGGATCATAGTATGTATTTGCTTTTGTTGTCCCTTGCCCATCTCGGGGTATATTGTCTTGTATTTTGTTTTGTACTGTTATGGCAAATAAAAAAATAATAATAATAATAATAATATGGTTTAGGCTTTTACAGACTTTCAGGCTATTTAATAACAATTTTGCAGATTTTTCCGAGGAAATCAGTAGGAAGAGTATCATACCTGTACTTCCTTGATACCCAAGCTACCTTCACAGATCGATTACAAGGCATCATCGTCAAATTCCCTTCTGCAGTACTCACAGTACGCAGCAAGTTTTGAAAAGGAAACCGTGCTAAGGGGCCATTTCGTGCGCAGAAACATCTCTACTTACGGGTTTTATCAGATTAACCGCTGGCCCAGTATTTGATTACTGGTCCCGTTAATTTATCTAAAATGAGTAGGCATGGCAATTTACAACAGAGCCTCTTTTCAGAGCTAAGGAACTCTTCATGTTTTTGTCCTTAACAGAAGAAGGAAGACATCTTTCTGCCTATCAAGAAGATTGACAAAAAAATATGGAGGAGAATCATTGGAGGACCACAACCAAATTTTTAGATTTTGACAAAAGTAAGTAACCCATAATTCCCAGGAATTGAGAACACATATAGGCCCCTATCACAAAATACCAGAGTGAAGAGCAATTTATCTATTGTGCTATATATCAACAGAGACTTGGTTCTAGTTAGATGTTAGATGTTCTTGGTTCTTGTTGGGTGTGAACCCCCTAGTTGGATGTGAACCCCTTTTTGAATGTGAACCAACTTGTTGGATGTGAACTCCCTTGTTGGATGTGAACCCCCTAGTTGGACATGATCCCTAATATTGGATATAAACGCTCTTGTTGGATGTGAACCCACTTGTTGGATGTGAACCCTCATGTTCAATGTGAACCCTCATCTTTAATGTGAACCCTCATGTTTAATGTGAAACCCAGTGTTGGATGCGTTAAATGTTAACTCCCATGATTGAATGTGAACCCCTTTGCTATGTTTTCTTTGTTGGCTTACAGTAAGCTGTGAAAGGAATCTGTGCCCAGGTTGCGACCCAGGTTAGAGTTGCACAAAACCACACCATTTCCAACTGGCCTCTCCACCAGCTCAGTAAACTAGTGGTTAGAAAAATCTGCTCTAGAACGTTGAGGTTCGAACCCAACTCACAATGCCTTTAAATATTTTGGCAGGACCCAGAAAGCAGAGAGTATACAGTGCTTACCATACATCAATGTAGGGCAAAAACCAAAGCATTTTGACGTTGTTAAGTTTTCGTCCTTATTTCTTCTTTGTTTGTAGGTCAATGACGCTACACCTCGGAATTGATGAAGACACTAGCCAGGTGTGTTATTAAAAATTGCACTTGTACAAAAATACATGTACCACCTTTAACACAAAGCTGTACAGCAACATGCTGTCTGTAGGTGGCATCTCATTTAAAGCACGGTTCTCCCCATGCACAAGAAAGTGTGTCGACCAGTATGTGTGAATTACAGACTAATTGCGGCCGACAAGCAAAAAGAATAAACAACATCTTTTTTTTATGCCAAAAAAAAAAAAAAAAAAAAAGTTAAGAAGCTCAGATTGCACAGTAGAGCTTTTAAAATAAAACAACACATTAAGTAAAAAAAAAATGCTGCGGACCTTGTTTCAAGCTTAGCATGCTTTGGCCAAACTTGCAAAATTTTAGTCCAAAATACCCTAGAGTTTTGAAAAAAACCTTGGGAGAACCCTTTAAAGGGTGTGCAAAACATTGGTGAGAGTTGAGAGTGAAAATATAAATGCTCATAGATTTGCAGATGGTATAAAGATGGTCATGGTAAGAAAATTCTCATGAAATATTTTGGCTTAAAATGCTTTAGTTTTTGAGAAATGAGTCAAACAATTAGTTTGAAAACAGTAAAAACATATACGATTCTTTTATTTTCTTGAAACTCCGATGACCCATTGAGCTTAAACGTTCACGTTTGATGTATATGATTGGGTCACATAAAGTGTGGATGCTGGTCACAGGCAATAGACAGTGCGCGTAATCGAACATTTTTGGGACCACTTTGGTCCCACGAACACTGCTTTAGCTCGTGAAGGAAACAAACTCGCGCACTTTAACGTGTCCCATTGTTCGAATACGCACGAGACTTGCACAGCCAATTACCAATTTTTCCGTGTGCTTTACATGAGCCCTTAATTAGTTGTATAATTATTTAATTTTAACGGGAGAGAACGAAAAATACTTACGAAAAAGACGGATCCTCCTCCTCCGCCGCTTGGCACCGGGTTCTTGAAGAGGGATTTCTTGGCTACGAGAACGCCCGGTGTTTCTACTCCGCCCACAAACTTATGGGGGGATAGAAAAACGGCGTCCTTGTGCGCGGAGGACTGCGGACTTGTCCTGCAAGGGGAGTTTATATCATTATCGACAACTTAGAAATATGTGAGATAAGAGGGAGTTAGCTCCATAATGCAACGGCAGGGCTCGAATTTGACACTGGACCGCAGGCCCGAGGCCAGTGATTTTAGCATTGGGCCAGTAAACTCATGACCGGACAAGTCCGGCGGTCTTGTGTTTTCAATTCAAGAACAATTCATGAACCTCACTCTATAATATCTCGAACAGAAACAAATTATGTTCAAATGTTGACTTTGAGTGATGATTTGAAATATACTTAATACCCTTTAAGACAAATGCGGTAAATCTTCTCTTATTATGTCTTAGTGCTTGTTCAATTAAATGCAAGTTAAACTGTGCGAGGAAGTCTTTTCTCAGTTTGAATCTGGTCCTGTAAAATTATTTCTGGTCCAGTAAACATTTTGAGATACAAGTCCTGTGGTCTTGTGGGTTTTTCGCCCAAATTCGAGCCCTGATAGTGGGGAAGCTTTGCATAATTATTCTGTTGGTCAGAGATGACGTAGTTGGGTGAGAAGTGCAAAGTAAACAAATGGTATACATCGTGTGCAAAAACGTTGCATCTCCTTAAAAAAACACTTGCGTGTATGTTACGCGCGAGTTTGAAATTGTCAAAGCGTTGTATCTCGCTTAAAAAAACACTTGCGTGTATGTTACGCGCGAGTTTGAAATTGTCAAAACGTTGCATCTCCTTAAAAAAACACTTGCGTGTATGTTACGCGCGAGTTTGAAATTGTCAAAGCATTGTATCTCGCTTAAAAAAACACTTGCGTGTATGTTACGCGCGAGTTTGAAATTGTCAAAGCGTTGTATCTCGCTTAAAACAGCGCGGGTGTACACACAACACAAGTACGCTCCAAGCTACAATGATTTTCGCAAGGAGCATTTTTGCGTGAGATATGCTGTTTTTTGTTTGCACCGACACACGAATACATAAATGTACACAAATATTTGTGACACTGCACTTCCGGCTCCCAAACCCCATGACTTTACCAAGAGGATAGAGGAGTCAAAATTTATTTTGGACAACTTCAAAAAAGGGGGAAATTTTGATTATCTCTGGTGAAGCAAGCTCCCAAAGATGATGGGAGAAGTTTGTATATAAAGGGACATTTACTTTTTTTTTGACAACTTTAATCATTGTAAAAAATAGCTTGTCTGTGGCAAGCAATCTCCAAAAGGTAATGGGAGATGTTTGCATGTAAATAAGGCGTAAATAATTTTTGCACAGCTTCAAAAAAATGTGACACTAGTTTATCTGTGCAAAAGCAAGCACAACAAAAGTAATGTGGGGGGAGTTAACACATAACAGGTAAAATTTTATTTTTTTAAACTTTTTAAAAAGGGGGAAATTTGATTATCCCTGGTGAAGCAATCTCCAAAAGGTAATGGGAGATCTTTGCATGTAAATAAAAGCCGTAAATAATTCGTGCACAGCTTCGAAAAATGTAACACTAGTTTATCTGTGCAAAAGCAAGCACAAAAAAGTAATGTGGTGGAGTTTACATGTAATGGGTAACAATTTCATTTTTTGACAACTTTTTAAAATGTGAAAATAGGTAGGGAAGCTGTTTAGAAAAGAAGGATGCTTGCACATAAGAGGCCATTCAGATTAATTAATGTTTTCAAAATGTTGATATTTTTTTTGAAATTGTGAGTGGGTGGGCCAAAAGAAATAACTGCAAATAGAAATTGAATTTTGTATTTCAAAAAATAGAAGGGAACTGTGTGTGCAGTTCCGTTGTTAATGGTCAACCTTGTTTCAAAAGTCGACCTCTGTGGGGAGATGGCAAGGATTTTTTCCTTGTTTCAACATGCACAAAGTTGCTTGCTGGAGGCCAGGAAAGGCAATTGAAAATTCCTGAGCTGGGAGAACATCTGTTTTAAAATATCTGCATCATTTCAGGCGTTACTTTGCTCCTCAGTGTATTAAATAGTAAGTCAATATTTAAAAATCGAAATTTGGGGTGGATGGGTCAGAACAATTTCGAAAAAATGATAATTCTGTATGGCCCCTAATGGTTAAAGAATTCATTTAGGCTTCTTCAGAAAGTATGGTGATAATTATTATTGTTGGGTAAGTAAATTCTGATATGTAATGAGGCTGTGTACATACTTAGAACTGAACTTCATGAGGACTTTCAGTGAATGTTAATTGCTGACAGAGGCAAAATAGTTGAGAAAACAAAACGAAAGGAAAAAATGTATATTTGGTTTGCGGTAACACCATGTGTATAATTATCTACTTTGCTGTGTAGATTTCGTTGTTTAGAGAACTTGTCTTGCTATTTGTTCTACTACCACAGAGTAGATTTTCGAAATTCAAGAGACTTCTCAGTTCTGAAAAGAACTGTCCTGAAAGGAAAAATGAAAAAACATGCTTCTTCAAAAACCCGAAACGTATTAACTGTTGATGCAATTGCACAACAAAAAAATTATCAACAAAACTACAGATCTGTGCTACAGATGTGCTAGAGTAATTCAGCCAATTTCAATATGCATCAACATTAAGCTACAAACTTGGCCCATGAAGCTTTCCCTTTAAAATCTATATTCAATGACGGACTAGATCAAAGCGAACTTTTCAAGTTGACCAAAAACTTACCCAGTGATTACCGGATTCATATTGATGTCAACATATGGTCCTGAAAAGAAAAAGAAAAGTTTTAAAAATTTGTCAATTTTTTTTAAATGAATAAAAAGGGAATAAGCTGTTGCAATCTGCTCACCAACCAAGATGACCGTTGGTACAAGATGCACCAATTTTTAATGGCCTGACATTTTTACCACAGCTGAGTTTTTTTCCGGTGGTTTCATTTTAGTGTTTGAGAAAAAACTCTACTAAGGTAGTAAACATCAGGCCATGAACAATTCTAAAAATGTATCATGTACGATCATATTTATGTATTCCGAAAGCACCATTACTTTTTTATGTAGTCAAAAAGCGTCATCAATCGTACATGTACGACCCATATCACAAGAGGGCATTATCACCCTGGAAATACTATGACTTTGGGATGTACCAAGGCAACACAAATCAGAAAGATACATATTGTTTGGTGAGAAATACTTATCTTTTAATATACAGACTTTTTTTTTCTATACAGAATTTCGAAAAACCTCAAAAAGCTTGGCATTTCACGTTCAAAAAAAATAAAAAAAGCAGCACTAAATTTTGTTAATGTTTTGTATAAAGGTTTAAATACTAGCATTTCAATTCATGTGAGGCATGATGCAAAACAAGTGAAACAGACTGGTGTTTCCATTGTTGTTAAAACATATTAATATTCATTTGGCTATACAATCAAACAACAAACAAGCAGTCAAAAAAAAAAAAAAAAAAAGTAAAAATTGTATGGCAAAGAAATAAGCCATTGAAAGCGTGCCAAAATGGGTCCAAAATGAGGTGGGATCTACATTGTGTACAAAAAACCCTTTAAAAAAAAGTGTTTTTGTTTTGTTTTACCTTAAAAGTACAGAATCACACTTTGAAGAAATTTTCATAGGTTGGTTGTCGAGAGTGGTTAATGTAAATTAGATAGTCGGAATTAGTTATATTCCTAAAAAAACAAACAATGAAGTACTTTCCCTTTATGTAACTGGGCCTTTATGGATCCATTGCACGGCGTGCAGCGCACTTACGCGCACCTGTTCTGTCCGCCATTGTAGGGGTCAAAATGTACACAAAAGGAATTGACTCCAAAAACGGTGGAAATGGTAGAGGTGCGGAGATGCATTTTGCGTCTGCAAGGGGGATCACTAGCAGGACAATGAAACCCAAAATTGGTCAAAAGGCTGCCGCCCAAAAAATCACAAATAATTTGCCAGATCAACAGTGAAAACAATGCTGATGTATTCTTTAAATGAATTTTAACAACCAACAGTACTTTATTTTTATAACTTTCATAGAACTTCATAATAACAAATTATTGTGGTTTTTTTTACTTTATGTTAATGTTGGTTTTTGAAGTAGTTCTGTAGTGTTTTTCGGTTGTTGTCATTTAAACTTTACAAAGATACCAATTGATTATTAATAACGTAACGTAGCATATAAAGTATAACGTATTTGTATAGTGCCTACTGCAGGCCAGGCTCTAAACATTAACATTCAGTATTTTCCTGCAAGGTATTGTGGAGCTACGTTTCAAAGTATTAGACCTATTCCTTTACATAGCACCATGTAATGGTTTACAAGGTGCTGTGGCGCAATATGCTGCCAATCAAACTAGGAACAACGGGGCGAACCCCTTCTCTTTTAGATAAGTGCACTGGGTTCTTTTACGAGCATTACACAACGCACGGGACCAACGGCTTTCGAAGGACGCAGCAATAATGGTTACGTGTCTTGCTTAAGGCGAGAGTGTCACGACCGGGACTCGAACCCACACTCTGCTGAACAGAAACACCAGAGCTTGGGTCCGGTGCTCTTATCCACTCGGCCACGACACGCCACAATGTAATTATTTACTGAACTGAAGTATTTTGAAATGGCTTTGGCTAAGGCTGTGGCTGTGGCTATGGCTAGACCACTGCAGATGCCTTTATTTTAACACATCATGGCAGGTAACAGCCATAGCCATTTAGCCAAAGTCACCCAATCCTGACACACCCATTACCTGCAGTAGCATAGTCCCAGAATGCCAAAGCAGAGTACCGGTGAAGCATCACTGTAACTTCAATGTCATCTGTCAGGATACCAGTCACGTTGGAAGCTGCGGAGAAGCAGCCAATTAGCTGGCGACCATTCAGGTGCCACTTCTGTAATGCAATAGAAAAAAATGTAGTTCTCATTTTAAATTGCAGCATTTTTTGGTTAAGAAAATAAGTTAAATATTTGTGTCTTTACCTATCATACATTTTGATCAATTTTATTACAACTTTATAGATCTTTATCATGAGGCTGGATCGACAAAAATAGTCTGGTGCAATGAAAAATAGTGTTCATTACTGCTATCGTTTATAGGGAACAAGACAAATATGGCATATATATGATAAAGTTCTTCTGAAGGGAAACATACTATTGTGAAATGTGGGTACATATCCCACATGGGTTCAAACCATGTATTCAAATCCCATGTGGGTTCATATCCCACATGGGTTCCAACCCCATATGTATTCAAATCCCATGTGGGTTGATATCCAATTTGGGATCAAATCTCATATTGATAAAATTCCCATACGAGTTCAAATCCCATGTGGGTTCAAATCCCACATGGGTTCAAACCCCATGTATTCATATCCCAAATGGGTTCAAACCCCTATGTATTCAAATCCCATGTGGGTTCATCTCCAATATGGGTTCAAATCTCATATTGATAAAGTTCCCATATGAGTTCAAATGCCATGTGGGTTAAAATACCATATTGGTTGAAATCCCCCTAAAAAAATTACAGTGTGCATGTGTCCTGTATCCACAAAGCACAATATGTTTTGGTATTCCACTCACTTTTGTCCGATAACTAATAACTAATCATATAATAGTGGTTTAGTCAAACTTGTAGTACTAATCTTATATTCGTAGAGCTGTATACTTTTCATCAATAAACACAGTATGGTATTTTGGTTGGTAACCTATTTTCGGTGAATCAAGATCTGCAGAAGCGAAAAACCAGTTCATGGCTTGAGACCCTTCCATCTCCTCTAAAATACTACACTCTTTGGTAATAACTCAACATCAGAACGCTTTGACTTTGGTATGAATTGGTCTGCCTGTTCCCATGGTAAGCAATTTATACTTTGGGCCTGCAGTACCATACCTTCAACCGCAAAAGTAGTGTCTCATCCATGCTCACCAACCTTGGATGGCAAACATTAGAAAAACGTAGAACCATATCCAGACTAACCTTGCTTCACAAATCCATACACAAAATCGCAATAGACGTTGATCAATACCAAGTTTACTCCAAAGTGGACAAAATCCTAACTAGAAACTCATCTTCGATTTCCTTTGTTCACCCTACATGCAAAAAGGAGTGTTACAGATATTCTTTGCTAGCAAGAACAACAACTCAGTGGAACTTACTTCCTACGGATGTCAGGGAAGCTACTTCAGTAGAGTCCTTTAAATCCAAACTCCAAGGGATTGAACTATTATCAATACTAAGAGGGCAAACATCTAAAATTATATACAAGTTCTGCTAGCCACCACGCGCCTGCAACCGTATATCCCGTAGTGGAGTTTTTGATTGCAGTATGCTACAGATACCTTACAAAGTCAGACACCAACCTGAATAGGATTTTGGAGGATTTGGGACCGTTAGGGTCAATGAAAAAACCTTTAATTGTGGCTGTAAGTTCCCTCTATCACTGTTAGGTAAACGTAATACCACTAAGTATTGTATTGTAAGACGCACGAGATAACACCTGCGTGACCTCTTGTTGACCCCAAGAGGCAGGGTTGATTTGTTTTATGAATGACTGGATTTTTACTACGACTTCTAGAAGCGAACAATCTTTACTCTGGATTTTTTTTTTGTGGTCTGCAAGTTTATTTGGGGAAACTGATGTAATTGTCAGAAAAACTCTAGACACTAGTGATTGTAATTTCTGGAAAAAAAAATTGAAAACTTATAAATAAGGGCCGACAGAGATTTTGAGCAGGACTTGAGGCTATCGAGACTGCAGTACAACAAGACGGTGATGTTGCCTGCAACTCATCTTTGGGGCATTTTAAGAAAGTTCCTCTTGACTGTTTGAGACCTGAATTCAATTCCGGAATTTTGTAGGGACCTTGTCAAAATTAGTCCAGGACAACCAGCGGATAAGTACCGTCCAGGACAAGGTTTCTTATCCGCTGTTAATTCACCTTGTTTGAAATTGGGTGTCGGTTGAAATTGGGTGTGGGAGAAACCACGGGAGAAGTTCACAATACCTGCAGCCAATTTCACGAAACGCTAGGATTAATCCTATCTCGAGTTAGGACGAGTAATTCGTCCTAACTTAGGATGGGTTCAATGTGTCCTAATGTCTATGGATACCGAACTTAACTCGACCTAAGTCCTAAGATTAATCCTAAGTTAGGAAGAGTTTGGTGAAATCGCCAGCTGGGGTCACATTTGTTTACAAACCGCAGAAACTTAGATCGCTATCTACTGGAAAACAAGCAGGGGGGTCTCTACACGGCTCACTACAATCAACTCCTGTACACTACACATCTCAGTTATTTATACAACGGCCTCCAAACTTTCCAGATTGCTCCAAAACCGCAATTCTGTCTACACTACATTTAATCAGCCAGTCAAACTGCAGAGCGCTCAGCTGGGTGCATTGTCATAGGGCATGTTATTAGTGCATCGGACAACTGTCTTTCGGTGTGTAAGACATAGTCTCTCAAAGAAAAAACAGTCCGACGGAAATCCAACAAAAAATTCAAAATCAGAGAATTGTTTTCAGACTACCTGTCCGGGATTAATTTTGACAAGACCCCCCAAGTTTCTGGTTCAACATTTTTGAGGTTTTCTCTTCCCCATATTTTTGTGATGGGTGTCAGTTTGCGTCTATTTCTGGCTGTTTGTTGGAGCTGATTTTGCCCCACATTCCAGCTCATGTACTCACCCGTAAGATCTTCTTATCTATCGGTCATAAGATCTTTTGCTTAATTGTACACTTGAACTTCATCATTGTACGCTTGAGATTTGAAGAGGTTGATACTTTCGGTTATTAAACTACTTTGTTCCTTTGTTTATTATATCAGTGTGAACTTGTCTCATTTCTTTGTTGAGTCTCAGAAAATTCAGGCTTTTTGGGATAATTTACATTCACTGACAAATTGAAGATTCTCGGATCATAACGTCATTCAAGACTGATAATAAAATTGTACATTATTAAATTTGAATATTTTAATAAATATGCAGTCAAAAGAGAAGATGAAGGTCTTGTCTTACCTTCAGGCCTTCCTCTAAGCTGGATAAATCAACAAGGCCTTCTATATCTTCAGTTATTCGCACAACCTGACAAAGAATTAAAATTCAAAATTGAGAATTCATAAAATATAAGAATACACCACCATTGATTTTGTGTGTTGACTTGGGTTGTAACCCGCAAATTCATGTCACATTCACATTGAGATTGAGGCAGGAAGGGCAATTAGCTTGGTCCATTTTGATCTTTTGAGAATCCTTAGTTATGATTACTGGTGCGGGAAGGGAACACAACTGAAGATGGTGGGGCACAACGAAGGTCTGAAAGGATGTGTCTTAATATTGACAGCTTTGGCAGTGGCTATGGCTAGAAAAAAGGCCTGTTCTTCAACATTAGCCGTAGCCAAAGCCTACGCCTATTAAATGGGGCACTATCGTCTTGCTCAAAGCAGGCCTGCGGCTGTCCATGGAATTATGAACTCTCACCAACTTACTCCAAACGAGCGCCCTCCCTCTGTATCATATGGAGAGTGCGCGACGTGCAGTAACTGTGTGTGAGTTTATAATTCCATGTACAGCCGCAGGTCTGCTTTGATCATAACGACAGTGCCCCTTAAATCCTACAATGGAAGAAATGATTTGCTGGAATGTTAAAAACACAACTTGATTATTTGTTGGTGTCATGTATTTTTTATGATTTCATCTCATCACTTACATCTGCTCCTATCTCTCGCCATGGCAACAAGTTGGAGTGGTGCTCATACGGACCGACAAATACAACCTGGTTGGAACAAAAAGTGTTGGAATTAAAGTCAATTTAAGACTCCACGGCCAAATTTGATGGCTCTGCTCACCGTGGACTTCTGAACTTACGGCTTATAGAATTCTGCACTTATGGCTTATACATGTAGAATTCTGCACTTACGGCTTATAGAATTCTGCACTTACGGCTTATAGAATTCTGCACTTACGGCTTATAGAATTCTGCACTTACGGCTTATAGAATTCTGCACTTACGGCTTATAAAATTCTGCACTTACGGCTTATAGAATTCTGCACTTACGGCTTATAGAATTCTGCACTTACGGCTTATAGAATTCTGCACTTACGGCTTATAGAATTCTGCACTTACGGCTTATAGAATTCTGCACTTACGGCTTATAGAATTCTGCACTTACGGCTTATAGAATTCTGCACTTACGGCTTATAGAATTCTGCACTTACGGCTTATAGAATTCTGCACTTACGGCTTTTAGAATTCTGCACTTAAGGCTTATAGAATTCTGCACTTATGGCTTATAGAATTCTGCACTTATGGCTTACAGAATTCTGCACTTACGGCTTATAGAATTCTGCACTTATGGCTTATAGAATTCTGCACTTACGGCTTATAGAATTCTGCACTTACGGCTTATAGAATTCTGCACTTACGGCTTTTAGAATTCTGCACTTGCGGCTTATAGAATTCTGCACTTACGGCTTTTAGAATTCTGCACTTGCGGCTTTTAGAATTCTGCACTCAACAGGGCGCCGTCAAAGCAGAATTCAACTGACAGCAGAGCCATCAAATTGGGCCCTGGTGCTCCAAAGGCTTGGACGTGTCAGTTGGAAGTTTGAAGATGGCAGGATCCAGATGCTATAGCATGATATCTTGATGAGGCACGGAGCAAACACAGCATGTTCTGTGCTCACTGTACCATGTCAAATGGTCAATGTTGAATAGGAATGGTACAAAGTGGTAGGGGCGGAGTTTAGACCCTTGCCAAGGGGAGCGAGGTGGTTGCAGTCAAGGTTTTAGCCAGGATTTGGTAAAAGGGTGTCAAAATTTGCTGGAAGTTTTAAAACTGGGTGTCAAAATTGTTCACTTACAATACATTTACAGGTAAACGACAGATAAAACAGGGTGTCCAAAATTTTAAACAGGGTGTCCAAATGACACCCAAGACACCCCTCTGGCTAACACTATGGTGGCAGTGGATATAGATGATTCAGTATAATAGTCAAAGTGAATGATTAACCCTCCTACTTGTGGCATCATTTCCCATCGAGTTGAACCAACCGTTTGAAGCAATACAACAGCACAGGTTGTGTATGGTGGCACAACTGTGCGCAGAAATAACTGGGAACACACACTGTGCAGATGCATTCACCGCATGATATCTCTGCAGTCTAGCGTTTATTTATCTAGCATTCGTAAATACCTCGGACAGTTCATCCATTCTGATTGGTCGACTGGCGATCACAAGGCCATGTTTAACCAGTGGTACAAACACGGTGAGAAGTGATTAAACATGGCCTGAGGAAATTGAGTCAAAAGAGGGTGCAATCGGATCCACTGTGCGGCGCACAATTTCACGGCCCAATTTAGGTTGGTAGGTTAACAGTTTTGGCTTGCGCAACTTTGAAACTTACGTGCGATAGTTTGAAACTTAAGCGCACAAGTTTTACATTTAAGCGTGCAAGTTCTAAACTTGTGCGAGGAGCTACTTAGCGCTCAGCAAGGATAGAAGTTCAACGCAGAGTCGAGGTGAGCTGATGCTATACTTTCAGATTTGTTCTCAACTTTTAAAGTTTTTTTATTGTTTTTAACGGAAGGGTGTTTATGAATGGGAATAAAAGAGTGTTGACTCAGTCTTAAACGGCCATTTAAAACATTACAGGGTTGTGGACGTGCATTTTTAATCGACCAATTATGACCTCATTACAACTCTTTTATTCCTTTATTAACAACCACAGTGGATAATTTTGAATGGACAGAAGGGTGGGAGGGTTGAAATAATGGCCAAGAATACTCACGGGTGGTGACTGTAGATTAAGACTATGTATGAGTTTATGGACAGCAGCAGTGCAGCCAGTACCCACAAAGATGACAGCATCGTGCTCACTAGCATTCACAGCGTTGCGGATTATATCTCTAGAAACGAGAACAGAAAAAGCTAAGATTTCAAAAAAAGGGTGAAACAGGTGTTTTTGGGGTACATAAAAAGGTCTCTCATGAGAACAAATTAAAGGTAGTCATAGATTTTTTTTAAAAATATAATGCTGATTTATAGGCAAAATTATAACTTGCCAAAACTTGAGAAAACAGTAAAAAACTGTAACTGTTATTTTCACAAGAGCGTTCGTTGAATCCATCCACGTATAGAGAGGTGACAGCGGGTACCAACCACATCACTGGCAACAGCATTCGCGATCGGACACCAGTCTTCAGAAATCTGAAAAACGATTCGTGCATGAATCGTTTCTCAGATTCAAATGTTTTGGGGTGAAAAATTACTTTGAAGGGCATCCGTTCTCAAAATAGTTTATACTACCGACAGCTGCAAAGCTTCTAAAACTAAAACTACTGAGGACTGAAATATATTTTTGGATCAAGTTACATTCAAACAGATTTACAACTCTAACTGAACCTTAAAGGGGCGCATTGCCTCAAAATCTCTCAAAAGTGTGCTGTTTGGAATTACTCCTTACCCTTTTTTAAGAGTTGTTCATGCACAGAAACACCTACAGTGTGTTGTAATTAGTGAGTGGTGATTTACAAAATAAATCAAAATGTTGCCTCTGGAAATACAACCAGTGGAACATATAGTCAGCCATGTCATGGAGTCCAAATTTTGGTTTGACAAAATATTGGAACGTGTTCTGTCATGAAATTACACTAAAAACACCCAATTTTAAGGGATTCTACTTTTGAAACATCTTTCCAACTAATATTCATTTAAAGGGAAGGTACACGATTGGTAATCACTCTAAAAATTAATGGCAATAAAAACTGACTTGGTTAGAAGTACAGCAACTTTCGATAGTATAAAGCATTTTGAGAAATATTTCAATTCAAAATAATGTAGGTATGGAAAAAGATGTCAGTTTTTGTCCCCCCAAATTTGAATCTGAGAAACGTTTTTGTCAGAAACGTTTCTCAGATTGTGTACTCCTATGAGGGATTATTTTTCCTGCGTGGACATAACCGCTCCAGAATTTGGGCGATATCTCAAAAACGCTGCCACCTTTTGAAATGAAATTTCCACGGGATAGTTTTGTTGTATCAACATTTAAATAGGATTAAAACAATCAAACGGTCCAAAAAACCAAAGGTATACTTTGCCTTTAATAACAAACACTTTTTATAGCCCAAAGCGCCCAATTCGAAGGCAATGTGCTCTTAAAGTGATTATTAGAATGTCATACCTAGCTTCATGTCTATAGAGCGTGGTCTGCAATGAGGTAACCGTTGTAGTCGTGTGAGTATTACCGTACAGCGGCAGAACCTGCTTTCTTATGTAATCCTCAATCATTTCCAGTGATCTACAATAATAGGAACAAAATACTCGTTTAGTTTTCAATCCTCTCGCTCGATTGAAGGGTGTGTACAACATTGGTAAGGTTAAAAATATAAATGTTCACAGATTTGCACATAACTTACAAAGTATAAAAATGGTCATGGTGGAAAACTTCCCTTCTTGAAATAGTTTTTTTGCTTGAAATGCTATAGTTTTTAGGAAATTAGTAAAACAATAAAATCCAATGTTTGAAAACAGTGAAAACATAAAAGAGGGTTTTTCATTATTTTCTCGTAACTGCGATGACCGATTGAGCTTAAACTTCACATGTTTGTTATTTCATGTATATGTTGGGTCACATGAAGTGCGGATACTGGTCTTTGACAATTACCAATGTTGTACAGGTGCTTTAATCCACATCCTTCAAGACACTGTTGGATGCAATCTCCTAAATGTCACTCGTTTAAATCCAACCTTAAAAGCTCCATCCATCTGCTCAAATCTAATTAAATGTTATTCATCTTTTGACTTTTACTTTACTCATCATTGAGAAACCTGAAGGGGTACGGGAGGGTCTCCGATCACAGAGTTTGATTAGAATTAGAATTGTAACAAATGTTTATGTCTGCATCATAAAGTTACAGAAATTTAGTTTCCATTGGCACATAAGAATCGAAAATTCGTTTAGTCAAAAACAATAATTTTTCAACAAAGTTACACAGATTAAAAGGACAGAAATATATACTCAAATAAATCATCAACTTAAATACCTTAAAAGTTACAACGTTTTGATGCAGTACAAGGGAGCCAGTGAGAAATTCCTTCCCCTATCCTCAACCCCTTCCCTAATTGTTAACAATAATTTGAATAACCTTAAACAAATTATTTAAGAAATTCTGAATGTCAATTTTCTAGTTAAGCGTAATTTCTATCAATGTAACAGGCCTGGAATTACACAGAGGCCATTGAGGTCATGGCCTCTTATGCCCCTGATCATGACCTTGGTGCCTCTTCAAAAGTTTCTGATTAACTTTCAGATTTTCCAATTAAAGCACCCTTTGCAAAATAAAAATGGCCTTGCCCTCTCAAAGCTGAAATTCCAGGCCTGATGTAAACTAAATAGAGAACTACTAGTCCTTGGACTTTTGATTTGTGATTTGTGGAATGAAATTAACAAAATGTTCACAGTTTTGAAGTGTAGTCCATTGTTATCAAAAGCACTCATCCTTTTGAATTTTTGAGATAAATCAATCAAAATACTCACCTTCCTGATGCTGTGTAGTCACAATAGACAACTGCAATCAGAAAATATAAAATATGAGCCGTTTCGTAATCACTTCGATTAAATATCGTTTGATTGGGGTTTTGTTTGGGTGTTTGATTTGTTGATTGTTTCTTTTTGAGGTCGGTTTTTGGTGGGTTTGCTTTTGTTTTGTTTTGATTGTTTTTGAAAGTAAGGTTGGGGTGGGATGGGTTTTTGGTTTTTCCATGTGATTTATTTATTGTTTTTTATTTGTTTTCATAACAATCGACTGTAATATAAACATGACAGTTTATTGAGTTTCATTTTGGGTTGTTTTAACTGGGCAGTTCTTTATCCCCTACAAACTATTATCCACTTTAACCTTGTTGTTCTGTTGATAGATTGAACTACATACTATTATCCACTTTAACCTTGTTGTTCTGTTGATAGATTGAAAAGATGCGCAAGGTCTATACAGTTGTTTATTTAAGTTCAATGACCACCAAAATATATGAACATGTGGCCATGTCCTAAGGAAGATACTTATTTATTAGTATTACCATTATTACTACATCATTTTGGCTTTGGATAGGACATAAAGCTGTAGGTACCGTTTGTGTTGGATTAAAAAAATATAAATGCATGTTTAAAAAAAAAAGTACAGTGAGATATTATAAATGAGAAGGATCAGGAGTTTGCCCTAAGTGTAATTATTGTATGTATCCCTTGCCGCTTGCGTTTATGTCATTTATTGTTTCTGCAAAGCGCCAACAAGATATCAAAGATACAGATGTTCTATAAACTCTACAAACAACCAAAAATTAAAATACTTAGAGCTACACTACAATTACAAAGTTAATCCACCCATGGCCTGCATTGTCCACCGAGTACGATTAGAAAAGTATTGCCTTACCTTGCCGCTGCCCGAACGGTCCGTAAAAACTCGAGTCTCGTCCAATGACATTATCGTCGATGTACGACATGAAATTTTCCATGTTCTCACTCTTGATCTGGTTTTTCTTAGCACCGATCCGTGGCTGTGCTTCCTGTGGTAACCTGTAGAATTTTCGGTCCCCATAATGTAAAGAATTGACAGTTTTACGCCTTCGTTCTGGGAAACTGAATCACACTTTACTTCTTCCATGGAGGTCGCCATGTTGAATTATCCAAAACAAACCGAGTGAGGGCGTGTTCCTACACGTGCGTGTGTTTTTGTTGGCCAAATTGTGCAGGACTGTTATGTAATCGTTCAAAAGTTTCAGTGACGTCATGCAAAAAACTACCTCTTTCTCAGTTTAGAGTTTTATACATTAGAGCTTTAAAATAGAGAAGAGCTACATGCTCTGAAAGAATACCGTCTTCAAACACAGCTAGAAGCAATGAAGAAACCAACATCTGTAGGCCTACTGCAAGCAAGGTGTCTTTTACCCAAGTCAGAAGAATGTTATTTTGTCATCAATGGAGTATACCTAGAATGGTTGCCATTAAATTTCCTCCAGTGTGGCATGGGGTGCCCAGCACTGGGCTAGATTGACGCCCGGGGTGGTTAGCACTCACCAGGCCACTGACCCTGCCGGACGAATGGGGAAAAAATCGATACAAACCCCATTGCTCAAAATAAACTCATTAATAAGTAATGATTGTGGCGCTTCAGGTCTACTAAATACTATTTAGCTTTCATGCACTCACCTGATGAAGAGTTTTATTTAATTTCCTTCATCATTTTGTTCATGTACCTCCAAACAGTCAGTAAGCCTACAATAAAACTTTAATTGAACAAGTTACTAAGCAAACTTGAGATATCTTCTGAAATCATCATGTTTGTTTATGTTGAGGTGGTGACGAGTTAGAGTAAAAAGTCAGTAATTATTGATTGAGCTCCTTTATCGACTGCAACTTCGTCAATCGACAAATCTGGTAGCCTGGTAAGACGGTGGTCAGCTTTCGTGAACAGTGTGAAACTGTATTGACTTGCACATCAAAGCTTTGACCAGGCTAAACTTAGTTTGGGGGTAAATTTCGATCGATTGTTAGTACTTTATTTCACTAAAACTGTCCTCTTGTGTGATGCACAATGCACCTGAAGTTCGGCAGCCCGACGACAGCGACGATTTGGGGACGTAAAACTGTTCATAAAAACAGTTTTATCAAAAACCTATGTTCGATAAAATCTAGAAAGTTGCAGTGGTGACTCCCGATATTTGTTTTCTTAGTCGACAAATAACTGTCTAGCAGGGAATACTGGCATCGTTTCATCAGGTGGAGCAGATGCAAGATTTAACAAGTTGTTCCCGGGAAGGTAGACATTGCTCGAGGGAGTTGTTTTTTTCTTTTTCGGCGAGTAAAGTGACCGACTCCAGCAACTTGGAAAGTCTGCCATACATTTCAGTTGGGTGACGAATCAAGAAAAAACTTATACGAAAGGCTCAGATATTCAACCCCCAATCATGACCATTCAAGTAGCTTCCTGTCTTGTGCTGCTCCTCTTCGCGTCACTGCAATCTCCCACCCCGCCGAAGGAGGCACAACAATCACCAGGGGTCTATCCCAAGAGTACGGGTTCATGGAGACGGCCCGCTTCGAGGACTGCGGTGTCGGGGGCCTGGGGGCCTTCCTGAACATTTCGGCGTACAACCGGGCTGAGTGCGGTATAAGGTGTCTCATGGAGGACGAGTGTCTGTCATTTGAGTACAGCATGGATAACCAAACTTGTAGTTTCTTTGATTATGGCGCCCTGCCGTTTCTCAGGCCGAAGATTGGTTTCGTGTTTGCCGATAGCGTCGATCCAAAAGTTGTGAGTGTTTTCTTTGTCTTATCAAAATTAAAACACATCTTCCAGACAATGTTAAAGAAAGAAAAAAGTTTTACTTTTTAGCAATTACTGTTGTACAACCATTATACAGTGTTTCTATTTTATTATCAATTATGCACTTTCTTTGGCAAATTTAAGTTTAATTCATTTTACTATTAGCAGAAGCGCAAAAGGGACATTGAGAGAAAAAATGACATATCTTATAGTAATAACTTAGTACAAGTCATAATTATGACCTCTCAAAATTATGAGATAGCTCATTATGGCTTGTGCCAATTAAGTCATATTAATTTTTTCAAAGTCATGATTATGATATATAAATTCATGACTTGTGCTAAGTCAAAATTATGAGTCGTATAAGTCATGTGACTTCAATTTTGTCTCTCTCAATGTCCCTATAAGTAGGGGGAAATTATATTACCCCCCCCCCCCATGAACGTTGCGACTTCAAAGGTATATTATACAAACGTTCTTGGCCCCAGGGGTAGGCACAAGTAACCTCCTTGTATTGTATCATCGACAAACAATGATAATTTAACCCTATTCAAAAAAACAAATGTTAGCAAATAACGGGAAAATGAAATTTATGTCGTCCAACTTCAAAGGTATATTATACAAATGTTCTTGGCCCCAGGGGTAGGCACAAGTAACCTCCTTGTATTGTATCATCGACAAAAAATGATAACCCCTTTAAAAAAAATTAGAGACGGAAAGGAATTTATGTCGTCCAATTTTTGTTTCAAGCATGTATGTTCTCCATGATTTTCCTCTTTAAAAAAAAATTAGAGACGAAAGGGAACTTTGTCGTCCAATTTTGTCTGAGAAAGCTGTTCTCAGAGCTTTAGTTTCTTTCTACAGGGTAGCAACATCCGGTATGACGACCTGCTTCTGGAACATATGCACGAGGATGCTACCACGGTAGTGCCATGTCAGACGGACTGCAGGGAGATTTCTGTAATGGTATGGGTGTCTTTTTTTCTCATGCATTAAAATTGTGTATCTTGTCTCCTCCGGTCTTCTGTATTTCGGTTTAAAAAACACACACCATAAACTGCATGTAACTATCACCTTTTCACTGATTATTATGACAAACAGTAGGTCAGTGTTTCATTTATAGTCTAGTCAATTTGTGCCAAAAAATGGCTTGACCTATATAGACAAAATTGCAAAAACATAAATTATTTTTTGCAAGTGTCTCTTGAAACCCTCTCAAACAACATATCAAAAAAGTGGGCCGGGTAAAAACTTTTCGCTGGTCCCGTGGGCCGGGTAAAAAAAAACCCGGTCCCTCTGGGCCGGGTAAAAAAACAAATTCCGGTCCCGTTGGCCGGGTAAAAAAAAATTCCCCGGTCCTGTGGGCCGGGTAAAAAAAATGTTTCTGGAGAATATGCAGTGACTATATCTATGAATATATTGTGTGGAAAAAATAAGATTTATATTATTATTACTAGAAAATAGAGGCAAAAACGGCAACTTTTAATTTATGCAAGTTAGGCATTATTTCCCCTACTTCCTTTTTACTACTTTTTTTTGATATGTTGTTCGGGAGGGTTTCAAAGAGACACTTCCAAAAAATCATTTATGTTTTTGCAATTTTGTCTAGGTCAAACCATAGATTGACTATAGACTTATACCCAAAACAGAGAACTTTGTTGCATACCCGGCACACAATCGAGTGAAATGGTGACGGCCGAGATAGTCCTATACAACACTGCTTCCCGATTTCTCATCAAAACAAACTTCGGCTTGTGGCTGACAAATCTGGCTTATTTTCCGAAATTATATGGTTGTGAGACCTTTTTTTAATTTTTTTTTTTTATAGCTGTGATGGTTTTTTGTTTGGTTGATGTTTTTTAAATGTCATGTATTATTGTATTCGCTGTACCTTTAATATTTTTTTTAATTTTAAACTTGCTGCACACTTATCGCCTTCAAACTTTGGGTTGATTATCTCAAAACAAAATCTCAGTTTAACCACTCTCCCAAATTAATACCATGGCTAGAATGTTCAATCGACTTTCAATATTTAGTCATAATTGATGAACAAGCCTTTTTCAAACTTTGCGAAGAAAACTTATAAATATTTAAATTATTATTATTATTTTTTTTGTATTTACAGATTTATCACCAGTAGACGGAGGTTTCTCAAGATGGGGCAATTGGTCCGAGTGTCCATCCCAAGTCTGCCGGGCAGTAAGTTATCGAAACTGTAGCAACCCATGGCAGATTTTGCCCGGAATGGATTGTGTTGGACCAAACACAAATGCAACAGACTGCAACAGCGATGAATGTAACGGTAAGGTTGAGGAACAAGTACCATGATTGAAATTTTATTGTGAGGTAAAAATGTCCCTTGACCATTTTCAGAGGAATATTTACGTAAGTGTTGGTATCTTTAAAGGAACATTACAGAATTGGTAAGAAAAAAACTTGTAAAATATACTTTTTGATCACAGATTTACATAAAACTTTAAACGTTCTAATGATGATGATAGTCGCGATCACTCCTGTCCAGGTACAGTGAAATTTTATTGCAGCTCAGATCTGTCTTAAAGTGGGTATGGAGAGACCATGGCCTCTGTTAAAGGAACATTACAGAATTGGTAATTGTAAAATACACTTTTGATCACAGATTTACATAAAACTTACACGGTCCAATGATGATGATAGTAGAAAACATCCCTTGAAATATTTCTGTCTGAAGTGCCATATTTGATGAGAAATGAATAAACTAATTCCGATTGGAGTTTATTGTTCAGTGAGCGTTTTATTCATTGAATCTATATGATTTCATGCAAATGTGTAATCGGTTTTTCACTATTTTCTCGTGACCCAGATGGCCGATCGATCTCAAAGTTCTACAGGTTTGTCAGTTTATGTATATGGTGGATCAAATAAAGTGCTTGAACACTGCCAACAACTGTTTTGTTAGCAAAAACCAATTCTGTAATGTAGTTCCTTTAAAGGTACGATATACTTTTGGTATATTGCCAAAGAAAAGTATCCTCACTTGATGTACAAACATCCCAACATATGCATAAAATAACAAACCTGTGAAAATTTGGGCTCAATTGGTCATCGAAGATGCAAGAAAATAATAAAAGAAAAAACACCCTTGTTGCATAGAACTGTGTGCTTTCAAATGCCTGAGAAAGGCTTCATTCTCAGAGTCAAAAATTTTAGCAAGAAATTACCTCTTTCTCAAAAACTACATTACTTCAGAGGGAGTCGTTTTCTCACATTGTTTTACACTATCAGCAGCTCTCAGGTGCTCCTGACCAAGTAAGTTTTTATGGTAATGTATTTCTTGAGTATCTACCAAAGTATTCACTGCCTTTAACAAATTTGAAATGAACAAATTTAAATGGCCTGATTAAGTGTGCCCCCAAAGAAAAATATTAGATAACAAATTGATTAATTAAAAAGAAGAACAACATTAAAGGAGCACACTTGCCTTCAAATCTCTCAAAAGTTGGCAGTTTGGAATTACTCCTCGTACTTTTAGTAAGAGTTGTTCATGTATTGTAATTAGTGAGTAGAGATAAAACCCCATTTTGTGAAGTCAAACATTTTGGTTCAAAAAAGTAGTGGATCGTATTCTGTCATGACTTTCACACACAAAAAAAATGTCAAGTTGTATTTATGTGAATCGTTGTTTCCACTTATCTTTCCAACCTTGCTCATTTCATAACAAACGCTTTTTATAGCCAAAGTGCCCAGTCTGCCCCTTTAAAACAAAATAAATAATTATCTTTAAATGAATTGTTTTCTTTCATTCTAGTGTACCCTTATGTTGGTTGCTTTGGCCAGAGTCAACTGGAGTCAGACTATGACGTTTCTCAGATAGCCTCCAGCAGTGATATGACAATTCCGTCCTGCATGGATATATGCTCAATGGCTGGCTTCAAATTAGCGGGTAAGATGTATTGGAAACAAGGAAAAAAAAACTCCTATAAATGAATCTATTATTTCTATTGTTACTTCCTTTTATTGAATTTCATTTCATTCATTAATTTCACAGGTACAATGATAACAATCAGGGCCCAATTTCTTAGAGCTGCTTAATAAGCAGACAATGTTGCTAAGCAGAATTCAGCAGGATACCAGTCACAAATTGTACATGTGACACGGTATTTTTGGCCGGTAACCTTATTCTGGTAAGCATAATTTTGTTGTGCTTAGCTGCTTTAGTGTGCTTAAGATGCTCTATGAAATTGGGCCCAGGAAGACACAAACTGAACAACATTTAAAGGAACATTACAAAATTGGTTTTTGCTAACAAAACAGTTGCTGGCAGTGTAAGCACTTTATGTAATCCACCATATACATAAACTGACAAACCTGTAGAAGTTTGAGATCGATCGGCCATCTGGGTCACGAGAAAATAGTGAAAAACATTTGCATGAAATCATATAGATTTAACGAATGAATAAAACGCTCACTGAGCGATTTCACTCCAATCAGAAAATTAGTTTATTCATTTCTCATCAAATATGGCATTTCAGACAGAAATATTTCAAGGGATGTTTTCTACTATCATCATCATTAGACCGTGTAAGTTTTATGTAAATTTGTGATCAAAAAGTATATTTTACAAGTTTTTTTCCGACCAATTCTGTAATGTTCCTTTAAACAAAAAAAGGTGGCAACCCTGATGAAGGATTTCAAATAAGGTCAACTCAATTACTATCGGGTTGATCTCCTCATGTTAAAATTTAAGAAAGAGACAAACACCAAGGGCATTAAAAGAATATATAGTAGGGGCCTAACATTGCTTTGAGAAACATCTACAAGATTGTACAGTGTAAAAACATCAGGCATGCAACTTTAACTTCACCCCAAAAAAATTAACTACAAAATTTCAATGATTTTGTACAGTATTTTTCAATTTTGAATGGTAAAACTGAGAATAAAAAAAGAGGAAATCAGCTGATCCGAGGAAAAGTTGCATGCCTGAAACATCAAATAAAAGTTGTAAATAAAAAAGCACAAAATTCACATGTAAAAAACACAAAATTCACATGAAAAAAAAAATGGAAACACCGTTATACAAAAAACACTGTTCCCCTGTTATTTCTCTATGGTTATTGGGAGTAAAAAGGCGGCGTCAGACAAAGGTGAGCTGGTCAAATGGGAAGAGTTTTGTCACTTTTTTTGGCATCATGGTGTGTGTGGGGTGGGGATTTGTAGTGACATTCAAACCAAGGACTTACAACAAAAGGGACAATAGGTCCATGATTGCTATCACAAAGGGAAACAATGGGGTCCAAGTTTGTCAGGACAAAGAGTTGAACAAAGGGGGGGGGGTCCATGATTGGAAGTCATTACACATGGTGTTTGGGTAGGTACGCGTTCAAACAGGGGACCTATAACAAAAGAGGACAATAGGGTCCCCGATTGGTTACAGGTCCCCAGTTGGAAAGTGTTTACAAAACCAATGGGAGCTGTTGCCAAAAAGTTTAAGTGCAAACAAAAGAGGGACAGTAGGAGGTCCCTGATTGCAGGTGTTTGTGTGTGTAAGTGTTTTTTTGGTCCATCGTAAACTTATGGTTTTAATGAATATCCAACACAAAATTATTTGAAGTAGATTTATTTGTCTACATATCCAGCAATCGATTCCGAAGAGTTTCATAGCCTCGAGAAAGTCCTCAATTTAATGTTTCTCTTTCTAATTCCCTTCGCAGCACCGAGTGGTCAGACATGTTACTGTATTCGTGACCTGCAGGCAACGGACACTTTTGACGAGTCCAAGTGCTCAACAAACTGCCCTGGGGATTCTAGCCAGATCTGCGGAGGGACGTCCCACGCCTCGGTGTACTGGGCTGGTAAGATGCTGGGCGGCTGCAGGGAAGTGCCTAAAGGGGGATGGGGACTATACACGCCCAATTTGGGGCAGAGGTTATCCCCGCTCGCCCCCAATGTTCCCCATACTTTATTAAGCAGGGAGGTAGCTACTGCCATTTTCCTGTTGTACAGAAGTACCCCTCCCCCTAAAATCGGATCCTCTAAAGAGTTCCTGAGATTCCAAACAAACAATGAAAACACAATGCAGGGGGGGGGGTGGGTGGGTTACACCATGTCTCATATCGAGCACCAAATGGTGGGGGTAGGAGAAGTTTTTGGAGTGTCCACAATGTGGAAGGACTGCAGTTTGATTTGTTTTAGATAGTAAATGAAAAAAAGGGAAGAATAACAAAGGAATACAATTGGACAGACTACCATTTCTATTGAGTAGCTGTCACATCTCACAATCTTTGTATCTTGACATGTGTAACTAATTTATTTCTTTGGCCCTTTTCGAAACTAGGGCTTTGGCTTTGGGTCTGATTCAGGCTCCGTCAGTTGATTTGAAACCGTGTCCTTTTGATACGAGGTATCAAACAGGGTTCATCTGGAGGTCGCAGGTTCAAGTCCCGCTCTAGCAGATTTTTCTGTGATCAACCAAAAAACTGTTCGCTCACATCACGTTGATTTTGATTCCATTTTTTAGGCTCCTCTTCGGATGGTACATCCTACAGAGGTTGTTTCTCAGGATCGATCCAAGAAGGCAACGTGATCCGAAGCTACACCCCATCCGTTGCCACCCCCCAAGTTCCAACTACCACCCAGCCGAGCCCTACCCCTGGTGACACCAACGCAACCACCCAAGCACCCCCGTCTACCACCCCTGCCTACCCCGGCCTGACCGTGAGAGAATGCATCGAGGAGTGTCGCGACGCTGGGTACCAGTTTACTGCCTTATCCAACGCATCGACCTGTGTGTGCCATAATTCCTTGGTTGGACTGACGTACGAGGACTCATCGCAGTGTAATATGGACTGCCCTGGAGGGGATGATCTGGGAAAGTACTGTGGGGGCAGTATTACATACTCCATCTTTCAGATGGATAGTACAGGTCAGTATCAGAAACATGTGACTGAATGGATCCCCTCCCTATGAAACATGCTAATTACATTCACGCATGGGACATACACTATTGGCTGACAAACGCCGTAGAGTTGCACACTAGGCAGACGCACAAACGAGCAGCAAACATCAGTGGGTGGCATGGTTGGATTGTGCGTAAAGCGATTGCCTCTCACCAATGTGACCCTGGTTCGATTCCCGGCTAAGGCCATATGTGAGTAGAGTAGTGCGTTGGTTCTCTGCTGTGCCACAAGGTTTTTCTCCGGGCCCTCCGTTTTCCTCCCTCCGGAAAAATCGGACACTTTCGATCTCAGGCTGTGCTCTGTGGTCGTAATGGGTTGATGTGGCTGGCTGCCAAAGGCGCCCTCGCATGCCTCTTCTCGAACACATTGTAGCTGCGTCCTTCGCACTCACTCAGCTGCAAGTAAGGATGATTAGCCTCCCAAATTATTATCAGTCCCGTACAAAAAGGGTGATATTACTCTCAACAAGTGGGGAGAGTGCCATGCCGATGTGCAATTAAACATATTTCATGGGAGGGTCCATTGGGGGTCAGCTCGGGGGGGGGGGGGGCAGATTCAGTTATATTGGAGCCAACAGGATAAAAACTAACATCTAAAAAAAACAAAACATAGGGTTAATATTTAGGATTTAAAACTTGGCATGGTGGGAATACATTCTAGTCTAAGTTTGACGTACAACAGAAAACTCAGAGTTGTGATTGTTCTGAACAGAAAAAACTCAGCTGATAACAAATTTGTTATCTTTTCAGAAAAATCACAACTTATAGAGAGAGATTATTACGTGGTGTTACCGCAATTCCTAACGTTCACCGTAACCCTAGTGTGTAGATCACAAGGGTTTTTTGAAGCAAAGGTTTATCCGGACAAAGAGCAGTCACTGGTAATACATCATCCAACTGACTTTGTCCTACCCAAAATGAGGCGAAAAAAAAAAAAAAAAGGTTTAGCGTCCTGCCTTTTAAAAAAAAGGGAGGGCCCTTTTTTTGTAAATGGCCACTTGACACATTTTTTAAGACAACCGGCCGGGCTATTTTTAAGATGGTTGCCAGCTTTTTTCTGGGTGTTTTTTTGGTGTGCTAAAGTAAAAAATACGATCTTATTCATTTTAACGTAATTTTTTTCGTCAGAGATCGTTCAAATCTATCCTTGTAAAAGGAAAAAAAAAAGAGGAGGCGGCCTCTAAAATGGAAGCGGGCGGGGACGCCCAACATGCTTGTTTTTTTATTTGGCCTAATCCTAAAAATCACTTCATTCAAGTATACTCTAATTCCAACAGTCACAGAGTTTTGGTCCGAGTGGTTCAACTTTGACTCCCCCTGGGTAGACGGCAACGACATCGAGACGACCCAAGAAGTCGCCGACACCATGCCTTGGATTTGTGCCAATCCTCTGGACATCCAGTGTCAGTCCAGAGCACACCCTTCAACGAGACCGGAGACCAGTTCCATGTGGAATGTACCCTGGATGGAGGAATCAACTGCACTCAGAGCTTGCAGGTTGGTTGCGAATATTTCGTTGAAGTCAAAATTTGAGCCCCTGCCCGCCCCATAGGGTTGTTGGTTTGGCGTAGTGATTTATGTTCTTGCCTTCCGTCCCTAGGACCCCGGTTTGAATCTTGTCAGGGACACTACTGGTATGTGGATTGGGTTTTCATTTTTGGCTGTTTTCTCAGCAAGTAGACACTGTATTCAGTTGTAACTTTCACAGGTGACTTTTATTGTATCTTTTTTGAAAATGTGGTCAATAAGTCAGCAATAAATCAGCATTATATTCACAAAAACCAATCTATGACCCTTAAATTTTTATTTTTGTTTTGCATTTTGTAAAAGGTTTATTATGTGAACGTAACTTTCACCGTTCCCGACTGGCGGTTTGTTGAAATTGAAGAAGACTACAATGTCACCCAGCTCGACTGTGAATGGGTCAACGTGTCAAGCAACGCAACATCATTAAACGGCACTATGTGGAACCAGACAATGGCCAATCAGACCATGACAAATGCGACAACACTCAACGGAACGACGCTCGGTGAAACGACAGGCAATTCAACAATGGGTGGAGTAAATGGAACGTTGGGCAATTCATCAACGGGTGGAGTCAACGGAACGTTGGGCAATTCAACCCTGGGAAACACGACCGTGGTGGATGGGAACGTCAGCCCTGAGAATGGGTACCTGATGTGTAACAATCAGACATTGAGCCTCGTTAGAAATGTCACGGTTAACGAGACGTACGCCCGGCTGACGTGGAGGATGGACAAAGTCTCTCCGCAGTGTCAGGATTACAAATTCCGACTGAAATGCAGAAATGGTAAGAGGTGGTCCATATTTTAGAGATACATGCAAAAACGGAAAAAAAAGTATAAGAAATTTGAGAGTCTGTCTTGCGTAACAAAAAGCAAGCCACTCAAAAAGTAACAAATACTAACTACAAACTAATAATATTTTTAATACAATTCATGGGTCCGCTGATGTCAACAGATTTGTATAACATGAGAATTGACCATGCAAAGTCTTACAGGTCCTCGAAGATTGCTTCAATGTTTGAAGGACATCAAACAACATAATGAAACAGATCCACGAAAAAGATCTAATACACTCTAGACTGGTACTGTCTATTGTCAGCATACTTAAATATTATATGAAGAGATCTCCCCGTCGTATGAGGTGGTGAGGGAGAAGGAATGGTCCTCTACTGAAATAGAACGAGCATTCGCCCAAAATAACAAAAAAATAAACATGATGACATCTCAAATGTAAAAGATAAATCTCCTGCAACTAATTTTTCTCCTTGGAGTACAGATGGAGAACACAATGTAATAACACTGCACAGCAGAACATAATAACTCAACAGACTAATTTGGGATGTCTTAAAGGTTCAAAGGTCGTGAACACAAACTTAAACCTCCAAAGCAAAAATGTGCAAACAAGAAAGTTGCACCAGTACAGACAAAAAATAATAACACAAAGTTACAAAAGTTAATCTTTTTGATACAACATAGTGATCCATTGACATAAATAGTGTATAATGGGTGTTGTCATCATACAATTTAAATTTTTAACCATTGATGTATATAGTTGTTATTTATAGTTCATTTTATTCTTTTATTGTATTGTTATATTTTACCTATATTCTACTAGTTTTATAACCAGATGTGGGGGGGGCAGGTCTTATGGCCACAGTAATTACTTTGCTTTTGTTTCTCCAAGCCCATCTGAAAAGCATTTTTGTATTGTCTTGTATCGTTGTGTTGGCTGAATAAATAATAATAATAACAGCAATAACAACAAATTTTGATAATCTCAATTTGCTATAAAAAAACAAAAATCCACAGAACCAGAGAAAATGATCGGCTGCTTTTCTGAGGGTGACGTCAACGACACCATAACTACCAGCATCGGTCTGGACATCGGGAACTGCACCACGTACTGTGTGAACCTCGGTTACCGGCTTGTCGGTATGTCGGGGAGTTCCGGGGAGTGTGCTTGCGGTACGTCCATGAAGAATAACAAGGTTCTTGCGGCACAGTGCGTCAGAACCTGCGGGACTGAGGGCTTTCCGTGCGGTGGTTTTGGAACGCAATCTGTGTACTATGCGGGTGGTAAGTTAACAAATTTGTGAAATATTTTTTTCAGCAATGTCAGAGTTGACGTAGCTTCTATTTCAGCAGCCGGTACCACAACAATTGAATAGATGTTAATTTGCATCAGGGATAAAGAATATATGTTGGTTGTACCAATACACCAATGTGTGTAAAGCACTGTATATTCAGTAATCCCACCCTCCCCCCTCGGAGTCCGGTGAAAAAAATATTTAATAAAATTAAAAATTTAGGATTCTAACTGCCTCCAGCTACCGGGCCATCTCGATGGTCTAGTGCGAAGACATCTGCTCTAGAATAGCAAAGGTCGTGGGTTAGAATCCAAACTGAGTAATATGCCTTTGGATTTTGTCCACATGATTCAGGAAAGTACTGAGTGTACAGTGCTTTACATACAACGGTGTATGTTTAAAACCAACTAATATTCTTTCAACCCGATGCAAATTCAGCATCTATTAGATTCTATTTCCCTAGCTGGCGAAAAAAAATCTCCACTGCTACGTCTGTCCTTAATTTCAGAATTCTTCCTTGAACTTTGTATAAAACAACTGTGGCATTCTTATTAATTTGTTTTACTGCAAAGAGGCAAAGAGTAATTTTTCATGTTTCTTCGTAATGGCTTCCGGTTACTAGTATGTCAGGTAGGTGATGGGATTGTGCCTTTGATGATACAAGCTTGGAGTTAGGCACACAGTCTGAGTATGTCATGACAAAGATATTTTGCTGTTGGGCCATTGCAGATTTGTCCTTTGAAAAAAGATATAAGTAGAATATCAAGCCATGGCAGACATTTTGACGATCTTGGAAACTTGTTTTAAACTGTTTTTGTTAAGCACCTTGATCGATTTTCACTTTGTTTTTGACAGACTGCAATCTAGCATTTGGAATCGCCAAGAGCCAGATGTCTGGTACCCCGATGCACAACAATGATGCCACCGATGATTATGACGTCTGGTTTGATGCTCTGGACCAGAACCCGACCGTTGAGCTAACAAATTTCACCAACATCGACGTCAGAATCCCTTTTGAGCTGGAGATAAATCTTGGAAGCAAGCGCTCTTTCAACAGGGTTCGTTTTTCATCAAAATTTTCAATAACTCACTTTTTAATTCAAGCACAAACAGGCCCTTTTTAATAAAACACAACTTGGGCTTGAGCCCTGACTTAGGCTCTGTCA
Organism: Pycnopodia helianthoides; assembly: GCA_032158295.1. Classification (NCBI taxonomy): domain Eukaryota; kingdom Metazoa; phylum Echinodermata; class Asteroidea; order Forcipulatida; family Asteriidae; genus Pycnopodia; species Pycnopodia helianthoides. Next base: position 4,054,521 of record CM063248.1, on the reverse strand, counting down.
GTAATATTGAAAACGTGCGCTTTCAGTATAAGCTTCAAACGGTCAAAGAGAGCCGGAGCCCAAGCTGTAGTTTCGAAAAGGGCCTATAAATCAAAGAAATTAAGTGAACTTGGGCATGGCCGACGACGCTTCACGATCACTGTTTAGTGATAGATCACGCGGTTAACAGTAGAGCGCCCTCTTGATCTTCTACCACATTGAGAATCCCAGAGGATAACTGGAACACTACAGACCCATTGCACAATGCGCAGCGCACTCACACGCGCTTTTCCTGTCCGCCATTTTGGGAGTCAAAATCATGCACAAACATATGCACAAAAGATTTGACTCCCAAAATGACGCGCATTGTTCGGAGGTGCGTTCCGTGTTGTGCAAGGGGGCTATAGAAATCAATAGACCCCCTGGCATGAGGTCACGCGCACGTTTTGACGCACAAAGAGCAGCTATCGTCCAATGATCTGCCTCCTTTTGGCCTCAGGGATGGCGCTTCTTGAGAGTGTGACGTCATATGCAAGGGGTCTATATACAAATGAAACTTGCATATTTTTCATGATTTATGGACAGTTTACAAAATGTGATTTGTCCTCAGATTGAGACTAAAGGAATGCACATCAGTGGGATCGGCCAACAAACTGGCGTCACGAGATTCAGAGTCGGGTACAAATTGGCCTTGGACCAAGACAGTCAACTTGTGACTGAGAGAGGCTTAATGGAGGCAAAGGTATGGGTATTGGTCAGAGACGCCATCTTTGTTTTTTTTAATCACTTTCTATCTGAGGCTGTGTGTGAAGAAGCCCACATGCACAAGCGATCGACATCTTAAAAATATAACGCACTGCATCTTGGAAAATGGAGTATATAGTTAACAAATACATCAAGCTGCCAAAATGGACGCCATGCTGTAGTTTACATGTCAATATGCTGGATTTTATAGTCGTTTACCTCATTGCTTCAAAATCTGCACGCTTTGATGGTTGCCCGTTTTGCTTCGGCTTGGATTTCACCCAGAATCCTTTGCACGCACACTGACACACGCATATGGGCTATTGATGGCTGCAGCAGTGGCTGTGGCCGGGTCACTGAAAAAGGCTCGTTGTCTAGCATTATTGCTGCTGCCATTGGTTCCAGCTGTAGCCAAAGTAGCATGATAAGAAAGGCTGGTGTATAAGGGTTTACAGACTTGCAATATTGTAAACCTGTGTCGTATGTGTTTCATTGCTTTTCTTAACCCTACACATTTTTCAATACACGTAGAATACGAGGCTTTTGCATAAATTAAAGCACCTTTATAACTTCCTCCCCAGGATAAGAAGGCCATTTGGCAAATATTTCAAAATGATGATACTATTTCATGTTACTTAATCAATTAATTTCATATCTTTTTTTTTCAGGAATTTTCTGTATCATCTGTTAGCAGCACGACTTCTCACTCGATGGGTGAAGTGATTTACGCCCAGTACGTGTTTATCTACGTGGATGAGTACGATATGTTTCCTGGGATCAAACTGGATATGTACGGATGTATTAATGGGTAAAGGAAAGAAGATTAAAAACTAGACAACGATCTTGTACCAGGGCCTAGTTCCATAAGGCTGTTTACAGCTAAGCATGCTTTTGTGCTTACTGTAGCAGAAATACATGTGTGAGCCAAAAGTGTTTTCCAAAAACAATCAATTAGTTCTGTGGTAAGTTTCTGGTAGCCACGATTGACAAGGAGTGCCAACAAATTGATATAGTGCCTTGCTTAAGAACACAAGAATCTGAACCAATGGAGGGCAATATGGTGCCTTGCTTAAAGGACACAAGAATCTGGGCCCAATTTCATAGAGCTGCTCAAGCACCAAAAAGTAGCTAAGCACAACAAAATTATGCTTACCAGAATAAAGGTTACCAGCCAAACTACCATACCACATGTACAAGTTGGGACTGGTATCCTACTCATTTCTGTATACATTTAGCAGGTAAGTGTTAAGCAATATTTTCTGCTGAAGCAGCTCTATGAAATTGGGCCCTGAACCAGTGGAGGGCAATTTCATGGTGTTAAGCACAGAGAGTTGTTCGCCAAGTTGAGAAGAAAAAAAACATTGTCCATGGCAGCTTGATGGGAGACAGCCTAATTCTCTTCAGATAAAGTTTTCGGTTAAATTTAAGAGGGTTTCTTGTAAATAGGGTTTGAAACTTTGCTTGCTGGAAATACAATCTAGGAAGGTTTGCAGTAACACCAAATAGGTACAAAAATCTCTCTTATGAGTTATGGTGGCTCTCTCCCTCTTCGTGCATCATTCGAGCTAATCCTCACCCACTGGATTCCGTTCCAGCTTTCCCGCCTTTTCCTGTGAGCATCTGAGTCTGGCAGTCTCCTGAAGACAATCAGACCATACCAGGGCTCGAATTTAAAACTGGACCGCAGGCCCGAGACCAGTGATTTTAGCATCGGGCCAGTAAACCCATGACTTGACTGCAGGCCCGAGGCCAGTGATTTTAGCATCGGGCCAGTAAACTCATGACTTGACTGCAGGCCCGAGGCCAGTGATTTTAGCATCGGGCCAGTAAACCCATGACTTGACTGCAGGCCCGAGGCCAGTGATTTTAGCATCGGGCCAGTAAACCTATGACTGGACTGCAGGCCCGCGGCCAGTGATTTTAGCATTGGGCCAGTAAACCCATGACTGACTGCAGGCCCGAGGCCAGTGATTTTAGCATCGGGCCAGTAAACCCATGACTGGACAAGTCCTGCGGTATTGCGCTTTTGTTCAAATGTATACTTTCAATCCGATAGTTTATACCTTTCAATTCTGTTCAGTAGTGAAGAACACTCACCCATAATAGAAATGAGATAAATCTTCTCCTGGCGCTTGCTCAAAACGAGACAGTTCAAATGTTTAACTGTGAAGGTGTCATACTGATTAAAATGTTGAGTTGTTTGACACCATTGATTCTTTTCAGAACCACCACAACTCATCAGAAACATTCATGCGCATGTTACCACAAACCTCACTATAAAGACTCTCAAATAAAATAATAAAAAAATTAAATGTAACAATAGTTGCCAAAGCTTAGATAGATTGACACTAATTGAATATAAAAAAAAGGGTGTGTTTGATTTCAATGTGTTTTATAATTTTATTGAGACTTAAAAAATATAAGTTGTAGGAACATAATATAGTTTTGTTTATTTGACTGTGTATATTAATATAATATGCGCATTGAGTGGCTGTAAATAGAAGAGTATTTTATTGAACAAATGTTGACATTAAATAAGTATTGAGCTTTTAATATTGTTTGTCTGAGTGACTTTTTAAAATTATTTTTGCAGCAGAAACTTTTCCATCTTTGCTTCCGTCAGCAAAAGGGATAAGAAACTGAAAGAGCCCTCCACCCTATCGAATGAAAATTCCATTAAAAAAAAAAGAGCACACGAATGTTTCCTTTTAAAGTTTATCCATCAACTTTTCCGTTCCACTTTTCAATAAAAATGCAGACAGCATTTTAAAAACTTATCTTAAAAAAGCACACCCACAAGTAAGTGAGTTTCTTATTTCAACTGTTAATACATAAATTGGCAAACCTACAAGTCATTTTATCAAAGACAGTCAACCTTACACAATCACCCTGTCTTAATGTATATTCGGTGGGTAACACCATGTGTATATCTACCGAATAGCAAGACAAGTTCTCTAAGGAACAAAATCTACACAGCAAAGTAGATATACACATGGTGTTCCCGCAAACCGAATATACATTGATACCTCACCATGCAATGCCTCAAAAACCATACACCCCTACTTAGTTTTCACAGAGCTGCGTAAAGGCAAGTACACCTTTGGTTTTTGGAACCGTTCAATTGTTTTAATCCTATTTAAATGTAGATATATACAATAAAACTAGCCAGTGAAAATTTCATTTCAAAGTAGGGTGGTAACACAATCTGAGAAACGTTTCTGGCAGATCTAAATGTTTTTGAATCCCTTTCTCTAAACCCACATTCCTTTGAAGAGAATTGTTTCTCAAAATGTTATACAGTATTAACAGCCGCAGTGCTTCTCTACAAGCAAGTTTTCATGGTCATTAATTTTTGGAGTAATTACCAAAGGTATACCCTCCCTTTAGTGCACAAAAACTACCAAACAATGTTGCGTACCGGACAACGGTTACCAGCCAAAACACCTTATGATGTGTAATGTTTGTGACTGGTTCCCCACTTATTTACTCTCAGCAGAAATTCGTCGAGCAGTATTTCCTGCTTGAAAAACTCTGTGATATTAACCCCTTACTCTTGGTAACATTTTCCAGTGAGTTGAACAACCATTTGAAACAATTCTACTTGACTGGTTGTGGACGGTGGCACAACTATGCACAGAGCTAACACACTGTACACAAGTGTACAGTGTAGATACATTCAAAAATAGTATGTTTTGCAAGCTGGTATATTGTTTTTCTATCGTTCAAACCTACAGTGGATGATACTGAATGGTCAGACAGTAGGAGGGTTGACTGTGTACTGCGTAGATGCATTAAGCACATGATATCATTTTGCAGGGCTGGCATAGTCTACCAATCATTCAAAAACCACAGTGGATGATGTTTCATGGTCAGACAGTGGGAGGGTTGGCTGTGTCTTCTGTAGATGCATTCACCACATAAGAATGAATGGTCAGACAGTAGGAGGGTTAAGCCCTGTTTAAAATAGGCATTTGAAGTTACAGGCATTAAAACAAACTTAAGTAAAGGCATCAAGCAATTTCCCATAAAGCAGACGTTTTGGATTTGTGACAGCAGAAATTTTATAACGGTACAGCAGTCTTGATTCTTTTTCATTCGGATGAATGTGACCAAAGTGAAGGGCGGTAGGGCAAAATAGTCAGGGCCCTTTTTAGTTATAATGAGACTCAATACCCATTATTGCCATAGTAGTCAGGGAACAAGACAAAAATGGTGGCAGCACAATAAAGATCTAAGGCTGTGTCCGAATTGGCAACTACAGATACAGCTACAGCTACGGCTAGATTTCTACGTCATTATACTTTAAAGTAGAGTACGTCCTTAGCAACATGCTTAGCAACAGTCGTAGCCAGAGCTGTAACTGCCAATTCAGATACGGCCCAACGTAGGACAACAAACCCCAATCTGCCTTCTGGGACCATTTAAAAAAAACAAATCTGTTCAGCAGAAAATATTGTTGCTAAGCACAAATTAGCAGAAAACCAGTCATAATCATTCTACATTGCACCGTATTTCGGCTGGTAACCCATTTCTGCTTCGCAAGACTTTTCTGCACTTAACAAATGTTGATGCTTAACTGCTTTATGAAGTTTGGCCAAGACCTAATATAAAAAATAATAACTCGTAGCTGTATTATGAGTTGAATCCAGAACAAAACTTTTGGTAACACAAATGGAACATAAACATGGTTTACTGACCTTAAATTTCTTTAATTTTGGGTCGAACAAAGAAAAACTATTACAAATTTACCCAGTCAATTTCCGTTGTGGTTTATTACTTGATATTTGAAATAAAAAGTCACATCCCCTTAAGGTGATCCCTCTGCTGCTGCTTCCGAATTCCCAGGTTGTATCGTAAGCTTGGGTTTGATCCCTGGCTATACGGCAGTTACAGGTTGAATGGCTTCTGACTGGCACCCTCAAACTAAGGTATTGACAAAATAGGGAGACCGCCAACATTAGGGCTAGATAGCCAAGTTGGAAGAGCACCGGAGGTCACAGGTTCAAGTCCCGCTCAAGAAAATTTTTCTTTGTTCCATCCAAAATTATTTAAAATTTACCCAGTCAGTTTCCCTTGTGCTTTATTACTTGACCTTAAATTTCATCATAGTCTTGACCTTTGAAATCCAAATGATATTTTGTTGTTATACCTTAAGTGAAGTCAGTGCCCTTTGCCGAAGCATAGGTGGTTCCTATGTTCAGAGAAGCTAGATGATTAGCCATTCCACCTTCATCTTTTTCTTCGGCTTCATCCTCTTCCTCATCATCATCGTCATCATCCTCCTCATCGTCGTCGTTGTCATAGTACGATCCTCCGGCTGCACCTCCTCCGTAGAAACCATAGTCTGTAAATAAACAAAGAAAAAAACAAAAGATTTATAGACAATGTGAAATTTGACATCATCCAAAAATATCCAAAAGATGTCACATTTCAAATAATATGGATTTGCTTATTTTTATACAGGGAATTTTTTTAAATGCTTATTCCCGAATTTCAATGATATCCAAAACAGCATTAAATTTGACCTTTTGGACTAACAACAAAATTCCTGCGTGGAATGTGAAAACCCATTTATTGTTGACAACCAATGACGTTTTGGTTTGAAATACCACTCTGAAAGAGTATAAAATAAACCGACATTCTACGCTGTTTTAACGTGAAGTTAAGCCGGCCTCAGGTCGACCTTGCGTCAACAAAAAACAGTCGGCGACTGACTTTTCAGGATCACACTGTGCCTGAGCTAAGACCATCGGGAACTTTTCAGTCGGCGATTATTTAACGACCTGAGCGTAACTGCGATGATTTTAAGACAATCGGAAACAGTCGCCGCTCAAAAAAAAAATAACAGTCGCAAGAGAAGAACAATTTCAACTTGTACGACGTGATCCTGACGGTCGGGAACCAATCGCAGTCGACTTGAGCATATTTTGTCTGCACATTGCCGACGGTTTGTTGCGGGCGCAAGAAAATCGTAAATCGACCTGAGGCCGGCTTTAGAGACGTTTCCCACTTTCTGTTGGAAAATGAGTGCCTCACAAAACCGAATTTAGAACCCTTAGAGCCCCCCTTCGACATCAATACATTTTAAAAACTTATCAAGTAATAAGGGAAACTGACTGGGTAAATTTTAAAATAATTTTAGGTTGAACAGAGAAAAATTGACTAGAGCGGTACTTGAGCCTGCGACCTCCGGTTTAACAATCTGCACATAACGGCAAATTAATCTGCACATGCTTCGCTCATGCTCTACCACAGCGGTCTCCCTATTTTGTCAATATATTTTTGTTCGGGGGCTTCTGACCGGCACTCCCTAACAAAAATATTAACAACAAAAAAGGGAGACCGCCAACACAGGGCTAGATAGCTTAGTTGGTAGAGCACCGGCACATTGTTCTGGAAGTCGCAGGTTCAAGTCCCGCTCTAGTCAATTTTTCTTTCTCTTTTCAGCTTTACGCTGCAAAAACCAAACGATGACCCCACCTTTTCAGGTTTTCAAATATTTTGTTTAACCCAAAGTTTAACCCAAAGTTGTAACAAAAACTTGTTAGCTGGTATGATGCAAAACTCACCATTGCTGGCATATTCACCATCGTCATCATTGTCGTTGGTGTACCCAAAGCCGTAACCTCCCTCTTCCCCATCGTTGGTATGCCGACCAAAGGCAACTTTTCTAGCTGTAAACGAGATAAAAAACAACAGCAACATCCCAGTCACATCCACTACCTCAAAACAATGCATATTCATTTAACTCCTTAATGGCAAGGTCATACTTTGGTACCTTGCTAAACGTGGATGGACTCTACGTTCTTGTGAAAATTCTGTGACAGTTTTTTGCTGTTTTCTTAACAAATAGACACTGTATTCAGCTGAAACTTTCACATGTGACTTTTATTGTATCTCTTTTCTTGAAAACCAAACAATGACCCCACCTTTTTAGGTTTTTAAACTTGTGTCCCCTGAGCAAGCCACTTAACCATAACTGCTCATCTTCACCCAGGTTTATGAATTGGAACCTTGAGTTGAGAAAGTTTGAGAAATGGTGCCTGATTTAGAGCTGTGATTTGAGGGAGTTGCGACAACTTGCAATTAGAAGCCGCTTTCGGTCCAAAGAACATGTGTGCGCACACAGGGTGCCAGACTAGACTGCACATTGGTTTTGTGCTAAATTTGGACCGAAAATGGCATCCAGCAAACCATGTGACTAAAGAAAACTGATTCCTCCATGTCGCAACTCTCTCTCAATACACAGCTCTGACCTGATGAACAGGGATAATGATGTTGTAAAGCGACTTGATCTAGCCACTAGGATATGTGCGCAATATAAGAAACAAGTATTATGCTCAGGGCTCGCCCTTAACACTAGCACGGCGTACATTGTCTAGTAAAAACTGCTATGGGCTAGTAAACACCACTTCTCAACTTGCCCTGTGGGCTACTAAAAACTGTGCAACCTACTTGTTTAAAATGCTCATTTCTTCCTTTCCAGATGTGAATAAACATGTAATTAATGTGTAAAATGTGTTAATCGTTATTGAGTGTGTGAATATAACTTCATTTGATCATTAAACTGGTAGTGGTAGTTAACATTAAAACACATCAGAACATTACATTTATGGCAATTCCTGTTTAAAGTCTGGGCTACTAAAACTTCCTGGGGCAAGTAAAATGCACAGTTTACTGGCCCGGCGGGCTACTTTACAAAAAGCTTAAAGGTATTGTACACTTTTGGTAACAGCTCAAAATCAGTGTCCACATTTTGTGTGATTCAACATATACATGAACAAACAAACCTGTGAAAGTTTGAGCTCGATTGGTCATCGAGGTCACGAGAAAATAGTGAAAAGAGATCTTATGTGTTTTCTGTTTTTTCAAATTATCGCGCGATAATTACTATTGTTTTACTCGTTTCTCAGAAACAAGAGCATTTTAGGCAGAAATATTTTAAGGAACCCTTTCTACCATTACTTACTTTAAATCATGTAAGTTATGTGTGAATCTGTGAACATTGTGTTTTTCGATCTTACCAATAGTGTATAGGGCCTTTAAGCGCAAGGCCTGATACTGGTGGATCTGGAAAGGTTCTAAGTCAAAAGAATTTCCACCATAAGGAGTTAAAACGACTTCCAACTGCATGTACTTACTTGACATGCTAAGATCCTTCGTTTCTTTGGTTTCAAAGCCACACTTAGGGCACGGCATCGCCTCATCTCTGTTGTACTTGAATCCTTTCCGTTTAACGTGATCATCACAATAACAAATCTAGGGGGAAAAAAACATTCAAGTAACGGGGAAATTAATGTTGATGAAACTAAAAACTAACCTCTGTGCCCTGCTAACCAATTCGAAATACAAAAAGAAGTTAAATGCAAAAGAGTGTTTAAAAAGAAAGAGTTTATTTCACGGTTTCAAAGCCTTAAAATTGAATAAAAATTCTCTTTGCCACAACAGCTCAATACCCTTTCAAATTTTTCCCTCACATAATATTCTATAGTTTAATCTTTTCAGCCCAAACACTTGCCCCAAAAAATATTAAAGATGAAAATAACTCAGGGGAGCTGAAGGTAAGAATTGATATTCCTCTTAAAACCAGTCTAGATTGTAGGATGGAGGGAAACATGCAACAGGAAAGGAGTTCCAAAGAGATGCAGTACGTGGAATAAAGCTGTTGGAACGGCTCTTTGTTCTACATCTCAGCAAAGCAAGAGTGTATGGGTGAGAAGAAGCAGAAAGCCTGGTTTCACGCTCAAACATCCTGACAGGAGGAACCAGGTCGGACACAATGGAGGCACATTTTCCATGAAAAAGAATGAAGTGCACAAGAAACTAAATACCAGTCATTTTTAAGATATTTACCTTGCATCTGAGACAGGAATACTGTCCTAACCTGTTGCACGAAGCACCTGCAGTAAGCAATAAGATCAATTATAAAATAAGAAATGAATTTCACAGTTCCTCATTAAGGTGGTGGTGGGGGTGGGGGTTGGGGGGTTGGAGAGGGTGTCCACCTGTTGAAATCAAGGATTTTAACAAAGGGGATCCAGGTTTATTGACACAAAAGGACTGTCCTCTGCTTGCTTTTGTGCACAAAACAAACAGAGACATTGTTTAAAAAAAAATTAACAATGGGAGAACATGGAGGGATCCTTGGTTTATTGTTTTAACGCTGCATACGAAGTGTGGACCTGAGAACAAAAGAAGTCTGCACAATGTGGGGACTTGGAGCACTACGTGGACTTACACACGTCCACACTGTGTTTTTTAACAGTGTTGAAAAATATGTTTTTTTTAAGTGTACAGAACAAAGGAATGTCCACAGAGTGAAAATGAAATCAGATTGAAAAACATGTGTGGGTGTGTGTCCCCTTTGTCCGTCCATCTGACCGATTGTCTGGTTTGACGGGCGTTTGTTCGTTTTTTGGTTTTGTTTTTTCTTTTTCGTAAAGCTGTCTGTTGATTTGCGTTTGTTTATTGCTTGTACAAGGGCATTTCAACGCAATCCTCCTTTGGTTTCTGAAAGTGCACCCATACTGACCCTCTTGCACGCATGTCACATGTGGAGACTGTATCCTTAAATATGCACAACACTGTATAAAACGCAGTGACATCGACGCCCCAAAAGAGCGGGACCAAGGTAACGGTGATGAGAACGTCAGGTGAATTGGGTCGATAGGTTTGTTTTCATCACCGATAACAGTTCTCATATAATTTGATCATCTTTGTTTACACCTAATTTGTTTGTGCCAATATAGAAATAAGTGTCAAATTGAATGAATTTACACATTCTGTAAGATACAATGGTTTGTCATCACAACATTAATCTGTCCTCCCTAGGCTCTCTTGCCTACAGGTGACCCTCAATCCTTTAATATCCTCCTCTCCTTTGTCACTCCACTCCAAAGTGTTTGGACTTTAGACAAGATTGGAATGCCTGACCCAGTAGTGATACGCAAAAACCTACTTTTTTTGAGAGCTTGTTGCATGACGCTATAAGCAACGAACAATGGATTGGCCCCTTATAAATTTTACGATTGAATCCTTCATTTCAGCAGAGAGGATATCGAAGGAGTTGAGAGGATAAGGATTAAAATGAAGGATTACTCAGGAGATTACTGAGGGATACCTACATTTATAGGATTCCGACTCGAGCTGTTGGCACATGGCTTGATGCTCAAACTGGTCATCTTCACATAGTGCACTGTTACAAAAACTGCACATGAACACACGGCCACCTGTCGCATGAGAGTAGGAATAAGTTTCTCATGATTAATACAGATAAAGTCTGTGAATGGAATGTGATAGGGTGGTGGGGTGGTGTTGATGGGTTGGTAAGGGTGGTAGAAGGGGGGGTAGGAGGCAGTAGGGGTGGTAGGGGTGGTAGGGAGGCAGTAGGGTTGGTAGGGGGTGGGAGGCAGTAACGGTTGGTAGGGGTGGTAGGGAGGCAGTCGGGGTTGTAGGGGTGGTAGGGAGGCGGTAGGGGTTGGTAGGGGGGTGGGGAGGCAGTTGGGGTTGTAGGGCTGGTGGGAGGCAGTAGGGGTTGGTAGGGGGTGGGGAGGCAGTAACGGTTGGTAGGGGTGGTAGGGAGGCAGTAGGGGTTGGTAGGGGGGTGGGGAGGCAGTAGGGGTTTGTAGGGCTGGTGGGAGGCAGTAGGGGTTGGTAGGGTGGTGGGAGGCAGTGGGTTTGGTAGGGGTGGTAGGGAGGCAGTAGGGGTTGGTAGGGGTGGTGGGGAGGCAGTAAGGTTGGTAGGGGTGGTAGGGAGGCAGTAGGGGTTGGTAGGGGTAGTGGGAGGCAGTAGGGTTGGTAGGGGTGGTGGGGAGGCATAGGGGTTGGAGGAGTGCAGATAAGATGGAAGGGAAGGGGTGGGTGTGGTATGAAGTGGTTGGAGTAAGGGTGGTAGGGTGGAAAGGCAGGAGTTAGTGGGGAGGCAGTAGGGATGGTAGGGTTGGTAGGGAGGCAGTAGGGGTTGGTAGAATGATAAGGAGGCGAGGGACTGGTAGGAGCGCAGGTAGAGTGGTGGGGAGGCAGCGGTGTGGGAGGTCTCGAGTTGCTCAGGGATGGGAGTTATCAAGTAGGGGAAGGGACTTACCATGATCCCATACTCCTCGTTGGCACTCCTTACATTCCATATCCATGAGAGGACACTCGCACGCATGAGTCGTCAAACATTTCCTGCCATGACAGATGAACGCTTCACAAAAGTCCATATGGCTCCCTGAAATGTACGTCAAACAGAAAAGCATTTCACAAAAAACTCAGGCCTTGAATAAGAAGCCACGGAGCACATGGCCGTTGCCCTGGTCTTGGCCTTGGTGCCCCTTTAAAAAGTTCCTCACAGACTTTAAAGGGGCATGTTGCCTTCGGACTGGGTGCTTTGAGCCAGAAAAAGCGTTTGCTTGGAAATGTTCATAGTTGAAATATATTTTTTAAAGGTAGAATATAATGATTCACATAAATATCCCTTGAAATTTAGTGGTTTTTGTGTAATTTCATAACAGAGTTGCAGCCTGCTATTTTGGAGAACCAAAATAATCATTATTCACTAATTCCAACACCATACTATGGTGTTTTGTGCACGAACAACTTTTGACAAGCATAAGAGCAATATCCAAACAGCAAATTTCGAGAGACTTGAAGGCAATGCCACTGTTAAGATTTTGCATCAAGGTGCCTTTGCAAAATAAAAATGGCCTCTTTCCCCTCAAAGATCAAACTCCAGGCCCAAGGACTCCATGGAAATGTAGCGATCACCAACTGCCGCACTATAGACCTTATGCGCATGACGTCATTTGAGTAGGGCGCCCTCGCCTGGAGGTAAAAAAAGAGCTGTCCATTGGCCAATACTTTTTTGGGTGTGTGGCCGCACGGTCTAGTTCACTGGACCCAAGCTCTGGTGTTGTCCAGCAGTGTGGTTCGAATCCCGGTCAAGTCACTTGTGCCCTTGAGCAAGGCACTTAACCATAATTGCTTCGTTAAAAAAATGGGAAGGTAGTGCATTCTGCTCTACCAGCCAGGCTCCTAGTGGATGATACCCATGCCGACATCCTTACGGACTGTAAAGGGGATAACCCTATATTTCAGCCCCAGGAGTAGGTGGTAACGTTCCCCTGGTGACAGTTGATTTAGTTTACAGCCCAAATCAGTAAAGTGTAGCCCTCACCTTGAAGTGGCCATCTGGCCTTGTAGTTTAATCGATATCTCATAAATTATGTGCGCTGCCGTACAAATCAGTGCGTTTCCATTGTTTCATCATCGTTTTTAACCTCTAAGATGGCAGTTTGATGACGTCAACGCATAAGGTCTATTATATATTATGCCGCTTGTTCTTATGAAGTTACTTACCACCATATAAGACCTGTGGTGTACTGACCAGGATGCTTCACCACACAATCTCCGCTCTTCTGCATGCATTTTAGTTTCCCTATTTCAACAAATTGAAACCAAGCAAGGGAAAAAATTAAATTACAAAAAAGGAAATATATTTAGAGCGTTTCAATGACTTTATGATTTTTTTTTTTTTTCATTATTTTTTGTGAAAATTTGTAAATTTGTAATATTTAATGTTGAACAATTCAAATTTTCTACCCAAGTGTTAATTTTTTTTTACTGCACATAGTTGTGAACTCAATACAACTTTGTATATACCCCTTGCATATTTGCGTTGTTAACTGAGGTGAAGTGGTTAGACTGCCGGACTTGCAATCAACAAGGTTGTGGGTTCGATTGGGGCCAAGCTAACCGCTGATTTCAAAGTGACTGGAATGAGTATTGTCGTCAAGTTACTGAATCACAATTTATTGATTTGTGCAACTCATAATCATAGACCTTAAACCAATGTTTGTATGAGAGAGATTGACTGTTGTAGGAGCTTTGCTGAGTACCATTGTTGGGAAGATCATCTAAACAACTAACAAAAACAACATTTGACCTCAGAAGCTCAAGAAGCGCCTTCACTGAAGTCAAAGGAAGACCTATCATTGGCTGAAAATTGTGCGCCGTGCGTACACACATGCGCGTTGCCTTTGTTTGGCATCAATGATGGCGGCCAATAAAAAGGGATCTATGGAGTGAATTGCTGATAAGGGAATAAAAAGAGTGGGGACAAGATCTTAAACGCCCGTTCAAAACCTGCAGGGTCATGGCCGGTGCAATGACCGAGGCAAAGGCGAGGTCCTTTATCGCATGGTCACAATCCTGCAAAGGTTTTTCACAGCCATTGAAGACTGAGTCAGCACTCTTTTATTTTCATTCACAAATACGTTTCTGTTAAAAACATCAAAGTTGAGAGCAAATCTTACAGTTTAGCCTCAGCTCGCCTCGACTCTGTGTTGAGTTTTTATACATGTTGGGTGCTAAGTAGCTCTCTCGCGCAAGTTTGAAACTTGTGCGCTTAGGTTTCAAACTGTCTCACCCAAGCTCCAAACTTGTGGGAGCCTTAGAATTTAAGCATTTTAGCGCGATCATCTCATAGAGCTCTTTTTAAAACACAAGTAGGTCAGGTCATATTGAAAACTTGGCTAATCATGTTTGTATCGCACGTTTAAACATGGCCACATGATCTGATGGCCAGAATGTATGAACTGTCCCACGTATTTATAATAATAATATAATAATAACTAGTTCTTATGTAGCGCATTTCACAAGAACGTATCAATGTGCTTTACCTGCCCTGGTCATTGGGCCAATAGCATTCCTGTAATCTTTCTCAGCTCCCTGGGGAGTATACAGCCCTGTGCTGCCGTGGCGCTACAAAGGCTTTTTCATACATAATATCAACCTCTACCCTCGCAGGTACCCATTTATACCCCTGGGTGAAGAGAAGCGATTATAGTAAAGCATCTTGCTCAAAAACACAAGTGTCATGACCGGGATTCGAACCCACACCCCGATGACTCGACCACCAGAACTTGAATCCGGTGCTCTAAACCACTCGGCCATGACACCCTATTTATGAATAACCTATTAACAAATAAACCTTGAACAATAATGAAAAGGATAGGATTCTCACCACAATGTCCACAGACTGGTAGCTTCTGCACCGAGCAACAAAAGTAACAAAATGCTCTGTTCTTTTGTCTCCTGTACTCCAGGAAACACACAAGAATTTAACACATGATGAGAGTTATGAGTGTCAAAGAGAACACATTAAAAGGTGTAACAGTGGGCTGCAATAAAAAAAATCAATTTTCATGCCTTTTGTGCATCATCAGAAACTCAAAACAGCATGCAACCTCAGCTTTCAGCTTTATAATGAAGACAATCGGAGCATAGTGATCGAAACGTCAGTTTGTCACACCATGGGTTTTCTTCAGACAACCCATAGAAAGAATATTTTCATGTACATGGTGTTACCCTAAACCTTACTAAATTTTACATCTTCAAAATGCAAAGTTACAAATCCTATTTTCTCTATTTGGACAAAAACAAAATTGAAATATAGGTCATTACTTTTGTGTAAAATCTGCTCTGAAAGTTTCCCAAAAGCTAAAAACACACACCTTATAATGACTTTATTTTAATTAAGTCGGTCCTTTACTTCAAAAAGACATGTTTTGCAGAAAGAACTGTTTGAAATATTATGTTTTTGCCAAAGACCATTTTCCCCTTGTATTTGGCTGATAAAATTGGCTTGTCTTTGGCTTATAAAACTGGCTTGTATTTGGATGATAAAACTGGCTTGTTTTTGCCTGATAAAACTTGCTAGTATTTGGCTGATAAAAATGGCATGTATTTGGCTGATAAAATTGGCTTGTCTTTGGCTTATAAAACTGGCTTGTATTTGGATGATAAAACTGGCTTGTTTTGCCTGATAAAACTTGCTAGTATTTGGCTGATAAAAATGGCTTGTATTTGGCTGATAGAATTTGCTACAAATTTTGAACAAAAAATTAAAAATTCATTTGATGTTTGCCCAATATCTTGTAACTTTTTAACAGTTCTATAAAGAAGGATTGAATATTTACCTTTTGCACTTGTCACACTCCTGAAAGTGGGTAAAAAGAAAAACAGAGTTTACTCGTCTGAATAAGATGAAGGAGCTGATTTTGAGGTATCAATCTTAAAGGAACATTACAGAATTGGTAAGAAAAAAACTTGTAAAATATACTTTTTGATCACAGATTTACATAAAACTTAAACGGTCTAATGATGATGATAGTAGAAAACAACCCTTGAAATATTTCTATCTGAAATGCCATATTTGATGAGAAATGAATAAACTAATTTTCCGATTGGAGTTTATTGCTCAGTGAGCGTTTATTCATTTTTTCAATCTATATGATTTCAACACTATTTTCTCGTGACCCAGAAACCGATCGATCTCAAATTTCTACAGGTTTGTCAGCTTATGTATATGGTGGATTACATAAAGTGCTTACACTGCCAGCAACTGTTTTGTTAGCAAAAACCAATTCTGTAATGTTCCTTTAAAAGTATTTAAAAATTAACTAGTTTAAAGGGTGTGCAAAACATTGGTAATAGTGAAAATATCAATTTTCACAGATTTAAATACATAAAAAATATACCCACCGCTTCCTTTTAACATGTATAAGAGGCCGCCTCCTTTAAAAATTTTGCAACAATCTTGAAAAAAAACCCGGCCGGTTGTCTTGAAAAATGTGTCGGGCGGCAATTTAAAAAAAAGAAAAAAAAAGGGCCGCTTCCGTCCTTTTTTCAAAAAGGCAGGACGCTAAACTTGTTTTTTTCCCCCACTATTTATTTTTGCCCTAGTTACATGGTATAAAGATGGTCATGGTGGAAACTTCCCTTGAAGCATTTTTGTTTTCAAATGCTATAGTTTTTGAGAAATTAGATAAAACAATTAGAAAGGCTCACGGGGAGCCTTAAAGGTACACGTTGCCTTGGATCAGGCGAGTTGGTCCGTTATAAAATTCATATGGTTAGAAAAATGTTTTAAAAGTAGAATACAATGATCCGCACAAATATGCCTCGAAATTGCGTGATTTTTCCTTTTACATCATGAACTAACAAGTGTGGTCATTTTGTGGAGTCAAATTTACTCCACAAAATGGCCGACTGTATTAGTTCACAAAGTTCGCAAAGGAAAACCACGCAATTTCGAGGCATATTTGTGTGGATCATTGTATTCTACTTTTGAAACATCTTTCTAACCATATGCATTTTATAACAATCGGTTACAAACGCTTTTTATAGACCAACTCGCCTGGTCCAAGGCAATGTGTTCCCTTTAATATTTTGGAAGTACATTCTTACTACTTACCATTGTGAAATTACATGGCCACTGTACGATCTGCCGATTTTCTCCGGCCAGTCTGATTTCACGTTGTCGCTCTTTCTGCTTCTCTGCCTTTCTCCTTGCTCCGGTCTTTTTCTTCGGCATGATGAAATGATAAAGTCAGCCCAAGCCGTGAGGAACAGTAAAAACACACACACACACACAGTCTACGGATGGGGAAAAAAACTGATCAGTTGATTCATTACAGAAAGATTTCCATTATCCAATTGTCACTTTCTGAGGGATTCTTCTAGATTTGTTTAATGGATGTTGGACTGTAGTTTTCATGATTTTGACACAATGTTAAAGTTTGCATTGATTGAAGTGTCTGTTCATCTCTGTATACATTCTATCAACATTTCTGGACAGGTAAAAGGATATCTGACTCTAGAGTGACCATGGTGGTAAAATTTAATTTCTACCTCCATGCATATGCTCCGACCATGCTGACTGGACACAACAACCCTTTTTAAACATATTGGACATTATCTTGCAAGTATGGAGTAGCGTTACATCATGACATATGCCACTGCCAGACATGCCAAATGATAATTTTTATATACAGAAATATTTAAATGTCGGAAAAAGTCCAGGAACTTGGACTAAATTCAACCTGAATTAAGTAAGTGGCAGTCTGATCCGGCATTCTTGCCTTACAGTAAAATTATGTGTAAAAAGAAATCCAGCAAACTGCAGAACTTGACCCAGCTCCATAACCCCCCCCCCGCACACACTACACAGTCTCCGACTCTCTCCACCAACTGCACAGTCCACACACACGACACACACACCATATCCAGTCAATCGAATCACATAGAGAATTTAGTCAGAGAGAAAGGACACACAGTCAAAGATCGAATTAACCACATACACAAGATCAAAAAGATCACAGTAGTACACAAATTTGCACAATTAATTGTTTTGCAGTGTCTTGTTTCAGTCCTATATTTTGATCTTAAAATACAATTTTTCATAAAAAATACATTTATCGTTCCTACCTGCCTGCAGTGTGGATCGACCGTCGATTTACTCAGTCGACGACGTGTCGACGTCGACGTCTGGATACCTCAACACCACGCGCACACCAGACTAGACTAAAATTAGCACTAAGTTTGAGTCCAACACAAATTAGGACCAAATATTGATTGTTCGTCAATGACCGTCAATGTCATTCAACTTAATGAGCATAACTAACTGCACTAACTGCAACAGGAACATGCCACTGCTTTGAAATGTCTAAATCACTTTGAACCACACCCAAGACTTTAAAGATACACCACAGATACAAATTTGTTTGTTAAAACTGTAAACAAAAACAGCATGAAAGATAGCAGCTTGGCAAATGACAGACTACTAATAAAGAGACACATTTCTGTCAGTTTCAACTTTGTTAAGTCGTAGTTATTTAATCAAGACAAAAATAATCACACAAAAAAACATTTTAAAGAATGATATATGTATCTTTCGCATAATTTTTTTCACAGCACACATATATTATGTATTATTTACACTTGCATACAAACCAAGGGAGGGTATACATTTGGTCATTTCTCCAAACATTAATGACCATACAAACCTACTTGGTAAAGAGCACTAGGGAGCTGTTGATTTTATACAACATTGTTAGAAACTACCCCCTTTGAAGTAATGTAGTTTACGAGAAAGAGGCAATTTTTCACCCCAAAATTTGAATCTGAGAGGCATCTGAAAGCAAACAATTCTATGCAACGGGGGCTTTTTCTTTCCTTATTTTCTTGCAACTTCGATGACCAATAGACCGATCCATTAAGCTTCGCCCCTTACGTGTTGACCAATCACAACCTTGGCTATACGCCACGGAAAGTCCGACAAAGTCCGACACGCTAAAATCCCATTAGAAAAGTAAACATGCGTGCGCGCGTACTTAAAGCGCGCACGTTCATGTCGCGAGTGTGGCATTGGAGAGACGCACATGTGCTGCACACGTGTGCAGTGGTGAGGCAGCCAATGCTGTGATTGGTCAATATGCTAAAGGGGTGGGGCTTAATGGATCGGTCTATTGAGCCAAAATGTTCACAGGTTTGTTATCTTATGTACATTGTATACGTTGGGATACACCAAGTGAGGATACTAGTCTTTGACAATTACCAAAAGTATACCCTCTCTTTAAGTACTTCAACTCTACAAAACACAATTTACTATTTACAATCAAGTGCAAAATATATACTTTTTAAAAGTCAATATAATTGTACATACCCTAAAATATTTGGACTAATGTTGAAGTGCATAAAATCACACACCTGTTATAGAAACCAAATACTTATATAGCTGTTGTTTTGTACTTTATAAAATTATGTTATTTTTTATTAAGTGAAATGAAAATTTATTGGTTTCAAAACCGACCCTCTCCGTTTATTCCATTTCACTTTTGACTGAAAACCCCCCTTTTTTTTAGTACAAAGAGTCTTTTACAACATTGATAGTAAATAACTAAGATTGGTCAATGATAATACATAAAAAACAGTGAACTTTTTTTAATCCCAAGTTTGTTTTTTATAAAGTTTGTTGACAGTACTGAATGCTCAATTTCGGAAATATTTCTGTCCGAAACAGCAATGTGTGAGAAAGTCTTCCCCACCCACACTCAGTTTTTATTTTAATTGCAAAACAAAATACTCACCGAACTTGCACAAAATCTATAACAAAACAGATAAATTTTATATAACAAAACGCAGTTCTTACATAGTGCTTAATCACACCCAAGGGTGTCCCAATGCGCTCATTATTCTTCTCTGCCAGGTTTGTGGAGCTATGTTTGAATTACAAGACCCATTTATTTACAATGTGATGCGATCAAGCTAAATGAGTCTTTTGTTGACCCTTGTAAAATTTTTTTTTTTATCTATTTGAAAGAAGTACAATCTCAGCTTTAAGGATATGAAAACCCGTGTTGATTCCACCTTTGGTTTAAAAGTTATGGAAGTCCAAACACCTAGATATGTATAGAAATGCAGACCCCTGTCGACCTATTTTGGCCTGTTATTCAATAATGCATTTACCGACAAACGACTCATTTAGCTTGATCGCATCACATATGTGGTGCAATCTGCAGCCGCCATACCAAAAATCACAGCGGAGAACCCCTTCTCCTAACGATAAGTGTACTGGGTTCTTTTACGTGCATTACACAACACGCGGGACCTACGGCTTTACGTCCCATCCGAAGGGCGAAGAAACAATGGTTGAGTGTCTTGCTTAAGGACACAAGTTTCACGACCGGGACTCGAACCCACACTCTTGCTGATCAGAAACACCAGAGCTCGAGTCCAGTGCACTTGACTGTTTGGCCACGACACACCAAAAATTATTGTTTTCTTTAAAATGAGACCACTCACTTTAAATTTCCACTGCTTGTTCTGGACATGAGGATAGCAATGAATGTACTCTTTTCACAAACCAATGATGTGTCATATCTTTCAATGGATAGAACCTCACACTTTTCCCATATGACCCTCATGAGGTAATGTATTCAATGGGGTTTAGCAGCTCATGGTTTCCTAGTACCTCAGGAAGCTGTAAGAGATACCTCAGTCCAAACACTGGTTCGCATAAAAGTCACATAGCAGAGTGATGCTAACCGCAAGTTATTAACATCCTGGGCTCAATTTCATAGAGCTGCTTAAGCAGAAAACACTGCTAAGCAGGAAGAAGAGATGTATCTTTCACACAATATGTACTTCTTTCAACGGTAGATACATTTCCATGTGAACCCTATATTCTTGTACAGCTCATAGTTTTTGTACCTTAATTAATTTTAACTGGTTGCTTAAGCACTCTATTGAAAAATTGTCTCATGTTCTACACTTTTCACTCAGAGCTAAGCAAGATTTTTCATTACTGAAAACTGCCTCAAAACAGCTTTGCCTGTGGTGAAGAAACCAACAATGTTTTGAAGCTTTGAGTTACCTAGTACCTCTTAGAAACTGTGGTACCTTAGTCAAAACACTGGTTCACATAAAAAGTCACATAGTTGAGTAATGTTAAAGGTATTACACAGGATTGGTAGAGCTGACAAAATAGTCGCAGGCAGTGTTCATGTTTTGAATGATAAATAGATAAAA
The DNA here is from genome assembly GCA_032158295.1 of Pycnopodia helianthoides. Lineage (NCBI taxonomy): Eukaryota > Metazoa > Echinodermata > Asteroidea > Forcipulatida > Asteriidae > Pycnopodia > Pycnopodia helianthoides. Next base: position 4,033,449 of record CM063248.1, on the reverse strand, counting down.
TAAATTGAATAGATAAAATAACAAACCTGTGAAAATTTGGGCTTAATCCACCGCGTGAATCAGGAGAAAGTAGTGAAAAACTATGCACAATTTTCAGCATGTACAACACATTGTCCTTCATGTTGGTTGTACCACCGAAATCAGCTGTTGAGTTTTATTGTTTAGGTTTTCAGAACAGTTTTCTGGAATATGACTTCATCTCAGAGAAAAATATTTCACAGAAAAATTGGCTCTAGTATGAACTTCATAATCAGTAAGCTTTCAAATAAAATTAAACAATGATGTATTTTATCCTTACCAATCCTGTATAATACCTTTAACTGCAAGTCATTTCCGCAAGTCATAACTTTCCTATTCTACATTTGCACTCTGAGCTGCTAAGCAAGCTTTTTCGTTTACTGATAAGTGCCTCAAAACAGCTTTTACCGAGGTGAGAAAACTAACGAGGTTTTGATGCTCTCAGTTGCCTAGTACCTCTTGCTCAACTCCAATAAGAATTAACACGTTGACTGCCGCCCGCGAGTTTATTTGTAGTAACAGGTGCAACGAATTCTGCCACTACGTGTATACTCGTAGAGAATGAAAGGGCTTTGTAGTGTTATTTAAATACACTGGCATCACTGAGCACGCAACACATACGCTTCTGGCAGTGGTGAGGACATATATCCTTAGAATGTGTATGTAAAAAAAAATTTGTTGGTATAGTACCTATTTGGTATGCACGCCTGCGCACCGCACTTGGCAAATGGGAACGCCCTACGAATATATGACCGGCAGTCAACGTGTTAAGCGACGTCAACTGTATGTCATAAACTACTTGTAGGTTTACAGCTGCTTACAGGAGCTGCATAAGACAGCCTTTCTCAATATTCAATAAATAATGCTTAAAAAAAAATGAGCTCTTTTACGACCCTCCCGAGGTGAAGAAATCAATGAGGTTTTGGAGCTCGTAGTTATCTAGTACCTCCAGAAGCTGAGGTACCTTAGTCTTGACGTTGGTTCCCTTGAACTTAAACTTGTCGATGAAGAGATCGGTAATCATACCTGAGGAAAAAAAATGGGACCAAATAGATCAATGAGAATAGCATATTTGTCTTTGGGGTTTGGCAGTGGGGTAGACTTTTTTGTGCGGGATACATCATTTTTGCAAACTGTTTTTGCACTTGACGCGGCGGTACATACCTAATAAAAATAATAATAATACTGAGTTCTTATATAGCGCTTTATCACACCAATTGGCGTCTCAAAGCGCTCAGTATTTTTTCCTGCAAGGTATGCAGAGCTACGTTTTGAAGTATGAGACCTGTTCCTTTACATAGCACCATGTAATGGTTTACAAGGTGCTGTGGCGCAATATGCTGCCGATCAAACCAGAAACACCGGGGCAAACCCCTTCTCTTTACGATAAGTTTAACTGGGTTCTTTTACGTGCATTACACAACACACGGGACCTACGGCTTTACGTCCCATCCGAAGGACGCAGCAATAATGGTTAAGTGTCTTGCTTAAGGACACAATTGTCACGACCAGGACTCAAAACCCACACTCTGCTGATCAGGAACACCAAAACTTGAGTCCGGTGTTCTTATCTGCTCGGCCACGACTTATTGGTTGGCCAATTATAAAATGTCCTCCTACATGGCAGAGGCGTTTGTGAAGTTAACGTACCGTACAGCCTCTCCAGGTGGCAGGGTTGCTTCTTGTACTCTGCCTGCAGTTTGTCCGCCTCGCTAAGAATCTGCCGATACTCCGGAGACATGAACTCAAGATCTCCTTCATGTATCTGCAGCTCCTGGTGAGAAAAATAATGACAAGGTGTTAAGATCCTCGGTTTGACACTGATTTTGAGAACTTTGGCCTAGATCCACAGGTCTCTTTAAAGGCAGTGGATACTTTTGGTAATTACTCAAGAAATACATTACCATAAAAACTTACTTGGTAAGGAGCACCTGAGAGCTGCTGACAGTATAAAACATTGGGAGAAACGACTCCCTCTGAAGTAATGTAGTTTTTGAGAAAGAGGTAATTTATCACAAAAAATATTTGAATCTGAAAAAGGCTTCAGGCATGAAGCCTTTTTCACCAATTTAAAAGCACCTAATTCTATGCAACAAGAGTGTTTTTTCTTTCATTATTTTTCTTGCAACTTGGATGATGAACTAATCCCAAATTTTTACAGGTCTGTGATTTTATGCACATGTTGGGTCAACCAAGTGAGGATACTTGTCTTTGACAATTACCAAAAGTATATCCTGCCTTTAAAGGCCCTGTACACTATTGGTAAGATCGAAAAACAAAATGTTCACAGATTCACACATAACTTACATGATTTAAAGTAAGAAATGGTAGAAAGGGTTCCTTAAAACATTTCTGCCTAAAATGCTATCGTTTCTGAGAAACGAGTAAAACAATAGTAATTATTGCGAGCAATAATTTGAAAAAACAGAAAACACATAAGATCTCTTTTAACTATTTTCTCGTGACCTCGATGACCAATTGAGCTCAAACTTTCACAGGTTTGTTTGTTCATGCATATGTTGAATCACACAAAATGTGGACACTGATTTTGAGCTGTTACCAAAAGTGTACAATACCTTTAAAGGTAGGGTCATAGATTGTTTTTTTGTCAATGTAGTGCTGATTTATTCACATCTTGCACAACGCACAGCGCACTTATAAGGGCCTATCCTGTCTACCATTTTGAGAGTCAAAATGTACGCAAAGGAATCCACTCCTAAAATGGTGGAAATGGTAGACGCGCAATGTGGGGGTGGGAAGGTGGGTTCCATGTAGTGTAGGGGGTCATCGGACAAAATTATCAAGAAAGATACAATAAAAGTCACCTGTGAAAAAAAACTGTCACAGTGTTTTCATGGAAGCATCAAATCCATCCATGTTTAGCGAGGTGACAGCGGGTACAAGCTGCATTTCTGGCCACACCATTCACAAACAGACACCACGGAAATTTGAATCTCCAAAAGTCGGCTTTAGGCAATCTTTGGGGATTCAAATTTTGTTACATACTTTTATTGATTTCTAATCAAAAGGGCATTTCAGACATTTTACAGGATGCTTACTACCATTACCGTTTCTATAACAAGTAGGCTTTCGGAAAAAAGCTTCACAATTTTCTTTCGGGTCATTTTAAAAGTATGACCTTACCTTCAAGCTGACAATAACATTCTGTTCAGATTTCAAAAAGTTAATGATTAGGAGAGATTGATCTGATGGCAGCATTTTTTCCCTATTGCTCTCAGAAATGAGGGAATTCCGAGATTCCAGCATTCCAGCTTGGCCCATAACCAAGAGAACGGCTGAGACTTAGTGAACGAAGAGGGATTCCGTGCAAAAGTTCATGAAAGAGAACGGTAAATCTCAGTGCCAAATATCAGAGTGTTTGTTGTCTATACTTCGTTTAGCCAGAATTTCATTTTGACAACAACATTCCATACAATTTTATCATACTTATCCTTATTATAAATTGGGTGGGGGGGTTTGTGTGAAAATGAAACTCATGGAAAATTTCCAGATTTTGGGGGGGAAATCCTGGAACTAAAAAATATCTTTGGAACATACAAATCAAATAATCATACTTTATAGTAATTTTAGAAGCATGCAAGACAATTTTTAAGACAAAGTAAAATTTGAAGAGCCAGGTACTTTGTGCGTACCTTTAATGCATCAATGAGCTGCACCTTCTTAGCCAAGAGGAGTTGATACTCGAGTTTGGGATGAAGACGTTTCAAGGTGTCGGGGATGGAGTCGTCTTGAAGCTCATAGCTGATGTTCAGATTGATCTTACGCTTAGTTGCCTCTTTCGTCAAGACATCTTTCAAGATGGAGATGGTCGAGATGTTGTCGGAACGGAAAACGCCTTCGCCTTTCCTGAGAAAAGAGAGTGCAATTTGTTTGTAATCAAAGCATTGTTGTGGTGAAACCAATGAGTAAACACTGTGACTCCCTTGACTCCCATCCGCATCAGTATATCTAATCTAAGGCTGCATTTGTGGCTGCGGCTTGATCAAACTTGCCTCAAAGCACAGGATGCCCATAGCAACATGCTTAGCAACAGCCATAGCCACTGTTGCCAATAGACTGTGTATAAAAGTCTCGCACATATTCAAACTTCCGGGTAACCATTGTGGTCCCAACCATATGGAGTTTTACATGGACGAGATTTTGTTTTGTCAATTATTTTAGTTTAACGCAGTTTTCGACCATGGAAATTACATATGTTGTTCGGAATGTAATACTTAGTGACAAACATTACGAAAGTAAAATCAGTTCAACAAAATAATGAAGAAAACCCGAGAATAAGACTTGAACTCCATTTCAGTTTTTTGTAAAAAATAAAAAAATTGTCCCCAACTGGATAAGAAAGAGTGGGTGGTCTTCATTAACTCTATATAATGCTGTTGTGAATTTTTCCTCCTGGCTCAACATACGTGACCTTTTGGACTACGTTCCCATGCCACTTAAGCTCTTGTGTTTGTTGTGATTTGTAAGTTGTATAGTTTTCAATATTCTAATTCAATGAAATTGAACAGTGAAGCAATTTGGGCCTTTCGGCCACCTGTTTCAAATTTTGTCAATGCAATAATAAATAAACCAGTAACAAATAAAAAAATCAGATCAAAAAAGGAAGAATATGATACCTGTCTAATTGATATTTGATATTTGACACTTATTTCACACTAACCCTCCTACTGTCAGTGACTCTTGGCAACACTTTCCAGTGAGTTGACCAACCATTTGAAACCATTCGACTGCCAAGGTTGTGTACGGTGGCACAACTGTGCACAGAACTAACTGCGTTACTGTGTACATGCATTCCCTAATGGTATCATATTTCAGGCTGGCATAGTTTATCTATCATTCAAAACCACAGTGAATGGTATTGAATGGTCAGACAGCAAGAGGGTTAATAGAGTATACATGTACAATGTACATACATTATAACTTCTCAGAATTATATATACATGTATTATGATATTATGTTGACTTGTACAAAAATAATCTTATCAATGTCTACATCCTGTCGGCCTGTAGGGAAAGAGAGAAGCTCGGTGCTTTTGAGTTTTTCCCTATTGGACATATAAAACAGTGAACAATGGACAGACGAAATACATAAATACAATAACCGAAAATAAACAGAGTACAGGATGACAGCAGAAACTAGATTATTCAAATGAAGGTTGATCTGATAAATTCACTACAAATTATAAATTAGACAGATGATGTTTGAGTTTTCTTCTCTCTAAGGAGTAAACTGGACTTACTTATAGAAGCAATCGAGCTGTGTATCCAGGAATGTGGAGAGGAAGTGGAAGTTGATGCTGTCACCGGGCGGGGTTCGATCGGGAATCTCAGGGAGACAGAAACAGACCCAGGAGTGGATCTCGGCCAAGCTGAACTGACCACTCAGCTTCAGTGAGTTCATCGGTCTGGTGAAAGGGGGGGGGGGGGAAATGAACTCAGTTGATGTCAGAGGTTGACAAAGTGAAATATAATGCTTTGATAGTTGACTTTCATGACAGGCATTGGGTTCGAATCCAAGCAGAGCATTCCTTTTGTGGGGGCAGAAAGACCAAACAGCTAGTATGATCATTGCATCTTGTTGGATGGACCTCTAGTAAAATAAAACAGCTTTGAACCTTCGTAGGCATTTCCTTTGCTATGATCATCTCTATACGCTCAGACATGGTTGATTTTACAGATTTTTCAACATGTCTTTTTCGAATAAAAATTACTGAACACCCCCCGAAACCAAAACAGCTTAGTTTCTGAAGCGATAAAAATATGCTTAAATTGAATAAATTATTACATTATTAATTAACGACATGACCTTCAATTGAATGTTGTGGCCCATTGGGTTTTAGTTCACAGGACTCAGGTTGTGATGTTGTCTTGACACTTGTGTCCTTAAGCAAGACACATGACCATTATTGCTTCGTCCTTCGGATGGAACATAAAAGTCACAGGTCCTGTGTGTTGTGTAATGCATGTAAAAAGAACCCAGTGCACTTATTGTCAAGAAAAAGGCATTGCCCCGGTGTTTCTGACATAGCTGGCAGCTGATTAAGCCGCACCAACTTGCAAATCCTTTATACAAGGTGCTATATAAATGGGTTGCATAAATCAAAACTTAGGACACCTGTTGATAAAATAGATCAGCCAGGCGCCCTAACTTCTCAAGATCAGCAGGCAGAGAATCATAATTAAGATGGCGGCCCCTGAGTCACGAAGAACTTGAATCTAATTTTTGTACACGTTTTTTTTGGTGCCATTTTCAAATCATCACTTCTGGACAAAGGAATAATTTGGTAAGCCCTGTCATGTATCATAGTAAGTCCACAAATGTAAGGAATAACATGAGTAGGTTTGAGTAGTATGGGATGTTTAGAAATGGGAGAAATTTGCAATCAAAGTCGTTTGACTTGCTGGTACTTAACAAACTTTGCATGTTAGACACGCATAGATGGTGGGCTGCAATGGTGAGTGTTATAAGACCGATGTTAAAAGAGAGCCATAACAGCCCAACAAGGTGGGCTAACCCATCGTGTACCTTCCCTTTAATACCAATAAAGACAAATGAGTGAAATCTTTTCTTACATGTCTTAGTGCTTGTTCAAATAAAAAGAATCGAATGCATGTTAAACTCATTGTTCTCATGTTGATGCTGGTCTGGTAAAACAAATTCTGGTCCAGTACACAATTTGAGCTACAAGACCCTACGGTCTTGTGGATTTTCTCCCCAAATTCCGAGCCCCGTTCTGCGGCCTTTCTGAGAGTGAAGGAACTTTTACCTGGTTTCATCAAGTACATGAGTCCTCTGGTGGAGAGATAGAGGTTTGATTCTGTACTGTCTGACTTGGCACGTCTTGGGCTGTAGCCGCGGTGTGACGTACGCTTGTAACACCCCGTATTGGCCCTCTATCGACCGCACTTTCAGCTCCAGCCGTGTTGTGTTGGCCTGGCAACGATAGGTAGCCAATAGGAAGTTGCCGTTCTACAAAATGACACGATACACTTTATAATTAGCAGACGTTTGTGGGCAGTGTTTCTGGCAGTGGCTGCTGAATGCGTCGCAGCACCTTGTAAACCCATTTGAAGGTGCTACATAAATGGGTCTCATAATTTAAAACATAGCTCTGCTTATCCTGTTGAAAAAACAAATAATGAGTGCTTTGATCTGCCCTAGGGGTGTGTTAAAGCACTATATAAGAGCCCAGTATTATTATTATCAGTAGGTTGCAGCAGACTTACCGCGTAAATTTGTTCTCGACAATTACCTGGTATATCTGCTGCAACTAGCATATAACATGTTCCCTTTGCTGTAATTATTGCTACAAGTCAAGACAATAATACTTACATAAATTGTGGCTGGTTTCTTACTTATTTTAGCTTAGCATGGCCAAATTATGTAAAGCTGTTAAGCAAAAAACAATTGCTTAACAAATATATTAAAAATATTGCTTAGCAGATAGGTTATCAGCCAAAATTGTGAGCCCACCTCTGTATCACAGGAACTGTAGCTGACCACTGCAGAGTTTTTGTCTACGTCCAGCAGGTCAATCGGGACATCACTCTGCAGCAGCACGTTGTCAATAGCAACTTGTACCTCGATACTCAACGTGTAGCTGGCGTCGTCTCGATTCAGCGAGAAGCGATCGTTGATGTTGAAGTACGGCACAGCAGAGATGGCCTTGTTGTTCATGGCCGAGTAGTGGTACTTCTCTCGTTCTTGGATCACACGGCGTTGGAGATTCTCCAGCTCCGTCCTGTGGAATTCAAAATAATGTTAGAAATGTCACAATCCGTAATAATATCCCGGACAGTGAACATGAGTTTCATCATTTCAAAGCCAAAGGTCACATTTTTTGTCAATAAACTAGCCAGCAAAACAAGTTGCTCAACTCAAAACCTTGCTTAAAGGAACATTGCAGAATTGGTAAGAAACAAACTTGTAAAGTATACGTTTTGATCACAGATTTACATAAAACTTACACGGTCTAATGATGATGATAGTAGAAAACATCCCTTGAAACATTTCTGTCTGAAATGCCATATTTGATGAGATATGAATAAACTAATTTTCCGATTGGAGTTTATCGCTCAGTGAGCGTTTTATTCATTTGTTGAATCTATATGATTTCATGCAAATGTGTAATCGGTTTTTCACTATTTTCTCAGAACCCAAATGGCCGATCGATCTCAAACTTCTACAGGTTTGTCAGTTTATGTATATGGTGGATTACATAAAGTGCTTACACTGCCAGCAACTGTTTTGTTAGCAAAAACCAATTCTGTAATGTTCCTTTAACTGACACACATGCTACCAGTCAAGTCAATAATACTTACATAATTTGTGGCTGGTCTCTTACTTATTTTTGCTTAGCATTGCCAAGTTATATAAAGCTGTTGCACAAAATAAAAATTGCTTACCAAAAACAATCTTGCTTAGCGGAAGTAGGTTACCAGCCAAAATGTCATGTATGCAAGTTGTTTGTGACTGGTTCCCTGCTAATTTTTGCTACGCAGAGAAATTTGCTAAGCACCAGTTTCTGCTTTAACAGTTTGGGTGGCAATCTTGAGAAGCTACAAAGAGCTTTGGAAATTGAGGGAAGGTACGTTGCTCATCAACTGAACTGAAAAAATGCCTGACGCTGCTGAGAGGGTTTTGAAACGAATGACAACCGAGACTCACTTGAGATGCGTGATCTTATTCTGAGTGTCTTGACTGACTTTGACTTTCTCTCCGGGCCCGGCTTCTTTGTGAGGGGGCTCCGTGCTCAGTCCTTGAATCCAACCTGTACACCAAATGAAATTAAAAACGCTGTATCGATACCTCTTGTCATTAACCCCTGGAAGGGAAGAGCTGAAAACCACACTGATTGGCTAACGAAAAAAAGTGACTGCTCTGCGCTCATGCTTGTTAAAAACTTTTGAGAGCTTGTATGGTGCTTGTAGGGCGCTCAGCACGCGCGTGTCAAAATGCAAATAATTTGACGCAATCCACTTCAAATGAATCAAGGTTTTTTACATGGTCACCCTCAAATGCATAAAGTTAGACACGTGGAAAGATCAAAGAAGAATGAGAGGGGACCAGTTGCTCTATGACTTGATGCCTCTTTTTGATAACGCGCTCCGTGTACGCCTCTAACACAGAATGGATCAACCACAGGTTTAATCAAAATATCCAATATACATTTGGCAATTTCAAATTCACACTTCTAGGGGCTATGATTAAGCAAGGCAATTTTGGGAAAAAAATGGCGCGGTGAGATCATACACCACTGGGTACGAGGTTGTGTTTTGCCCTACACTGGTGCATGATGAATCACATGTGTGCTCTACTGCATTAATAAAAAACAAAAACTTGAATTCTTTACCTCACCGATAACATTGTGAAGGAATTTTACAACTCTTTTTGTGCTGACGCCAAAAAAGAGATTGTGTAATTTAATATCTGAAAGTCTACTTGCTATAAAGATGTAACAAGTCATAAGGGAAACTGACTGGGTAGATTTCAAATAGATTTGGGACGAACAATGACAAATTTAATAGAGCGGGATTTGAACCAGCGACCTTTGGATAAACATGCCAGCACTCTACCAACTGAGCTATCTAGCCCTATGTTGGCAGTCTCCCTACGGTAGTAAGCGTCCCACAAAATCATTTCGTCTGAAGATTTGAATGATGGAGCTCTGAAGTTGTTCCGTCCTGGAATCAGACTCTCATATTCAGGACATATGTATACAGAAAAGAGAGGCCTACAGGGCTAACAATGACCCTACCCTTCAGAATTGACAAAATACATCATCCCAACCCCTGCCCCTTTTCTCAGCTGATTTTGGAAAGAACACATCACAATTGAAAAATAATCAAAGGAAATGACGACAGGAGACTTTTTGAGGTGTTGGAAATAACCAGCAGCAGTGCCAGCCATTTATAAGAGATCGTGTTTACCTGCGCGTAATGTTAGCCAGAGGGGTGTCTGGGTGTCTTTTGGACACCCTGCTTTAAATTTAGACACTCCGTTTTATCTGTCCTTTACATGTATGTATTGTAAGTGAACAACTTGGACACCCAATTCTTAAAATTTCCAGCAAATTTGGGCGCCCTTCTACCAACTCCCGGCTAAAACCTTGTACCTGCGTATGTACACGCCACTATTTCGTCATAGCCCGCCGTCGCCAACACACCTCCCTGAATGGAGCTGATACTCTCACTCAAAGTCTGACAAAAAAAAGAAGAAAGAAAAAAAAGAGTTACAAATAAAAATTGATATTATTCAAAGCGCCGATATCCACCAAGTATGACACTCACGGCCTATGAACCCTGGGCCCAACTTCAAAGAGCTGCGTTAAGCAGAAAATATTGCGTAACAATTTTCTGCTCACCAGAAATCAGCAGGATAACATTCACAAACTGTACATGTGACATGGTATTTTTGGCCGGAAACCTAATTTTGGTAAGCATAATTTTGTTGTCTTAGCTACTTTTGGTGCTAAAGCAGCTCTATGAAATTGAGCCCTGGTCGTTCTACCACTTATTTCATTCCCCATTAAAACCATCTCAGCTCCCTTGGGAGTGTACAACATGTGCTGCTAAGTATGTAGTGCAAAAAGCTAAAGCAATCACAAGAACCATCTCTGCCCTCTGAGTTACCTGTTTACTCCTGGGCGGTAAGAAGGAATCATAGTTAAGTTTCTTGTTCTACGAAAAAAAGTGATGTGGCCAGGATTTGAACCCACACTTTGAAAACAGAGACCCCTTGCAGAAATGTAGTTCACCAATGCTGATGTAAAATGATGAAAATGTGCATGTGTACACATCACACACAGCTCTCAGCCAATGATCGGTACCCTTTGATGGCCTTGTGATGGCAAGTGCTGCAGTCTAACCAATGGACCACAGTGCACTAAACTAGAAAAACACACCCACAGCAACAAATCCATCATTGTCATTCTTGAAAAGGTGGGCACTGTCGTCATGATCAAAGCAGGACTGTGGCTGTACATGGAATTATGAACTCTCACCCAGCTACTGCACTCGTGCACACGCTCTCCATAGATATGATATGGAGGGAGGGCGCATGCATGCAGTAACTGGGCGAGTTCATAATTCCATGTACAGCCACAGGCCTGCTTTGATCATGACGACACAGCCCCTTCAACTTCTACAGTGCAAAACTTTTGTTGATACTTAGTGGGTGTTGGCATCTCCCTTTTGGGGTCGGGGTGGGGGGGGGGTAGGGGTAAGGGGAATGACAGGGGGCGGGGGAGGGCTGATGACTAGTGACTGAAATCTTCTGAGACTTACCTGACTGAATCTCAGAACGGGTTCATCGGATTCATCATATCCGTACACTTCGACCAAGCCGTCGTCCCTCCCCACCAGCAAGTCAGCTATCCCGTCCGCCGTGATGTCGTAGTTATCCATGCATAGAACTCCCCCATTGCGCTTCTCATTTGGTATCTCCCACTTGTGATTTGGGGTTGTTCTGTTACGGGGAATCAGAATGACAGGACTTTAGGAACAAATTGTTTTGAAATAAAAGGGATGGAAATTCATTCGGAAGCAACCAGCTAGTTATTTCACATATTTAAAAGGTAAGGTTAAAAAATAGGAATGGAGTGAGAATGAATCTTTTTAGGGTGAATGCAGCTTCATTTAACATTTGGTTATGTAATTTTGTGATAATATGGCCTGTAGTTCATTTAGAAGCCTTGACCAGCCAAACAGCTGTACAACGAAATAATAGTATGTGGTTCTTATGTGGCCTTCGCAGGATCCCATTTTGTACATCTGGGTATAGAGAAGACATTTATGATCACGTATCTCAAGGATATATGTGCCAGGACTGGGATTTGAACTAGCACTCCGACAAAAAGGCCCTCAGAAATTGAGTCTGATGCCTAGACCGCTCGGCCATGACACACCAAAATAAATTTATAAAAAAAAATTAAAAAAATATATGCTAGTTTGCCCAAAACAAGGCTAAAAGCCACTCTTGGTTTGGTAAGGGGCTACAAGATGAAAATATTTAAGATGAAAGTAACTCAGGTGAGCTGAAGGTAGGAATTAGTATTCCTCTTGTAACAGTCTAGATTGTAGGATGGAGGGAAACATGCACCATGCAAGGAGTTCCAAAGAGAAGCAGTACGTGGAATAAAGATGTTTAAAATGGCTCTTTGTTCTACCTCTCAGCAAAGCAAGAGTGTATGGGTGAGAGGAAGAGACAAAAAGGAGGGGAAATACAAAGATTGAAATGTTCAAACCTTCCGAGCTGCACCAGTCCGACCTTGCCATCCGACGTTCCATACAGAACCTCTTCACCGTCCTCACCTTTGTAGAAAATTAACAATTGCAATGTTTTCAGGATTCTACAAATGGCATTACTTCAACTTCAACAAATATTTTATTTATGTGGCATACCTATGTTACCCAACCTCTGCTTAATATTTTGTTTTTTTGATTTTCCAAAAGTCCCAAATTCAAAATTTGGTTAAAAAGTAAATCTACAACTCATGTTGTGGGTAGGCATACACACCGTTGTGGGGACTTTTACACAATGGAACAAAGGTCCCCACAACGTTTTTCTTTGTTAAACTGGGTCCCCACAAGGGAATTCTTTAGAAAAGGGAACAATAGAACAACAACAGGAAGTCCCCACAACGGTGTGTGCAAAAGTATGTGTGTATTTTTGCACTTCATAAATTAAGAAACGGAAGCTTTTATTATAAAGATAAGCAGTTCTTATAAAGTGCTTCATCTCACAACTGACGGGCTTCTTACAGTGCTCATTATCTTTAGAAAAGGTATGAATATAACCATGTTTGAACTATGAGACCCATTTCTGTAACACAATGTAAGGGCTTACACGGTGCTGTGGCACAATCTTCAGCCAGCCATACCAGAAAACACAGGGGCAAACCCCTTCTCTTAACGATAAGTGTAATTTTTTTTTACTTGCATTATACAACACACGGAACCTACGGCTTAACGTCCAATCCAAAGGATGAAGCAATTAATGGTTAAGAGTCTTACTCAGAAACAGAAGTGTCATGACCGGGACCCAACACTTCACTCTGACATCACCAGAACTCCGAGTCCGGTGCACCAGACCGCTCGGCCATGACACTCCATTCCTTTTTCAAAACACTAACAGCGCGTCACCCCCTCTACTGTAATACAACTTACCTCCTTCATCAGCAAACAGACACAGTGACTGTGGCGGCCCGGCCACTTCCACTTCATACAATAGGGCGGATCCATCTAAAACCCTCAAGACGCGATCCTGGCATGCTAGGACGGGAGTCACCTCCTTGTTGCTGCTCAGAGGCAAGCAGATGATGTCGTTGATGCGGTCGCTACACAGATAGTAATTCTCATCTTTGCAATCAATGTAATGATTAAAGATGTAGTTACCACCAAGAAAAAGATGACTACCACATACCCACCTAGAATTTAAAAAAAACATCTGATCAATCAGACTCTACTTCTTCACAAAGGAAAAGACAAGTATATACTCCCCAACAGTAAAAAATCATAAATCGATATCAATTTTTGTTTTTAAGTTCACCCCAAAAAACTTTTTAAATCTAAGAAAACATAATTATAAAGTCAAAAATCTGAACAAAATAATGATAATAAAACAAAAACATAGTTCAGTAAGGACTTCTCTCTAGATATATAGTAAATCTCTGATAAAAAAAGTACCAGAAAATTTAGTTCAATCAGAAATCTGTATCGTAGCTTCAAATAATAGTAGCTTGTAGGTTAAAACATGGTCCTAATGTCATGGCTCTGCTTACCGTTTAAGCGAATAGTCGGCACTTACGGAGGAAGAAACATTGGCGCTTATAGTAAATGTATTATACAAGGGTTAGCAAGGAATTCTTGCTTGTGTGCATGAATATACCGATACTTCAATTTACTGTGGAAAGCCCGCATACCGGAACTTCAATCAACTAAGCAAATATATACCAGTACTTCATTCTACTGAGCATTTACCAGTACTTCAATCTACTGAGCATGCATACCAGTACTTCATATTACTAAGCATATATACCAGTACTTCAATCTACTAAGCATGCATACCGGTACTTCATATTACGAAGCATATATACCGGTACTTCAATCTACTAAGCATGCATACCGGTACTTCATATTACTAAGCATACCAGTACTTCAATCTACTAAGCATGCACACCGGTACTTCATACTACTAAGCATACCAGTACTTCAATCTACTAAGCATGCACACCGGTACTTCATACTACTAAGCATACCAGTACTTCAATCTACTAAGCATGCACACTGGTACTTCATACTACTAAGCATATATACCAGTACTTCAATCTACTAAGCATGCATACCGGTGCTTCAATCTACTGAGCATGCATACCGGTACTTCAATCTACTCAGCATGCATACCGGTACTTCAATCTACTAAGCATATATACCAGTACTTCAATCTACTAAGCATATATACCAGTACTTCAATCTACTAAGCAAGCATACCAGTACTTCAATCTACTGAGCATGCATACCGGTACTTCATATTAATAAGCATGCTTCCTTTACACAGCCCGAGTAGAAACTCAGCGCTTACCCGGTAAACAAACAAATAGTGACTGTAAGCACAGAATTCCTCGGTAAGCAGAGCCATGAAATTGAGCCTTATTTTCTTAGCTCCTATTTTGGTTGGCACCTAGTTGGTTAGCGCCCAGTTGGCTAATAGCAGCTAGTTCAGTATCACCTGTTTCTTACATTGTTTTTATGCTCTCTGTCAGATTGGTGTCAAACCCTAAGAACTGCTTGCCCTTCTTGGTGAAACCTTTGACCTCTGACCCCGATGTGATGAAGATTTTGTCTGGTGCCGTACCCATGGCCCCTCCGAGCTCCAGACGAGCAATCTTAGGCCCAGGAAGAGTCTTAAAGGCACTCTGTAAAACAAACAGAAATCACAATATTTATCATTTGGAGAATTATGAGCAAAACTACTTTTTCCAAAGTTTACTGTAACCCCGGGAGGCACATGCTCAGCAGCCGATTTCACGAAACTGTACGCAACTGCGTAAGTCCACCTGTGCAAGATTTATTGTGTTAGTGGTGCACAACTTACGCAATAAATGTTTGCGCAAGTGGACTTACGCAAATGCGTAAAGTTTTGTGAAATCGGCAGCAGGTCTCCAACTTGGTGTAGAGGCAGAGGCATACTGAACCCAACTGGGCTAACACAGCGAAGATGTGAAAATCTCTACATTGCTATAATTGAATCTAATAAAGCCATGTCCATACTTCATGCAAATGCGGAGTGAAGGTTATCGTCCCATAAATCCTGTGAAGAGAAACCTAGTAATGAAACGAAAGAACCATCACAAGTGACTAGCACTGTCCCATATGCCGGAAGATGCCTGTGTAGAGAAGATGTTGAAGAAATGTCTCTTTTAGATGTGGGAGGAAAACCCAAACAGGGAAAACCCATATGCAAGGCTACAACCCGAGGCAAGGATTCGAACCAGGGGCCCCAGAACTGCCAGGCAGGGATGCCAACATGAATGCCTTAGAACCGATGATTACTTACAACTGGTTCTCCTTTCTTCATATTGAAGCACTGTAAGACGCCAGTTTGATCTGCTACAGCCACTCGCTGAGCTGCCTTGGGTTTCTTCTCCGGTAGTAACCTCATACTGCGAGGCGACGTCACTCCAACCTGGTGAGAAAAAAACCCAACATTCATTAATATCATATTGAAAACTGGTATAGTTTGTCATTTAGTTGATGATATTGAATGGTCAGACAGTAGGAGGGTTGACTGTGTACTGTGTAGATGCATTCACCACATGATATCATATTGCAGGCTGGCATAATTTATCTATCATTCAAAAAGTGAATGATATTCAATGGTCAGACAGTAGGAATGCATCCATTCATCCATTTATGTGTTGTACAGCATAAAATAAACAATCAGAAATTTCTACAAATAAAGTAAAATGAAGTGAGAATTATAATCGAGACTACATCACCTGGAGATAGTCAGCCCGGTGCAGATTTAATTCCATCATCTTTGCGGCTAGAGATAGAAAGCCAACTCACAGAGAATTCAGCTTCACCTCACAATGAAGCTCAGAGCTGAAGCTGGAAACGACGTTTCAGCCCGCAACGGCGCTTCAACTTACGCTTTGCTTCCTACAGCACTACACATAAAAAAGCTAAAGTAAACAAAAAATAACTAAAAATGTATACCATTTCAGTGTGCACTTGCTCTTTAAAGGCCCTGTACACTATTGGTAAATCGAAAAACACAAATGTTCACAGATTCACACATAACTTACATGACTTAAAGTAAGTAATGGCAGAAAGGGTTCCTTAAAATATTTCTGCCTAAAATGCCATCGTTTCTGAGAATATGAATAAAACAATAGTTTTTATCGCGCGCGATAATAAACTTGATGTTTGAAAAACAGAAAACACATAAGGTCTCTTTTCACTATTTTCTCGTGACCTCGATGACCAATTGAGCTCAAATTTTCACAGGTTTGTTATTTCATGTATATGGTCAATCACACTAAACATGAACTTTGTTTGCGACTGTTTGTCAGCTCTACCAATCCTGTATAATACCTTTAAAATTAATAAGGGATAGAACTTTTTGTTTTTACTCTGAAGAACATGAAACACAAGTAGGGAAGGAAGTGGTTACACTAAACATAAACAAAGTTAAAGTAAACAAAACATAAATAAAAATGTATACAACTTCTCTATAAAGGTGCCTGTCCCGTTGAAAATATTATACTTTTAATAATAAAATAGGGAGAGATGTGGACACGCTAAACAAACAATGATATAATTAGCAAACGTGACATTAGTAAACTAGTACAGAAACTGGAAAGTTTTGTACAATTTATTGACAAAAGTGCACTGATTCGAGTCTCTGCCGACTAAGAAGTAGAGTAGAACGTTAATATGGACAACTTAACAAAAATAATATCACGGAGGTAGGAATTAAAGAATAATAATAGTAATATTAAACAACTTTCAATATTTTTCACGAAATTGGTGCAATGCAGTGCAAACCAGGAAAATGGCAAGTCTGACATTGCAACAGTAAACAAAGAGTCCTGTCTTTCATGAATAATATAAATTCATTAATATTTCTCTCTTAATCTATTTAAGTCCTCAAAAGTGTGTTTTAAATGGAAAACAAAACTTCATTACCCGTTATATGTGACGGTTGTTAAGAACGCTTTGAGGTCTCGACGGAAACTTCCATTTTCAGGGAGCAAACAAATATGTGCTATAGCGCCCTCGTGCGGTTGAACTGTTTTTTTTAAACACGAGTTTTAAGTGGATATTTTATCAAAAATCTCCATTATATTTATAGGTGTCCATGTCTTCAATATTTCTACGCAGGAAGAATATTCCCCATAGGGATACACAGTCTGAGAAGCGTTTTGACAGAAACGCTTCTCAGATTCAAATTTTGGGGAATAACAAGTGGTATATTTCCCGTAACCGTAGTACCGGAAGTTAAAAGTTTCTCAAAATTCATTTTACTACCCAAAGCGGCGCTGTCTAGGCCCCCTACTTCTTTTACCAAGTAAGTTTTTATTGCAGAGTAATTACCAAATGTGTACTGTGCCTTTAACTATGCGTCTTTGATCTTTTAAGACATTTTCGATGGTCTTTTATACAATTCGTCACCAACACCACGAACTGACACCCTGTGTGCAAAACCACTTTTTTTTTTAGTTTTCAGTTTTTTGCATGTTTAGACAATGTTAACCGAGGCCTACAATTTGATGATGTTTCAGCGCTTCAGGAGCTCTACTTTTTGAATCACGATGATGAGGCTAGACAACTTTGCACCAAAACTGACAATTTTCGTCGCCACGAACTGATGATACAAAGGTTCAATTTACCATTGCAACACACGGCGCGCACAAACCTCAAGAGTGAAAAAAAACGTTTCCACGAACTGACACAAATCTTGGTGACCTACATTTCCACGTGCTTTTTACTGCTTTTCGTCCTAAATTAATCAGCAATAAAGTAAGAAAGGTTTGTGTCAGTTCGTGGCGACGAAAATTTACGCAACCAGGCATTTTCCGTTTCCACGAACTGACACCATCCAATGTATTACAATGCGTGTGTGTCAGTTCGTGAAAATGTAGGTCAGCGCGCGCTACACACCAAGGTTTGTGTCAGTTCGTGGAAACGGAAAATGCCGTGCAAAAATCATTGAGTTCGACACGGCAAAGGTGCGACGTTTAGCGCAGGCCTTAGTCATAAACGGCCCCGGCCCCGGCCCCGGCCCGGCCCCTCATCCCTGTATGGTGGCTTTGAAGGGACATCGAACATAATGTAGCGTGATCTATTTTGGGTCCTTGTTTAACCTGTCGCAAAACGCCTACAGGAAAACACAACGGCAATCAGAATACTTCATTTAACAAGCCTTTATTCAACTTCAGCAACACGTCCGCTCTGGACTACATCATTATTTCAACTCTTTTACAATAGAAAACACACACGCAACACAACGCTACAAAAGGGCGCCAATCCTGCGCCAATCCTGCCAATCCGGTAATTCGTCCAACCATTGCACAGTTCACACAAAGTTCAGGCAAGCTGCCGTGGGAGCATTGTCCTTCCATCATCCGACGGGGTACGGTACTCCAGCGCACCCGGCGGGGCTTTCCTCTATACACAGAGCATACAGTTAGTGTTCGTTACAATAATCATAAACCGTATAAATATTCACAATTTGTGCGCTTCAGCAAGCACCCCCTTTTTGATGCAACAATGAGATCAGTGCAGAAAAATGACCTCTGGACCTCTGCTATCAATGATTGCATTTGTTGCAATTTTATTGCTTGGCTGAATTGGCGACCAGGTCGCAAATTTATGTTCTGCAGCTCACGTCGGCTATGGACAGTTCAGGGATTTCGTAATCCCTTTAGCACACGTCGGCTATCTATGAAGTCAACAGTTAATCCCTTAACTGTTGACTCCATAGCCGACGTGTGCTGCAGAAAAAAAAAATGCCCGCGGTCGTACGATTCACGTTCCAACAACCGTACATGCATGGTTGAGTGGTGGGGACTGTAGCGTAAAAAAACCCCCCTCAAACACAGCCTGTGTAAAAGAAGAGACCGTCTACTAAAAATGCTTCGAAAAGTCGAGCTGTGAATCATATACCACAATGTCTACTTCTCAAGTAAACAAACTCCAAGATCTGTCGACTGATGAAGGGTACTACCAACGGGTGTACGATATTTTTGAGACGATTTGTGACAGACAGGAGAAGACAAATCAGTGGATTTGCAACGAACTACCGGCGGTGGTGGACTCAATCGAGACCAAACCTGGAAGGGCGTTAAAACTTCTTAGTGTTGGGCCGGGCAACGGTATGTTTTACACCCTCTTCTCCTTTTCTTGGACCGTGACCTAGCACATTGTTACTGGTATATTTTTTTTTACCACCTTTGAGTATAGTAAAACCAAACCACTGCAGAGAAGCACGTTTGAGTTTTTTTCTTCGGAATCAACCTACAAAATCAGTTGTTGTGTTATTTTGAATTTGGAAAGGACATCAGTGTTGTACTCCCTCCTTGAGTAGTGGTATACGTACTCGTACTCGGCTAGCGAACTATTCTCCCTCAAAGTCCGTCATCGATGCTCGACTGAAAAATATTCTGTACTCGAAGTCATGTTTAGTGGATAGACATTTTTTTTTTTTAATATCAAAGCTTATCAAAAGTGAAAGAAATGCTCTGTATTAATTATACCGGGCAGTATGAAAGTTTGGCTGTAAATTTACTTGTAACAAAAGAGGAAATAACTGAACAAAGCTTATCGAAAGTTTACATTAATAAAATTGATGCATGCCTTGATAATAATGCGGTGCTAATATTCGACATGTATGACGTATTTACAGAAATGTATTCATTTGGCTCTTGAAAAGCGTCCTGCAGGGCACGATAGGCGCGTGTAGTTGCGCTGTGCCTCGTGAAATTGGTCAATATCTGCATGCCGGTCGACGGTCGAAGGTTGACGGTAGACGGTAAACGCGCGTTGTTTATAGAAGGTCGACGGGTGACGTTTAGAACGGCAGATAAATTATGAACTGTCATGTTCAACTCACAAACACACCCACACACACACATTCTTTTTTTTTGCATCCCTGTGGAGACATCTTTTGTTCTTTCCTTTGTCCCTGTAGTTAAGAACCTCATATAGACTTTGTACACAAAATTCCTTGTGGAGCAACCCAGTCTTTAGAATTTCCCTATGGAGACTCTTTGTTATCCCTTTTCTGTTTTGTTCTCGGTCTCCATAAGGTAGTGAATATGAAATCACACACACACACACAATAATGGTAATATTATTGTTCGTGCGTGATGCTACTTCAATTCTGTGTATGCACATCATTTACACACCAAATATCTAAAGATGCTAGGTCATTTTTTTTGCCGATTTTACCCCCAAAAGTAGCTTTTCAAAAATAGGTTATAGAAAGTTTATAAGCTTTCATTTGAGGTATTGCATGAAAACAATCATCCAAAGATAACTGGTATTTAATTAAAAACTATGCATTTTCCATGGCATAATATCCGAAAGTTTGGAAACAGCATCATCTGTCAACTTTTGCTCAGAGAAAAAAAAAACGAGAAATTAGAATTAGCTGTTGCAAACTGCTTACCAACCAAAAGGACCTGTAGTATAAATGCAAAAAATTAGTTAGTGGCCTGACGTTTCGACCCTAGCAGAGTCTTTCTCGAAGGCTCTTTCTCAGAGTCTTCTCTTTCTTCTTTAGCCTTTGAGAAAGACTCTGCTAGGGTCGAAACGTCAGGCCACTAACTAATTTTTTGCAAAAAAAAACGGCAACCAAATATTTATTTCGTCGAAAATCAGGCCGTGTAAACTTTAGCTACATGGATTGCACGATGACGTCACTGACCGCCATCTTTGATGTAACACACTGGGTACGTGCACGCGTGTCATACGCGCTGTGCGTGACTCTCAGCCAATGACAGCTCTTCACGCGTGCACGTTTCATCAAAGATGGCGGCCAATGCAAGAGGTCTATAATCGGCCTAATCACGATTTTGACAGGCTAGTTTCGTGAAACCACGATTCAGTGTGGAAGTTAAAGGAACACAGAATTGGTAAGAAAAAAACTTGTAAAATATGCTTTTGATCACAGATTTACATAAAACTTACACGGTCTAATGATGATGATAATAGAAAACATCCCTTGAAATATTTCTGTCTGAAATGTCATATTTGATGAGAAATGAATAAACAAATTTTCCGATTGGAGTTTATCGCTCAGTGAGCGTTTTATTCATTTGTTGAATCTATATGATTTCATGCAAATGTGTAATCGGTTTTTCACTATTTTCTCGTGACCCAGATGGCCGATCGATCTCAACCTTCTACAGGTTTGTCAGTTTATGTATATGGTGGATTACATAAAGTGCTTACACTGCCAGCAACTGTTTTGTGAGCAAAACCAATTCTGTAATGTTCCTTTAACCTAAAGACAGTGTGAATGAAAGCTCAGAACACCCCCTCGTCCCCCACAGGTGTCATCGATTTAAAGATGATGTCCACCCTCCAGGTTAGCCATCCTCTTATCCACGCCACTATCCTCGAGCCCAATCCAGTTCTACTGCAGCAGTACCAGGCATTGGCGTCCAAGGAGTCGGCACAGCTCCAGGGTGTTAGCTTCGAGTGGAGGTCAGAGACGTTCGATGAGTATCAAACGAGCACCAACAAGACATGGAAGTTTCATTTCATCAGCTGCATGAGTTCTATTTACTACATGGGTGACATAGAGCAAGCTTTGCAGCGTCTTCACGGTGAGCTGGATGGAAGAGGTATCCTGATGGTATCGCTTATGTCAGGTAAAATTACAACTTGCAAATCAGCTCAATAAAGGGCCGCCAATGCTGAGATCAAACGTGCACGCGCCACGCAAAACTCTCAGCCGATAGACTGTACAATTAGTCTCGCGCGTATTCGAACTTCTGGAACCATTATTGTGGTCCCAACCATTTTTTATGGAGTTTTATGTTGGCGAGATTTTATTTCGTCGGTTATATTAGTTTAACGTGGTTTATGGCCATGAAAACTACATAATGTTGTTGGTTATGTAAAACTCAGTGATAAACAAATATGAAAGTAACACCAATTCAACAAAATAACAAAGAAAACCGGAGAATTAAACTTGAACTCAGCTTCCGGTTACTTGTAAAACGTTAATAAAGTTTGCCAAACTGATAATACTAAGCTCTTGTGTAAACGCTTGTTTTGGTCGTGCAATGATAATCGCCAGACGCTAAAAAGCCTTTCATTTGATTCTATGGTCCACTAGTTTGGGCCAGCAACTAGTGGAACATTCCTTCATGTTGTGTAATTCCTACCTTTGCCTCTGTACTTACAAGGGTTAAAGGGACACGTTGCCTTGGATCGGGCGAGTTGGTCTATAAAAAGCGTTTGTAACCGTTTGATATAAAATGTACATGGTTAACAGAAAGATGTTTTAAAAGTAGAATACAATGATCCACACAAAATATGCCTCGAAATTGCGTGGTTTTCCCTTTACACCGTGAACTAAACACGGTCGCAAAATAAAGGGAAAACCACGCAACTTCGAGGCATATTTTTGTGGATCATTGTATTCTACTTTTAAAACATCTTTCTAACCATGTGCATTTTTTTTTAATAACAAATGGTTACAAACGCTTTGTATAGACCAACTCGCCCGATCCAAGGCAACGTGTCCCTTTAATTGAAGGTCCAGCTGAGACACACCACTCATTACAAGATCGTTATCCAGATTTGACCAGACTTTTCTGTCTCTAATATTTTTTTATTTTTTTTATAAATTAGGAGACGGGGGATTTGGGAGTCTTTGGCAGTTTCTTCATAAGAAGTTTGGCAGAAGAGGAGATCTGTTCACATCCTCGGACGTTATCGAGGTCTCACGAAAACTCAATCTCAACATTGCCGAAATTCAGAGCTATATTTATCATTGTGATATATCGGCTTGTTTCGATCCCGTCGAAGAGCTGTCCGAAGAGGCGAATATTCTCCTCGACTTCTTGACTCACACCATCGGCTTTTCTCGGAATGCTTCGGCTGAGTGTCGAGATGATGTCATGAATTTCTTGAGGAGCGACGCATGCTCAGACCGAGGTCCTAAGGGTCAGACAGTTCTCAAAGGAAACAACGTTGCTGTGTTCATTCGTCACGAATAAAGTCCAAACTTGATAATGTGGGGAGCCAGAAATTAGGTATAAAATTATGGGGCGCCGTTTGTCAATTTGATTGTTTAGCGTCTTTTTGACCTGTTTTTACCATGGTTTGTAACAATAGATGTAAACCATAGAAATTGCTGTCAATTTTTTGTTGTGGTTTACATTCCATGAATATACAATCAAAGTTTATAAAATATGGTTTGTAACTTTTAGCACAAGAAAACGTGGTTTATAAATCATGGTTTCACGTTTTATGACGCTTAAGTTTTTATGGTTTATAAACCATGGTTTATAAACCATGTGTTATGATGCTTCAATTTTCATGGTTTACATGATTTTCAAACCATAATGCTAGAATGTTCATGGTTTTTAAACCATGTTTTTAAGGTGCTTACATTTTCATGGTTTATAAACCATGTTTTGAAGGCGCTTAATTTGTTATGGTTTATAAACCACGTTTTATGATGTTTAAATTTTCATGGTTTACAAACCAAAATTTATAAGCTTTGATTGTATGGTATGTAAACCACAACAAAATTGACAGCAATTTCTATTGTTTACATCTAATTGTTATTCAAACCATGGTAAAAACAGGTAAAAAAACGCTAAACAATTAATTGACAAACGGCGCCCCATATAACATTACCGACCGTACCGTGGCGGGAGTTTAATCACACGTATCCATTTGGTGATACCCTTCCAACCTAAAGTAGTGCCTCATTGTTTTGTTTATCATAAAATTAATAAATTTCGTCGTTCACTTTGGGTAATTGTAATTGTCTTGTTATTTATTTTGGGTTACAGTATTATTTAAAATTTACCCAGTCAGTTTCCCTTGTGGTTTATTACTCGATTTCTTATGATTATTAAAGACTTTCATGTTTACCACTTTTAAGCTGGCTTAAGTTCCCTTAATCCACTTTTTACACTTGGATTTCAAGGAGTATAATGTAGATCGGTTAATAATCGCTATAGACCCATTGCACAACGCGCAGCACACTTGCACGCGCGTCTCCTGTCCGCCATTTTGGGTGTCAAAACGTGCACAAAAGGATGGTACACGTGTTTACTCGCGCATTGGTGCGTAAAAACCATAGAGCTATATATATTGACTAGAGCGCTAACTTGCTCTGAGTTTAGAAGCCACCCTGGGCGCAGACATGTTTGATGTGTTGCGTGACTACGGAACGATTTTAATTTTAAGAGAGCACACATGGCCGCGAAAATTTTGCATTCGGCGTACGCGCTTACGTACGCGCCATAATTAATCTAACGATCATTGCTCTTGTAAACAGGTGATTTTAGTGATGTCTTAAACAAAAATATGTAGGCCTAGTAGGTGATTCTCTGATGTTGTTACTTACGTCTTAGGAAAAATTCTGAGTCGAACTAAAGCCTTGTTTGGGAGGATTCAATGCTTCAAGATGTCAAGGGGAAAAAAAACGAAATCTGCTCCAAGGATACACAATATGCCGGCAAGAATGACGAACTCAAAAAAACCCAAACGTATACGCGCAAACGCACATGTTAAACATGACGCACATGACGCTCGCAGTTTGTACGCTCATTAGCAGATTGTGCGTTCTCATTTGCTGCCCATTTGGTTCGATGACGCATAGGAAAGAACAAACGCTTTATCATGCAAATAGCCGTACAATTGCCGTACAACATTTCAAGCTTTTGTATTGGTTTGTACATAAACATGGATGCGCCCACACGGCTTCAAAACCTTAGTGCGTGTATAACGGGGTGTTAGCGCTCTAGTCAATATATATATAGCTTTATGGTAAAAACGTGTACCATCCTTTTGTGCACGTTTTGACACCCAAAATGGCGGACAGGAGACGCGCGTGTATGCGCGCTGCGCGTTGTGCAATGGGTCTATAGACCTTTCTTTTGAGACGTCACGAGTCACGTGATAAAGCAAATCCGCCATCTTGGTTGGCAAACTCAGATGTAAACAAATCGCCCACCCGCGTAATTCAATATCACAGTGTCGTCTGTTTCAAACCGAAAAACATAATGGTTGTTAGTTGTTGCAGCTGCATGAACAGACACAGAAAAGAACTAGAGACCAAGTTTTTCCGTTTTCCGGATGTAAATGTACATTCTGTTCAAAGTCGGGCCTGGATCCGTGCCGTAGATCTACACCGCCGGGACCGGGACCAGTTACAACATGATCAAGCTGAGCCATGGCAGCCTTCAGAACATGATCGGATCTGTAGTGATCACTTTGTCTCCGGTTAGTATGGACTTTTCGTATAATTGTTATTGTTTGAATGTGTTAAACCCAATGGGACTACAGTCACGACTGTCAGTGTCAGTGCTGACACAGTATCAACCAATTCGCAGTCATTAATCATGTATGGTAATTGTTGGTATTCGTTGCTTTTAGTTTTATTAAGGTAGACCCTAAATCCTAATGAAGTACGTGTACCACTACCAGCATGTTAGTATGTGTACAAATGTAGTATGAGAAGTTGTACCATAATTCCTTCCTCCATGGTTGTACTAATAATAATACAGTTCAGTTGGCACAACTTGAAGGTACAATGAGTGAACTGGTTCATGAATGGTGAACAATGTTTTAATACTAGTATTAATAAGAGACTGAGACGTGACAAAATGGTTCATTCAAAGAGTATTTTGCTTGCTCAAGTCAATGTGTGTTTAAGTGTTTGCGCTGTTTGTTAATTTGAGATATTTTTTGTTTCACAATTTTAGTTAAGATCACAAAAGCACACGAAAAATACAAGTTTCAGTTCTTAATATTTATTCAATGTATATTCCTAGATAAGAGCTCTTCATGCCGAAACATTTATATTTTTCTAAATAGTGAAGCGGCCTATTTTACAGATTTTTTCCCCCAGAAGTTAATTGCACTCGTTTATGAGCAATGATGCATATGTTGACTGAAGAATATGCACAGGAATAGGCAATTTTATTACTTTTTTTACTACTCAAATTTTGTATGAATGTAGCTTTTTTTCCTCTGTTTCATATCTACAGGAAATTACTCCAGAGATGAAAAACATGTTGACTTTACTCCATCAGTGTTCATCAGCACCACACCTTCTCAAAAAAGTAAAGGGGTCCAGGATCTGAATCGCTACGAAAGATGGAAAAAACGCTCAGATCTAAAGAGAAGGCTTGAGAAATGTCAACAAGATGTACAACTCCAGCCATCCAACAACTCATCATTGACCCTGCCGTTGGAACTTGACCCTGTGAATAAGTATGCTTATTTTTTCATGACATTCAGCATTTAAAATAATGGCGATCCATGGCAACAACAGCGTAATAATTAGTTTACTATTATTGCAAGGTCCATATCACACCCTGTGTATTGCGTTGTTCTAACTCCGTGCATTGCCCTATTTTAAGCTGTGCTTCAAGTTTACTTGAAGATAAATTCATTATAACGCGTGTGCTTAAATGATAACTAATCAATCTTACATAAATTTTGGGTGAACAAAGAAAAAATTTCCAGAGCAGGATTCGATCCCAAGCTGACGTGCTGGTGCTCTACCAAGTAAGCTAGCCAAATATTGGTGGTCTCCTTTTTTGTCAATGTTTTTGTTTGGGGAGGGGTGAGGGTCTGTATGCTGCCCTTTAGCAAGAGAAGAGTCAGTATGGGGGTATTGACAAAAAATATAGCTCAGTTGGTAGAGAACTGGCACATCAACCCAGAGATCGCAGGTTCAATCCAAGCTCTTCAATTTTTCCTTTGTTTTATTAAAATAATTTTGTTTAAACTTTCTGTTCAGCAGCTTGCCTTTGCCACCTACCCCAAAGAAGCTGAAAGAAGATTTTGCACAAGAAAAGACAAGAGAATCATCAAGCCAGACTGTGGCATACTGTGACCCACACAAAATGTACCGTGATGAGATAGCAAGTCTCAAGTCTGATATTTGCTCTTTACACAGGCAAGTTGACAAGCTGGAATGGTCCAACAATAAAATTAAGTCAAATTCAAAATGCAAATTTTATACTGGTCTTCCGACATATTTAGTGTTTTTGTGGTTGTTTCAGCAGCTTGTCAAGGGTGTATCTCCTTCATATTGTAGGTGCCTTAATTTAAAAGATCAGTTGTTGCTAGTCCTAATGAAGCTTAGGCTCGATTTAGCTTTTGAGGATATTGCAGACCGGTTTCAAATTTCGAGATCAAGTGCATCAAACATATTTCATTTATGGATTCAGCACATGGCAGTTCAGCTAAAGCCACTGATAAACTGGCCAGACAGACACACTCTAAGACGAACACTTCCCAAAGCTTTCAAGAAGTCAAAGAAATATTGCAAAACAACAGTCATCATTGACTGCTTTGAGATATTTATGCAACGGCCTTCAGACCTCAAACTAAGAGCACACACTTACAGTCACTATAAGCACCACAATACTATAAAAGTTTTAATTGGCATTTCACCTACTGGTGCAGTTATGTTTTTGTCTAAATGTTTTGGAGGTAGAGTTTCTGATAAAACATTGACTCAGAAAAGTGGGTTTTATGAGAAACTGTTGCCAGGTGACCTCATCTTAGCTGACAGGGGGTTCATCATTGCTGAGGAACTTGCATTACACAATGCCATCCTTGCCATTCCTGCATTCACAAAAGGAAAAAATCAACTATCCGGACAGGAAGTCGCAGGTTCACGTTGTCTTTCAAATGTCCGCATACATGTAGAAAGAGCAATTGGACGTATAAAGGAATTTCATATACTGCAGCATGTTGTACCCATAACAATGGTCAAAACTATTGATGAAATAATTACAGTGTGTGCTGCATTGACCAACCTACTTCCAGCTCTGGTTAAATAGTTTGTTTGCCTCATTTACTCTAGTCTTAGGAGTTTTTAAACAAACAAATACACTGGCTTATCCTTGACAATTCTGAAAGTTTTGTGACCTCAATACACTGTTACTTGGTTTCTTTAAGAAAGTATGTCATGTAGAATGACAAGTGTCAAAATTAAGGGGATAATCCTGGACCATTCAATTAACAAAACAAACTAAAATTAACTTTACATACTGTTTAATTGTTGTTCCATTTCTATGTGTACAACTTAAATTGTAAAATTTTTACATTTATATTCAGTTAGTTAAAATATTACTTCAATAAATAGTATTGATATAAATCAAATGAAATATATGTTTACATCTGAAATGTTTTTAAAAATATATTAATATTATTTACACTGGCCACACAACTGGAAATAAAACTAAGTTTACATTTCAATAGGCTTTGCAAGTCTTGCACATATTCACTGAAAGTATTCACTGAAATAAAATATTACCTTCATATACAGTATTGATATTGACCAGGCAAGTCTTGCACGTGAATTCACTGAACTAAAATATTATCTTCATATAAAGTCTTGCACGTATTCGAACATGGGGAACCCTTAAAGTGCGCAAGTTTGTTTCCAAAGTGGTCCCAAAAATGTTTGAATATGTACAAGACTTGCACGGTCTGTTTAATAAGATAAAACATCTGAAGCACCTCTAACTTAATTATTTATGTTATTTATCTGCCACTTTATACATAAAATTATAGTGTCTTGTCTTTCCACAATACTGGACACAGAGGTGAGGCATGAGAGACCATGGAGTAGTAATAATAAGGGAATAAAAGAGTAGGCGGCGAGGTCTTAACCGGCCGTTTAAAACCGGGAGGATCGTTGCCGTGTGATAAAGGACCGAGCCACAACACTGCAACGTTTCAGACAGCCGGTTAAGACCGAGTCCTTTCTCTTTTATTTCCTGAGAATTTTGCTTAGCAAACAGCAATGTGTCACAACTGTATGTTACCACTTTTCTTTAACATGTTTTTTACTTTGCAATTTTCTTATTACCCAGAGGAATGTCTCAGTGTTGAAAAGTCAAGGGTGTGATGTTAATACATGAAACAATACTTAATTAATTTTTGCAATGTAACATGTGTTCATTGAAAATATTTTTATTGGTAGACTCTGTAATGTTTTAATCAAGATGTTACAACTGTTGGAGTGAATTGCATTAAGCTGCTCTGGGAAGGACAATACAATTACATTATTTATTGTTTATTTATTCTTGACATAGAGAACTATCATTAATATAACTATGTATACTATTTTAAAATACAATAAATTATTCAAAAATATAATCACAACTACAACTCAGGCTTTCTTGATTCTCTTTGAATTGCAGGCTGGAGATATTGCTCAAAAAATAGTGCACTGCTTTCCTTGATTAATTTCCACTGGTCTTTATTGTGATAAACCTTCTGCAAAAACATTCCTTTGGGTGTCCAAACAACAAATAACCCAGATGACACTTTTTTCAATTTGTGTAAAATACCAATTTGACACAGCACTTGGTAAAAGTAGTCGTGTCTTTCTTTCAGAGAAATTGTATAATTTTGTTCATTCCCTGTCACATTCAAACAGTCAATGGCTTTGGCTCCAGGAAAACTTTGTGGATCTTGGTTATGTGCATTTTTCTTGTTGTTTGGACATTTGACCTCCACACATTGCATCCCGCAGCAAGTACAATTGACTATGGCATCAGGAGATGCTCCAAGAAATGGTGACTCAGGGTCTATGTAGAGCCCAACATTCCACATTTCAAGATTCAGATGGCCCTCCAACTCTAAATGCCTTTTCAAAGAAGCCAAAGCCACTGACTCGTGATCAATCCCCCATTTCATGGCTCTAGTTGGAAAGAATGAATTAAGCCCAAGCATTTTGGAGCAGAGAGAAGAAACGTCCCTCTTTGATGATCCATCCATGAATTTTACAACAGATCCCAAAACTGATGCAGTAATACGACCAAAACGATAGAGGTGCCACAAATTTGATTTTCTTTGGTCAGATGTGACTGAGGCAATTAAGTGTGCTTGCTCTTCAGTTATTGACTGATCAACAGGAATGTCATTTCCTTTAAGGTGACAAAATGGTGTTGGCAGTTTTGGCTCCCACTCTATTTTTACGTTGTTTTCATTTTCTGAGGCAGTATCAGTATCCTCATCTTCTTTTGGGACAAGAGAAAATATGCATGAATTAGGATTTACTCTTTTCAATGCATCTAAATCAAGATTTTGTAAGGTTGACTCTGATGTAGTCTCAAGTGGAGGTGCTGACCTCTTTTTGGGGTTGTCGTACTTAGGCTTAACAAAGTGGAGATCTTTGAGTGGACATGAGTCTAATTCCTTCCCTTTTAGGCAGTCTTTGTTCCAAAGACATGCTTTTTCAGTGCATGCTTGTGAAGTATAGCCAAGCCGATTAGCTGCTTCCAGCTTGAACATGACTGCTGCAACATGGCTGCATGCCTCTCCAAGTCTGAAAAAAAATTACAATGTAAATTGGTAATGCAATCTCATATAACCCCTCCCCCATCCAAAAATGATAAGTTATCTTTCTTTTACTGACAAATGCAGGGGGGTTGATCTCCCCCCCCCCCCATCACTGTGCCATTGACATTGAGCGGAGTAAAAGTTTCAATCATCCTAAGTTTTTTTTCTGCTCTTGAAATTCTGTATCAGAATTTTACTTCTTTTTAATTTTTTTTTTATATGAGATATTGCCCAACTCGCAAGGCCGTACAGCCATTCCAAGGTGAGGGCTACACTTAACTGATTTGGGCTGTTGACCCAAATCAACTGTCACCGGGGGCACGTTGCCACCTACTCTTGGGGCTGAAACAGGGTTACCCCCTACACAGTCCGTGAGGATGTAGGCATATGGCTGGTAGAGCAGAATGCACTAACTTCCCAACTTTTTACAAAGCACAACTATGGTCAAGTGCCTTGCTCAAGGGCACAAGCTCAAGGGCAAAAGTGTCATGACTGGGATTCAAACCCATCAGACTCTGCTGCTGACAACACCAGAGCTTGGGTCCGGTAAACTAGACCGCTCGGCCACTACATGCCACCGAATGAATTATTAAAATGATGACTGAAACATATGAAAACATAAAAAGACATTTTTCCAAATTTGTTATTGGATTGGAATGG
Source organism: Pycnopodia helianthoides (assembly GCA_032158295.1). Lineage (NCBI taxonomy): Eukaryota > Metazoa > Echinodermata > Asteroidea > Forcipulatida > Asteriidae > Pycnopodia > Pycnopodia helianthoides. The sequence continues at coordinate 4,002,183 of CM063248.1, read as the reverse complement.
ATTATGTAGAGGGCCTACTCTTTCAAAAGTAAATGTTGCATCATCAATTTATCTTTGTTTTAAGCAATCTGCAAACTACAAAGTTATCATAACTGTAAGAAATGTTGGTTATGAAAAATTTAACATTTACTTAGTCTTACCCTGCCATGCACATGCAGTGAGCAGCAACTACCGATCCAGTGGATTTGTTGATCATTATCCAGGCACTCACAGGGGTCTTTGTTAGGCTTTGTGAATGGGTGATTCTGCTTCGAAGTACACACACAGGGCTAACGTCACTAACTGAGGAGTACAGAATTGCCTGGACAAATCCTTTCACAAAGTAGCTGTAGGACTCCAGCGACTTGAATGACTTCATTGTGTCCTTTGTATAAGGACCTGGTGAATTAATGAGGTAGTTATACATGTCGCCGTACTCGAAGCTTGCAGGCCACAACGTTGGGTTGTTTGTGTATTTCAACCCCCCACCGAAAGGATCCGGTATTTGTAAAGTTCCGTTCAGGAATTGAACCATTAACTTGTAATTATACCTTTCTCTCGGTAACTTATCTAGTTGTTGGACGTAAGATGATGAAAGATCCCTTGAAGTTGGGAAATATGAGTGCTCTTCGTCAATTTGGCCGACAACCGAAACCGTCGGCTGTCGCCTAGAATAACAGTGGTCGTCCATTTTTGTACGAATGCAGCAGACGACAATTTTGCCAACCAGAGAATGCGCATGCGTCAGTTTCCGGTCAATGTTTATCAACAATGGAAAGGTCTATAGACCTTATGCATTGATGTAATCACGCCGTCATCTTCATCTTCAAACAATGACGAAACAATGGAAAACGCACATCTATAGATGCGCGGCGCGCAGGATGGGCCAATGAGCAGCCTTCTTTTGACCTCTACCCGAGGGCGCCCTACTCAAATGACGTCATGTGCATAAGGTCTATTATAGAAAGTTGTACTAATAGTCTAGTCAATTTGTCCAAAAAAAGGCTTGACCTAGACAAAATTGCAACAGAAATGATTTTGTTTGCAAGTGTCACTTGAAACCCTCCCAAACAACATACAACAAGTTAGTAGAAAAAGAAAGAATTATGCAAATTAGGCATATTTCCCCTACTTCCTTTTTTATCTATACTTTTTTATGTGTTGTTTCTGTTGCAATTTTGTGTAGGTCAAACCATAGATTGACTAGACTATAATCCGTACATCAACCATGTTGACCTAAACAAAGCGATCAATAAACACTGGTCTCTAATACAATGCAACGACACACTCTCGAGGATCTTCCCGGAACCTCTATTCATTGCATTCAGAAAAGACCAAAATATTAGGGAAAAAATTGATTAGAGTTTGACTTAACCAGAGTCCAACCGACTCACCCTCTCAACAGCTCAATCACATCCCACTAGATTCTGGATTTATTGATGATCCACAAGTATTAATGCTTAACATACTAATTTCCTTGCTAGAGGAACAGTTTAACCTATTGTCAGGATTTCACTCTCACCAACTCACAACCATCACCCCGAACCACAGCGAATAATCCAAAACTTGTCTATAACGAGACTTGAGACCTACATATTCATTACGAATCACCCACGCCGGCAACTGAAGAGTGCCCGAAATTGAGGCATGAAAACATGTTAATGCTAAGAAGAGGATCTGAAAAAAATATACTCGCGGTCTCCCCCCACCACCCACATTTGTAATGACGCAATCGTCAAAATGGCTCCCTTTGGTCACCCTGAATATATTCGCCAACCACATTCCCCTGTCACAATGACAAACACTGCGAATATAACACATGGATACGGACCCTATCAATAAAACTTGTAAAAATTATTTTGCAAACTTATGGTTTTCAAGTCAACAGTCGTAAAGTGTCACTTTATCACCGCGACAAACATTGAACGACTTGTCCACAAATCTACGCTTTTGCCAATAAAGGTGCGTACTGACCATTAATCTACATTATACTGATATTGTAGATCAATGGTACTGACGACGTAAACAAGACTAACAATGCGCACGCATCCACACGAAACAGCACACATTGTTATCACCGCGACAAATATTTAACGACTTGTCCACAAGTCTACGCTTGCCAATAAAGGTGCGAACTGACGACGTGAACAAGACTAACAATGCGCACGCATCCACACGAAACACCATGCATTGTTATCACCGCGACAAATATTTAACGGCTTGTCCACAAGTCTTGTCCACGAAACACCATGCATTGTTATATTTAACGACTTGTCCACAAGTCTACGCTTTGGCAATAAAGGTGCGAACTGACGACGTGAACAAGACTAACAATGCGCACGCATCCACACGAAACACCATGCATTGTTATCACCGCGACAAATATTTAACGACTTGTTCACAAGTCTAAGCCTTTGCCAATAAAGGTGCAAACTGACGACGTGAACAAGACTAACAATGCGCACGCATCCACACGAAACACCATGCATTGTTATATTTAACGACTTGTCCACAAGTCTACGCTTTGGCAATAAAGGTGCGAACTGACGACGTGAACAACGACTAACAATGCGCGATGAAGCTTTTCCACCAGCGAAACACCGTGCACTAGTAGCTTTACCGTCGGCGGCGAAATCACCTCGAGCCACTGGTGCCGTTACGAAGCTTTTCCGTACACGGGGCGGGCAAACCTAGGGCAGTGGCTCAGGGGTTAGAACGCTTCCCGTCCCCAGGTCCGGGCGAAAACACCTCCCCGGCGCCGTGGCCGGGTAGAAGCTTCCCGTCCCCGGGCCGGGCGAAACACCATCCGGCGCCGTGGGCCGGGTAGAAGCTTTCCCGTCCCCGGGCCGGGCGAACACCTCACCGCGCCGTGGGCGGAGTGACTCCCCGTTCCCTCCCGGGGCCGGGCGTAAACCTGGCGCGTGGGCGTAGAAGCTTTCCCCGCCCCCGGCGCGAAACACTCCGGTGGCCGTTAGAAGCTTCCCGTCCCCGCGCGCGGGTGGGCCGGGGTAGAAGCTTTCCCGTCCCCGGGGCGGGCGAAACACCTCCCCGGCGCCGTGGGCCGGGTAGAAGCTTTCCCCGTCCCCGGGCCGGGCGAAAACACCTCCCCGCGCCGTGGCCGGGTAGAAGCTTTCCCTCGTCCCGGGGCCGGGCGAAAACACCTTCCCCGGCGCCGTGTGGCCGGTAGAAAGCTATCCCCGTCCCCGGGGCCGGGCGAAACACCTCCCGGCGCCGTGGGCGGGTAGAAGCTTCCGTCCCCCGGGGCCGGCGAAACACCTCCCCGGCGCCGTGGCCGGTAGAAGCTTTCCCCGTCCCCGGGGCCGGGCGAAACACCTCCCCGGCGCCGTGGGCCGGGTAGAAGCTTTCCCCGTCCCCCGGGGCCGGGCGAAACACCTCCCCGGCGCCGTGGGCCGGGTAGAAGCTTTGGCCCCTCCCCCCGGGGTGGCCGGGCGAAACACCTCCCGGCGCCGTGGGCCGGGTAGAAGCTTTCCCCGTCCCCCGGGGCCGGGCGAAACACCTCCCGGCGCCGTGGCCGGTAGAAGCTTTCCCCGTCCCCGGGGCCGGGCGAAACACCTCCCCGGCGCCGTGGGCCGGGTAGAAGCTTTCCCCGTCCCCCGGGGCCGGGCGAAACACCTCCCCGGCGCCGTGGGCCGGGTAGAAGCTTTCCCCGTCCCCCGGGGCCGGGCGAAACACCTCCCCGGCGCCGTGGGCCGGGTAGAAGCTTTCCCCGTCCCCCGGGCCGGGCGAAACACCTCCCCGGCGCCGTGGGCCGGGTAGAAGCTTTCCCCGTCCCCCGGGGCCGGGCGAAACACCTCCCCGGCGCCGTGGGCCGGGTAGAAGCTTTCCCCGTCCCCCGGGGCCGGGCGAAACACCTCCCCGGCGCCGTGGGCCGGGTAGAAGCTTTCCCCGTCCCCGGGGCCGGGCGAAACACCTCCCCGGCGCCGTGGGCCGGGTAGAAGCTTTCCCCGTCCCCCGGGGCCGGGCGAAACACCTCCCCGGCGCCGTGGGCCGGGTAGAAGCTTTCCCCGTCCCCCGGGGCCGGGCGAAACACCTCCCCGGCGCCGTGGGCCGGGTAGAAGCTTTCCCCGTCCCCCGGGCCGGGCGAAACACCTCCCCGGCGCCGTGGGCCGGGTAGAAGCTTTCCCCGTCCCCCGGGGCCGGGCGAAACACCTCCCCGGCGCCGTGGGCCGGGTAGAAGCTTTCCCCGTCCCCCGGGGCCGGGCGAAACACCTCCCCGGCGCCGTGGGCCGGGTAGAAGCTTTCCCCGTCCCCCGGGGCCGGGCGAAACACCTCCCCGGCGCCGTGGGCCGGGTAGAAGCTTTCCCCGTCCCCCGGGGCCGGGCGAAACACCTCCCCGGCGCCGTGGGCCGGGTAGAAGCTTTCCCCGTCCCCCGGGGCCGGGCGAAACACCTCCCCGGCGCCGTGGGCCGGGTAGAAGCTTTCCCCGTCCCCGGGGCCGGCGAAACACCTCCCCGGCGCCGTGGGCCGGGTAGAAGCTTTCCCCGTCCCCCGGGGCCGGGGCGAAACACCTCCCCGGCGCCGTGGGCCGGGTAGAAGCTTTCCCCGTCCCCCGGGGCCGGGCGAAACACCTCCCCGGCGCCGTGGGCCGGGTAGAAGCTTTCCCCGTCCCCCGGGGCCGGGCGAAACACCTCCCCGGCGCCGTGGGCCGGGTAGAAGCTTTCCCCGTCCCCCGGGGCCGGGCGAAACACCTCCCCGGCGCCGTGGGCCGGGTAGAAGCTTTCCCCGTCCCCCGGGGCCGGGCGAAACACCTCCCCGGCGCCGTGGGCCGGGTAGAAGCTTTCCCCGTCCCCCGGGGCCGGGCGAAACACCTCCCCGGCGCCGTGGGCCGGGTAGAAGCTTTCCCCGTCCCCGGGGCCGGGCGAAACACCTCCCCGGCGCCGTGGGCCGGGTAGAAGCTTTCCCCGTCCCCCGGGGCCGGGCGAAACACCTCCCCGGCGCCGTGGGCCGGGTAGAAGCTTTCCCCGTCCCCCGGGGCCGGGCGAAACACCTCCCCGGCGCCGTGGGCCGGGTAGAAGCTTTCCCCGTCCCCCGGGGCCGGGCGAAACACCCCCCCGGGCGCCTTTGGGCCGGTAGAAGCTTTCCCCGTCCCCCGGGGCCGGGCGAAACACCTCCCCGGCGCCGTGGGCCGGGTAGAAGTTTTCCCCCGTCCCCCGGGGCCGGGCGAAACCCTCCCCGGCGCCGTGGGCCGGGTAGAAGCTTTCCCCCCCCCCCGGGGCCGGGCGAAACACCTCCCCGGCGCCGTGGGCCGGGTAGAAGCTTTCCCCCCGTCCCCCCGGGGCCGGGCGAAACACCTCCCCGGCGCCGTGGGCCGGGTAGAAGCTTTCCCCCGTCCCCCGGGGCCGGGCAAAAACACCTCCCCGGCGCCGTGGGCCGGGTAGAAGCTTTCCCCGTCCCCCGGGCCGGGCGAAACCACTCCCCGGCGCCGTGGCCGGGTAGAAGCTTTCCCCGTCCCCCGGGGCCGGCGAAACACCTCCCCGGCGCCGGGGGCCGGGTAGAAGCTTTCCCCGTCCCCCGGGGCCGGGCGAAACACCTCCCCGGCGCCGTGGGCCGGGTAGAAGCTTTCCCCGTCCCCCGGGGCCGGGCGAAACACCTCCCCGGCGCCGTGGGCCGGGTAGAAGCTTTTCCCCGTCCCCCGGGGCCGGGCGAAACACCTCCCCGCGCCGGGGGCCGGGGGTAGAAGCTTTCCCCCGTCCCCCGGGGCCGGGCGAAACACCTCCCCGGCGCCGTGGGCCGGGTAGAAGCTTTCCCCGTCCCCCGGGGCCGGGCGAAACACCTCCCCGGCGCCGTGGGCCGGGTAGAAGCTTTCCCCTCCCCCGGGGCCGGGCGAAACACCTCCCCGGCGCCGTGGGCCGGGTAGAAGCTTTCCCCGTCCCCCGGGGCCGGGCGAAACACCTCCCCGGCGCCGTGGGCCGGTAGAAGCTTTCCCCCGTCCCCCGGGGCCGGGCGAAACACCTCCCGGCGCCGGGGGCCGGTAGAAGCTTTCCCCGTCCCCCGGGGCCGGCGAAACACCTCCCCGGCGCCGTGGGCCGGGTAGAAGCTTTCCCCGTCCCCCGGGGCCGGGCGAAACACCTCCCCGGCGCCGTGGCCGGGTAGAAGCTTCCCCCGTCCCCCGGGGCCGGGCGAAACACCTCCCCGGCGCCGTGGGCCGGGTAGAAGCTTTCCCCGTCCCCCGGGGCCGGGCGAAACACCTCCCCGGCGCCGTGGGCCGGGTAGAAGCTTTCCCCGTCCCCCGGGGCCGGGCGAAACACCTCCCCGCGCCGTGGGCCGGGTAGAAGCTTTCCCCGTCCCCGGGGCCGGGCGAAACACCTCCCCGGCGCCGTGGGCCGGGTAGAAGCTTCCCCGTCCCCCGGGGCCGGGCGAAACACCTCCCCGGCGCCGTGGGCCGGGTAGAAGCTTTCCCCGTCCCCCGGGGCCGGGCGAAACACCTCCCCGGCCCGTGGGCCGGTAGAAGCTTTCCCCGTCCCCCGGGGCCGGGCGAAACACCTCCCCGGCGCCGTGGCCGGGTAGAAGCTTTCCCCGTCCCCCGGGGCCGGGCGAAACACCTCCCCGGCGCCGTGGGCCGGTAGAAGCTTCCCCGTCCCCCGGGGCCGGGCGAAACACCTCCCCGGCGCCGTGGGCCGGTAGAAGCTTTCCCCGTCCCCCGGGGCCGGGCGAAACACCTCCCCGGCGCCGTGGGCCGGTAGAAGCTTTCCCCGTCCCCCGGGGCCGGCGAAACACCTCCCCGGCGCCGTGGGCCGGGTAGAAGCTTTCCCCGTCCCCCGGGCCGGGCGAAACACCTCCCCGGCGCCGTGGCCGGTAGAAGCTTTCCCGTCCCCCGGGGCCGGGCGAAACACCTCCCCGGCGCCGTGGGCCGGGTAGAAGCTTTCCCCGTCCCCCGGGGCCGGGCGAAACACCTCCCCGGCGCCGTGGGCCGGGTAAAGCTTTCCCCGTCCCCCGGGGCCGGGCGAAACACCTCCCCGGCGCCGTGGGCCGGGTAGAAGCTTTCCCCCGTCCCCCGGGCCGGGCGAAACACCTCCCCGGCGCCGTGGGCCGGGTAGAAGCTTTCCCCGTCCCCCGGGGCCGGGCGAAACACCTCCCCGGCGCCGTGGCCGGGTAGAAGCTTTCCCCCCGTCCCCCGGGCCGGGCGAAACACCTCCCCGGCGCCGTGGGCCGGGTAGAAGCTTTCCCCGTCCCCCGGGGCCGGGCGAAACACCTCCCCGGCGCGTGGGCCGGGTAGAAGCTTTCCCCGTCCCCCGGGGCCGGGCGAAACACCTCCCCGGCGCCGTGGCCGGGTAGAAGCTTTCCCCGTCCCCCGGGCCGGGCGAAACACTCCCCGGCGCCGTGGGCCGGTAGAAGCTTTCCCCGTCCCCCGGGGCCGGCGAAACACCTCCCCGGCGCGTGGGCCGGTAGAAGCTTTCCCCGTCCCCCGGGGCCGGGCGAAACACCTCCCCGGCGCCGTGGGCCGGGTAGAAGCTTTCCCCGTCCCCCGGGGCCGGGCGAAACCCTCCCCGGCGCCGTGGGCCGGGTAGAAGCTTCCCCGTCCCCCGGGCGGGCGAAACACCTCCCCGCGCCGTGGCCGGGTAGAAGCTTTCCCCGTCCCCCGGGCCGGCGAAACACCTCCCCGGCGCCGTGGGCCGGGTAGAAGCTTTCCCCGTCCCCCGGGGCCGGGCGAAACACCTCCCCGGCGCCGTGGGCCGGGTAGAAGCTTTCCCCGTCCCCCGGGCCGGGCGAAACACCTCCCGGCGCCGTGGGCCGGGTAGAAGCTTTCCCCGTCCCCCGGGGCCGGGCGAAACACCTCCCCGGCGCGTGGGCCGGGTAGAAGCTTTCCCCGTCCCCCGGGGCCGGGCGAAACACCTCCCCGGCGCCGTGGGCCGGGTAGAAGCTTTTCCCCGTCCCCCGGGGCCGGGCGAAACACCTCCCCGGCGCCGTGGGCCGGGTAGAAGCTTTCCCCGTCCCCCGGGGCCGGGCGAAACACCTCCCCGGCGCCGTGGGCCGGGTAGAAGCTTTCCCCCCCCCGGGGCCGGGCGAAACACCTCCCCGGCGCCGTGGGCCGGGTAGAAGCTTTCCCCGTCCCCCGGGGCCGGGCGAAACACCTCCCCGGCGCCGTGGGCCGGGTAGAAGCTTTCCCCGTCCCCCGGGGCCGGGCGAAACACCTCCCCGGCGCCGTGGGCCGGGTAGAAGCTTTCCCCGTCCCCCGGGGCCGGGCGAAACACCTCCCCGGCGCCGTGGGCCGGGTAGAAGCTTTCCCCGTCCCCCGGGGCCGGGCGAAACACCTCCCCGGCGCCGTGGGCCGGGTAGAAGCTTTCCCCGTCCCCCGGGGCCGGGCGAAACACCTCCCCGGCGCCGTGGGCCGGGTAGAAGCTTTCCCCGTCCCCCGGGGCCGGGCGAAACACCTCCCCGGCGCCGTGGGCCGGGTAGAAGCTTTCCCCGTCCCCCGGGGCCGGGCGAAACACCTCCCCGGCGCCGTGGGCCGGGTAGAAGCTTTCCCCGTCCCCCGGGGCCGGGCGAAACACCTCCCCGGCGCCGTGGGCCGGGTAGAAGCTTTCCCCGTCCCCCGGGGCCGGGCGAAAACACCTCCCGGCGCCGTGGGCCGGGTAGAAGCTTTCCCCGTCCCCCGGGGCCGGGCGAAACACCTCCCCGGCGCCGTGGGCCGGGTAGAAGCTTTCCCCGTCCCCCGGGGCCGGGCGAAACACCTCCCCGGCGCCGTGGGCCGGGTAGAAGCTTTCCCCGTCCCCCGGGGCCGGGCGAAACACCTCCCCGGCGCCGTGGGCCGGGTAGAAGCTTTCCCCGTCCCCCGGGGCCGGGCGAAACACCTCCCCGGCGCCGTGGGCCGGGTAGAAGCTTTCCCCGTCCCCCGGGGCCGGGCGAAACACCTCCCCGGCGCCGTGGGCCGGGTAGAAGCTTTCCCCGTCCCCCGGGGCCGGGCGAAACACCTCCCCGGCGCCGTGGGCCGGGTAGAAGCTTTCCCCGTCCCCCGGGGCCGGGCGAAACACCTCCCCGGCGCCGTGGGCCGGGTAGAAGCTTTCCCCGTCCCCCGGGGCCGGGCGAAACACCTCCCCGGCGCCGTGGGCCGGGTAGAAGCTTTCCCCGTCCCCCGGGGCCGGGCGAAACACCTCCCCGGCGCCGTGGGCCGGGTAGAAGCTTTCCTCCCCCCGTCCCCCGGGCCGTGGCGAAACATTCCTCCCGGCGCCGGGGGCCGGGGTAGAAGCTTTCCCCGTCCCCCGGGGCCGGGCGAAACACCTCCCCGGCGCCGTGGGCCGGGTAGAAGCTTTCCCCGTCCCCCGGGGCCGGGCGAAACACCTCCCCGGCGCCGTGGGCCGGGTAGAAGCTTTCCCCGTCCCCCGGGGCCGGGCGAAACACCTCCCCGGCGCCGTGGGCCGGGTAGAAGCTTTCCCCGTCCCCCGGGGCCGGGCGAAACACCTCCCCGGCGCCGTGGGCCGGGTAGAAGCTTTCCCCGTCCCCCGGGGCCGGGCGAAACACCTCCCCGGCGCCGTGGGCCGGGTAGAAGCTTTCCCCGTCCCCCGGGGCCGGGCGAAACACCTCCCCGGCGCCGTGGGCCGGGTAGAAGCTTTCCCCGTCCCCCGGGGCCGGGCGAAACACCTCCCCGGCGCCGTGGGCCGGGTAGAAGCTTTCCCCGTCCCCCGGGGCCGGGCGAAACACCTCCCCGGCGCCGTGGGCCGGGTAGAAGCTTTCCCCGTCCCCCGGGGCCGGGCGAAACACCTCCCCGGCGCCGTGGGCCGGGTAGAAGCTTTCCCCGTCCCCCGGGGCCGGGCGAAACACCTCCCCGGCGCCGTGGGCCGGGTAGAAGCTTTCCCCGTCCCCCGGGGCCGGGCGAAACACCTCCCCGGCGCCGTGGGCCGGGTAGAAGCTTTCCCCGTCCCCCGGGGCCGGGCGAAACACCTCCCCGGCGCCGTGGGCCGGGTAGAAGCTTTCCCCGTCCCCCGGGGCCGGGCGAAACACCTCCCCGGCGCCGTGGGCCGGGTAGAAGCTTTCCCCGTCCCCCGGGGCCGGGCGAAACACCTCCCCGGCGCCGTGGGCCGGGTAGAAGCTTTCCCCGTCCCCCGGGGCCGGGCGAAACACCTCCCCGGCGCCGTGGGCCGGGTAGAAGCTTTCCCCGTCCCCCGGGGCCGGGCGAAACACCTCCCCGGCGCCGTGGGCCGGGTAGAAGCTTTCCCCGTCCCCCGGGGCCGGGCGAAACACCTCCCCGGCGCCGTGGGCCGGGTAGAAGCTTTCCCCGTCCCCCGGGGCCGGGCGAAACACCTCCCCGGCGCCGTGGGCCGGGTAGAAGCTTTCCCCGTCCCCCGGGGCCGGGCGAAACACCTCCCCGGCGCCGTGGGCCGGGTAGAAGCTTTCCCCGTCCCCGGGGCCGGGCGAAACACCTCCCCGGCGCCGTGGGCCGGGTAGAAGCTTTCCCCGTCCCCGGGGCCGGGCGAAACACCTCCCCGGCGCCGTGGGCCGGGTAGAAGCTTTCCCCGTCCCCCGGGGCCGGGCGAAACACCTCCCCGGCGCCGTGGGCCGGGTAGAAGCTTTCCCCGTCCCCCGGGGCCGGGCGAAACACCTCCCCGGCGCCGTGGGCCGGGTAGAAGCTTTCCCCGTCCCCCGGGGCCGGGCGAAACACCTCCCCGGCGCCGTGGGCCGGGTAGAAGCTTTCCCCGTCCCCCGGGGCCGGGCGAAACACCTCCCCGGCGCCGTGGGCCGGGTAGAAGCTTTCCCCGTCCCCCGGGGCCGGGCGAAACACCTCCCCGGCGCCGTGGGCCGGGTAGAAGCTTTCCCCGTCCCCCGGGGCCGGGCGAAACACCTCCCCGGCGCCGTGGGCCGGGTAGAAGCTTTCCCCGTCCCCCGGGGCCGGGCGAAACACCTCCCCGGCGCCGTGGGCCGGGTAGAAGCTTTCCCCGTCCCCCGGGGCCGGGCGAAACACCTCCCCGGCGCCGTGGGCCGGGTAGAAGCTTTCCCCGTCCCCCGGGGCCGGGCGAAACACCTCCCGGCGCCGTGGGCCGGGTAGAAGCTTTCCCCGTCCCCGGGGCCGGGCGAAACACCTCCCCGGCGCCGTGGGCCGGGTAGAAGCTTTCCCGTCCCCCGGGGCCGGGCGAAACACCTCCCCGGCGCCGTGGGCCGGGTAGAAGCTTTCCCCGTCCCCCGGGGCCGGGCGAAACACCTCCCGGCGCCGTGGGCCGGGTAGAAGCTTTCCCCGTCCCCGGGGCCGGGCGAAACACCTCCCCGGCGCCGTGGGCCGGGTAGAAGCTTTCCCCGTCCCCCGGGGCCGGGCGAAACACCTCCCCGGCGCCGTGGGCCGGGTAGAAGCTTTCCCCGTCCCCCGGGGCCGGGCGAAACACCTCCCCGGCGCCGTGGGCCGGGTAGAAGCTTTCCCCGTCCCCCGGGGCCGGGCGAAACACCTCCCCGGCGCCGTGGGCCGGGTAGAAGCTTTCCCCGTCCCCCGGGGCCGGGCGAAACACCTCCCCGGCGCCGTGGGCCGGGTAGAAGCTTTCCCCGTCCCCCGGGGCCGGGCGAAACACCTCCCCGGCGCCGTGGGCCGGGTAGAAGCTTTCCCCGTCCCCCGGGGCCGGGCGAAACACCTCCCCGGCGCCGTGGGCCGGGTAGAAGCTTTCCCCGTCCCCCGGGGCCGGGCGAAACACCTCCCCGGCGCCGTGGGCCGGGTAGAAGCTTTCCCCGTCCCCCGGGGCCGGGCGAAACACCTCCCCGGCGCCGTGGGCCGGGTAGAAGCTTTCCCCGTCCCCCGGGGCCGGGCGAAACACCTCCCCGGCGCCGTGGGCCGGGTAGAAGCTTTCCCCGTCCCCCGGGGCCGGGCGAAACACCTCCCCGGCGCCGTGGGCCGGGTAGAAGCTTTCCCCGTCCCCCGGGGCCGGGCGAAACACCTCCCCGGCGCCGTGGGCCGGGTAGAAGCTTTCCCCGTCCCCCGGGGCCGGGCGAAACACCTCCCCGGCGCCGTGGGCCGGGTAGAAGCTTTCCCCGTCCCCCGGGGCCGGGCGAAACACCTCCCCGGCGCCGTGGGCCGGGTAGAAGCTTTCCCCGTCCCCCGGGGCCGGGCGAAACACCTCCCCGGCGCCGTGGGCCGGGTAGAAGCTTTCCCCGTCCCCCGGGGCCGGGCGAAACACCTCCCCGGCGCCGTGGGCCGGGTAGAAGCTTTCCCCGTCCCCCGGGGCCGGGCGAAACACCTCCCCGGCGCCGTGGGCCGGGTAGAAGCTTTCCCCGTCCCCCGGGGCCGGGCGAAACACCTCCCCGGCGCCGTGGGCCGGGTAGAAGCTTTCCCCGTCCCCCGGGGCCGGGCGAAACACCTCCCCGGCGCCGTGGGCCGGGTAGAAGCTTTCCCCGTCCCCCGGGGCCGGGCGAAACACCTCCCCGGCGCCGTGGGCCGGGTAGAAGCTTTCCCCGTCCCCCGGGGCCGGGCGAAACACCTCCCCGGCGCCGTGGGCCGGGTAGAAGCTTTCCCCGTCCCCCGGGGCCGGGCGAAACACCTCCCCGGCGCCGTGGGCCGGGTAGAAGCTTTCCCCGTCCCCCGGGGCCGGGCGAAACACCTCCCCGGCGCCGTGGGCCGGGTAGAAGCTTTCCCCGTCCCCCGGGGCCGGGCGAAACACCTCCCCGGCGCCGTGGGCCGGGTAGAAGCTTTCCCCGTCCCCCGGGGCCGGGCGAAACACCTCCCCGGCGCCGTGGGCCGGGTAGAAGCTTTCCCCGTCCCCCGGGGCCGGGCGAAACACCTCCCCGGCGCCGTGGGCCGGGTAGAAGCTTTCCCCGTCCCCGGGCCGGGCGAAACACCTATCTGGACAATAGTATTGTACTACTTTTCTTTGCCTTATTACTGATAAGAATATGCTATGGCTATGTCCTTTATACCTCCATGCATGTTCCTAGCATACAACTCATTTGTCAGATTGGCTCATAAATACACTCAACATTACGTCTGTAAGAGACTAAAAAGCTTCGCGCATGCGCATTTTATCACAACAAATCGCCGTCTGGTGCAAGAGACTAAAAAAGTTTCGCGCATGCCCGTTTTTATCACAACCATTTGTCGTCTTGTGCAAGAGACTAAAAACTTCGCGCATGCGCACTTTTATCACAACCATTTGTCGTCTTGTGCAAGAGACTAAAAAAGCTTCGCGCATGGGCAATTTTATCACAACCATTCGTCGTGTTGCACTTCTCCGTGAACAATATTGATAACAAACAGCGCGCTGGATTAATTAGCTGTTTGGAAAATTGTCTGTTAAACACAGATTAAGGACTGATGTCAGGTAATACAAATATTTTTGCACATAGTACTCGTTAGAACTAGTTGTTAAGACTTGTATTTTAGAAAAAGCAAAAAGCCGAGCTATTTAAAAAAAAACATTTTGGGAAGATTAATTTAATTTTACTTGTAAATCCATTTAACCAGTTTCGTGATAAATTGTTGTTGTTGGTCAGTTGGTCAGTTTGTTGGACTTATTGGCACTATTTATGGGGTTTATTGCTCCATGGGTTAACAAAACATCACATTATGCCATGCAATAGACTGGTATCAAGCATCAACAAACAAGGTGTTCCGAACTCCTTACCATTTATGACTAATAAGAAAGTGTCGTTGAACTGTAAAAAAGTATGATTGATGACTGGGACCAATGTCATGGCTCTGCTTACCGCCGAATTCTGCGCTTGCGGTGACCATTCTCCGCTTACTGTTCAAGCGCCGAATTTCTGCGCTAGCTGTGTAAGCGTAGAATGCCTAGTAACGTGGAGTACGCACGCGCACAAGCCGAAATTCCCCGCTAACCCGTGAAATATGCTTGACGTAAGTGCGGAATTCCCTGCTTCCGCAAGCGCCGATTCTTTGCTTACGGTAAGCAGAGCCATGAAATTTGGCCCTGTTGGTGTTGCATTTGTTTATTCGATCGAAGGTTTTTTTTTCTCGAAAGAATGTGAAGGATATTCCAGAGTTCGTACGAGAGACCTTACCGAAATGGCTGAATAAAGCCAGTAAGGACAGTTCCGGCAAGTCTTCAAAAATTCTACAAAGAAGGTTATGACAATCACGATATATGATGGTGCTCAAAAGGACGATCGAGATCCCACACTTTTAACACGAGAGTGTCGCAATTTTAAAACTGAAATGATCCAAAAGAAATGGTTATCCAAAACAGTGTGATTCTTTAGTCTATTTGAAATTCTGCAAGGCTAAATGTTCACTTTTCCATTGCAGTTTATTACAATCAAAAGACAGGGTAACTGCATGCATCTTCGTCTATTGCCGGTGGTGCATTGTCAAAATAAACCTCTTTTGTAGCAGAGTACTAGTAATTTATGAAACAGTAATGTGATTTAAATCAATGTCACAACACACAAAGTTAATAAATAAGCGTTGTAACTGTGGTATTGTTTACAAAAATAAAGCTGACTGTCGGTGTACTCCCTCTGTCACCGTAGTCTTTTGCCATCGGCTGCAATGACGTATAAACCCACCTTAAGTCACGTGATGACTCGTAAACATTGGTCTTGCGATCGGTCTATTTGTTTCAAGAAAGAGTTTTCAAGATAGACACACAGATATTAATATCTATGGACCAACTTGCTGTCCTTTGATTTTGATTATGATAATATGAGTGACTATGATATGGTGAGGATGCTCTTCGTTTGTAACTCAGATTTTTTTTAACGAAAACTGTGATCAAAATATTTGCCTTGTGACGAATGGTTTTTCATTCCAATACCAGAATGATGAAAAAATATACACGTACAACCAAGAACCAACCTTTAAATGTTTTATCAAATTAAACTATTGAATTTCTCCTATTTTCAGTGAATTTACAATGAAGCCAAGTATTGCAGCGATCCAGTCCAGCCACTGATATGGATTCCGAAGAGGAGGGTGACGGTGCCTCGTCCAAATCTGAACTCTTGTCCCCGTCCGCTAAGGAGTTATCTTTGACGGGTTTCCTCTTCGGTAACATCGATGAAAAGGGACAACTGGTGGATGATATACTTGATCCAGTGAGTTAAAAAAAAAAAAAAATAGAACAATGTGTCCTTAAGCAAGACACTAAACCATTATTGCCGCGTCCTTCAGATGGAACGTAAAGCCGTAGGTCCCGTGTGTTGTGTTAATGCACGTAAAAGAACCCAGTTACACTTATCGTAAAGAGAAGGGGTTTGCCCCGGTGTTCCTGGTTTGATCGGCAGCATATTTCGCCACAGCTCCTTGTAAACCATTACAAGGTGCTGTGTAAAGGAACAGGTCTCATACACTTCGAAACGAGCTCCGCATACCTTGCAGGAAAAAATACCGAGCACTTTGAGACGCCAATTGGTGTGATAAAGCGCTAAGTACTCAGTATTATTGTTAATATTAAGAGCATCCCTATTTCTTGAAATTATAGACTTGTGAAAAAGCTGATGGACTAGTGAAATGACGGGCTGTCTGGTCCTGCTGGCCAGTCACTAAAAAAATTCAGGGCAAACCCTGACTGAGTTGCGGGATATTGCTCCCCATCTCCATCCTATCCTTCCCCCCAAAATTCCTGTTTCACCCTTTCACCTCAGCAAGAAAATGAGGTGGTCAGCTTGCGCATTCACCATAGATTTGCAATGTTAGTCATTCATTTACATACCGTAAGCACTGGAAGGTTAGCATGCCTTTTCGTTCGCTTACGGTTAGCAGCGCTATGAAATGGAAACTCGCGCAGAAAGCACTTGAAAATCAGGCGTTAAGCAGCTCTGTGAAATTGGGCTACTTTTTTGCTTATGACATGAAGCAATGCGTGACACGTAAACTTGGAGAGATTATGAGTAGTTAAACCCCTCAGGGTAACACTCTCCAGTGAGTTGACCAGCCATTTGAATAAACAGGGCCCAATTTCATGGCTCCGCTAACCGTAAGCAAAGAATCGGCGCTTACGGAAGCAGGGAATTCCGCGCTTACGTCAAGCGTATTTCACGGGTCAGCGTACTCCACGTTACTAGACATTCTAGGATTACACAGCTAGCGCAGAAATTCTGCGCTTGAACAGTAAGCGGAGAATGGTCACCGCAAGCGCAGAATTCGGCGGTAAGCAGAGCCATGAAATTGGGCCCTGGTTGCGTGTGTTGGCACAACACAGTGTGTCTACCCGTTGACACTGAGGACTTTAGCCAAAGAGATCTGGGTAGTTTGACAGACTGAGGATGTCCTCGCTTCACTTTCGTGTACAAAACTAATGAGAGACTTTTAGACCATCGTGGGCACCCTACTCACCGGTGCTTTTGTATTCTCATCCCTTGGAAACCATTGTGTGATGGATCAGTTGCATGTTAGATCATGAAAATAGACTCAAACCAAAGAAGTACTAAAAATTGTTGGCTTTGGATACCCTTTTTTTTTTAAACTGGTAAATACCCAATTTTAGACTTTGTTGAAAACCTTTGAAAGGAAATTTTGCAAGTTAAATTAAATATTTGGAAAATGTGTGGTTGTCGGAAACAGAGAACAAATTCTGCCAGTGGTGGTTGGGGAATCCTGAGTGCCGGGCGGGATTTCCGGCACTGACCACTGTGGGCAGCATAGTGTTTAGACAGAGGGGTGTCTGGGTGTCTTTCAGACACCCTGTTTTACATTTGGACACCCTGTTTTATCTGTCATATGTATTAGAAGTGAACAATTTGGACACCCAGTTTTTCAGTTTCCAGCAAATTTGGACGTCCTTACTTGGCAGAACCCACAGTTCTAACTCTGTTCTAACAACTGTGGAGATATATTTATCCTGATAGATATATTTTTCTCAAGTAATGAACCACAAGGGAAACTGACTTGGGTAAATTTCAAATGGTTTGGGGTTGAACAAAGAAAAGTTGACTACAGTGGGATTTGAACCAACGACCTTCGGATTAACGATATATTTTTGATGAAACAGGAATCAAAGCGCCATCTGTCTGAGTTAAGCGCATTGTCCGGACTCAGTAACTTGGTTAGAGAGATTGCGGACGATGATGATTATGACGGTGATAAAGAAGAAGGTAGAGAGAGAGAGGACAACTTATCTAATGATTCAGGTAGGATTCAATCACGATCTTGATCGTAAAAAAAGTGGTACAATGGATCGCCGGCCTTTATTTATGTCACGGGCCGGTAAACTCATGAAATGACAAGCCGGCGGTCTTGTGTTTTTTTCAATAGATAGTTCCCAGTAGACGCCATCTTTACGGGCAAATTGCATGTTGGCTTGCAGGTGCGTCAAACGCTCAACTTATTAACGCAGCCGCATTGTTCACTGACCAATCCTGCAATGAGTTTCGTGAAATGCGCGCGTGTTGCACGCCGTTCTCACACGAAACGCACGACTTTTTGTTCTAAACTGCCCGTAAAGATGGCCGATTTAAGTTACACTGCAACCTATCTATTGAATAATAGTCACTACCAGGGTTCTTTAGTGGTGGAAAAAGTTTCCCTGGAAACCGTTGCGAGATGGATCAGTTACACGGTAGATCATATAAACAGACTCAAATCAAAGAAGTATTCAAAATTAATGGCTTCAGATACCATTTTTACTTGTAAATACCCAATTTAACATTTCGTTGAAAACCTTTGAAAGGAAATTGCAAGTGTAATTAAAAAATTTGAAAATGTGTGGTGGTCAGGAACAGAGAAAATTCTGCCAGTGGTGGTTGGGGAATCCTGAGTGCCGGGCGGGTTTTCCGGCACCGACCACTGTGGGCAGAACCCTGCACTACCAGGTGTAATATCTTTAACAGAAAGAAATGATATTCAAATGTTGACTTTGAGTCTGGTACATGTATTTATACAATTTATACAAACCCATAAGACATATGAGATGAATCTTCTCTGACTGCTTGTTCAATGTAAGCAATTTACAAGTTAAACTGTGTAGAAAGCTCTTTCTCATGAAGATTCTGGTCTTGTGAAATAAATTTTGCTCCGGTAAACATTTTGACTGACAAGCCCTGCGGTCTTGTGGAATTTTACCCCAGACTCAAGCCCTGCTTGATGAGACTGGGGCCATACGAATTGACAACTGCGGCTGTGGCTATGGCCGATTATTCCCCCCCCCCAACCAAACCGAGGCTGGAATGGCAAGCAGTCTGGTGCCTTTTTCGGTAAAACAAAAATGTGTATTGACTATGGTTGTTGGAGACAGGGAACCTAACAAAGATGAAGGCAGAATAATTAAAGGTCTGTTGAATTGATCTGTTATCCAGAGAATGAAAAGGCTAGCGATGCCGTGGACTACTCTGATATCACAGAAGCGGCTGAAGATGAATCCAGGGATAGATACAGAGACATGGGGACTGTCATGTCGTCCAAACAAGGTAATGGATACAGAGTATTTATAACTAGATTTTTCATGACCTCTCTAATAATGTATAGATTGTTATAATAGCTAATGTTAAAATAATTTACTGAAGGAAAATCAAACTAGAAATGAACTTTTAAAATTTGTTTTCATGCCATAGCAGGGTCCGATGATGATGATTATGACGACGACGATGATGATTCTAGCAAAGATCGTACATCCAACAGTGACTCGCAGTTAATGCCTCCACCCCCTCCACCAGTAGAGCGTAGGACTGTCCCTCCATCTACATCCAATGAGGATGCTGTCGCCAAGGATGCAGAAGGCATGGACGAGAAGGCGGAGGAGAAGCTCAATGTATCTGAGCTGTTTCCAGAGTTCAGAGAAGGGAAGGTAAGGTTAGGGCCATAACTGAACTGGCGACTGCGGCTACGGCTACAACTGTTGCTAAGGATGCCCTATACCTCAAAACATGATATTGCAGTGATCCAGCCGTAGCCGTAGCCATAGCCGCTAGTGGTCAATGTATCTAGAATAGAGGGGTCTTGGGTTTGAATCACACCTGAGTAGTATGCCTGTGGTTTTGTTTTCCCTGCAGAACTCAGAAAGCATCAAGTATACAGCGTTTATCACACATTGGTGTAAGGGTAAAACCCCCCCCCCCCCAAATATTTGTTATTCCGGTGCATTTAGCTAATCTATTAAATTGTTGTGGTACCCACTGCTGTTTAAACAGAAATCAAACTGGCCACTCGGAATTGACTCCGAAAATGGCAGAAAATAGTAGACGGCATTGTGCGGAGGTGCGTTCCGCATCATGCAAGGGGTCAATAGACTGACAGAAAAAAACATTAGTCCAGAGGAGAGTGTCATTACCAAATATATATGAAAAAAATCTTTCTCCAAGAACATGCACTGCTTCATTTTTTTAAGACATTTTAAGTCAGTGTTTCTGATTGATGTTTTTTCTTAAATGTCTTTCAGGTATTGAGATTTCACCGTCTCTTTGGAAGTCAGAACACACTGCCTCAACTCTGGCGGGGTGCCAAGCGAAAGAAGAGGAAGAGACGACCGACACCCAACTCTGACGGTTTAGAGCAGATTCCCAGCCCCACCAAGGGGCCAATCACTGGATGGCAATATAACTACGCCCCAACACCACCCCCTGAAGACTGCCTACCAGATGACGAGGTAGGACAATGTTAAGGATTAAGTACAGGGTGTGTAATTAAACACCCCCCCAACCACCAACCCCCTAAAAAAAAAAAAGTTAACCCTCCTACTGTCAGTGACTCTTGGCAACATTTTCCAGTGAGTTGACCAACCATTTGAAACCATTCGACTGCCAAGGTTGTGTACGGTGGCACAACTGTGCACAGAACTAACTGTGTACTGTGTACATGCATTCCCTCATGGTATCATATTGCTGGCTGGCATAGTTTATCTATCATTCAAAACCACAGTGAATGGTATTGAATGGTCAGACAGCAAGAGGGTTAAATAAAATCTGTAAATCAAAAACTTGTGTCAATCTGTATAAACTCAGAATAAAGTTCATTCCAGCACCAATCTTTCAGCGAATTATTTGCAAAAGTCAAGATAGTTGGTTCTGAAGACTAAAAAACTCTAATTGCATATTTTGATTGCCATTGTAAAATTAATAGGCAAGCAAACAATTGACTGTTAAATGAAAAAATATTGCGAATAGCATGTTCCAATCTGAAAGCTATCTCAGCGTAAAGTTTAACTAGTACCAATCTTTCGAGGAACGTTTGCGTCTGAAATACTGCCAAAAGGGGGGATAGTAGGATCTGAAGACTCCAGAAATCATCATTGCTTATTTTGATTGCCTTTGTAAATAAGCAGGCAAACAATTTGCAGTATTTTGACCCTATGGGGGCATGTGCAGAGCTGTGTTTGAGGAGTTGCGACAACTTGTGATTAGACGCCATTTTCGGTCCAAATAAACGCATGTGAACACACAGGGTGCCAGACTAGACTGCACATCGGGTTGTGCTGCATTTGGACCGAAAATGGCGTCCAGCAACCACGTGACCTATGAAAACTGGTCCTCCATGTCGCAACTCTCACAGCTCTGGCCGTATATGTGAAGCAAATTTATGTGATGCAAAACAAGTAAAACGACCTGGATCTTCCATTGTTGTCGTGATTATTGTTATTATTTATTTGGCCATTGATGCAAGAAAACAACATACAGATAGTCATAAAAGGATAGAGCTATAATTGTCATTGATTAGCCTGTTGGAAGTGCCACCATGTGGTCAAAAAATACGATCAATTGACTGCATGATGAAATTGGCCTCGATGGTCATGTGAATTTGGGTTACAATAGATGGATTGCACATGACGTCATTGACCACCATCTTTGATGAGAAACAATGGAGACCTGCACGCGTGTATGCACTGCGCACAACTCTCAGCCAATGATGGTTCTTCACTCGTGCACTTCTCATCAAAGATGGCGGCCAATGCAAAGGGGGTCTATCAGTCCAGCCACAAACAATGAAATTTGGTTCATTACCTTTGCTTCATTACTGTTGGTTTTTCGTCTTTCAGATTACGATGCTAGCACCCATAGAGCCTCTCATGACCACGGAGGATGACGACCGTAATAAGAATAAAGACGTCAAGCCTAAGGTTGCAGAGTGGCGCTACGGACCAGCCCAGTATTGGTACGATATGCTGGGAGTGCCAGACAGCGGAGAGGGGTTTGACTATGGCTTTAGGCTGAAAGGCGTAAGTACCTCTCTCTCTCTTAGCGATCAGCCAGGTTGGCGTAGTGGTATCTTGCCTTGCCTTCCACCTCTGGGGACCCCGGTTCAAATCACACCGGGGCACTACGTGGATTGGGTTTTTCAGTCCCTGCCTGATTGCGTGGGTTTTCCCTGGAATATTTCTCTGGGGTTTTCTTCCCACACCTAAAACTGAAACTTTCTTCATCTTCTTCTCTCCCAGGGTTTCTTGGCTAGTAAGTTCGCTTTCTGAAAGTCCTCGGCTTCACAACGAGAATTAATTAATAAAATAAATAAAAATAAAAAGCCAACCTACAAAACCATCTCGTAGAGACGTCTCACTTGTGGGAGTCTACCAACAGCAACTTTCTGATGTCATGAAGATGGTTGTAATTTGCTAGTATCAGATACATCAAGCCACTCAAAATGTCTAACAATGGAAACGAACAATTAACATGCTATGATGTAGTCACCGAGGAACGTCTGTGTGCTGCACCCGCACAGACCTCACCCTGATGATCAAGGAGGTCATTGTACTGGTCTGGGCAACGTCTGTGTACTGAATGCGCACAGACCACACCCTGATGACCATGAACTTTGTGTTTATCACAAGGAGATCATTGTAGTGTCCTAAGAAGTTTAACCTTCTACCAAACAAGACTGGAAGTCAGAAAAAACGACACTTACTCATTTTTCTTTGACCCTAGAAGTGTTAATTGGACTTAGTCTTAGCAGGGCCTATTTAATTGGCTCTATTTAAAATGTTTTGTTTTGGTTATAACACACCTCATGACCTTTTAAAATGACCTCTGTGAAAGTTCAAGTTGTGACCGAAGTAATATAGATGTAGTTGGAAAACTCTTTTCTACCCGATTGAGTCTAAAAATAAGTAGGGCCTAATTTGTCTGTACTTAGTTTAACATACATACATATTGGATTGTGTTCCTTTTATCAAGCCTTAAAATATTTTTTACTTGCATTAGGGCTCTTTCTATTGGAAATGTGTGCATCACAAAAAAGAAATTAAACTTGGAAGAATATATAAATTATTTTTAAAGTCATACTTTACTATCCCTAATCATTTTTCCATTTCGTAGACGGACAATAAGGAAAATGTTCCTGCTATCAAGAAGGAAGAGGAAGAAGACACAGAGGACCCACCCAAGGAGACAATCCCAGTCAGTGAACTCTTTGCCGACTGCCCCAAAAATGCCCCCTGCCTGCCAAGACGCCTTTGAGATGGTCAGCCAGCTTCCTTGGGAAGATGAAATCATCTGGGATGGGGAGGAGTCAAGGAGAGGATCCAGAAGACGGACGCTAACACCCTGGCTGGCTGGGTGCCAACGCTTGGCAATAGATCTGTTCTTGCATACTGTACTGCTCATGGTAAGTAGTCCGAGCTAAAGATATTGACAAAATAGAGAGATCTCAAACATAAGGGCGAGGCGAGATAGCTCAGTTGATAGAGCGCAGGCACGTTACTCCGGAGGTCGTTGGTTCAAATCCCGTTCTTGTCCAAATGTTTTTTTCAAAAAATCATTCTAGTAAAATTTGAATATCTTTGTGGTGATTACAAAAATGATTGGTTTGTGTTTTGTCTTAATTGTGATGGTCCCTTGTTTCAGGGAGACGCAATATGGACTTTCTTGATCCTACCCTGAGCTCAGCTCCAGTGAGTTTGAAGCTTCAAGGCCCGGCGTTGGTCAGCAAGGTCGCCAGCAAGATGGCACAAGGTCAGTTAACTGGTTGTTGTTTTTTTAAATGTTGGCATTGCATTTTGCATTCCATTGTTCATTTCGATTTCTATCATTTTTTGTCATCTTATTGTAAGATTTGAAACTTTGCACGGTGGGAATACAATCTGGCAAAGTTTGTGGTGGCGTTATGTTCATGCACATTGCGCATTCACACGCCTTATTTGATTGTAGCGAGTGAAATAAGCAAGGTTGATTTGCAGGAACCTCAAATGCTTTTTTTTCAACTATGAAAGTATTTCATATGCAAGTATTTCTCTGAAGGATCGGTACTAGTGTGAATTTTAGCTTTTGTAATGAGTGAGATTTCAGATTGAAACCGATTAATATTTTGATGCCGACCATTCCTGAATATTGTCTTTTGTATCATGTATTTTCCTTGAATAATTCCCATTATTGATTTGTGTTTCCATTTGTCTGTGCATTTTGCTATTTTTATTGTTACCAAATGATTGTATATGTTGTGAATTCTGAAACTTGTTTTCGCTATTTTATTGTAATGTTGATAGTATTCTGATTGTGTAATTTGCTATGTAAAATGACAACAGTCAGTGTATCCCATTGTAACTGTGCATATTATATTTACATTTCTGCATTTTTATTTGTGATATTGGATTGTTTTAAACTGATTGCACATTTTTTAAATGCCAGTTTGTTTAAATTTGTCCCCTACAGGTTTTCTTCTGCCGGTGCATAGCACTCTGAATCTAGTCTAAAGTGTAGTGCGTTCATTTGTTGCCAGCAGACTGTGCAAGTCTCAAACACATTTAGATTACAAGACCCTCTTAAGTGTGCGATTTTGTTTCCTTCACATGTTAAAGCCATGTACGTGGGAAGTCGAGGTTCCAAACGTATTTGAGTACATTATGATTGCGAGGCTTGCACAGTCTACGTGTTTATTACAATTTTTCATAGTAATTTCTTGCAAAAATTATTAATATGTTATTATATGCTTAGTGTCACTGTGCAATGTTAAAGATACCATTATTGTTGCACTTTCCCTGATAAACCGTGTGTATCCAACCATGACCTTTGACCCCTTGACCCTTTGTTTACTCAGTTTAAAAAAACCAAAAGGTTAAATAATAACATATCCAGTTGGTGACTTTGGCCATGAGGCATGCTAGGTTGCAGTAGACCCACCAGGTATTTTTCCATTGTTTCTGCATTCTGAGCATTCTTCTGAAAACGATGGATTGACCTGGTAAGTTTGCTGCCACCTAGTGTTCCAAATGAATCTGCAACTTCTATCGGCTATTTTGTGTTGACTACCAGACAATAAGGCTGACTTTTAAGAACTTTGCTATGAATTTGAGAACCTTTGCGTGGAATCTGGAATAACTTTGTTTTTTTGGGGGGTCCTGGGTTGGGTTTGAATCCATTTAGGACCAAGCACGGAGGAACCTGATAAGTCATCTTGGTATTCCATCTTCCCTGTTGACAACGAGGAGTTGGTGTATAAGAAATGGGAAAATGACATCATCTGGGATCACGAGGTAAGGATAAGTGATTGGTCAAAGACGACCATCGAATTCTCCCAGGTTTCTGCCCATGGTTCCTAGACTCATTGCCACTCAGATGGACCATCCATGAGATCATCCACGAGACCGTGGCATTTGTCTTAACCTTGGCTTCCTTGAGGGGAGGGGAGCTCTTGATATATTTCTGGTAACGAAACCAAGGATGCCCCCATAAGTGAACTTAATCACTGTAGCTCGCAAGCCTGAGGAAACCTGTAAACAATTGGGTGCTTGCTATGTGAAACAGAACAACCAGGGTTAACCCCTAGTCTTCCACGATAAGTGTTCTTGTTCTTTTGAAGTGCTCTACCCTTCCTCTGCTTATTGTCCCATCCGAAAGAAAAATACTCAAATGCTCAAATACACAAGTGTCACAACCAGGACTCAAACCCACACTCTGGTGGTCAGAAACACCAGAGCTTGAGTCCGGTGCTCTTAACCCTTCATTTGTGCATTTTCCCCAAATCTCATTGGGGTGGGGGCAAGAAGAAGTAGGGCAAGGGTTCTGAGCAGTGGGCTTTGCCTCCCCCCTCCCCCTCTGATTAAGCCACTTTTGTGCTAAGCTACTTTTGTGCTTAAGCATCTCTGTGAAATAGGGCCAGTTATAAACATGGTGTTCAAAGTAGATGGTTACTTCCAATACTTCTACATGTAAGTGACAGATTGGGCTGGAGGTCCAAACTAGATACTGGGATGTCCAACTCCAAGACACCACCCAGAAACAACCCCTCCTCCCACCCCAGGCTAATATTAGTGTCTCATCCTCCCCACACACAGA
This sequence comes from Pycnopodia helianthoides, assembly GCA_032158295.1. Taxonomy (NCBI): domain Eukaryota; kingdom Metazoa; phylum Echinodermata; class Asteroidea; order Forcipulatida; family Asteriidae; genus Pycnopodia; species Pycnopodia helianthoides. The sequence continues at coordinate 3,977,124 of CM063248.1, read as the reverse complement.
ACATGAAATCCATCCCGGCCCCTCGTGCCATGAAGTTAGACCCCAATGATGAGAACATCATCTTGGGCATCCCGGATGACCCCGATCCAAACGCTGAGACGGCGGTCATCAAAGAGAAGAAAGAGCCGAGGAGGTCCAAGATCGTTCTGGAGAAGACTGGAGTCACCAAGTCCAACATCCTGCAGGTAAGGCTGCTGGAATTGTTTCTGCTAATTTGAGGGTATTTGTGATGAAATATTAACCGTCGCAGGAAATTTAGGGTTTTAGGTTTGTTTTATTCTATATTTATAAACAACCCAGAGAGTTTAGGCAGTCCTAACGGTTGAAAGGTGGTCACATGACCATGTTTACCTGGTATTAAACGGCTGATAAAGATACAGATGGAGCTGTTTAAGGCCAATTGTCTAAAGTGCTTTAAGCATTCATAGTCATACGCATGTTGGTGTGCAAGCTTACGCAGGGGCTAACAACACAAAACCCAATCAATGCATTCTTAATGTAGAATCAATTAGTAGGTGGGTGTATGCACAATCGTTTAGCATGGCGTGCAATTTGACCCCGGACAATTAAAAACAAAAGACAAGTTCAATTACAGTTTTCCTCTATTTTTACGCTTTTGAACAAAAAGGATATTTATGGATGAGAATAAAATAGTAGTGACTCTGTCTTAAACGGCCATTTAACCTTGCAGGGTCGTGGTTGTGCAATAAAGGACCTGCCTTTTGCTCGTTCCTTTACCGCACGGCCACGACCCTGCTGGTTTTGAACGGCTGTTTAAGACCTCGTCGCCTACTCTTTTTTTCCATAGTATATAGTAAACCAAAGAAAGTAAATAACAGAAAGCTACATATGTTGAAGTGGTGAGATTAAACATTTAAATTGTTTTGTTTCACTCCAAGACGCAACCTCAGGAAGATGAGGATGTGAAGGACCCATTTAACATCTCTAACGATGCCTACTACTACCCAAGGAATGTAGGAGAGAATAAATTACGAGCCAACATGGCGGGTAATCTGCAGGTGAGCAGGGGTCGATTTCACAAAACTCTTCCTAACTTAGGACTAGTCCTAGGCAATGCTAAGAGATAGGACTAGTCCTAAGTTAGGACTCAGTACTTAGGACTAGTCCTATCTCTTAGCATTGCCTAGGACTAGTCCTAAGTTAGGAAGAGTTTTGTGAAATCGACCCCTGAAATCATAAAGAAAATTTTGCAGCTGTTTTTCTTTTAATCGGTAACATTTTGGGGGGATTTAATTTGGATGATGTTAAAAAAAAAAAATTAACAAGCAGTTCTATTTTTGCAATTTTACTTGCCCAATGCTACACAGTAAAGCACTTTGATATCCTGTTTGTAAGTCTGACCTTATTCCATTTTAAGCCAGGCCCGTTTCTATGCAAACTGGCTCCATCGATTGCCAGACGTCACTGGAAATGCATTGAATTTTTTTTTTCTTTAATGACTTTTGTAAGAACAAATCAATTTTCAGACTTGCCTTTCACATACATGTATGTCTTGCAGAGTCTCATGGTCTAATTATTTAGTTTCCACACTGTTTTGTTTAAAGGTATTATACAGGATTGGTAGAGCTGACAAAACAGTCGCAAACAAAGTTCATGTTTTGTGTGATTAACCATATACACGAAATAACAAGCCTGTGAAAATTTGAGCTCAATTGGTCATCAAGGTCACGAGAAAATAGTGTTTTCTGTTTTTCAAACATCGAGTTTATTATCGTGCGCGATAAAAACTATTGTTTTATTCATTTCTCAGAAACGATAGCATTTTAGGCAAAAATATTTTAAGGAACCCTTTCTACCATTACTTACTTTAAATCATGTAAGTTATGTGTGAATCTGTGAACATTTGTGTTTTTCGATCAGGGCCTTTAAAGCACTGTATACTTAGTACTTTCTCAAGAATGGTAAAGGTCGTGGGTTCGAATGCCATCCTAATAATATGCCTGTGGATTTTTTTTTACAGAACTCACGGAAGTACTGAGTATACAGTGCTTTACACACATCGGTGAAAGGGTCAAACCAAATAATATTCTTTATCCATGATACGAATGATACGAACATCTATTAAAAATAACTTACTTTCATAATTGTGTGTGTGATTTTTCTCATCAGCATTCCACGCCAGCCGTTGAGCTCCGACAGCCTTTCTTCCCGACCCATCTCGGTCCCATGAGGTTGAGACATTTTCATCGGCCCCAGGTGAAGAGATTCTCCCATGGTGCTCTGGCGTCTCCAGGGACACACTCTGTTTGGCCTTTGCTAAGACGCATCAAAACCAAAGCAAAGGTATGTCAGTTCACAGATATCTTCCTACATTTTATTTTTCCAGGTTTCATAGCAGAAAATACTGCACAGTAACTGCTAAGCAGAAAATACTGCACTTGCGATCACTATCTCCGCTTACTGTGCATGTGCCAAATTTCTGCACTTGCCGTGTAAGCGAAAAATGCTAGTAGCGTGGAGTACGCATGCGCACAAGCAAAATTTCCCTGATGGTTTTATTTTTCTCTGTTAATCACCTAGCCTCCTATACAATCTTTCTGCAATGCAATGTTTTAGCCTCATAGAAAACTGAAAAACTGCAAAAAGATTTTGGCACTTGGACCAAAATGTATTGCATAATACATGAACATTTGTGTCGTGGCGTGCCCAAGCGGGTAAGAGCACCGGTCTCAAGCTCTGGAGTTTCTGAACAGCAGAGTGTGGGTTCAAGTCCCGGTCATGGCACTTGTGCCCTTGAGCAAGATACTTTACCACTATTGCTTTGTCCTTCGGTTGGGACATTAAGCTTTAGGTCCCATGTACTTGGGTTGGTAGTGCACTCAAAAAACAGAACACTTATCATGGAAGAGTAGGGGTTACCTGGTGTTTCTGGTTCATTTAGCAAGCACCCTTGTTCACAGGTTTCCTTGGGCTTGTGAGCTACATCATTAAGTTAACTTATGAGGCATCCTTGGTTTAATGACCAGAAATATATAATAATATTAATGATAATATTCCATACCATTTATTCTATTGTAGTTGAGAGAACAAGAGAGACAAGCATCTGGAGGTGGTGAGATGTTCTTCATGAGGACTCCCGAGGATCTGTCAGGAATGGATGGGGATCTTATACTCACAGAGTTCTGTGAGCAGTACCCACCCCACATGATGCAGGTCGGCATGGCCAGTAAGATATGTAACTACTACAAAAGGGTGAGTGTCTTTTTACAACTGCTATATATGGTGTGTCAGGGGCGTTGGTAGAGTAGAGAATGACGTCGGTAAAGTAGAGAATTACGTCGGTAAAGTAGAGAATTACGTCGGTAAAGTAGAGAATGATGTTGGTAAAGTAGAGAATGATGTTGGTAAAGTAGAGAATGACATGGTCAAAGTAGAGAATTACTTCGGTAAAGTAGAGAATGATGTTGGTAAAGTAGAGCATGGCGTTGGTAAAGTAGAGAATGGCATTGATAAGGAAAAGAATGGCATTGTAATTACAGAATGGTGTTGGTAAAGTAAAGAAAGGTGTTGATACAATAAAGAACGGCATGGGTAAACTAGAGGATGGTGTTGGTAAACTGGAGAATGGCATTGGTAAACTGGAGAATGGCGTCGGTAATGTAGAGAATGGTGTTGGTAAAGTAAAGAAAGGTGTTGGTACAATAAAGAACGTCGTGAGTAAACTAGAGGATGGCGTTGGTAAACTGGAGAATGGCGTTGGTAAAGTAAAGAATGGTGTGGTAAAATAGAGCATTTTGTAATTTCAGAAGTCATCGTCGGACTCCAGCCCCCCTGAGTACGAGCACGGAGAGACGGTGTACGTGAGGAGTTCACCATTCCTTGGTGTTCTGACCCCGGGAGAATCTCTCCAAGCCCTAGAGAATAATCTATTCCGCTGTCCGTCTTACCTCCACAAGATGCCTAGCACAGACTTCTTGGTCATACGTACCAGACAGAAGTGAGTTTCGATTGTCGTTGGTCAGGTAGTCTGACATTCTTCAAGAAGTGGGTAGAGGGTTGAAATAATTGTGTGTCTTGGAAAAATCATGATTGTTCATTCTGTTCTTTGAGCATCTCAACCAGCTTTTGTGTGGTGTGGATCTTAGGAAGTAACTATAACTAGTAAACTTGCAGGTGATTCATTCCACCAAGTTGGTTAACACTTTGTGACATTTGTATGACTTGTGCATGATTGTAGTCCTGCCTCATTTCTGCTGTATTTAATCACTGACTATCATGAAAACGGTCTTGCCTGGTACAATTTGTTCCTTGTAATTAGGGCACAAAGTGAATTTGCACAATAATGTATTTGAGTGTTGAACAATTTGAAAAATAAACTTCTGTATGTAACATGGACACGGTGTCCGTGTTACATCCAAATCACACATTTTTCATAATAATTTCCATTAAAATGCATTAAAAAAATGTATACTTCATCAAACATTTTCACACTCAAAGGAGAACTTTACATGAAATAATTGGGTCAAATAAATGATTTCTTTTCATAATATGGACAAATATTGCACAAAAATCACACTGTTCCTCAACTTGGTGGAATGACCCAGGTACAACCATGAGCAAGAGGCTGGTCAACCATTCAATTGGTTATAGGCAGTGGACATTCAACTGAAGAATGATAAAAATGTAGTCTTGACTGCCTATAAATGAAACAAAATGACTGCTAAAAACCTGAATGAGAAGAACAAAGTCATGTGAACGAAAAACAATTTTAAATGCAATAGTAGCTAAAAAAAGGAAACTCTAGTTTAATTGAATTAGGGAAACATGCTTGAATTTGAATGCGCGTTAATGAAACTGAACTTATTTTTGCTTTAATGTTTTGGAAAACCTATAAAATCAACAACTCTTGTGTAATACCTACCACGGAACATTTTGGAAGATGGAGAAGTTCATTCCAATATTCGCATCAAGAAGCAGATCTTCTGCAATTATGACAAATCTATAGAGGTTGCAGTAATAAACATTTGATTTTGATACTTTGAACTCTCAGGTATTTTATCCGAACCATTGATCATATTTACAACTTGGGCCAGCAATGTCCATTGAGAGAGGTACCTGGTCCGAACTCCAAGAAAGCCAATAATCACATCAGAGACTTCCTGCAGGTAACAAAATCTTGAAAGTTTTGTTTCTTTTAAAGGTAGGGTCATCGGTTGTTTTTTGATAATGCAATGCTAATTTATTGGCAAAATTATCAAGAAAGATACAATAGAATTCTCCTTTGAAAGTTTCAGTTGAAGTTTGTGTCTACTTGTCGAGAAAATGGCAAAAAACTGTCTTGGTATTTTCATCAAGAACGACGAATCCATCCTCATTCAGCAAAATGACAGCGAATACCAACCGAATCCAGAGCATTCACAAATGAACACCAAGGAAATTTGAATCTCCAAAGTTCGCCTTTAGTAGATCTTTGGAGATTCAATTTTGTCGGCATACCTTTATAGATTTCTAATCAACGGGGCACTTCAGATGTTTAACTCTTTCGCTCCGGAATTTAATTTTCAAATTTTGCGCGGTTTGTACGGAATTAATTATTGGACGCCGCCATCTAATGTGTCAATAATACCCTTTGCGCAATGGAAAGCCAATGGAAGCGACTCAAAGCCGCTGAAACTAGGGTCAGAGGTCAATCAGATGGCAATACGGCATAAATTATGTACAAAAGGCACACGTCATGGGGATGCCCGAATATCTACAGTGACGTCAACGAGCCGCTGTGAGCGGCTTTCCTTAGGGAACGGGACATTTCTGTGAGCCGCTGTGGCGGCTCGCCGTAGCGAAAGAGTTAATTTTGCAGGATGCTTACTATCATTACCATCTTTATAAGAAGTAGGCTTTTGGATATAATTTACATAATTTTTTTGGGGGGTCATTACCAAAGTAATATCCACAAGGCTGCAGGGCTTGTAGCTCAAAAATTTTTACTTAACCAGAATTTGTATACAAGATCAGAATTGAAAGGAGACAAAAATGCCTATACAGTGTAACATTTGAACTGTTTAATTTAAGCACCAAGGAATGTTTTATCTCATTTGTATAATAGGTGAAATTCTTGAATACTCAACAGATTTTTATCGGACTAAAAGTCAATTATTTGAACAAAAACACAAGACCGCTGGACTTGCCCGATGCTAAAAATCACTGGACTTGGGCGAGCTCTGCCATATGGTGTTGGATTTGTTACATGAGGAAGGATTCTAGTAAAACACTCAAGGAGTTAGGTTAATTTTAAATTGGGGTCTGTGGATGATGTCAAATGAAATTTATTTTGACATTAACGCCACATTTCCGCGGATATTTTCTCTCAGGTCTTCATCTACAGACTGTTCTGGAAGAGTCAATGACCGACCTCGTCGAATCAAGATGGAGGACATTAAGAAAGCTTTCCCAACTCACTCCGAGAGCAGTATTAGAAAAAGACTCAAGCTTTGTGCCGACTTTAAACGAACCGGTGAGTAGTCATTCCATGGCTGGATCTTAATCATTGAAACAATGAGTTGTGCCAAAAACCAAGATACCCAAAACAACAATGTCAAAAACGACACTGTCTAAGAACATGATGTCAAGAACAATAATGCCCAAATCAATGATGCAATAATCATGATGTCCATAATCAATGATGTCAGAACCTAAGAATCCAAAACAAATTTGTCTAAAAACAGGATGTGACATACCTTTTAATGGTCCTTCTATCATTTTACTCTTAGTATGGATTCCAAGGTGGTCATTAACAGATTTCCGTCTCCAGTGAGAGAGTCCGAGAATGCAGGCATGCTGTGCATACTACAGCATGCTGGCCTGAGCAAGTTAAAGGTAGGTAATTCGTATTCATGATTAGTGTCCGGACAATTGCCCAAGATTCAATGATGTCTAAAAACCAATGATATCTAAGAACCAATAATGTCTAAAAGTCTAAAAAACAATGGTATCTAAGAACCAATGATATCTAAGAACCAATAATGTCTAAAAACCAATGGTATCTATGAACCAATGATATCTAAGAACCAGTAATATCTAAGAACCAATGATATCTAAGAACCAATCATGTCCAAAAAATAATAGTGTCTAAAAACAAGAGTGTGACATACCTTTTAATTGGTCCTTTCTTTATCATTTTTACTCCTTCAGGTATGGATTCCAACTGGTGGGTCATTAAACCAGATTTCCGTCTTCCCAGTGAAGAGGAGATCCGAGCAATGGTTTCACCGGAGCAGTGCTGTGCATACTACAGCATGCTGGCTGCTGAGCAGAGGTTAAAGGTCAGAAAGCGTTCATGATTTATTCATGTATTTATGTTTTGGCTGCTTGTCGGCTCAATTCATCTGGGCCCAATTTCATGGCACTGATTACCGCTGAATTCTGCGCTTTTGATCACTATTTTCGCTACAGGGCAAGCGCCGAATTTTCTGCGCTAGCTGTGTAAGCGAAGAATGCCTAGTAACGAAAAGACGCATGTGCACTACCAACAAATTCCCTGCTTACCTGTGAAATACGCTTGACGTAAGCACGGAATTCCCTGCTTACTTAAGCACCGATGCTTTGCTTAAGTAAGCAGAGTCATGATATTGGGCCCCAATGTCATCGCATGATAAATCTGCTTGCATCATTTTGGTAGTCATAATCCCAATGAGTGGCTGTGTAGTGCGTAAGGTAATGTGCCTGCACCATATCTTTACATGCAATTTGACTCCCAATATGGCAGATCATAGCCAGACAGTAGCACATGTGACGTCAGTGCAAGGAGTCAATAGGATCCAGACGCGGCCACTTGTTGAAAAATGCTAATTCTTTGTGAAGGGATTGAGGTCTTGAAGACAAATATTCTCTGCCCACTTTTCAAAAATTCTATCGGATGCAATTATTACATCTAGTCATTAGTTTGTGTTGTTACCTTTGCTTTTAGGATGCGGGTTACGGAGAGAAGTCTTTCTTTGCTCCTGATGATGATAACGAGGATGACCTTCAGAAGATTGACGATGAGGTAGGGAAGACGTTGATGAAAAAGACCAAAGTAAAGAAAAAACAAAACAAAAACTAGTATTGACATTTTCAAAAATAAATGGTTAAAATAGGTTGTGTTGTGTAAAAGAAAAATCAGACAAATATTGCAATTTTTATTAATTGGTTTGACACTTATTTCTTGATTTTTTTCTTGATAGTCCAGTAGCAATTTCCAAGACCTGGGGCCGATTTCACTAACGCTTTACGATCATCACAAACGCCTAAACCGTTCGCGATGGATTTGTGGTTTGTGACCTCATTGCAAGTGTGTGATAGCAATGATCAAAATGGAGACTTTAGTGAAAACAGCCCAGGGCCCAATTTCATAAAGCTGGTTAGCAGAAAATACTGCTCAGAAAATTTCTTTGCTAAGCGAAAATGAGTTTGGCACCAGTTAAAACAGTGTAACTTAATGGAATGTTGGCTAATCAAGATAATTTGTTTGATTTGTATTGTTCTTTGTCTCGGTCGTAGGTTCGTACAGCGCCATGGAACACCACCAGGGCTTTCATAGCTGCCATGAAGGGCAAATGTCTACTGGCTGTAACAGGCCCGACTGATCCCACGGGTGCGGTGAGGGATTCGCCTACATGAAGGTGCCCAACAAGCCCTCGGGTGCCAAGGTACATAAGTTACAACATTCGTTTCTATTTCATCCCTCAACTCCTTCAAAACTTCCTCAAAACCCACCTCATGGTAATTGCCCACAACGGAACAGTTTATGTGTTGTTTTTTCTGTAAATTGTTCTTTATTGTTGCGCCTACTTGTTAGATGTATGTGTTGCGGTATACAAGTGTTTAATTATTATTAAAGGAACATTACAGAATTGGTTTTTGCTAACAAAACAGTTGCTGGCAGTGTAAGCACTTTATGTAATCCACCATATACATAAACTGACAAAACCTGTAGAAGTTTGAGATCGATCGGCCATCTGGGTCACAAGAAAATAGTGAAAAACCGATTACACATTTGCATGAAATCGTATAGATTCAACAAATGAATAAAACACTCACTGAGCGATAAACTCCAATCGGAAAATTAGTTTATTCATTTCTCATCAAATATGGCATTTCAGACAGAAATATTTCAAGGGATGTTTTCTACTATCATCATCATTAGACCGTGTAAGTTTTATGTAAATCTGTGATCAAAAGTATATTTTACAAGTTTTTTTCTTACCAATTCTGTAATGTTCCTTTAATATAAGAGCTGTTTTTGTTATTAATGTTGTTAAGATTGACTAATTCAAGAAAAACATTTTATTCACTTTATTATTTTATATGGTTCATTTATCTAATTGATTACTCCCATTTCCCATTTCCTTCCATCGCGTCTTAGGATGACACCAGCTCTCCCCAGCAAGCTAAGAAGACGGTGACAGGCACAGATGCTGATCTAAGACGTCTCAATCTGAAACAAGCCAAGCAGCTCCTTCGCAAGTTTGGTATCTCTGAGGAAGATGTAAGTCACCTGTTTCTTATTTGGCAATACAATCATGTTTAAAAACACCTATTTTTTTTCAATGAGTTGACACAGTAAAAATGTTTTTAAACCACAATTTTGAAATTTTTAAGAAATTTTAAGTTAAGGGAAAAGTGTTTATTCTGGACTATGACCTTGATACAGGCCTTGCGCTTCAGCTTTTTAGTAAAGTAGCCCGCCGGGCCAGTAAACTGTGTATTTTACTTGCCCCCAGGAAGTTTTAGTAGCCCAGATTTCAAACAGGAATTGCCATAAATGTAATGTTCTGATGTGTTTATGTTAACGATCACAACCAGTTTAATGATCAAATGAAGTTATATTCACACACTCAATAATGATTAACACATTTTATCTATTAATTATACGCATCTGAAAAGGAAGAAATGGGCATTTTAAACGAGTAGGTTGCACAGTTTTTAGTAGCCCACAGGGCAAGTTGAGAAGTGGTGTTTACTGGCCCATAACATTTTTTACTAGACAACGTACACCGGGCTAGTGTTAAGGTCGAGCCCTGTTGATATGACTTGTGACCTTAAAGGTATTATACAGGATTGGTAACGATAGAAACAACATTGTTTAATTTTAGTCTGAAAGCTTGCTGATCATGAAGTTCATCATTCTAGAACCATTTTTTCTGTGAAATATTTCCCTCGGAAATAAAGTCATAATTGCGATAACTGAATCTGAAAACCTAAGAAACCACAACTGCTGATTTCGGTCGTTACGATCAAAATTAAGGACAATTTGTGCTTGGCTTTTCACTATTTTCTCCTGACTCACACACTGGATTAAGACCAAATTTTCACAGGTTTGTTAATACATGCATACGGTTGATCACACAAAATATGAACAATGTCTGCGACTATTTTGTCAGCTCTACCAATCCTGTATAATACCTTCAACTGCCAGCTATTTTGTTTGCATTGGTATAAGTCAAATACATAAATCAGTTTAATTTTGTTGGGATATTTTAACAGATTAAAAAGTTATCGCGATGGGAGGTGATCGACGTGGTGAGAACCTACTCCACTCAGCAGGCTAAGATGGGGGAGACTTCCACTGCCAAGTTTGCTCGCGGTAACCGCTTTGGCATTGCTGAACACCAAGAACGCTACAAGGAAGAATGCCAGAGGATATTCGACTTGCAAAACAAGTAGGTCCAGAGTAGAGCTGTCATGCAGTCCTTTAAGATTAAGTCGCATTTAAAGTCGGAAGTCTCTGTCAGCTATTAAAGGGAAGGTACATGTTTGGCAATCACTCTAAAAATTTATGGAAATCAAAACTTGCTTGGTTAGAAGTACAGCAACTTTCGATAGCATTTTGAGAAATATTTAAATTCAAAATAATATGGATATGGAAAAAGCAGATTGTGTATTCCTATGAGGGATTATTCTTCATGCATGGACATAACCGCTCCAGATTTTGGGCGATATCTCAAAAATGCTACCACTTTTTGAAATGAAATTTTCACAGGTTAGTTTTATTGTATATATCTACATTTATATAGGATTAAAACAACTGAACGGTTAAAAAAACCAAAGGTCTACTTTGCCTTTAATCATTGTTAAAGGCCTTGTACACTATTGGTAAGATCGAAAAACACAATGCTCACAGATTCACACATAACTTACATGATTTAAAGTAAGTAATGGTAGAAAGGGTTCCTTAAAATATTTCTGCCTAAAATGCTATCGTTTCTGAGAAACGAGTAAAACAGTAGTAATTATCGCGCGCGATAATTTGAAAAAACAGAAAACACATCAGATCTCTTTTCACTATTTTCTCGTGACCTCGATGACCAATTGAGCTCAAACTTTCACAGGTTTGTTGGTTCATGCATATGTTTAATCACACAAATTGTGGACACTGATTTTGAGCTGTTACCAAAAGTGTACAATACCTTTAATAGACCGATTGCGTGACCAATGTTTACATGTCATCAAGTGGGGTGGGTACTATGTCATATCAGCGGATGGCAAAGACATGCAAAGACTATGTGGCAGAGCAGTACACTGACAGTCGGCTTTATTTTTGTAAATAATAACGCAGTTAGGGAGCACTTATCAATTTAGCGCCTGAGAGCCTAAGACAATTTTTGTTACTCATTTTGCTCCAAAATGAAATATTCAAGGTAATAATAGAGTTTGGTAGAATCAAACTTTGAACACAAGCTTCCTGTTGCGTGAGAAAGTGTTGTCCACGCTTGAGTGGTCAAAGAACGTGGGCTCCAGCAGTTGTTTATGTCAAAAGAACTTGGGGCTGAAAGGGTTGACAGCTTGTATTAATTGATTATTTACTTTCTTTGCTTATGTCAGAGTTCTAGCCTCGGATGAGATCCTGTCGACCGATGAAGACAGCAGCTCTGGAGACGACAGCGACTTTGAAGAGATGGGCAAGAACATTGAGAGTATGCTGACCAATAAGAAGACCAGCGTACAGGTAAGAAGTTGTCTTCAACCTACAATCCTGTCCATATCTCATTGGGCCACGCCCCCCTGGGCCCAATTTCATAGAGCTGCTAAGCACAACAATTTGCTTAGCATGAAATTTCTTCCTTGATAAAAACAGGGTTACCAACCAAATTTCCATGTGTTGCATATTGCTTGTCACTGGTATTCAGCTGTTGTTTGCTTATCCTGTAAATCACATGGAAATTTGGTTGGTAATCCTGTTTTTATCAATGAAGAAATTTCATGCTAAGCAAATTGTTGTGCTTAGCAGCTCTATGAAATTGGGCCCAGGCCACTAGTCAATATTTGCTGTCATTGAGCCCTTACCTCCCGGCCATCAGTCTATGTTGGCTCTCATTTCACGGTCTGCGCTCCAGCTGGGGTTAACATTTAGCGGGGGGGGGGGGGGGGGGGGGGACGGGGCGGGGAGGGTATGTTTATAACCAGTCCCAAGCATTTTTGGCCGGGATTGTAGCGGGGTACGTTATGTTTTTTCTTGTATGGAGACTTGAGCGGGGGGACTTTTGGGGGACTCTAGGTGGTAGTAGACTTACCAGGTAAAACCATTGCTCTTAAAAATGTTAAGAAATACGTAAACAATGGAAAATTAACAATAAAAATTAACATGTAGATATAAATATTCATTAAGATTTTTTTATTAAAGTCTACACCGTGTGTATGAAGATCAGCCCTTGTACTCAATAAAAATTGTTCCTACTTTTTTCCAAGGGCCAAGTATCTTGCCAGTATATTTGTAGTGAACTTTAAAAACCCGTAAGCAGCCAATCCTGCTAGTTATATGAAGTTTGACCTTGGGTATGTATTTAGTGATATGCAAAAACCTTCACATACATGTATTGAAACTGGTTTAGTCCTGTCGAAATGACCGTCTCAAATGCATGGAATTTAGCTCAGTTTAGTTTTTCAAACTTTAATTTAATGTGATCCCTGGCTACGCGGCATTTTACGGTTATATGGCTTCTGACTGGCACCCCGAACAAAGATATTGACAAAATAGGGAGACCGCCAATATAGGGCTAGATAGCTGGATTCTGTTGGTTGTAATCTTGCTCTAGTCAATTTTTGTTCAACCCAAAATTATTGAAAATTTACCCTGCAAGTTTCCCTTGTGGTTTATTACTTGATACTTTCAAACTTTGTCAGCGAGTGACTCCATCTATGCCTTTCTCAGGCATTTGAAAGCATACAATTCTATGCAATAAGGGTGTTTTTTCTTCCATTATTTTCTTTCATCTTTGATGACCAATTGAGCCCAAATTTTCAGCTATATTATAAAGCTCATCTTCATAATATACTCATATATTTGTATAGGAACCACCCTAAGCTCTTTCTTCTCTACAAAACCGTGCTTAGTTTAAGAAAACATATTTTCAGTTACTGTTTATTTTACTGTTCTGATTTATTTAGTTTACATGCTGTAGTTATTTATGCAGTAATTTAAGTGTTTTTATTTGTGTTGTGCTCTGTGAATAAAAATTAAACACCACAATTTTAAAAGAATGAAAGCAAAATGTATAAAAAATCCAGAGGCTGAAACACACACCTTTACAGACAGAAGACAGACTCGACAACAAATAACCAACAATGTAAGACAAGTCAAAGCAGAGCAGACAACATTTTAGCAGGCACAACTCAGATCATGAGATTGTAGCTACACAGAGATAAATAGATACACATGAAAGAGCGGTACTCAATGAATATAGAGAATAAGTTTCAGTTATGGTGTATATAGGGGCCTAGCAGAATGTCTAAAATGTTTGATAATGAAAAATTCCCGGAAATGAGTGCATGCTGAGAAATGCGTAAGCGATGAAAAATTTTCCAGTAGTCTGGTGCCACTTAGTGTCATGAAGTACCCCATTCAATTTAACATTTACTTCCACATACAGACAGCAATTTTAGATTAGCATATTAAGAATAGAGTAAACAGAATGTTTTTATTTATTATTTTTGTATATTTTTGTATATTTTCTAAAGATTTTGTTTAATGTGGGTGGGTTGGTCAAGTTAAATTATTTGAAATCAAAATTGTATTTTTAATTTAAAGGCCCTGTACACTATTGGTAAGATCGAAAAACACAATGTTCACAGATTCACACATAACTTACATGATTTAAAGTAAGTAATGGTAGAAAGGGTTCCTTAAAATATTTCTGCCTAAAATGCTATCATTTCTGAGAAACGAGTAAAACATTAGTAATTATCGCGCGCGATAATTTGAAAAAACAGAAAACACATAAGATCTCTTTTCACTATTTTCTCGTGACCTCGATGACCAATTGAGCTCAAACTTTCACAGGTTTGTTTGTTCATGCATATGTTTAATCACACAAAATGTGGACACTGATTTTGAGCTGTTACCAAAAGTGCACAATACCTTTAAGACTAAAAAAGGGAGAAAGTGACACAGAAAAAAAAGTTTTTTAAAATCAAAAATTGTGATGGGTTTGTTGGTCTAAGAAATTCAGAATTGGGGCGTACGTGTGGATGAATCTACGTTAGCAGTGTGTACATATTCTGGGGGAAGGGAAAACATTTTATTAACATTGTCTGTAAATATGAAAGAGCGCCCTCATCTTTCACAGAGAGCAAGGTTCTCTTTAGGTTTCTTAAATAACTGCAAGGGATCTCGGACGCATCTTTACAACTTCATCCAACATACTCAGCAATGTTTCCACAACGTGGCGCCTCAAAATAAAATCCATGGCATTTTGTTTTCATTGACTAATATTAGAACTTTGATTTGGAAGTCTGCTGTTAAATCTAAGAATATGTAAATGACTTTGTTTGTGTGTCTGTACATGGGGTATTATCTACGTTTTGTTTCTTGTCGCAGGGTCAAATCCCATTCTTGTCAATTTTTCATTGTTCACCCCAAACTCAAATTAAACCCAGTCAGTTTCCCTTGAGGTTAATTACTTGATTTTCAAATTAATAAAGTATTACAGTGTTAATAGAATACATGTATCTCTTAAATGCAATATTTTCCTGCAAAACATGAGGCTAATAAAGGCCCTTTCACACAAGAAAAATCTTTAACAAGAGACCTTGACTAAAATCACATCGATGTTAAAAAGTAGCAAATTCCAGCCGTGTGAAAGCTATCCTTGTTAAAGTATAACCAAGGATCCTAGTTATTTTTAACTGAGATCCGAACCTACTTAAAAAAAAAGCAACCATGTTATAATCACCACGATGTGTAGTGTGAAACGATTAGTGTGCCATAACCAAGGACCCTTGCTATGGCGGTATTATTGCACAGAATATATCACTTGTACTGTAGAAGAAAGTGCTCAGTGTATGAATAATCATGACCTTTACCCCCCCTAAAAACATTGGACGTTGGTAAATTTGTGTTGTAAGAAGTCATGTGAAAGCTTGTAGTTAAATAATCACAATCAAACAAAGTGACAGACAACAGGCAGTCATTAGTGAAGACCATTGTTACTGGTGCTAATGTGAAAAGGGCCTTTATTCCACCATAATCAATGCCATTTCCATCATAGGTGAATTTCAGGTAACCTTGTCTTGAATTCAAACTCTTCAAGCACTCTTCCAAAACCCAATGTTTCCCCCGAGGGAAAAAAGCTAACAAATTAAAATGTAAACTTAGATAGCGATGATGCAAGTGGAATGGGTTACGTAGTTACATTGGACTAGCTATGTCTACAGCTAGGGATTTGGGAAGATTGTTTCGTGGGACTAGTGGTAGTGTGTAATCAGTAGCTCTACTGGATAGAATCTTGAGTTACACCGGAAAGGTTAGCCGCTTCCCCCACCAGGTGCTCCAGGCCCACACATTTCCTGAGGGATATTTCCGCTCTTCCTTTTTTTTTTATCACTTTCAATTAAGCCGCTGCGGATTTACATTCTAAAACCACACCAACACAGACATCCGTTTCTTTCAAACGGAGATTTTCCGTCTTGCCACAATGTAGTTTCCGACCACGCAATGTTTGTGTGTGTGTGTGTGTGTGAAACCGGCAGAATTTAATTCACACTCGGAGCTAAAACAAGACGACCGTCTTTGTGTTCTTTTATAAACAAGATCCGTTTGTTGTTGCTGTTGATTCCCCGAGGGGGGGGGGGGGGGGGGAGATCGCGCTGCTGAGACAGATCCGTGTAATCCACACGTATCCCCCCTGGATTATTAAGAGTGATTTGCATCGGGTCCCGGTCAAAGATTAGCGTAATCTTAACCAGTATTGCTCATCCGCAGTTGATGAGATGGCTTTGGGGGAATGTGAATCATCTCCAGAAGACGGAACACTTCTCCTGATGTTTTCGTTTGGATCGCGTTTAACACGTGCTTGCCAATGTTTTTCATCGCTCAAGGGGCAAGATATCAAATAACAGAAGAATTAAATTTAGGAATTCCTATTCTCGGATTAATCAGGAACTTGCAAAGAGTTCGGCTTTGTCTTATGAATACGCAGGACTCATTACTGAAAATCCGCAAGTTTAATTAAGTAATAAACACGATGAATGTTTTGTATTTAAAAACGTATGACTAACTCTATCTGCTTTTAAAGCCTGTCCGGAGGGTAATTAGTCAGTGTTAATGACCGGGCTGTTGTTCTCTACTTTTTCATTTATGTCAACGTCCTTGTCAGATGAGAAAGTTCAAATTGATTATCATTTGACATCCCCTGCAAACGCCCAAATAAGCACAACGTAAAGAAATAAATGTAAAGTAAGGCAGTTGAAATCAAAGAAAAATACACACAAGACCATAGGTCTTAATAGATGTTAGATTTGCATCGGGAAATAAAGATTATTATTTGTTTTTTGCCCTGAAACTGATTTGTATTGAAGGCCCTGTACACTATTGGTAAGATCGAAAAAACACAAATGTTCACAGATTTACACATAACTTACATGATTTAAAGTAAGTAATGGTAGAAAGGTTTCCTTAAAATATTTCTGCCTAAAATGCTATCGATTCTGAGAAATGAATAAAACAAAAGTTTTTATCGCGTGCGATAATAAACTTGATGTTTGAAAAACAGAAAACACATAAGGTCTCTTTTCACTATTTTCTCGTGACCTCGATGACCAATTGATCTCAAATTTTCACAGGTTTGTTATTTCATGTAATGGTTTAAACAAACAAAACATGAATTTTGTTTGCGACTGTTTTGTCAGCTCTACCAATCCTGTATAATACCTTTAAGCACTGTATACTCAGTACTTTCCCAAGCCCTGTGAAGATATCACTCAGGTGGTTTGCCAGTGGATTTTTTCTTTGCAAGACTTGTTACAGAGCTAAAATACACACTGGTGTCAGGGCAAAAACAAATTAATACCACAGGTTTTTGTCGTTCAGATCTTTCACTGGACCAGAGGTGTTCTTACAAGACCAGAAATATTTTCATCCTTTTTTAAATTGGGATTTTCTTCATCGCGGTCTGGAATTGAAAATATAACCAAATGTACTGTATAGTGTTTACTGATGAGATGAACATAGATCGCTGGACACGATGGACATGTTAAGATGTGAGTTTTCTGCCTGTGCTAGAAACACTGGACTTGTGCCAGTGGTCCAGTGTGCACTCAAGCCCTGCAACGTATTGTGTACACCCGCGTTAACAGATTTTTCTATTCTGAACTTTCTGATTTCTGTATTTTGTAGATTACAAACTGACAATAATTGGTATATTTTGCATTGCTGAAGGGTAGTGTTGCTTATAGCATCCCTAGTTGAAATAATCAATCAGAAATTATAATTTTTACAAAAACGCAATCTACTGTGAACAATTTCTTCTGTGGTGGGTAAATCTGTCTCAGTAACAGCAGACTCAGGTTGGTATCGTTATTCACATCTTCGGGCCATGTTAGAATTAGCGGCTATTGTTTGCGCTGTTGTTAAGGTTGTTGCTAAGGGAAGTCTGATGCTTCAACGTATGATGACGCGGTGACTAAGGCTAAGTTTGCACAGGTAACATTTGTCGACTAGTGGCTGATATTAACTGGTACTCATCATGCTCAAATACATGTTTTGGGTACCGGGCAATTTTTGACAAATGGTCCCCTGTGCAAACTTGGTCTAAGCCACAGCTGTAGCCGTAGCCACTAATTCAGAAACAGCTTAACTTTGTACTTATTTTAATAGTTAATGTTTTCATCCCCCCCACCCCAGTTAACTCATGAGAGGGAGGAGGCAGAGAGAAGAGATCTACAGAGGATGCTGATGGGAGACGGTGCCAGTACCAGCAGAGGAGGAGAGGGTAAAGAAGGTGGGGCATCCAAGAATGGCACCCACACTCCAACTCCTGGGGCGGGGCCATCCACCAAGGATGACGATCTTAACTCTGTGCACAGCTTCGGCTCATCCTTTGTAAGTTGACAGTTTTGGTGATTGAATGATTGATTGAATAACTAATTGAATGATTGATTGATTGACTGGTTGATTGATTGACTGGTTGATTGATTGATGTGAGTGAGTGAGTGAGTGAGTGAGTGAGTGAGTGAGTGATTGACTGATTGATTGATTGATTGATTGATTGATTGATTGATTGATTGATGATTGATTGATTGATTGATTGATTGATTGAATTCAGTTCATACTCACATTTATTTCCATATATGTTCTTGTTAATTTCCTCAGGTTTGTTTGAGCACGAGGTGTTGATAATTTATTGATTTACTCTTTGTATAGTTATTACCTTTTATTTAATCAACTTATTTATTTATAACACTTCTTTACCCATTGGTTTGCACAGTTAGTTCAAACTGGTTTCCATCTGGGTTCTGCATATATATCTTCATGGTGTTCCTGGTTTGATTGGCAGCATATTGCGCCACAGCACCTTGTACACCATTACATTGTGCTATGTAAAGGAATAGGTCCCAAACTTCAAAAAGTAGCTCCACATATACCTTGCAGGAAAATACGACTGTAGAAGCGCCTTGAGCGTCACTGAGTGACGGATATGAGCGCTATATAAGAAGCCACTATTATTATTATTATTATTATTATTTAATGTTTACTTCTTACATAATTTACTATTGATTTATTGATGGGAAAAAAAGGTTCAGGGCCTTGTCACACACAGGGCTCAAATTTGGGGGAAAAATCCACAAGACTTCAGGGCTTGTAGCTCAAAACTTTTACCAGACCAGAAAATTTGTTACGAGACCAGAAATGCTATCACACAGTTTCACATTTGAGTTTGTTATTTGAACAAGCACTAAGAAAAGATCTATCTCATTTTCTTATGGGTAATACTTCAATACTCAACGGAATTTAAAGACATTTTGTATTTATCAGTTTAAATTAAAGATGCAGTCAGGTGTTATTATTAAAAAAACACAAGACCACCGGACTTGTCTGGTCTAAGTTTACTGGCCCGAGCTAAAACCACTGGCCTGGGCCTGCGTCCAGTGTTAATTTCGAGCCCTGACACAGGGCAATATTTGATTACACTTAGATGCAATTATTTGGTTGCTCAAGCTTTCGTTTTCTGACAGCGTCTCAATATCTCCTAGAAAAGTTAACATAATAATTTAATGGTGAATGTTTTTTTCTTCTTGGAGATTGCCTGGAGCTTGGTTGCCTGTAAATTGCCTCAGTGAACCGACCTTTAGAATCAGAAAGGAACTAGAATCTGATTCGCATTTTCTGCCAGTTGTAAAAAACTTCAAAAAGCCACTTTCTAGCATGCTTTCTTACACGTCAAGAACCGGATGTTTTGCACAAATGATCTCTTGTGCAATGACCATGACCTAGCTATGGCCCCCTTAAGGTTAAACCAACGACCAAATCAAAGATGTTCCATGTGGATATGTGATAAACTGACTACAAAGCTCCACTGGCCTACTTTCACTGAGAGCCAGCAACGAGAAAAGCTTGGGGCTGGAAAGCCGAGCTGGTTAAGCTTTTAATCGGACAGACTCTTTGTGGGGATTTGCCTTAATACAGGAATTAAGTGTTTTGAGATTGGGTTGCAGTGGCTTTAGGTTTCTTGGCGATCTGCATCCTGGGAGGATTAAGAAAGTGAGAAGAACAAATTGAATTGACAAGAACTATCAGCTTGGAGACATAGTTTAGTTTAGCTGATTAAAAAGAATTTTTAATCTGAAAGCTGATATATAATTGCGCTCTTGTTTGGTACAGTGTCATGGATTCATACATAATGTTTTTTGTGTTGATAATTGAACTTTAAGTAATCTTATAATAATAATAATAATAATAATAATAATAATGCATTTATAAAGCACCATCTATCTAGTGTACAGATGGCGCACTATAGACATGTGACTTGTGACAACACATGCTTACAAAAGAGCCACAGAGCCTGGACTTCATGCAGGCACAATTTAAACACAGCTCAAAGAGCCACATTGCCTGGACTTCTTGCAGGCACAATTTGTACACAGTTCAAAGAGCCACAGAGTCTGGACTTCCAGCAGGCACAATTTGTACACAGTTCAAAGAGCCACAGAGCCTCGACTTCCAGCAGGCACAATTTGTACACAGCTCAAAGAGCCACAGAGCCTGGACTTCCTGCAGGCACAATTTGTATACAGAATGGAAGAAAATGTAAAAACCATAATTTTATGGAAATCCCACTGTATGATTTGAGTATAAAGAAGGGGCACTTATTTCGAAACTTGTCCCTCTGTTATTTGTACAATTTTTCATAAGCTCCTTTTCGTAGGCGTTTTTTCTGTAGGACCCTTTACATAGCCCCCCTTGATGTAGGCACCTTTTTTTAATCTTCTTTCCTCTGTAGGCCTCTTTCTGTAGGCCTGCTATTTATTTGCAATCCAATTTGGTTGTACCAGGTAAGCAGTTTCCCTTAGGAGGCTCTTAGCATTAAAGACCAACACACATCTAGCTAAAACTAACCAAATTAGAATCATCTTCCACCCAATCCAGACTTTCATTCTTATTTTCAAAAAATATTTGTCCAAGAGTGGGCGGTGGAATCGGGTCTTCAAAAAAAAACGTGATGTGATTAGAAAGTGTAATTCTCTACCCATGCTTATTTTGTATCATTCTTTTAAAGGAACATTACAGAATTGTTTTTTGCTAACAAAACAGTTGCTGGCAGTGTAAACACTTTATGTAATCCACCATATACATAAACTGACAAACCTGTAGAAGTTTGAGATCGATCGGCCATCTGGGTCACGAGAAAATAGTGAAAAACCGATTACACATTTTGCATGAAATCATATAGATTCAACAAATGAATAAAACGCTCACTGAGCGATAAACTCCAATCGGAAAATTAGTTTATTCATTTCTCATCAAATATATCATTTCAGACAGAAATATTTCAAGGGATGTTTTCTACTATCATCATCATTAGACCGTGTAAGTTTTATGTAAATCTGTGATCAAACGTATATTTTACAAGTATTTTTCTTACCAATTGTGTAATGTTCCTTTAAGCTCGGATGACCCCCTGGGATACATCTTAAGGTGGGCGTCGGCTTGGGAGAATGGTGGCACAGAGTTTGAACAAAGTAGGGATTTAAGAACATTAACAAGATGAAAATAATCACCTTGGACTTGGTTCACAGTGTGTTACTTCTACTTTCTCTTTAAAGAGTGGGCGTCGCCTGAAGATATACCGCACCTTTCGAGGAGACGATGGAACCGAGTTCATACGAGTGGAGACGGTTAGAAGACCAGAGGTCATCGACACCTACGTCCGTATTAGACAGTCCAAGGACGAACACTACATGTAAGAAAAAATAAACCTGTAAACGTTTGTGTGGAGAGAATTATTTTAAGAAGAAAGTTTGTTGTAAAAAAAAAAAAAAATAAAAAATGAAAGTGCCATACACCAACAGTTTTTAATTGATATAGTTGAACATATACAACATTAGGTGCTTTACTTTGTGTACTGAATCGGGGGGGGGGGGGGGGTAAAGGAGAGAATTTGTCTGTAAACTTTACTTATGTTAACCTTCCTACTCTTGGTAACATTTTCCAGCAAAGTTACCAACCGTATGAAATCGTTCCCTAACTGCACAGGTTGTGTATGGTGGCACAACTGTTCAAAGAACTAACTGTGTACATGTGTGTACTGTGTAGATGAATTCACCACATGGTATCAGATGGCACGCTGGCGTAGTTTATCTATCATTCAGAACCACAGTGGATGATATTAAATGGTCAGACACTAGGAGGGTTGACTGTTGACTGTGTAGATCCATTCACCACATGAAATCATATTGCAAGCTGGCATAGCTTATCTATCATTCAAAACCACAGTGGATGATATTGAACGCAAACAGTAGGAGGGTTGACTGTATACTGTGTAGATGCATTCGCCACATGATATCATATTGCAGGCTGGCATAGTGTAGGTACAACTGTCTTCCAAAACCACAGTGGATAATATTGAATGGTCAGACAGTAGGAGGATTGATTGTGTACTGTGTAGATGCATTCACCACATGATATCATATTTTAGGGTGGCATAGTTTACTTATCATTCAAAAACACAGGTGATGATATTGAATGGACAAATAGTAGGAGGGTTGATTGTGTACTGCATGATATCAAATTGCGTGCTGGCATAGTTTATTCATCACAAAAAAAGACAGCAGGAAGGTTATTTATGAGTTGATTTGAAACATAGGATGCCACAATAGTTAACTCCAGCACACCTTATTCCTTCTCTCCAGCCGTCAGTTTGCCCTGCACGACGAGAAACATCGGGAGGAGATGAAGAAAGAACGACGCAGGATCCAGGAGCAGCTGCGCCGCATCAAACGCAACCAGGAGAAACAAGAGCAAGAGAAGCTTCATCCTAAACCTCCCAAGATCTTCAAGAAGAAGAAAGAGAAGAAGATAGACCTCAAGGTTCTGAAGGTACGAGTGGAACAATCTTGGAAAATTCCTTCCATGGTAGAGTTTAACCCTTGCAATGATGACGTTGTAGTCTCAGACCGAGACCTGAGAACACAATAATAATTAAGCTGTTGTATAGCGCCTTATTCAAGGCCTCACAGCACTTCACAAAAACACACCAATCAGCAACTATATCTAACAGAAAGTACACACACACATATATCAAAATGCAGACTAATCAATTAAAGTACATCAACAATAGAAGTACACAATTTTAGTAAAAATATCAATAAAAATCAGAGGGGAAGGGTAACCAGCACGATTTACACTCGGCCAAAATCCTCTGCATCTGGCTATTTACAATAAGAACTATAATGTTAGGCTTAAAATAAAACAAAACCAGAGGGATAAGTTAAACACTTACAAAAAATGAAGTATTGTTTTAAAAAATTGGGTCTCCAAGACCTTCTTGAACGTGACTAGAGAGTCAGCATTTTGTTTGCTTCCTGACCGTTCACTACTTTTAGTCACCATTTTAGGTAGATCATCCTCAAATATCATATCCTACTGCTGTTTATTTTGATGTAACCAAATTCAGACTAGCCGGGCAAAAAAACTGAGCCCATTTTGGTATGACAAAAAAACAGTATTCATCATTGCTGCTGCACACAGGGGACAAGACTAAGATGGTAGTTTCAAGCAGGATTGATATTCATCCTACTTTAGTCTGATTTCCAAATTGTTGGTCATCAGAAAAATTGTTTTTAAAAAGCATGAACAAAATCCATAAAAGCCTATACCATATGTATATGTACATGTAGGTCAGCCCTTGTAAATGGAATGTTCCTACTTTTTCCAAGGACCAAGTATCATGCATGTAGTTTGCTCTTGACTTCTCATTGCCAGGAGAGCTTGGTGGTCTAGTGGGGTAAGACATCTGCTCTAGAATGTGGTAGGTCATGGGTTCGATTCCCACCGGGGGGGGGGGGTGCCTTTGGGTACGTAACTTATAATTGTTAGTGTAGGGCAAAGGCTTATACTAGCTCATGTGAGGTCTTTAGGACGAGAGTCTACTTGGTTTGACTCATTCAAAAATTCCCATCTTTATTCCCAGATGAAATGCGGAGCATGTGGTCTCATCGGTCACATGCGCACGAACAAGGAGTGCCCCAACTACGCCAAGCTAAAGGAGAATCTACCTTCGGTTGCCGTGGCGATGACAGAGGAGCAGGAAGAACTGGAAGAGAAGAAGCTCGACGACGATGAGCTGGTCAAGACGGAGGGTACAAAGGTCATTCTGGCCAAGAGTGTTATTGACCAGTAAGTATTGATCGGAATGAATCCTTTTGTCCCCGCCCCTGATCTTATAACAAAAAGTTGGCGAGCATAAAATCTTTAATAGATGTTTAATTTGCACCGGGGATAAAAAATATTATTTGGTTTGACCCTTTCACCAATGTGTGTAAAGCACTGTATACTCGGTACTTCCCCGAATTCTGTGAACAAAAAATCCACAGGCATATTACTCGGGTGGGATTCGAACCCACGACCCCTGCCATTCTAGAGCAGATGTCTCACCGACTAGACTAAGGGAACGATTTTCATTCAGTAGAAGACAGGATGTAAGATAACGATGGAGATCAGATTAAAGATAATATTTTCAGGGGGGCAGAACAATTCTAACCCACCTACATTCTTTAACTAGAGACCCTCCCACATCCGAGCAAAAACATCAACCCCCAAAACCCCAACAAAACAAAATGAAAACAGGGCACTGGTTATATTAAAACGTAAAATCTTTCTTAACTAAGAAACTGAAACCCAGGGGCCCAAGTTCGTGGCACTGCTCACCACAGAGTCTCCATGCTTTCACGCTCTGTAAAGCATATAATTCAACGGGTCGTCAGCGAAGAATTCTGTGGCAAGCAAGTGCCATGAAATTGGGCCCAGCTGAAATGTAACGTGGTCTCTGTTTTCGTTTCGTTTCGTTTCGTTTGGGAGAGTTTCTGGGGTTGGTTTTTTTTGCTTGGGATGTAGGAGGGTCTCTAGTTCAAGAATGTAGATGGGTAAGAATTGTTCTGCCCCCTTGAAACTAACGTCTTTTCTCTGATCTCCATAATTATCTTACATCCTGTCTTCTACTTCTTAAATAAATCTGAGCAGATGTGTTTGGTTTAAAGTAAAGTTCTCCGCCGAACAGGGCTTCAATTTCAGGACTTTGCTTTACCCTAAGCAAAAATTGCCCCTTAACGTTAGCAGAAAGATCCACGCTTAACACTTGAGCGTGTTTTCACAGGTAAGGAAGGAGTTGTCGCTTTTGTGGGCTTGTTTACTTCACGTTGCTAGGAATTCTCTGCTTACACGGCTAGCGCAGAAGTTCGGCGCTAACTCTGTAAGCAGAGAATGTTGACCGTACGCGGCCAATCCTGCTAGTTATATGAAGTTTGACCTTGGGTATGTGTTTAGTGATATGCAAAAACCTTCCCATACATGTATTGAAACTGGTTTAGTCCTGTCAAAATGATCATTTCAAAAGCATGGAATTTAGCTCAGTTTAGCTTTTCAAACTTTGTCAGATAGTGACTCCATCGGTAGACATTTGACTAAATAATGCAGTTTGGTAAAGAGTTTAGAGTTAATAGTTTGGTGTGTTTAACACAAAATGAACAATTTCACCATGGGAAAGGTTTTCACAAATTACATCACATATAGGCTGAAAATTGCCCAAACTGTTGCCTCATAATTGATCAGTTGTTTTCCCTGCCTTTCACCTCTGTGGACCCCGGTTCGAATCCCACCTCAGACCTGAGCTTTGCATATGTGGATTGGGTTTTCAGTCCCTACCTGATTGGGTGGGTTTTCCCCATTTGGGGTTTTCCTCCCACTTCAAGAACTGAACAATTCTTCTCACTTCCTAATCACCATCCTGTTATTGTTGCTTGCGCTGTTGGACGTGGAATGAAATAAATATACTTATTTTGGTTGAACAAAGAAAACTTTACCAGAATGGGACTTGATCCTGTGACCTCTGGATTAACGTGCCGGTGCTCTACCAACTGAGGTACTTAGCCTTAATGTTGACAGTCTCCCTATTTTGTCAATATCTTTGTTCGGGGGTGCCAGTTAGAAGCCATGCAACCCTTAACTGCTGTGTAGCCAGGGATCACACCAAGTTTACAATACAACCTGGGAGGCGGCAGCAGAGGGATGCAACTTTTTTTTTCAACTATCAAGTAACAAACCACAAGGAAAACTGACAGGGAAAATTGTTTAGACTAAATTTTGGTTTGAACAAATTAAATTGACTAGAGCGAGACTTGAACCTGTGACCTCCGGAATGATAGCTCAGTTGGTAAAGCGCTGGCTTGTTTTCCCAGAGGTCACAGGTCCAAGTCCAACTTTAGTCAATTCTTCTTGTTCAACTTGAAATTATTATAAAATTTACCCAGTCAGTTTTCCTTGTGGATTATTACTTGAAATAAATAAACATCTGTTGCAGTCATATGTCTTGTACTCTCTGATGTCACAATCATTTTCTTAATAAATCTCATCTCATCTCTTTAAAGGAACATTACAGAATTGGTAAGAAAAAACTTGTAAAATATACTTTTTTATCACAGATTTACAAAAAACTTACACGGTCTAATGATGATGATAGTAGAAAACATCTCTTGAAATATTTCTGTCTGAAACGCCATATTTGATGAGAAATGAATAAACTAATTTTCCGATTGGAGTTTATCGCTCAGTGAGCATTTAAATTCATTTGTTGAATCTATATGATTTCATGCAAATGTGTAATCGGTTTTTCACTATTTTCTCGTGACCCAGATGGCCGATCGATCTCAAACTTCTACAGGTTTGTCAGTTTATGTATATGGTGGATTACATAAAGTGCTTACACTGCCAGCAACTGTTTTGTTAGCAAAAACCAATTCTGTAATGTTCCTTTAACTTCAATCATGATCGTACTTCCTGTCTCTTACACTCTGATGTCCTTAACAATTCTCATTTCCTCTCCTAGCGCCGAGCACATCAAGAGAAAGTCTCTTGTTCTTCGTTTCCCGAAGGAGAACCTTCCTGCCAAGAAGAAGAGACGAACAGAGTCCTCCCAGCCTCTGGATTACCTCAAGGTAGATAAATCTTTCATTTCTTTGCGGGATTTTTTAAAGTTAATTCCAAGAAACCATTAGAACTTCCTAAAGAAAACAGGTCTGTAGATCAATTGTTTGTGATAATAAGTTTTTTATCCCCAAAGCAAAACCTAACATTAAGTTTTAAAAGGCAGAAATTGCAAACAGGAACTATTAAACACAATCTTTGATTGGGTTGTGGGTGCCAATACAAAACTAATCAAATCATTTTTTGGGGGTAAAAAGAACGTTTTATTTTGGCTCTTGGCTCAACTAGTTGTTGAAGCACTGTGGAAAAAGTGCACTGCTTAGTTGTTGATGACAGAGCCCAAGCCAGAGCCCAAGCCAAAGCCCAAGCCAGAGCCCAAGCCAGAGTCCAAGCCAGAGCCCAAGCCTAGGGCCATTTCCGATTTGGCGGCTACAGCTACACCTTTTGCTGAGGGTGTTGCTAAGGATGTATTATACTTCAACGCATGATGACACGGCGATCCAGCCATAGCCGTAGCCATATCCACCACTTTGGACATGGCCTTATTTTGGAAAAAGGCCTAGCTGTATAGTTGATTAATGCAGTGATCAAAAGCCATCATTTTTTTTACATTACAAAGCCAATTTCATAGCGCTGCTTAACGGTAAGCAGATTTTCGTGGTAACTTATTTCACAGGTCAGCAAGAAATTTAGGCAGCCAGCTTGTGCCTTCACCACAGATTTACACTGTTGCGTCATTGATTTGCTAACAGTAAGCAACGGAAGGTTAGCAAGCCTTTTCGTTCGCTTACGATTAGCAGGGCTGTGAAATGGAAATCACACAGTCAGCACAAAATCAGCCGTTAAGCAGCTCTATGCAGGGCCCAATTTCATAGAGCTGCTGAAGCACAAAAAGTAGCTAAGCACAACAAAATTATGCTTACCAGAATACGGTTGCCAGCCAAACAACCATGTCACATGTACAATTTGTGACTGGTATCCTGCTCATTTCTGCTTAGCGGACAACTGTTGAGCAATATTTTCAGCTCAAGCAGCTCTATGAAATCGGGCCCAGGTCTCCATGTTTGAGTAATATTGCATTACTTTCTTTGTGACAGCGTCCTAACCAGTCTAATAATAGACGTCGTACTGATCCAGTGGTCACCCTGAGTATTATGCTGGAAACTGTACTGAATGAGATGAGAGACATTCCATATGTAAGTCCAACTTCCACTTTCAATTTGATTCACCCCTTTATAGGTACTGTACACTTTTGGTAACAGCTCAAAATCAGTGTCCACATTTTGTGTGATTCAACATATGCGTGAACAAACAAACCTGTGAAAGTTTGAGCTCAATTAGTCATCGAGGTCACAAGACGATAGTGAAAAGAGACCTTATGTGTTTTCTGTTTTTTCAAACATCAAGTTTTTATCGTGCGTGATAAAAACTATTGTTTTACTCATTTCTTAGAAACGATAGCATTTTAAGCAGAAATAATTAAAGGAACCCTTTCTACCATTACTTACTTTAAATCATGTAAGTTATGTGTGAATCTGTGAACATTTGTGTTTTTTTTTTATCCTACCAATAGTGTACAGGGCCTTTAAAGGCAGGATATACTTTTGGTTATTGTCAAAGACTAGTATTCTCACTTGGTGTATCCCATCATATGCACAGAATAACAAACCTGTGAAAATTTGAGCTCAATTGGTCATCAAAGTTGCAAGCAAATGATGAAAGAAAAAAACACCCTTGTTGCGTAGAATTGTGTGCTTTCAAATGCCTGAGAAAGGCTTCATGCCTGAGAAAACCTTTCTCAGATTCAAATGTTTTAGTGCAAAATTACCTCTTTCTCAAAAACTACATTACTTCAGACGTTTCTCACAATGGTTTATACTATCAGCAGCTCTCAGGTGCTCTTTACCAAGTAGGTTTTTATGGTACTGTATGTCTTGAGTAATTACCAAAAATATCCACCTGCATTTAACTCCCTGGAGTAATTTACTTGGATCCTTCCTCATTCTAACCAAATCCATATTATGGTAACTCAGCACTAAACTGTGGGACTCAGATTATGGTGGTATGCCTGATCCCATATAAAGCATGATCAGTTTACTAGTGCAGTCCTCAGTCCAACACCATACAGTAACTAAACACCCAAACTGTTGGACTCTGATTATGGTGGTATGCCTGATCCCATGTAAAGCGTGATACGTTTTTATGCTTTCTTCAATTCAGCAGAATCCAACTAAGCATGCTGTCGGATTTTGATGGGTTAGGGATGGCTGGGTAGTGTTAATGATAGAAAAAAAGACAAGGTGGGGAGGGGGGTGGTTGGGGGTAGCAGGGGCTAGTCTGACATATATTTGTAATAGTTTCTTCTCTTTTAAACCTGAGGTCACACAGAGGTCATGACCTCAGTTGCCCTCAGTTCTGGTTACGTTTCACAATATTTGTACGAACTGATTTTCCAGTAGAAGTGTCCTTTTGCAAAATGGAAATGGCCTTGTTCTGTTAAAGAGAAGATTTCAGGCCTATTTTTTAACCTTGATGAGACTTGGTCAAACACAGATGAGGTGCCATTTTTGAAAGGTCAAAGGATCGGGTACTTGCTAGTACACAGGATCTATGACTTAACATCTCGTACGGAGGACATGGCAATTATTGTCATTACTGAGACAATTTTAAAAATTAATATTCAGATTAATAAAGCAGTGATTAATTTGTGTGTAATGAGTACAAATATGAAGCAGAGCTCAACAGACATGAACAAATTCACTAAACACGGTGATTCATCAAATCCAACTATTCATTCTTGAAAACTGTTTTTATGGGAACAGAGTTTCTGCGGATTCTTGAAAAGTCTTAAATTTAACTATCCAAATTTAAGCCCTTAATAAGCATTAAAAAGTATTAAATTCAGTTATTTGAGGTCTTCAAAAAATGGATGAAATGTGTTATGAACTTTGCTATCAGCTCGTAAAGAACGGAATTACACTGCATTTAAAAAAGTAACGTAAAGAGTGAGGGGGTATAGCTGTTTCTCCCCTGCTTTATTCACTTGTTTTGGTCTTTAACTTTGTTAAGGGTAGCATTAAAAGGGTCTTAAATAATGTTAAATTTGACTTTTTAAAGTGTGCAGATACCCTGGGTAAGCCAGTTTTCTTAAGTATTTAAGTGTATTTTATAAAACGATCATGAAGAATCATAGGAAGGAACTATAAATCTTCCTGTTTTTCCACACCATGCAACGCTTCAAACAATACCTATGGAGAATCATGGCGGATTCCGAATTGTTGCATCACTCATGTACTTACAAGAACTGCCGTCAAGTTAGCATGCCTTTCGCTAGGTTTTGCAGTAAGCAGCAATTATGAAACAGACCTCAACAGACTGTATTAGCCTCGCGCGTATTTGAACTTCCGGGACCATTATTCCCAAACTCCATCCTCTTGAAGTGTTTGAGTTTCCCAACTGTTCAGTAGATAGAAATGCCAAGTCACCTAGAGAGCCAGAGAGGGGATGGGGAGTATGTTTTTCTTATCCCAGTCACATGAATGAGTCGATGGGTGTTGAGAGGAACACAGGAAGCCCCCCTCGTCAAACAATTGTTTGTCTTGGAGTGAGGTGTGTAGCAAGTCTCTCTGGGGATGAAGTTTGTTAGTCCATCTTAAGATCATCTTTCTTAAAGTCTCGCAGTTGGAAATTGAGAATATCGCAATTGGAAATTAAATTGTCTTGTTCCTTGACTTAAAGGTAGCGTCATCAGTTGGTTTTTGTCTCGAAGTGAGGTGTGTAGCAAGTCTCTCACGGGATAAAGTTTGTTAGTCCATCTTAAGATCATCTTTCTTAAAGTCTTGCAGTTGGAAATTGAGAATATCGTAGTTAGAAATTAAATTGTCAGGTGCCTTGACTTAAAGGTAGAGTCATCAGTTGGTTTTTGTCTTGAAGTAAGGTGTGAAGCAAGTCTCTCTGTGGGTAATGTTTGTTAGTCCATCTTAAGATCATCTTTCTTAAAGTCTTGTAGTTGGAAATTGAGATATCGCAAATGAAAATTAAATTGTCTGGTGACTTCGGTTAAAGGTAGAGTCATCAGTTGGTTTTTGTCTTGAAGTTAGTTGTGTAGTAAGCCTCTTTGTGGATATTGTTTGTAAGTCCATCTTAAGATTGTCTTTACTTTAAAGTAAGCTCATCAGTTGGTTTTTGTCAACGTAATGCTGGCTTAAAGTTAAAATTATAAAAAAAGATCCAATAAAAGTCACCGGTGAAAGTTTCAGTTGAATACAGTGTCTACTTGTTGAGAAAACAGCAAAGAAAAAACTGTCACAGTATTTTCATAAAAAATGTGGAATCCATTCATGTGAAAGTGCGAGGTGAAAGTGGGTACCAACTGCATCTTCTGGCCGTATTTAGGGCAGCATTCAAACAAACACCACAGAAATTTTCAAAAAGTGGCATTTTTTTGAGATTAGTTTTTTTATAAATGGCCTTGGCCTAACTTTCTCAACACCCTAGGGAGCATACAGCCTCAAGCAGTGAGGATCAACGGTCAACAGTCAGTTGCTTTCTGATACATGTAGATTCCTCGTGATGCAAGACAATTTTTTATTTTTATTTGTTTATTTGTTTATTGATAACCAATAGCGGTTAACCGCCACTAACAGGTATCATCAAATAAGAAATAATCAAAAAGAAATAAGAAAGCACTGAAAACATAAAATAGAATAATTATTTAAGAAAACCGTTAATAGTAAAAAATATATAACGATGTACAAATTATATTTAATGAAAATAAATAAAAAATACATGATCATGTAAGTAATTCAATAATATGCAAATCACCTTTTAAATTTACCTAAGTACAACTACAAGAAGATTACCAGAAATACCATTTTGGTTTCACCCTGTGTTCTTGAAGGGTGCCCTAATAGTAAAGGACCACTTCTGTGAAGACAGGTTTAATTTCGTATGTGACGAAAGCAAAGGCCAGGGATTAGGTATCCAACACATGCCCAAGGCAATAGAGTCCCCCTTCCCATGAAAAAGAATACTATTCGCACGTGTGCACTGACACTACTGGTTGGCAAAATGAGGGAGTATTGTGCCTTTTTGTATGGTCCTGACGGTGGCGTGACGCGCATGTGACTACCTGGAGCACAACTCTGACGGTTGCCAACCAATAGTGTATGAGCGCATGTGTGAATGTACTTAGCATATTTCATGGGAAGGGCTACTAGCTGTGGTTGCTGTGGTTAACTTTGAGTCATGCAATTAGTATTACTGCACTTCTAGAATGCAAGTTCATATGTGCCGGTAGGAATAAATCCAGAATCGTTTTAAACTGGCTCGGACAATTCAAACATACCTTAACCCTCTTGCTGTCTGACCATTCAATACCATTCACTGTGGTTTTGATATGCCAGCCTGCAATATGATACCATGAGGGAATGCATGTACACAGTACACAGTTAGTTCTGTGCACAGTTTTGCCACCGTACACAACCTTGGCAGTCGAATGGTTTCAAATGGTTGGTCAACTCACTGGAAAATGTTGCCAAGAGTCACTGACAGTAGGAGGGTTAAATTTATTGATATGTAAGATATGTAACACACGCCTCCATCAAAAGAAATTCTATGATGTTGTGATGGATTTGACCTCTAGACGATCTTAGTTGACATTTTGTCAGTAGAGGGTGTTGTCCAGGGTTGGCAAGCCTTGGTCATGGTTCAGTCTCGTACATACTGCACTGTCTGTCAATCAACATGCCTTCCCTAGCTGTTGTGGTTATTCAATATCAGCTCATCTTATGTCTGTGGATAGAAGTTTAATTGTACAGTGTGCCCCCCCCCCCCATACACACACTCAACCTAAACAACTTCAATATAATCTCTTTAAAAAAAGAAAAATGAGCGCTTGAGACGCCCATCGGACGTGATAAAGCGCTATATAAGAACTGCGTATTGTTATTATTATTTATTATAATCTCAACAAAAAGATTATTAATAGGCATGTGTCGAATCATATGTGAAACAGGACGCCAAAATCAAGAAACTTGGAAATGTTGTCTGACTGATAACTTGAGAAGGGCTTGGCACATTAACTCCATACCTGGTGTGTGGATTGGTCTTGGGATCCCAGTGGCCCCAGTATTGATTATTGACTACCAAGGTCAAAATGTCAAGGTCATTATGGCAGCAAAAAAAAAAAGTTGTGTGATGAATAACTCTTGAAGGACTTGGTAACATCCCCAAACTTGATGTGTGGATAGGTCTTGGGATCCCCCGAAGTATATAGGCTTTGGACCATCTAGGTCATATGTCAAGAAACGGACTTGCTTGTGGGCATTTGTGTTTACCAAACACAACTTTTTTTTCTTTTTCTTATTTGCATTTATAGTCAATATCGCTAGGGGGGGGGGGGGCACACGTTCCTAACGAAAAAAAAGGAACATTGCCGTAGGCATACGTCCGCAATCCATTGAACCGCAAGAAGATTCTGCTGGGGGCAACGCTGTCAAACTATGGATACATTCATACATGAGGGAATATTCACGCTAGCATTTTGAAAGTTTCAATGGAATGCTCGGGCGGGTCCAACGAAACGGTCCAGGTAGGCCTGCTGGAATACTTAACTGATCCTATGAGAATGTTATCACCGTTCGGACCTTTGAGATACTCCCTTAGCGATAGACAGCCCATATTATTTTAGATTATCTCTGGACCTGATGTCGGGTTTTAGTTAGACGTTTCTATTTCATGAAAAAAAAAAAAGGACATTCGTAGTTTCAGTTTGACAGCAAACGTTGGCTTCCTGTGGAACAGTTTGTAGGTGTGAAGTTGTTTTGAACACACTCTGACACTCTGTTGAGCCCCCTACAGCATTAGTTCTCTAAGTATTCATGTCCGTCTGCTTGGTTACATTATTTAGTCTAGGTCAGGATGTCACATTGGCATCCGGGAGCACACGTCTATTTACTCTTCGCAGTCTGTTAACAGTTTACACAATACTACGCCTTTATCAAAACAAGCAGCAACAAACTTGATACTTTTTCAGTGATTAGCTGCTCCTGTTTGGATTCGACCTACACTTCTGTCTGTGAAATCTGTCGTCAATTTTTGATTTGTACATGTAGCCACTTCTCTGTAGTGAGTAGAGAGTTGATAAATCCATTTCTGGAACACCTAGGTGGATGTTCAAGGAGTTTGGTATCTTGATTTAAGACATGGGAGCGGAGACTGCTAACTTTTTCAGGATTTTTCGTTTTCATACAACCACACCCATGTTACTTGTGAATCCAGCAACTTTAAGTTTTTTTCCTAAATGTATTATACAGGATTGGCAAGGACAAAAAACATCATCGTTTATTTTTAGTCTGAAAGCTTAACTGATTATCAAGTTCGTACTAGAACCATTTTTTTCTGTGAAATATTTCCCTATGAAATGAAGTCACATTTGAGAGAACTGTACCTGAAAACCTGAACAAAAAACACAACAGCTGATTTAGGTTGTTACAACTCAAATAAAGGAAAATGCGTTTACATGCTGAAAATTGTGCATGGTTTTTCACTATTTTCTCCTGACTCACACGACCGACCGATTACTCACAAGTTTGTTATTTCATGGTCGATCACACTAAACATGAACACTGTTTGTGTCTAAATTGTTGACCGTTTCTGTGGAATACCTTTAATAAATTAGTGTATCAGTCGAATGTGTTATTGTTTTATTCTAAATCAGTTGACATCATGAACATTTCCACGGAGAGGATGTACGTCTTCACAGTACCGAGCTTTAAACAACTACCACCTGGGATTTGAATGGGAGGGAAATGTCAGCTTTCCTGGTAGCCAGGCAATGGGAAATTGTCTCCAGGGGGAAAACCTTCGTTAGGGTTCCGTCCGTTGTCTGAACGAGGCCCTAGATGAGAACGGGAAACCACTGTCCCCGCTGGGGGTAACATTGTGTCAGGTGTGAATCTAGATTTTGAGGCTGATCATGTTTTTCTTTCGGGGGGGGGGGGGGGGGGGAGTTGGTTCCATCTGACCAAATTCTTAAAGACAAAACCCGCAGCTACCTTGTGTATTACCAGGTGGAACATTAACCCTCCTACTCTCAGTGACTCTTGGCAACGTTGTCCAGCGAGTTGACCAACCATTTGAAACCATTCGACTGCCAAGGTTGTGTACGGTGGCACAACTGTGCACAGAACTAACTGTGTACTTGTGTACATGCGTTCCCTCATGGTATCATATTGCAGGCTGGCATAGTTTATCTATCATTCAAAACCACAGTGAATGGTATCGAATGGTCAGACAGGTATTTTGGGCCGACAGTAGACACAGAGGCCCTTTTGGGCCGGTTCCGTAAATAATGGAACAATTGCTACCTCCACAAGGTTTTCTTAATTCAAGTTGGATCCTGTACAGGGGACTTCTTTACAAAAGGGAACAATAGAGTAACAATGGAATGACCCCACGAATAGCATCTGTAAGGTTATGTTTTTGTGAGTGGGGGAGCAGGTGGGGGAGGGGGGGGGGCCATTAATACTAATATTTTTACGAATTTGAAGATCCCTGTTCTCCTGTTTTGAGACCTTTGCTTTTGTACTCGTATCAAAATCTACTAGTAGAGTATGACTTGACTCTAAAGGTGTCAGATGTCACATTTGTTTGTATAACACCCAAGGAGATCCTTGTCATTTGATTGGAGGATTGTAGGTCACATGGCATTCGTTAATCAAACCATTACATAGCAATAGCATACGTTACAATCCGCGCATTTTGTGCTATTTTAGTACTGTGCATTTTTACTGCAATTCACCCCTGCAATATTTAAGTAGTTCTTCTGCATCATGATTAATTTCCCCACACCAGTCTCGAATTTCAGATTCAGGGAAAAATAGGACTTTGAGTGTACAAGAAGGAAAGAATGTACTTTGCTAAAATGAAAAGAAGTTAATCTAAGGAAATTGGAAGCAATGCGCTGTGAAGAGCCACCCCCTTGTGGCCAGGTATCAGCCGGTGCTACCTGACCCAGGGGACAAAGTGTACTTCCCATTGCTAGCCTTCTGTTGGTCGCTGCTTCCCTTGTAGATGCGTTAAGAAGGCCTCTGGCGTATTCAGTAATTATTTGAGGAATTGGTGTGCTTAGGGAGAACAATGTATAAAACTGTCCATACACTGCCTTGGTTACTTTATCCTAACCAAGCTTCTTTACATGGGCAACTTGTCAGCAATGTATCTGTGTATCATCATCTGGATCACTACTTGCCCCTGATCCCTTACCATCACTCGCCCCTGATCCCTACCAGCACTCGCCCCTGATCCTTACCATCAACTGCCCTTGATCCCTGACCTCACTCACCCCTGATCCCTACCATCAATCGTCCCTGATCCCTACCATCACTCGCCCCTGATCCCTGACCTCACTCACCCCTGATCCCTGACCTCACTCACCCCTGATCCCTACCATCAAGCGCCCTTGATCCCAAACATAAATCACCCCTGATCCCTACCATCACTCGCCCCTGACCTCGATCGCCACTAATCTTCAACTACACTTGCCCCTGAACCCTACCATCACTCGCCCCTGATCCCTGACCTCACTCGCCACTGATCTTTAACTTCACTTGCCCCTGATCCCATACAACACTTGATCCCTAACCGCATTTACCCCTGATCCCTATTAACTATTGCCGTGATCCCTCACATTACTTGCCCCTGATCCCTGACCTCGCCACTGATCCCTAACATCACTTGCCCTTGGCAGGGAAGCAGAAGCGGACATACTGAAAAGAAGACTGATGTACTCAAAGCAATGACCCTTAATTCTGTCACTTACAACGCACACAATTTTGAGGGCCTTTGTAACACTGATGAGGCTTGGCACATTGATTCAGTCACTATTTAGCGGGGTGCACCTCGCAGTCATGCGAGGATGATATGGCTGAACAAGATTAGTACCCATGGGAATGAGGCTTATGATTTACAACCTCAATCTAAGGATACCCAGCAAATGATGTGCGATCTTGTTACCCTCAGCAGACCAACAAAAGATCTGTCTTCCTACTTTCTTCAGCTAACTTATTGGTCTCTTTGTTTTGAAACAGCTATTGCAGGTTCCTGTTACATGTGTTAAGGGAGCTGTCTGATACTTTTTAGTACATTAATATTTATTATTGTTTTTGTTATTTGGTTTTGTTTTTGTTTGAGAGAACAAACTAAACATAATTATTTGTAATGTGGAGAGCTGAACTATTTCACGAAAATTACGAATTAAGAGTATTATCTAGTGGCCAAATCCCATTTAATATTATTTATTCATTTATTCATTTCTTGTTATTTTGTTACTTTTATGTTTGTTTTGGGGGGAGGGATAAAAAAAGAAGAAAAAAAAAAATTCACATAAAAAAGGTAGTTTGTTTCATGGTGCCCCGAGGTGGACCATTTCATCCAGCACCTTTGCTAAGCAATATATTTACACTTAACATGTTTTGTGCACGCTGAATGCTAATGTTGAGTAGCAAGTGGTGAGTTTTGAGTGGCAGCTGAGATATTTTGTGTAGCATTTTGCTCAGCTATATTACAAGCGAAACCATTCACTGGCTCCAACCAACACTGACCTATGGATAGTTCAGAAGGATCAATCGTCAGCTTCCATGTCACACAGGAAATATTGCATTGCATTCCTGGATTTGTGAAGCAGAACGGAAGTGGGACTCCGAATTATCGTCAGAGAAGGCCAGCTCTTTTGGCACTGTCCATTTTATTTCTCTGACGGGAGGTGTCATTGAAATGTCTTGATTCAGCTTCTAGGATATTGACATCCAGTGATATGTGTCTGAGGGGCTGTAAACACTTCTGAATGCTCGTCAGATTTTCAGAAAAAAAAAAAGTGTTTAAAGGCAGGGTGTACTTTTGGTAATTACTCTACA
The DNA here is from genome assembly GCA_032158295.1 of Pycnopodia helianthoides. Lineage (NCBI taxonomy): Eukaryota > Metazoa > Echinodermata > Asteroidea > Forcipulatida > Asteriidae > Pycnopodia > Pycnopodia helianthoides. The sequence continues at coordinate 3,939,300 of CM063248.1, read as the reverse complement.
AGTTATTGACCATCAAATCTGACTTGGTAAAGAGCACTGGAGAGCTGTTGATATTATAAAATAGTGTTAGAAACGACCCAAAATTTTTCACCCAAAAAATTTGAATCTGAGAAAGAGTGTTTTTCTTTCATTATTTTCTTGCAACTTTGATGACTAATTGAGCCCAAATTTCCACAGGTTTGTTATTTTATGCATCCGTTGGGATGCACCAAGTAAGGATACTGGTTTTTGACAATTACCGAAAGTATACCCTGCCTTTAAAGAGGGACCTATGTTTTTTGCAGCTTTTTAAAGGTCCTTGACTTGAGTGTACTATTGTGGGTTGTAGCTTGCTAAACTTTTAAAGGAACATTACAGAATTGTTTTTTGCTAACAAAACAGTTGCCGGCAGTGTAAGCACTTTATGTAATCCACCATATACATAAACCGACAAACCTGTAGAAGTTTGAGATCGATCGACCATCTGGGTCACGAGAAAATAGTGAAAAACCGATTAGACATTTGCATGAAATCATATCGATTCAACAAGTGATTAAAACGCTCACTGAGCGATAAACTCCACTCAGAAAACTAGTTTGTTCATTTCTCATCAAATATGGCATTTCAGACAGAAATATTTCAAGGGATGTTTTCTACTATCATCATCATTAGATCATGTAAGTTTTATGATCAAAAAGTATATGTGTTCCTTTAAGAGTCACTGTGCATCAGCATTAACAAGAATCGGATTATGGTGGATTTGAAATGGTGGATTTGAAAATAAATGTGTTTCACCACAAATATGCCACTCATTTATACCAAATTAATCTGGAAGTCCTTGGTTCAAATCCTGCTTAAGTCAAGTTTTCTTTGTTCAACCCCAAATTGATCCGGAGTTATTGGTTTATAACAGGAAAAGATGCAGAGTTCGGCCGAAATAAGTATTTTTTTCACCAAACTATGGTACTGTTTTTTGACACACTGAGTGAAAAAGTGGCGGTTGGATTTGGCATCTTTTCTTTTGCACGTTTGTTTACCTAAATCGATTTTCGTGCAATTAGATTCATACTAAAGTACCCCCAAAACATCATGTTGTATGTTGTTGAAGTTGGTTGAAAACAAAGGAAAAGTTTTGTTCACTGTGAGTGATTCCTTCGCATTCAGATGGGTTGCTCACTCGTAAGGCAGATTCATATAAATGTCAATGCAAATTGCTAATTTTGACATCAATTTGGAATATAGTTTAAACGAGAAAAGTGCATCATTGTTTTTTTGTTTTTTATTTACTTTTATTTATTTATTTATTTCATTAGACATCCAACAGCGCAAGCGCCAGCCAGTAAAAAGGATAGTGATTAGGAAACCAAAAATGTCAGTTTTGCATGTGGGAGGAAAACCCCAATTGGGGAAAACACAGCCAATCAGGTAGGGTCTAAAAACCCGATCCACATGCAAAGCTTTGGTCTGAGGTCCTCAGAGGCAGGAAAAGAAACCACTGAGCCTACCTGATCCCCTGATTTTTGTCGGAGTAAATTAATTCACATCCTCTGGTTTTCAGGAAACGCACAAATGTAACCAACCTGTGAAACCTTCATCAAAATGGTTATGTCGCAATAAAAACGACAAAAAAAGGGTTTTGCTTGTCATTGAATTTTGTTCATTTTAGCCCTAGTTCTCGTGCAGCTTTCATAATAAAAAATTTGTGGGGTCTTTAAATGTGATGTCATTGACTCTGACAGTATTTCAAACAGAAATATTTGAGCTTTGTAAGCTACATGTAATAAAAACTGTTTTTTTAATATGGGTTTTGAGGCATTGCATGGTGAGGTATCAATACTCGGTTTGCGGTAACACCATGTGTATAAACATCTACTTTGCTGTGTAGATTTATTTTTTAGAGAACTTGTCTTGCTATTTATTCTACTACCGCGGAGTAGATTTTCGGAATTCGGGAGACTTTTTAGTTCTGAAAAGAACTGTCCTGCTTATTAACTACTACCTGGGCGGGAGGTAGGAAATCGGCCTGGACTACTACTTTAGCTTTGTGGATCGGGGGGGACTTCTGGTAATTAACTGCACTGCCGCGGAGTGAGTTCTTTTTGGTCTCAACGTTTCGACTAGCTTGCTCTAGTCATCGTCAGGAGACTGTTTTTTTTAATGTTACAAATCCTGTACTTTGTTTGAAAATCTGGCATTGCAAATATATCTGACATCACATTCGCTTTGTTTTCGTTAAAATAAACTGAGCCGTAACACAAACCTGTATGTTGTTCCACCCAAAATGTACTTTACATCGCCCGGTAACGAATTGGGGAGCTGTGATTATTGTACTGTTTCGACCAACACATCCAAACGAAAACGTTATATTCATAAAGGAGAATATTTCCTGAAATTATTGGATTTTGAGTGTACACTAAAGAGACAGCCGTAATTAAGACTGAGCAGATCTAGATCCCAAGTGTAGATCATGTCACATGGGTTATGACTCACTCCCATAGTCTGGGAAGAGGGAAGCACGTTACTCGTCTACCCAGCCGGAACCCCTCTCCCCCCCCCCAACCACTTTGACTCCTCACCCCCTTCTCCATCAAGGTTGTTTTATAAATACCCATCCCCTAGTGGCTTGGGACGTCTAACCGTTGTTGGTCGGCAGTCCGATTACGAGGTAGTCATCTCTCTCTCTCCGTCTTGCTCTCATCCTCGGTTGTAATTCCCCAAAGATCTCTTGAGTCCAGGCTCCAGTTAGTTTTGGGTGTTAACAAGACGTCAAAACGGGAGGCAGGACACATGGTAAATAGCAATTTTAAAGGGAGCTGCATGTTTAGTTCAGTCAGGGTAGGGTGGTTCATCATAACTTGGTTGCTCGTCTTAAATCGACCAAAATCCATCAGCCTTTTTGTTTTGTTCTTGATTTTGATTGAGTCAGTGCTGCACAGCCAAACCATGTTTGGCGTGAAGTTTGGCACATCTTATTCATCCAAGTAGCTTGTTTAAGTAGAACTTTACCATTTTTCCTCTGGGACTCATTCCAGCAGAGTTCCTTGGTTTACTCGAGAAGTAGAACCAGAACAGCACGGCCAAATTCACCATGTTTGGCATGAGGTCTGGGGTCAGTTTCATCGAGCCTGTAAGCGGACATTTTCTGCTTACGGGGTGCCTCAATGCGCAGTTTTTATTTTATAACTACTGCTTACCGTAAGCCAAGCAAAAATTATGCTAACTTGTAAGCAGATGAGTGACGCAACAATGCTATCACTGTCAACGTGTTTATGAAACACACTTTCTGCTAACTTGCTGTCGGTTTTTGTAAGCAAATGATTGATTCAACGTGTTAATGCACCAGCAGTTTTTCGTGATGGTTTAGGAAACACACTTTTGCTTATGCACATTTTTCTGCTAATTGACTTCTTGCATGATGCGCAGCGCACTTATACATGCCTTTCCTGTCCCACATTTTGGGAGTCAAAATGTACACAAAGGAATTGACTCCCAAAATGATGGAAATGGTTGACGCGCATTTTGCTGTCTGCGAAGGGTCAATAGTTAGCAGACAAATCTGCTTCCCAGTAAACAGCTCATTAAATTAGGCCCAGGTATATTTATCTGTTTAGAAGTTTGGATTTGATAGACTTGGTCGAGCATCTCAGCCAACTAACCCAGGATTGGCAAGAAGTTCAGAGCTGCCAACTCTCCCTGATTCTGCAGAAAGTTCCCTGAAAATCAACCACCCTTTCCATGCTCTGATGAACAAATTTGAAAATCTCCCTGATCATGGAAACTTTGTCCCTATTATGTTGAATGTAATTCTAAATATCTCCCTGATTGTTGTACAAAATCTCCCTGATTGCAAGCTGCAAATGTGGGCAGTTCTGGAAGTTGGTCATAAACCGTTTCATCAAAATCCACTGGTTTAAAAAAAATGGTTGAAATGTATGCAGTCAGGGTTTGATTGATTCACTGTTTGAATTGAGTTCTTGCTTGCAGCTCACTGAGGCAAAACAAAAATGATGTTTTTAAAAATGCTGATTTGTCAAAAGATTAATCTTTTGTCCCAAGGCTCTTTCAGTTTTTTTGTGATATTTTTTCAGTCGCTTTTCCTCATCTCTGACAAAATTTAACTTTTTTCCATGATTTTGTTTTTTCTGATCGCCAAATTATTTCACAGCAGATTGACTTAGTTGCTGCAAGCGGTTATTTATCTGTCCTTCATTTCTACCCAACAGGCCACACCATTCCATCATCCAGTGAACACACGTCATCTGAGTGACTACTACAAGATTGTACACAACGCTATGGACTTGCAGACCATGAGAGAGGTAAACTCCTACCAATGGCAACATTTGGTATCACTTTCCTTAAACTCTTTAACCCTCTTGCTGTCTGACCATTCAATACCATTCACTGTGGTTTTGAATGATAGATAAACTGTCTGCCTGCAATATGATACCATGAGGGAATGCATGTACACAGTACACGGTTAGTTCTGTGAACAGTTGTGCCACCGTACACAACCTTGGCAGTCGAATGGTTTCAAATGGTTGGTCAACTCACTGGAAAATGTTGCCAAGAGTCACTGACAGTAGGAGGGTTAACAGGATACATTCTTTTACAAATTGTTTTCAACAAAGATAAGTGCCCTGGGCTCGATTTAAAAAAAAAAAATCCACTAAAAGATTCATCTTAAGATGAGTTGTCTCATCGCCATAGTGATTTGTATTGTGACATCAGACTTTGTTGAGCACTTAAGATTGATAAACATTCTTAAGATCAATCTTGGCTTTTCGTAAAATCAAGCCCTGACATCTTTAGCTGGTGAAGTGCTCTAGCTAAGCACGGTTTTTGTTTGAAATGTTGTCTGTATAACTTTGTGTTGTCACTGTGATTGCGCATAAAGAAAAAACATACAAAAAGGGCTATTACAACTGCTAATTAAAAGTAAATGACTTTACATACATGCTTGAATGTTTTGATTTGTATACATGCTTGATCATATTGATTTATGTGCTTGATTGCATTGATTTTAATATATACATGCTTGATTGTAATGGTCTATATATATGCTTGATTGTATTGATTTACATATATGCTTGATTGTATTGATTTACATATGTGCTTGATTGCATTGATTTTAATATATACATGCTTGATTGTAATGATCTATACATATGCTTGATTGTATTGATTTACATAATGCTTGATTGTATTGATTTACATGCTTAATTGTATTGATTCATATGCATAATTGATTGTATTGATTCGTGTACATGCTTGATTGTATTGATTTATATACATGCTTAATTGTATTGATTTTTCTTCATGTATGATTGTATTGATTCATATATATGCTTGATCCTATACATACAAAATGTTTGATTATATTGAGGGGAAAACAATGGGGGGTTTGTTTAGGAGGACTTTGTGTAGCCAACATTTACAGTTTTGTTTTTGTTTTTGTTTTTTGTGTGTGACCCTAACAAGTGGATGTGTAGTCATAATTATGACGATAAACATGTACACAGATGTTATCCAATTAAGTTCAGAAAGGCCTAGATGTAAGGTCCTTGCTCCATTTCACAAAGCACTAAGATTCATCTTAAGATAAGTCCCAATATCACTATAGCGATTTGTTTTGTGACACTTTGCTTTATGGATACAAAGCTTAATATCGATCTTCGCTCTTTGTGGAAATCAAGCCCTGGTTAGTCTCACCAAGAATCTAAAGTGTTTTTTTTTTGTTTGTTTTGTTTCTATGGTAATAGAAATTGCGTGCTCGTAAGTATCAGTCACGCAACGAGTTCATCGGGGACGTTCAGCAAATCGTTGACAACAGCACCCTGTACAATGGGAACACAAGCCCCATGACCATGGTGGCACGGAACATGCTGTCACTCTGTAAGAAGAGAATGGACGAGGTGGGCATCATTTAGCTATCTTGTTTTGATTTTGTTCACTTTGTATATATGTGACCCGCTCTGTGAAAATGAGTCTGATGTTGACAATTTAAAGAATTGGATTATATACATGGCTGGAAAGAACATACAAAAAGTATATTTTACAATTTGTTTTCTTACCAATTCTGTAATGTTCCTTTAACTGTTTAATTGTAAATCCAAATTATCCACTCTATTTGTTAAAAGAGATTGAGTCTCTGAGGAGGGGAATGATTTACGTCCACAAAAACACCGTGTTTATAGTCTAATGAACATTTCCAATCTGGTATGAATTACTGGTCGTATTTGTACAAGGACTTCAGGGAATAAGTCATGGCATTCCTTGCCTGTAATTATCCTCTTATGGTAGACAACCTGTTCAAGAGTATGCTCAAAGCACACGATGTTTTGTTATGCAGGGATAGTCTGTTTTGATTGAGTTGATGATCAACATTTTTAAGACTACTGTGGACTTTGAGGAGCAGTAATGGCATTTCTGCTAAATGTCACAATCTAAACTTAGTCACCAGTTTGAACAATAGCTTGTTTGCTAAGAGCTGCATTAGCAAGTAATTCTCAGGCCTGGCATTACATGAGGCCATTGCCCTGGCCTTGGTGCCCTTTCAAAGGTTCCCCCTATAAGAATTTCCAATGGAAGTGCCCTTTGCAAAATGAAAATGGCCTTGCCCTCTCAAAGATGAAATTTCAGGCCTGAATTTTCAAGCGAAACAATCTTGCTGATGTGTAAAGACTACTATCATCAACAAAAAACACTACATTCCGTACAATTTTGAGTATAAATGCTTTACTTTTGCAGAAATAAAAATGTTTCTGACCCGTGAGAGGCTGTAAGCGGCTTGTTCCGACTTGCCCATCAGCTGCAAACTTTGTTCAATTCAACCAAAATGGTCCTGTCCTGAGTTTACAATTTCTCATGTTTTTCAAGTTGACGCATTATTATTTAGTGTCTTGAAAGGAACTTACAGAGTTGTCTTTGTCCGGTTTTATCACTCACAGAAAGATGACAAGTTTTCGCGCATCGAGAAAGCCATCAATCCACTGTTGGATGACGACGACCAGGTGGCATTCTCGTTCATCTTGGATAACATTATCAGCGCCATGAGGGCTGTGCCTGATGTAAGTTTTCAGTAGATCCCGAGACGTGCATGTTTAGTAGAGCGACATTGTGGGCTCTCCCTCTGTGTTTTCTATTGTTCCTTTTCTTTAATCTTGTTAATCTTTAATCCTGTTAATCCTGTTCTTTAATCCTGTTAATCTTTAATCCTGTTAATCCTGTTCTTTAATCCTGTTAATCCTGTTCTTTAATCCTGTTAAAAACACCCCACAAGTACAGTTCATACCTAAAAATCACCCAACAATGTCTATCTTGTAAGCACAGATAGACCAACACCCTGATGGTCAGAAAACATTGGTGGGATTAGGACTGCGTCTTATGTAAGTTTTCAAGAGATTTCAAAAAGAAACAGACATGTCAACTAACTGACAAATCAACATCGTGTTGGTCGTGAAATATCAGGGCAGTTAGCACTGTGCCTGATAGGTAGTGTTTGAAGCTTTGCATGGTTTAGAGATAAGACATAACTATAAATAAATAAATAGTAAACTTGCGGGTACAACCATGTAATAGAACTCTTTTGTGGGAGTGTTGGCTCTGAAAGGAGCCGGTTTGGTCTCGACGTTTCGAGCAGTATACTCTGCTCTTCTTCAGGAGAATAGTGCCTGATGTCAGTTTTAAGTATATGCCAAAACAAAGAGATAGACAGACTAACTAACAGACCAAGCCCTGAGGGTCAAAAAACATCAGTTCAATTAGGACTGTACCTTATGTAAGTTTTAAATATATTCCAAAGCAGACAGGCCAGGTCAACTAGCTGACTGACCAAAACCTTATGGTAAAAAAACCTCTGTGAAATGCGGGTTGTTTCTTATGTAAGTTTTGAGTAGATATCAAAATAGACTGACAGGCAGACTATTTTACAGACCAAGACCTCGATAGTCAGAAACATCAGCTCAATTAGGACTATTTCTGATGTAATCCTCAGTAAATTATAAATCAGGCGGACAGATTGACTGACTGACAGACCAAAACTCTGATGGTCCCAACAGTTTCGGAAACTAATAGACAGGTTATTGGCTGAAAGACTATTACACAGAGGCGCAGAAACTTAAACCTAAACTACAAGATTGTCCCACAGACAGTAGACTTTGTCATCTTGTGCTCACGTCTACAAGCCTAAATTGATTTCCTTTTTTCCTTCAAAGTTCAGGGTTTTCAAACAGACTGTCAACCCATTTTACTAGTCCAGGTCTTTCCACCAGCCCTGGCCTTGTCTTTCTGGTGCCTGTACTGTTTGCGTTGTAACCCATATCCTGTCTTCTTTACTGACTTCAGTCATGGCCTTTTCCACTAGCTTCTTGCCTTGTATATCTTGTACTTCTGCTCTTTGTATTGTCACCCATATGATGTCTTCTTATCTGTCTCCAGTCATAGACTTTCCACCAGCCCTGGCTTTTTCTGCCTTGTACCTGTACTCTTTACATTGTAATCCATATGATATGTTCTTTAATACTGTCTCCAGCCATGGCCTTGATCCACTAGCCCCTGGCTTTGTCTGTCTTGTACCTGTACTCTTTACATTGTAACCCATATGATATGTTCTTTAATACTGTCTCCAGCCATGGCCTTTTTCCACTAGCCCCTGGCTTTGTCTGTCTTGTACCTGTACTCTTTACATTGTAACCCATATGATATGTTCTTTAATACTGTCTCCAGCCATGGCCTTTTTCCACTAGCCCCTGGCTTTGTCTGTCTTGTACCTGTACTCTTTACATTGTAACCCATATGATATGTTCTTTAATACTGTCTCCAGCCATGGCCTTTTTCCACTAGCCCCTGGCTTTTTCTGCCTTGTACCTGTACTCTTTTACATCGTAACCCATATACATGTACTGTCCTTTTTCTTTCTCTAGTCGTGGCCTTTTCCACTAGCCCCTGGCCTAGTCTGTCTTGTACTTCTACTCTTTGCATTGTAACCGATATCCTGCCTTCTTTTCTATCTCCAGTCAAGGCCTTTTCCACCAGCCCTGGCTTTGTCTGCCTTGTACCTGTACTCTTTCCATTGTAACCCATATAAAATATTCCTTTCCGTCTCCAGTCATGGCCTTTTCACCAGTCCTGGCCTTGTCAATCTTGTACTTTTACTCTTTGTATTGTCACCCATGTAAAATCTTCCTTTCCGTCTCCAGTCATGGTATTTCCTACAGCCCTGGCCTAGTCTGTCTTGTACTTTTACTCTTTACATTGTTACCCATACATGATATCTTCTTTTCTGTCTCCAGTCATGGCCTTTCCACCAGCCTGTCAACCCTAAGCAAGTCAAGGACTACTACAAGATCATCCAGGTGCCCATGGACCTGGAGACAATGAGGAAGAATGCACAGAAACACTTCTACCACAGCCGGGAGCAATTCCTCGAGCACGTGGAGCTGATGATGAAAAACTGCGCCGCCTACAATGGTGAGAGTTTTTGTTCTCTTGGTTAACCGACTGCACATGATTTGCTTGGGAAAAGTCTTTTATAATAAACATAGAATTTATAATAACGCTTCTGGCTCAAGCCACTCGTCCAGCGAGTATTTTGATACCTGGCTGGACTAGTTTGGTTGTGGGGTTACTGGCCTAAAAGTACTGGACTCAGGCCAGTGGTCTAGTTGGTATTTTGAGCCCTGGCTTAACTTATTTGGTTGTGGGGTTACTGGCCTAAAATTACTGGACTCTTGCCAGAGGTCCAGTTAATATTTTGAGCTCTGGCTGGCCTTGTTTAGTTGTTTGGTTACTGGCATGAAATTACTGGACTCTGGCCAGTGGTCCAATTGGTATTTTGAGTTCTGACTGGACTTTTTTAGTTGTGGGGTTACTGGCTTAAAATTACTGGACTCTGGCTAGTCGTTCGACGGAACGCTCTCCCACCCCAAATTCAAAATCCTTCCTCTTTACAAACATTTCAAAACTTTGTTGAAAACTCACTTATTCAAATCTCTGAAACAACCTCATCCTGCAGCTTGTTGATTTCATTCAGTTCTTTGGCTATTTTGTTTACCTTTTCCATGTTATGTTATATGCTTTTGTTAATGTATTCTTATAGTAATATTTTTTGTTTGTATTTTTCTTTGGTGCTGTTGCCCTGGTTTGACTTAACAGTTTACAGGGACAACAGCACGATAGCGCTTTAGATACGTAGTATTAAAGGAACATTACAGAATTGGTTTTTGCTAACAAAACAGTTGCTGGCAGTGTAAGCACTTTATGTACTCCACCATATACATAAACTGACAAACCTGTAGAAGTTTGAGATCGATCAGCCATCTGGGTCACGAGAAAATAGTGAAAAACCGATTACACATTTGCATGAAATCATATAGATTCAACAAATGAATAAAATGCTCACTGAGTGATAAACTCCAATCGGAAAATTAGTTTATTCATTTCTCATCAAATATGGCATTTCAGACAGAAATATTTCAAGGGATGTTTTCTACTATCATCATCATTAGACCGTGTAAGTTTTATGTAAATCTGTGATCAAAAGTATATTTTGTTCTTACCAATTCTGTAATGTTCCTTTAAGCACAGTATAAATCTATATAATATTATCATTTTTATTATCATTATCATTTTTATAAAAAAAAAAAATCCTAGGTGAGGAAAGCACCTTGACAGGAATATCCCGCAAGGTGCTGGAGGTGTGTAGATTAGAGCTTGCCTCCAATGAGGAGCATCTAGCTCAGCTTGAGAAGGACATCGCTCTGGCCAGAGAGACGGCCCTGGATGCAGCAGACGCTGAGAGCCTGTCTGCTGCTCCTAACACGCCCTCCAGTCAGATCGCTAATGAGGACAGTATGACAGGTAAAGATCTTTTAAACATTGTATCACAGTGCCTTACGCTATTACAACCCCTGTTCATTGGGATTTAAGTACTTCTGAAACCGTCTCGTCGCATGTCGTGGCCGAGCGTTTTTTTGCGCATCGGACCTGGCGCATCGGACTCAAGTTCAGGTGCCGAGTCATCAGGGTGTGGGTTCGAATCCTGGTCATGACAGCTGTGTCCTTGAGCAAGACACTGGCTTGTCTTCACCCAGGGGTGAATGGGTACCTGTGAGGGCGGAGACGGTCCTTGAGATTGATGTAACATACTTGGAAGCACAGGCTGTATACTCCCCAGGGAGCTGAGATGGTTTAAGGAATGAAATATTTGGCCCAGTGACCGGGGGTAATAATGTTCAAAGCACAATGATCATTCTTTGGGATTGCACTATATAAGAGTCAAAACTATTTATCTCAGCTCCTTTGGAGTATGCAGCATTGTCGGCCAACTTGGTGCATAGCTTGCTTATCATTCACATCAACAATCTCAACCCTCGCAGGTCTGGTACCCTTTTACTCCTGGGTGATGAGAAGCATTTTATATTTGAGTGTTTTGCCCAAGAACACAAGTGTCACAACCATAGAGTTATATAGAAGAACTAGAGGGCGCACTAGCCAAGTTACGTGACTCGTCGCGCGGGTGGTGCGGCCATGTTTTAAGTACCACTACCATTACTTTACTGTACGCAAAACAACAACATGAACACCGAGCGCGTGATGCGTGCATTTACCATACGCACATCGTATACTTCGTACTCAATTTTGCCCTCTATTAAATGGCGCTCGTGTCTCCTTGCGGTCCCGGCGCGTTTGTGCACGCAGTATTGCCAGTGCGCCCTCTAGTTCTTATATATAACTCTATGGTCACAACTAACCGGGATTCAAACCCACACTCTGATGACTCAGCCATCAGAACTTGAGTTCAATGCTCTACACCGCTCTGCCACAACGCGCTATATATACAGCATTCATTTGTTGATAATGATAACAGCATTGTAGCATAACAGTTCTCCTCTAACCAAATTCCAGTGTAAACACAGAGGGGCCAGTAAAAAAAACTTGGTCCAAAGGTTGCAGCTGGCTCGTTCATTGCTTTCTAAAGCTTCATTTTAACCACCGACAGATCATGTTATTTGTACAGCTTATACTAATACTAGTGGCTTCTAGTGTAGCGCTCAAATCTGTTATTCAGGGACGCCTATGGTGCTTGAAGATTATTACCCCTGGTTACTGGGCCATTTATTTCTTTCCTTAATACCATCTCAGCTCCTTGGGAGTATACGGCCTGTGCTGCCAAGTATGTACATGTAGCACGCTATGCTAAATCAATCACAAGAACCGTCTCTGCCCTCACAGGTTTCCATTTATCCCTGGGTGATAAGCTGACTGGTCCGGCCGGCTAGGCGCTGAATACCTCAAGGACAAACTCTATAGACCGATCCAACAGTGTCATATTCTTTATTAAAAAAAAGGTTTACATTTTTTAAAATTAAAAACGGGAGATTTGGTGATACTCAAGGCCGCCTGCACAAAATGGTGGCCAATGTTTGTAAGTAAAAGAAAGGCCAATATTGCCCAGCCGGTAATGACGGCACATGAGCTCCACTTCGATTCGTGTGTAGATATAATAATATTCATTGAATTGCTTGGCACAAATTTCATGTGGATTATGTTCAACTGCAGATCACATTTAAATTGTTGTGTCAGTACAAAAAACGACTTATCTCCTAAAATAGCACTCACTTTTAAAATTGACAAAACCTTTTATCTAGCTTAAAATTAATAGCTGGGATGTACACTCAAAACAAGTACGTGCTGAAATGGGACGTTTTTGCATTGAGCAATTTCGTGCGAGATACAACGTTTTTGCAAAATGGAGATATGACTTTTTTTTGCACTGACGTGACGAATTTACTCTAAAACGTACTTAGCGTTGGCGCATTGTGTAGCCAATCCAGAAACACCAGGGCAAGCCTCGTCTACTTCTCTTTCACCTTTACATTTGTCCAAACTGGAGTAGATTTGTCACATTTATATTATGAAATTTTTTATTTATTAATTTTGTTGTCAGGTTTTGAAGATGATGATGATGATGATGACGGACAAGGCATTGAACTTGAGGAAGGAGAATTTGTTGACATTGAGGGTGATGATGGGGAAAAGGTGAGTACGGTTGATAACAATGTTGACAAACATGACAAGCAAGACAAGTTCTCTAAAGAACAATCTACACAGCAAAGTAGATATTTCTACACATGGTGTTACCGCAAACCGAATATATATTGATACCTCACCATGCATTGCCTCAAAACCCATAAACATGAAGGTCTGCTACTTTAGGGGGTCAGATCATATAAAAGGATTTGCATGCAATTGTTTCTTTTATTTATTTTTTATTTTAAATCTATCTGGTAATGAAACAGAGGGATCTTCAAAAGTGACTAGCACTGTGACCCGTAGGCCCGAAGGTACCTGTGAAGAGAGGATGATGAAGAAGTGATCGGTTTTAGATGAGGGAAAACCCATGTAATCTGGTAGTGAACGAAAACCCACATCACATCCACAATCAATTGTAAAAGGTTGCTATCTCTAACCATACCCTGCCTGGGGTATGCAGCACTGGCAGGCAAACTAGAGCACAGGGTTGCTAATCTTTTACATCAACAATCTCTACCCTTGAAGGTACCCATTTACTGCTGGGTGATGAGAAGCAATCGTAGTTAAGTGTCTCGCCCAAGAACACACAACTGTCACTAGTGAGACTCCAACCCACTCTCTGATGAATCAGCCATCAGAACTTGAGTTTGTTGCTCTGGACCACTCAGCCCTGACACGCTTCATGAAGTTATAATGCCAAAGTATAGCTGTCTCCTGACGATGACTAGAGCAAGCTAGTCGAAATGTTGAGACCAAAAGAACTCACTCCGCGGCAGTGCAGTTAATTACGAGAAGTCCCCCGATCCACAAATCTAAAGTAGTAGTCCAGGCCGATTTCCTACCTCCCGCCCAGTTAGTAGTAGTTAATAAGCAGGACAGTTCTTTTCAGAACTGAGAAGTCTCCCAAATTCTGAAAATCTGCTCCGTGGAAGTAGAATAAATAGCAAGACAAGTTCTCTAAAGAACAAAATCTACATAGCAAAGTAGATATTTATACACATGGTGTTACTGCAAACCGAATATATAAAGTATAGCTGCATATAAAGTGAAAATAGCACATTTAAAATCACCTTTACAGGGACCGGGTTGTCCTTTTTGCTGCCTTTAACCACTGTGGACCCTGGATGTGAATCCCACCCCAGACCAGAGCTTTGCAAGTAGATTGGGTTTTTTCAGTATCTACCTAAAACTTAGTTGGGGTTTTCCTCACACATCCAAAGCTGACATTTCTTCATAATCTTCTCTTCACAGGTATCTTCAGGCCTAGGGTTACACTGCAAGGCACTTTTGTTTCATTTGATACCGGAAAAATTTAATAATTTAAGTCCATCTCTTAATTTCTTTTAAGATTTTGAAAGGGTTTCATAAAGTCATCTCGATCATTGTTTTTATGTTTTGTTTTGCAGAGATCAAGCTTTGAACCAATCCAAGATGCCGAGAGCAGCGTGCTCTACAATGACCTCCAGATCACGCCGGAGAACAGCGAAGACGAAGAAGACGATGACGAAGAAGATGAGGAAGAGGGCGACAATCCTTTCCTCCACCAGCAGAGTGAGAGTGAGGAATCAGAAAATGAAGACGGAGAAGACACGGTGCTAGCAAACAATGACGATGAAGAAGACAAAAATGCAGAAGACAATTTCGAAGAGGATGAGAACGTTGCTGAGGAAGACGTCGACGCGGAGGTGGACGAGTCGTTCGAGGCGGAGTTCGACATGAGCAGACCGAACTCTGAGATGGCGGATGCGGAGCAGAGTGAAGAGGAGCTGGACGTTGATGAAGGCAAGATGATCCAAGATGATGACGATGATGACGATAGTGATGAAGACTTTGTGGAAGTAGAAGATGAAGAAGAGGCCATGGATGAGGGATAAGACAATAAGACCTCAATTGAGATGGAGATAAGATTTAAGCCCATCTCAGCCTTTAGAAGTCAGTCATGATCCCTCAAGAAATCAATCAAGATTTCCTACAAATCAAACTCGTCTTACAACATTTATTACAAAAAGGGGAATTCATCATAAGTTCCAGTGGAATACCTTTTAGTCACTAGGTGGCAGCAGACAAATCAAGCTATTTTTTATTAAAACTGTTTTATCACTGGCATATTCAGGGCTTTTTCAAAACCTCTGCTGTAGTTCTGGGTTCCGTTTGATGTTTAAGCTTTGTTCAAAGTCCACACTGCTCCGAAATTGATGATGGAGCTGAGCCCAGTTTTAGAAAAGGCCCATTAAGACGCAAAGTGTGATGCAAAGTGAAACACAAGATTTCTTTAGCTTTACAGATTCAAGCCAGTCTTTGTGTGGTTTGGATGATATCATTTCAGTTCTACGACACTTCTTAGAAGCTTCCAATTGTTCATTCATCAAAAAGTACATTTGAAAATGTGTCAATCTTTCTATGTACAATTAGGCCTACACCTGCATCATGTACTCCGTATTTCTTCACTGCGCAGTACACACACTTGCATCCATATGATTTGTGCGCAAAAAAGGCAAATTGTTTGTAACAAGATACCGTTAGAATGGGGAAAGCTTGGAGGTACGGCGGACCTTGTTCTAACGAGCGCAGAATGTAGCATTTTATCAGAATGATATAGTAATATCTTTCTCTGCATTACACCTATGTGATTCCTGGGTTGAAAGCCACCCTGTGACGAGAGACTCTCCATTGGTGACTCTGGGACTCTAGGTGGCAGCAGACAAATCACGTGATTTACAGCTGTTGACGTAATTCTGAGCGTAGGCCATATAAGTAGAAGTTGGAGAATGCTGTGTGTGTACTAAGCTGTGCGCATCTGAGTCAGTTCTGCAAATCTCATCTTTCCTATCGGTTGATTTGGTTAGTTTTGCAATACAGGCACGGCACGTCGTATTGACACTCTATGTCCACAGCTGACATAGAGGGCGTGCACAGCAGACACAGATAAGATCTGTCGATATATCAATATATACTCAAATACTTGAATACTACTTGGATATTGATATCGCCAATATCAGTTTTTTAATCGAATCAAAAACAGTTTAATTGCTGTTTCAGTTGTTTAGATTTTCAACATGTTGACTAGCGTTGTATAGTCTTCATTAGGAAACCGAAGGGAGCATGGCAGGATAGCTGTTAGACACTACACTTCTGAAATTGGGCCATGGTTAATTTGTCATACAGGCATGTCACATGGGATTTATTTTAACCTGGTATTAAAATCTGCTGCCACCTAGCGTCCATAAAAATCTCCCATTGGATTTGGTTCTCAGTCCCAACCTCATTAGTTAGTGAACGGGGGGGGGGGGGGTTTCTACCGAAGCAAAAAATCAAATGTTTTGGGGCTACTTTTCTCTACAAATGTCTTCACTACCTTTCTTTCCGTGTATCTTCACTACTTGTTTTACCAGATTTGTTCTGGCCCGGCAGAGCAAAGCACATTGTTTTGTTATGAGAAAGATATAAACAATAATAACAACATTGTTAATCTTTAAAACTAAACAACAACAACAACAACAACAACCCAAAACCATTGATGACACAGATTGCAAAAAAGTAGTCTTATCATTGTAGAGTTAGTTTTTTGTTTCATTTTTGTCTCTTTTTTAAATTTTATATTTCCCCCTAGTGTTTTCATACATCGACCAACCTTGTAACTGTAAATATTTTTGTACATAGGTTAATATGCTACACCAGAAGCCCCTTCTCTGTCTCTTTCAAGCTGGAACTGGGATCCATTGTTATTGTTTTGTACATTTTTTGTTGTTGTCATGCACGACTGCCAAGTGCAATTCTCGAAATGTGTGTGGGAATTGTTTCAAATGCATGTTGTTTTATACAAACATTTATAACGTCGCTTTGTTTTTCCAATCATGTCCGAACGATTTAACAATTGAGGACACTGTGACTGATTCAGTATGCCATATTGTCATAAGTATTTTTTATTAAATAACTTTGTAATCAGTCGGCTGAAAGTCATCCATCAGTGATTTCGTTTTTCACAAACTTTTGTTGAAGCCTGTGTTTGTCAACCCATTAAATTTGTACAGTGCCAGCTGTACCTGTTCATGTATAAGCAGCTAGCTAGCTTATTATTATCATGAAGTGATTTATATTGAAGTTTTTCTGGAAGAGTTCATTTATTTCCATCCCTTGGTTTTTTAAAAACACACCATCCATACAACCAACCTGTGTAAATTTCATCCAATTCATCACATTTTAATGAACACAGTGAAAACTAATTCGTGATTTTGTGCACGTTGACATGTGATTTATCAAGGATTTTTTCCCCGATTTCAGGATTCTCTCAATACCTCCTTTAGCCTTCATTTTTGTCTTGAACGAGTGTAAAGCCGTCACCAAAGGGAGAATGAAATTGTCCACATTGTGTCCCAACCTGTAGTTGTATAATTTGTGGTGATGCGCAGAGTCCGTAAACCTCTGAGAGGCTCTGGGTCTTGAATAAGGGGAACCGCCAGACCGGCAAGCCATTTTATTTGTTTGAACTTTTACATCCGTCCAATCTCATCCCTGGTTTATATCGGGCGTATTTTGATAGAGGCCATTATCAATCGCAGTATGGATCATAGGCATAGGGGTTATCCCCACACAATTGGAGCGGGGATGATTTTCGATTTTCCTCCCCCGAAAAAAATAGTTAAATAAAAAAATAAAAATAACTAAATAAAATATATAATAATAATAATATTAAATAAATAAATAAATTAAAATAAAAAATAAATAGAAGAAAGAAGAAAAAAGAGAGAGAGAGAGAGAGAGAGAGAGAGAGGGGCCCCCCAAAAAACATACTATCGAAACCACCCCTGCCCAAAAGATCACTCTATAAGGGTCGAATGCCTCAGAGAGCGTATCAACCCTCAAAAAAGATATATATATATATATATATAGGGCCCTTTCTCTTGTCCCTGTACTTGTAGTTTTCCCCCGGTCTTTAGACAACATTTCTCGTGGAGCATCCTGGTCTTTAGAATTTCCGTTTAGGGACCTTTTGTTCTCCTTTTTTGTTTTTGCCCTCGGTCTCCACAAGGTACCTAATAATTATGGACACACAGACGTTTGCCAACCCTGTAAATGGAGTACATGTAACTCTCGTTGTTCTTCCACTGTTTTGGATTTTTAAAATATATATATATAATTATTATATAGTGACCTTCCCATTGTTTTTGTGCTTGAAAATGAAGCGAAGACGTTCTCCTCTGTCAGAAAAACACCCGCATCCTTTTTGTTAATTAATTCTTCAGTTTTACTCACACTTTATGCCAGTAATTTGGATGTTGAGGTTCTGTTTATTTATTTATTTATTTGTATATTTATATATTTATTTATTTGCTTGTTTTGCATTCTGTTTGATGGAATGAAGTACCCTTAACAACAACAAAACAAAACAAAACATCGGTGGGCATAGCTAAAGTTAGACCGTGTGACCCAAGTTTTCCAACACCAAGAGAAAAATGGAATCATTTTATTCCATCCTTCTTGTCTGTATTGTTTTGATTGATTTTTTTTTATTTTTTTTTATTATGCGCATTCTGACCGCCTTTCTGCTTCATTACTCTGCAAGAAAATAGAGCAGAGCTTCTCTTGTTTCAAGTATGAACTTTGGCCAAGTTTCCAGCGGTGTTGGTTGGAATTACACGTCTTAAGACAGTAACCGATCCTCGCAGCCACCTTAAGGTGAGTAACAGGACGACAATAGTTCCATGTTCGAAAAACAACATCCAGAAGAATGCCATGCTCTAGAATCTCTGCACATTGAACAAAAAAATAAAAAAATACTGTTCCGTTTATGCGGGTCGGGTTTCGCGTGGAGGTTTATACCCTTTCAGACACTGGCATTGAGGTTGCAAAGTGGTTTTCGCCGTATCACTCCGTTTCCAAATCTTTAGAGGGAAAGATGGCAAAGTACGGGATTGTTAATTAGGGGTCGGGGGACGGAGATTAGCTTCAATCTAGAGCTTGCTGATTTTTAAAGTTCATACCAGTGCCAATCATGCGGGGAGGAAATGTTGCCGTCGAAAAATACTTTGAAATCACAGTCGGATAAAGACGGGCATGTGATTTGTCAGGTATTTTCAGGATTTTCCCACTGATCTCCCTGTGCTTTCAGATTTTTCTTGAAAGAGGCAAACTTGCCATCGCAGAGATGAAAAGACTTTGCCCTTGTAATATAACCAGACCCTCAGATGGATATTTGAAATGATGTAGACAGTCTGTAAACCTCTAAAATGTAACATTCTGCACTTTCAAGGAGCTTTATTTCCACACCAAGAGGAAAGTAAGGGGATCTTCTTGGGATTTTTTTTCTTTGAAGACATTTTCGTGCACGCCTTTCAACTCCTTTAGATTGAATAACTTCTGTGTAGTTTGTTTTTCATTGATAAGAATGGTTTATCAATATTTTATATGATCTATGTTATTAGTCGATTGTATTAGATCATTTTGTGAGGTTCGGTTGTCTCCCTTTGGGAAGGCCAATAGCTTTTAGAGTTACATTTCCGGGTCAGAATTGACCGGATCAGGGAGGCCTGAAACCGGATTTATTTATTTTTTTAATTGGTGGTAAATATATTTTTGTTCGTTTCGTTTGCTGTTTGTCTTGTCACAAAGCAAAAATTGCCGATGCAAAATAAACACATTGTTCAGGCCCAATTCACCAAGGTGTTTACCACCTGAGTCGAAAGACTCCCGGGTCCAACAGAATTGACCCAGATTCTTGGTCCCAGGCGGCCTGACCCATTGCTGGTTCAGGCTGAACTGGAAACTGGTTTTAAAAAAAGAAGATTTTAACTCGAATCTGCGTCATTTTGACCCATTTCTGGGCAATTTTAACACGTAATCTCTGGGGGTCATACTGACTCAGAAAAGGTCAGACCCGGGTATCCCGGCGGCTATTGACTGTGAATTGGTAGCTATAAGTCCTAAGGCTGAAAAATACGGTTCCGGTTCAAACATTCGGAACTGGAGACAATCACGTGGCTGAGAATATTGTAACATGCACGAGCAACGTAACTAAATACTGTACTACACCGTTTTAACCGCAAACTTGAGCACCTTTTTCATAGAATTTTCATGGATTTTAATTTTTGTTATGGATCGGTTTAGTTATTCTCGTCAAAAAACCGTTGTGCAGGCCTATATTATCCTCAAAATGTAAAGATATGTTTCCCCTTTTGGTGGGGCGTTCACTTTCGAAGGAAACGCGAACTTATTGTGGCAGATTGAGCGTGCGAAAACGCCAGTTGTTTTCTCCGGCACCATTCAGTGAAATTATCTGCTGAGAATTCCCACTAGTTTTCATTTCCCCCCATTGGTTTGATGTGAATTGTTGGTGCATTGACTGAAATCTAACCAAAGTGGCACTTCTTTGAATCTACACTGTCAATAGTCGCAGCTCAAAAGTCCTTTTTTTTCTCTCTCCGTGACCATTTCTGTGTGGGAGACGAGTGATGACGAGTTTTGCAGGAAATCGTGCCCCGTGCATAAGAGATGAATTTGAACAGACAGTCATTATTCCCAGAGTGTGCGTTTCCTTTTTAACGGATGATCAAGATCGGTTGACTTGTGCTGATCAAGAAGCCTTATTTTGCCGTGCTGCAGTTGTTGCTATTTCTCTTCGGTTTTTATTTATTTATTCTTACTTGTACTTGAAAAAAAAAATCATTACGAAGATTGTGTTTCCACCTTTGAATCGATTGTGGTACGTACCGTGGATAAAATGTATAAATTTATTGTATCATAGTTATTATCACTGAATAAATTTTATTTGGGGTTCTACCTGCGGATCTTTTGGATATCTGATGGCATAACAGGAGTTATGTGGGGGTGAGATAATTACTTCAGTTACAGGATGTTCCGGCGGTTCATCGTCCATCAAGCATCAACCCACCCTACCCCAAACTTAATCCAGTGTTCAAATGTCTGTGGTTGTCGTTGTGTCTCGCTTTCCTTTGGAACATCGCAGTAAAAACAGGAAGTTCGAGCATACGCAAAATCCAGAGTAATTTATCATTTTGAAATGGTTTACGAAAGGACAAAAAATCACATGTTTGTTAATGTGCTGCAGTGAGATGAACAGGGTCAACTTTCATGGCTCTGTTTACCGTGGAATTGTGCGCTTTCCGAGCCGTTGAATGTAAAAGCACATAGTTCTGTGGGACGTAAGAGCCGAATTCCGCGGTAAGAAGAGCCATGAAATGCCCCACCGTAGGTCTGTCGATGGATATAACTGTCCCGTCAAATCGATATTAGCAACTCGATATCGTTAAGATCATATTTATTAGCTGTTCTGACTACCATGTCGGAACAGCTATTGTTTTTGTCAAGATTGTTGCTGTTCCGACTTTGTAGTCGGAATATATTATATTGTTTTTGTCAAGATTTTTGCTGTGACCACAAAAAACGTTTTGATTGTATTAGATAGATCCATCAAGAAGTAAGACATAATCTTTGTGCCGCCTCGTAACTTACGACACATTTGATATTCTGTTCAAAAACATGACCTACACTTTGACCTTCCGGTCCAAACATGACGCTCAAATTAATCATAATTGTATACCAAGGGTCTATCTAGCTACAGCCAATTTAATAAACATTTAATGTTGTGTATGTGTATGGAATCATCAGTGACACTTAAGTTTTCAAAAAAGATCTACTGACGTCATTATTAGTTACAGCGCCCTCTTCCGAAATGGTAAAAGTTCACCTAAATGTAAAAACTCTTGACATAAACTCCTAATAGTAATACTCGTGGTGTCTTCTGGCTCATACCCAAAGCAAAAAATGCATTCACCAACACGACCCAACTTGATCCCTCCTTCCGGTCCAAACAGGAAGTTCAAATGCAAACTATTTGTAACATATTATTTTCAATGGGATGGGTCGCCACAAAACTGAAAATACTTTGTTTTGGTGTGTCTTTGTATGCCATCGTCATCAACCTTAAAAAAAAACATATTATTGTGGTGTCCTCACGTAATGGAGCGCTCACTAGGGACAAGTTTGAAATAATTATTTCAGTGAATATTGTACTTAATATTTTCATACTGTGTTTATGTGTACCGCAATGTAGACGCTTACCAATCTATGTGAGACAAGCAACTTTGGTCATCATTACGTCACCAGGTATCAACATAAACAGAAAAGCTTTGTGTTTGTCAGATAGGAAAAACACGTAGTGTCTAGTTACAATTCTTTCTGAAAAGACGCACGATTGAATGATAAAATAAGTAACAGAAATGTTCCCCCTTTCTACCTATACGCAAATGAGCATTTATCCTGAACTCTTTTTAAAAAGAAGTATACTTTAACTTCTTTTTTGTTTACGTTTTTGTTCCACATCAGTTCATGCTCCAGTGTGCAGATGAATACAAACAAAATTGAAACCTCTGAGACGGATAGCCCTAGGCCTACTTTGACTTACCTTACAAAAATATCAAACAATAGGCCTTTTACATTTGTATTTCCTAAGTTTTTAGACGATTTACAAAAAATAATAAGAACTGGGGGGGGGGTTCAGATTGGCAATTTGATCTCGACTCCGTTTCTAAGTAAGCCTTGCCATTGCTGGATTGAATGTCTTTCCCAGTATGTGAGCTTGCCATGTTATGTTTAGTCCCGGACTCCCCAGATAAATCGTCAGGTTGTGTTGTGATTGTATTCAGAACGAACGGGAATCGATTCGCTGGGAGCCTTGCTGCGTTGTTTGTATAGGCGGATCTTGATTGAATCACACCACGGTATCGATTCTGAATTATCCGACGCGAATCGATTAGAGCGTGTCTAATCGCTCGTGTACCTGATTCGATGACATTCCCTTGGGATGGTCGCCGTGGCCCAATGGGTTGGCGTGCTACAGTTCCAAATGGACATTCCACCTTGTGTAGTTGCTCAATTGAATTTGCCATTCTGTATTAAGCGATGAAGCAGTTCGATGTTATGCGGGAATCAGTTTACTGCAGCATCACGTCGTATGCACAGTCCGTGAGATATCCACTTATAAAACGCGACTTTAAAATGTAACATATTTTAAAAGATTGTTAGCCAATACTGTATCTAATTAACTTGTCTTTATCTGTGCTGAATGTGTTAAAGGTTAGTTTCAAAGTGGTCTCGAATTTGAGTTTTCAATTGAAATTCCTCTACCAAGTCTCATCAATACCCCCCCCCTTCAAAGCAGCAGCAGGGCCCAATTTCATAGAGCTGCTGAAGCACAAAAGTAGCTAAGCATAATCAAAGTATGCTTACCACAGTAAGATTACCAGCCGAAACAAAATTCCACACAAACCATTTTATGTGGTATCCCGTTTATTTTTGCTTAGCAAAAAAAATCTATTAAGCAGCACTCTAAAAAAACTCTCGGGTCAGAATTGACCTGGATCCCTGGGCCCAATTTCATAGAGCTGCTTAAGCACAAAAAGTAGCTAAGCACAACAAAAATATGCTTACCAGAATAAGGTTACCAGCCAAACTGCCATGTCACATGTACAATTTGTGACTGGTATCCTGCTCATTTCTGCTTAGCAGACAATTGATAAGCAATATTTTCTGCTTAAGCAGCTCTATGAAATTGGGCCCTGGTCTTCGGTATGGCCTGACCCATTTCAGGCTGACCCGGAAGCAATTTTTTTTTCATGCCACACGCTGGCTACTGTATACACGCATAAGATATGGGCGCCTCCTCCACGGATCCCTTCACTGTTGACACCGTAGTAAATGTGTGGTAAAACAAAAAATGCGACCTGGGATTCTGTGTAATTTTGACCCATTCAGGGTCATACTGACCCAGAAATGGGTCTGGCCCCACGGGACCCGGACCCGGGTCAGAATGACCTTGATCCGGGTGACTTCTGATCCGGAGGTTGTCTTGCTGAAGCACATCTATGCAATTGGCCCGGATTGTCTCAACCACAACTAGAAATTCACAAACCAGGGCCCAATTTCAGAGAGCTTCTTAGAGGCAGGTTATACTTTTGGTAATTGTCAAAGACCAGTATCATCACTTCATGTGCATATGAAAATTTGTGCTTAATTGGTCATCGATGCCTGTGAAAGGCTCCAAGCCTGAAGCCTTTCCCAGATTCAAAATGTTCTCTCTCTAAAACTACATTAGTTTTAATATTAAAGGGGTCGTTTCTAACAGTGTTTTATAATATCAACAGCTCTCCAGTGCTCTTTACAAAGTTAGTTTTATGGTCATTAATTTTTGTCGTAGTTACAAAAGGTATACCCTGCCTTTAAACACGAAATTATTGCTTTTCTGCTAAGCAGCAATGAGCAGTCACTTATAGTTGTACAAATGACATAATGGTTTTGCTGGTAAACTTTTTCTGGTGAGCATAATTTTGTTAAGCTTAGCTGCATTTTTGTGCTCCTTGAATCTGGGCCCAGAGCTGTTCCCCTATACAAACTAATTTGACACAATCAAATAAGACATAATTAAAATTCATCAGTTGATCCCCCCCGCATCAAAATAACACACCATCCCCGCAGATAAAATCCCAAGCAATTATCACGGGAGATACGAAACGGTCAAGTTTCAGTCATGTTCATGAAATGATTATCTCTTTAAAATCGAGTTTATATTCTCGGGGATTCCGTGGAAGCCTTGTCCGGCTTTAAGAAGCTAGCTGCGCGGACAATAGTTTGCTATAATCTATTATGTACCACGTATATTATGTTGGGGATACCCCCTGGGGAGATTGGGGGCAGGTGGACACGGTTTGGGAAAATCGTTTTCAAACCTTTTTGTGAAGCTCGGGAGAGACGGGGGGAGGGCGTTTACACGTCGGATAGTAAACGGAATTTATTTCCACTTACACTCCCATATAAATAATGTAAAGCACTCAAAGATTGTTGACGTGTTTCGTCGATTTGACATGGACAAAAAGGTGACTGAGATTCGGTTGGAATAGGCCTATGTACTGAAATTGGAGAGAGTATCAACTTAGTACGGTCAATCAAGCCTAGTTTATGGCTCAGCCCCACCACTAATTGCGAAAGAGTTGTCACTTCTTGTGCAATTCAGAGATGTCCCCTAAGCACATTCTAAAAGTTTACTTAAATATAATTAGTGGAAAGGGTTCAAATGTGCATAATATGCAAATTAGCTGCCGCCATTATACAAACAATCTTTTGCAATAACTCTGTATTTAAAGGTATTGTACACTTTTGGTAACAGCTCAAAATCAGTGTCCACACTTTGTGTGATTCAACATATGCATGAACAAACAAACCTGTGAAAGTTTGAGCTCAATTGGTCATCGAGGTCACGAGAAAATAGTGAAAAGAGATCTTATGTGTTTTCTGTTTTTTCAAATTATCGCGCGCGATAATTACTATTGTTTTACTCGTTTCTTAGAAACGATAGCATTTTAGGCAGAAATATTTTAAGGAACCCTTTCTACCATTACTTACTTTAAATCATGTAAGTTATGTGTGAATCTGTGAACATTGTGTTTTTCGATCTTACCAATAGTGTACAGGGCCTTTAAGCACGCAATCATGACAAACGAAGTGTCTACACCAGGTTGTAAAGGTCATTAGATATGATTGGCACAATTTTTAAATTATTTTTATGCAAATAATTATTTAAAATATGCAAACTAACTGCCGCAGTCATAAAAAAGGGGATTTTTGCAGTAACTCTGTATCTGAACATCCGAACATGGCAAATGAGGTGATAAGACCCATGTTTTCAGGGTTGGTAATATGCTTAGCACGTTTCTGATTTATTCATATGCATATAATTATGCAAAACATGCAAAAGAGAATCATTAATATTTCGCAATAATTCTGCACATCCAAAAGTGATACCTGAAGTTTCTTATTTACCCAGTGTCACAACAAAGGGGATGTTGCCCATGTTTCTGTGCCCCCCTCCCACCGAGTCCCGGGTAATCCAAACCCCCATTTCAAAATTGTGGAAAGTATTTACCGGAGTAAGTTTACATACAAACTAAACGTGTTTGTCTTTACTTTGACAATAAATAGTTCTTAGTTTGTGTATGCCTGCATTGTACGACAACTCATGTCCACACAAAGCATGAGTCATCACATCTAGGTCATGAAAAGCTAGCTTGATTGTGGATGGTGTGGGCTACAGTAGCACACTGTACGAAGTTTCTGTTGCATTCTATCATTGCTGTTCA
Organism: Pycnopodia helianthoides; assembly: GCA_032158295.1. NCBI lineage: Eukaryota > Metazoa > Echinodermata > Asteroidea > Forcipulatida > Asteriidae > Pycnopodia > Pycnopodia helianthoides. Next base: position 3,913,141 of record CM063248.1, on the reverse strand, counting down.
CAATCAGGGGACTGTTTTTGCAGCACTGTATACTGTATACAGATTACACCATCATACCACAACATTCTGGGGAGACAATGCTTGCACCAGCCTAACACAGATTAATGGTTAGTCTTCTTCTTTTCGTATGATGAGCAGCTTAGAGTGTCACAGACTAAACTAGATTAGACAACCAGGTCAATGCTGCATCTATGGCATTGTTGATTTCCTTGAGACCTACAGGGAAGCACCTATGCAGTTTTTGATGATGTGCTGGACTGTCTGATCCGAATTAATGAGTGCCTGCAGTCACACGCAGGGCTGTCTGTCATCTTCCATTTGTTTAGGTGATAACCTGATCTGGTCTGAAGGGTCCGGATCCTGTTTAAAAAAAAAGAGCTGTCCACTGTTGTTGAGGAAGGTTGAAACCTAAGACCTGTTCTGTAGGATCCTTGGCAAGGTCTTTGCTGGCGAAATAGACATTTGCTGAGAGATTTTGCAATTTCCACTGAGGGTCAAAATCGACATCTCCAAGGGTATCTATGGTACCTCAGGTGAGATTTAAAGCGTTTTATTCTCGGCAGAATGTTCAGATTCTTGTGCATGGGCAGGTCTGATGGGTTGGCTTCAATGCATCCCAGTTCTTTCAGCATCTGTTCTTTCCTGTGTATGTCAGGTGGATTGTTAAGAGAGATGAAGAGTACCCGAGATAGCTTAGGATGGTTTCCACTCGTTTGCTATGGCAGCTCTCAGCCCATACTGGTGCAGGGTCAGATCTAAAACTACCCCCCTTCACGACGGGACGGAAATTGAAGCACTTTCGGTTGAATGTTTTTGAATGCTTATCTTCGAATGTAAGTTGTGCTCAATTATTGGCAAAACAAACAAATTTGCAATGCTGAAACTTTTGTGCTCTGTGTTAAATTTATTGAGACGTTCACAACAATGTTTATGCCAAACTATTGCATAGGTTCTTACTACGTATAGACATCACAGTTTGATCCTTTCTGTAAACGGAAAAGTGACGGGACGGAAACTTGTCCAATATTATTGTGTGAATGTTTGGTTTAAATCTGTAAAAAGTTGTATCTGTATGTTCATTGTTTGTCTAAAAGACCTTTCTATCAATGGTATTTCAAAAAGTGTGAAGAAATTTTTCCAACCAATATAGTTGATTATTTTCAGTTTTGGTTGAAAGGTTTTGGATCTGACCCTGCAAAGTACTCTTTACATTGTGGATTACACCAGGGCAAGGCTTGTAGTCCGTATAGAGTGTGAGCACTTTGATCTCTAACTGGTGCCTGCCAACTTGTTTGGATGTCTTTTCCAGGTGTTTCTTTTATGTGAGACACCGGTCAAGGTGACTTCAAGAATGTTTGGAAACTGTTTATGTTTGATTGGTTTGCCACAAAACGAGACTTGAGAGTTCTGTCCTATAGCCAAACGATTGATAACGTGAAAAGCAGTAACTGTGGTCTTGGAATGATGTTGGGCGGAGGCGCTAGTAGGTGATGTAGTCCGCTTCTGTTGGCGTCTTCCAAATCTGTTTGGTGGCAGGGGCAAGCTGTAGCATGATGATGCAATTTTATTCAATGGCGGCAGCTAATTAGCATATTTTACATATTGTTATGCAAATACTTAATCCAGTAATGTGCTAATGATATTAAAATAACCCTGAAAACATGGGTCTTCACACTCCATTTGTCAATATTGAATGCTTAGAGACGAAGTTAACGCTGTTTTTTTTTTTTACAATGGCGCCAGCTAATTTGCAGCCAATTTAAAGCCTTTTCCACTTAATGTTTTAGTAGACTTTTAGAATGGTGTTTATGGAACATATTTGTAAAACATAGCAGTGAACAAATTATTTTGCAATTAGTGGTGTGTCAAACGCCATATTGACTGGACTATAGGATAATTATGTGAGATGGGACGCCTGCTGTGGGAACTACAATATTATATTCTTGTTGTTAACACTTATACTAATTCATTTGACATCAGCTGTTCGGAATTTTTAAGTGCAAATACTCAGCTTGAAGGGGGAAAAATCACGCGTGTATAAATTGTCTTCCTCAAGGAAACAATCACCCGACGAACGGCCACTCCGAGATTAGAACCCCAGTCATGTACGGGATTCGAACCTCAGCCACTACGGGATTCAAACTCCAACCAGTACGAGATTCAAACCCCAGTCGGTACGGCATTTGAACCTCAGTCAGTACGGGATTCGAACCTCAGCCACTACGGGATTCAAACTCCAACCAGTACGAGATTCAAACCCCAGTCGGTACGGCATTTGAACCTCAGCCAGTACGGGATTCGAACCTTGGCCTCTGCGGAATTTGAACCCCCGTCAATACGGGATTCGAAGCTGGGCCGGTATGGAATTCGAACACCAGTCGGTACGGGATTCGAAACTCAGCCAGTACGGGATTCGAACCATAGTCAGTGCGAGGTTCGATTCCACTGAATCTCGAACAAGCTGCAATTGACATCTCGGCTGCTAGATCGCAGACATTGGGCAGTATTGAAGATACACATTTTCCCTTTAAAAAGCATTCAAATTGGTATATTATTCCCAAGCTAATCATCACAAATTTTCTGCAAAATGCAAATTGTCTAAATGAAGTTGAAATACACGCGGAGAACGGCAGATTTCCTTATAGTTACGGTATAGAATTTGACTATACCCAATGCAGCCGTAACATTGTTATTATTGTATATTTATTCCGGAGGCTACTCATTTATTGATAAATTTAGATCGCAGCAGAAAAAAACCCACCACAGAAATATTGTGATAAAAATAGACCACATTACTCTTGACACAGTGAGGAGAGAGCGTCGTGCTTTCTCCCCGCTGCATTAATATAGATAAAGACACCCCCATAAGATTATCAGAATCGATAATTTAACACAAATCATTAATATTCTTCCCTATAAAGCGACCAGCCGTGCAACCTTTCTGTATCTCATAAATAATATAGGATTAGGGTACAAAATCATCAATGCAGTTTTGCTAGATGTATTCAAACTATCTGGATAAAAGCTACTTAGCATTTTTGATTTACTACCGATTTTTAGGCATTTACTCGCATCTGTATGAATTAAATGAAGTAAATGTATTTACTAGAAAAGCATTTCTAAATCTGAAACTAGTTACTTTTCACGTGTTAGGTTTTGCTAGACTGTAAGCGGTTACTTCGTTTGGTGTGGAGAGAGGAGTAAACGCTTTAGATTTTGAGTGATACGAGTCAATGTTCAAGGCTGAGTCAGCACGGCAACCTTGAAAATGTGTTTGTACTGTTACATTATGTATGTAAAGAATGATCAGACATGTTTAGTGGAGCGACATTGTGGGCTTTTAATCATTCCTGTAAAAAAAACATTGTGGGTTTAACTCCATCACAATGTTAAAACACCCTACAAGTACAGTTCTATACCTAAAAATCACCCCACAATGCTATCTTTTAAGCACGAAAGTCATTGAATCACACTGTTATCAAATATTCGGTTGTGCAATAAACCAAAAGTTTACAAAAACTTACTGGACAGTAAAACCTCACTTCATATCTTACGAATTCAAGCATTTTCTATTCATTAATGCTTTTAATCCAAAGTAAAAACTTTTTGCTCAAACCAATTCTTGACTTACTATAATTTTACCAACCCATTATATCGATCACTCGTGGAGCCAGATGTTTGCGTGGGTCTGTGTATAGTCAAACACACAGTGCAATTTTTAAAAAGTAATTGAATCCCAAATAACAGACATCTTTATTTTTGAAAGAGGGTTATCTTGGAAATAATTTAATTTTGGGAGAAATTAACAGCTCATGTACATTAAATAGAGTACTTATAATAAGTATTTCAAAATAATATACAAAAAATACCATAAAAAATACACTAAACAAACAAATAAACAAGCAAACAGGAAATCGCTTTGCAAATACTGTTTCAGCATTAAATATTGTTGATTATTTGAAGTACCTGTATAAATTGTATATAATTATATATTGAGGCGAACCTTTTCAGACATTTGGGTGATATTTCATGGTTTCGAATATCAAGTGGTTTCAAACTGTATCTGACATTTCGATTTTAAGGTTAACTAACTTTAGTCTTCAGCAAAAACCGCACGTTGTCTGTCAGATTCCCGAAAATATAAATGATTTCAAAATATATTTCATGGCGACTAATTCAGCAGGGGGAAAAACTCACGATGTGAGGGGAAGGAATTCTAAACCCCGCCCCCTCAAGAGTCGATGGATCGATCCTAAGGAAAATAGGGAGAGAAGGGATGGGGTGTAGAGTTTCACCTCCATGCCAACAATAATCCGTTTGAACCTTTGGAAAGGACCGGGAGAAGACGTGGATATAGGATAAAAGGAAATGGTGACAAAATGAGGGGAGTTTACAAAAGACAAGGATAAAACACTCCAGAAAGTGCGTCCCTTCACCCTAAAATAATTTCAACCCTCTCAAATAGCAGAAACTATTTTTGAAAGCAAGTCAAGTTAAAAATCGATTTTAATTCAGTCTTTATTTTTAGCAGTCGGCGGTGACCGATCCCTTTTGAAATTGTACACCCACTCCCAGTGTGTTTGTTCCGATGGTGTGAAATGATAGGGCTATTCGGGAGTTAATAGCAGCTCATCAATGAACAACAAGCTGCGGTAAATTGAGATCCATTAAGTTGAAAAAAGATCTCACTTACTGGCAATGATTTGAACAACAGGTTTCATGTTGTGTCTGTTTGTCTTGCTCTTGTTATGTAGCGCGAAATTATAATGACTGAAATTGAAGCGCGTCTCCCAACAGGTGACCGATCCCCCTTTAAAGTCGTGCCGTCGAAACCGCGGATATTTCCCCGCCGCGATATGGAGCGAGGAGACAAGTGAAATCCACCTTCGACGCATTTCATCGCCGGAATGATATTTTCTCGTTTCATAGTTCCCCCGACGTGAACCGGGCATTTAATCGATTTCGCCACACACAGTGCTAGTGCGAGAGAGAGTGTGTTATCCCTAATTGGACACGCCGGATTGTAAACGGTCTAAGGCGACGCGCTCGGGCACGAGCGATGATTTGCGCGAAATTCTTGCCATGTGATTTGGGGTTCATATTTCACTCTTTATCAATACAGGGAGGTCCTCTCGATGCCTTGCCCCCCCTTTCAATGGACGTTGCTGGGTTTTATTTCATGCTTCGTAGCCCGTGTATATTGAAGAGTTTACACACTACTCTGCGATACACGGATTGTAATAGCCCGACTGTTGAGGCACGTTGTCTTCGGATTGGCCGATTTGGGCTGTAAAAAGCGTTTGTTCCGAAAAGAATATGGTTGGAAATATATTTTAAAAGTAGGATATAATGATTCGCATAAATATCCCTTGAAATTGTGTGGTTTTTGTGTAATTTTATGACAGAACATGGTCCGCTTTAGAACTATTAATGTTTGACGCCACAAAATGGTGGGCCGCATGTTATTTTTAAAATGGAAAATGTTGTGAAATTTTTAATGTAAAATTGTTGTAATTCAGCCTTGTGCTGCGAGGACAGTTTAATAAACCATTTTATCTATCTATCTGTCTATCATGTTCCGCTGGTTGTATTTCAAGAAGAATATTAATTATGTTTTATTTTATCACTACTCAATCATTACAAAAAACACTTAGTGTCTCAGTTTATGAACAACTTTTAAAAAGGGTGAGGAGTAATTCCAAGCGGCAAGGTTTTGAGTGATTGGAAAGCAATGTGTCCTTAATATGACCCAGACTTTGGCCTTGTCCGAATTGATGGCTTCGTCAGTCCATGGCCACGGTCAGTGGCTAACGCCGAAAAGTCCTATTCTTCAACGTTGTCGCTGCAGCAAACAGCCATAGCCTTAGCCGCAGCCGAAGTCACTTAATTTGGACACGGTCGGAGCCCCAAGCAACCAGGTACCTGTAAGTTTAGTCCGGGCCACGTTTAGTTATACAGGGTAAGGGCGACATTTAGGTCTGGACACGCCCTGTAGCCCACGCACACTTTTGAAAAACTTGTAGATATAGGCTATGCTTGTAACAGTCATGCGATCTGCAAATCATTTTTCACCTTTGTTCTTTTAGCGCGTGTCTCCGTCTTCTGCATTTTTGTCTTCTTCATCGTCAGTAAGGTTTTTACGGATTTTAATTTATTCCGAACAGGCAGCCGAGATTGTATTACATCCGTTTAGATCCCCCCGAAATAAAAAAAAGTGTTACTCTGCCATTATAATTTATTTAAAACAGTTATCAAATGAATGTTTGCAAGCAGAAATACTTTTCGGGATATTAAATAATAAAGTGCCCTCCAAACCCAAAGTTTTTGACTGCACTTTACAATCAGTTAAAAAAGAAGAAAAAAGGCGTATACACAGGCCCTGGTCCCAAATTAACCCGGGCAATATACCTGGACATAAAAACAACACACTCCGAAAAAACAAATAGTTGCATAAAACAGAGGAAAACAAAACCCCACTTAACCTATTGAAAAAGCATGTCAGGATGTGCTGACAACGTACCACGTGGGCGTTGCGATACATCCATTAGCCATGTACAAACAATTATGCATGTCACTTGCATTTTGTGAATTGTCGAGGGCTTATGCGAAAGTTTGTGTAGGTTTTTTCGTTTTAAACCTTCTGTCAGAATTCGTTCTGAGAACATTCTTTGAAAACAATTTCTTCCTGCGAAAATTGGGCCATGCCACTTTAACACGAGAACCTTGCAGATGCAGTGATTGTGACGTCACGTCAAGCTTTCAACCCACCTTCGTACGCTTGTACGAAGCCCGGGAACAAAAGTTGACGTTTTCGAAATCACCGACGGAGCCCTAAGCCGCAACCAGTGGCGAATTCCAAGCCGTGATTTCAAAGTAAAGTGCCCTCCAAACCCAAAGTTGTTGACTGCACTTTATTGCCATTAGCTTGAGCGTAATAGGCGATCATTCTCGCACACAGGTTGACGTGAGCGGTGGGCACCCAGGTATCGAAAAATCACACTCGGTCTATAATTCGATTTATCTATAACCGAATAACCGTGCTTTGACTCCGAATCGAGAGGGTCACGGGATCTGTCTCGCTTTATTCCAGCGTTGACGAAAAAATCAATCTAAGGAAACAAAAAATCTAGAAGGAATCGCACTGAGCTTTTGTTTCGTTGGGCGTCCAGGTTGTTTGAGTAGATTAGACAATTTTACATCGTATTCAGTTTTTCACACATTACAGACACAGAAGAAATTTTATGCATGGACGGGTTTCTTTATTCATGTAACTACAACAGCTGTTATGTTTACCATCTGTCTATGCATAAGTAAACAAGCTTTTCACCTTTGCCCGTTGATATGTCTTTTAAAAGGTGTTTTAAGTCTATTTTTTTCGTTACTTCAATATTATGTACAACCCGCAGAAGTTTCAATACTACTAAATGACGCATCCGTCTTGATCTAGCTGGGCATGCGCGCTCTACAAAAACCTCATTATACCCCCCGGGGTCAGAATCTGGGTCCTAGGGGGCCTGACCCATATCTGGGTAGGTATGACACGGAATTTTTGTACCAAAATTCCCCATAAAGGGCCAAATTACACAGAATCCAAGCTTAAAATGCAAATTTTAAACCAGTTTGCGGGTTAGCCTGACCCAGACAAAGGTCAGGCTACATGGAACCTTCGCTCGGCCCCAGCGGCCTATCCAGGACCGCTGGGATGGGCTAATCAGCTTGCACAGATTCTTGTTCAGGAAGTACGTCATGCGTGCAGTGCTTGCAGTGGGAGTGTGATGCATGATGGGACTGAGCATAAACCAATGAGTGTGCTTGCTACGTTTGCCCATCCCAGCGCCTTTGGTTTTAAGGCAAGGCGCTGGGGACGAGCGAACATGGAACCCGGGAACCGGGTCGATTCTGACCCGGGAGGTTTTTAGCAAATGTAGCAAATTTGCCAGGTTTTGGATCCCTCTTCCGCACGTATACTGTTTCAATATTTTATTTCGCATACCACTTCCGTTACAGTTCTACTAGCATATTGTAACTTTGATTTTAAAGGGAGATTCTTGGAGAATGCCTCCAGAATGCAACGTAAATCATTTGTCTAACACTGACCTGTGACCTGCACTAAATGGTGACAACTCTCAGCCTATGATAGGTCTCTCCATTAAACTCATGGAGGGCGCTTTTTGGTCTTGTGACGTCACGTGCAAGGGGTTTATTTATCTTATGTAAGATGGTACACTTGATAGGTCACAATTAGGGGGGGGGGGGAAGGTGAGGTATAATCGGTAGGCAGGTTCCTCTTAATATTGGTTGCAAGAAGGCATTTCCTGATGACAAATCGCGGGAGACATCAATAATTTGTTATCGACCCAGCTGCAGTGTATCATTCCAGCCATGGTAGTAGCCATACCATCTGACAATCCTTCAGCATGAGCTTGCATTATTAAACTAGCAGTAGCATCTGCTCCCTGGATGAGCTATGGTATGCCCCCTCCCCCTTCCCCCCCCACCCCCAACGGGCCGCTCACCATCCTTCTCTGTTTGTGAGCAACACCGCGCTCCCAATGGGCCATATCGCCCCAATAGAGCTTCACCTTGATCTTCGCCACGTGCTATGATCTCGTTTGGCTAACGAGATCATTGTCACTCTGAGCGCATCCGCACACTTCCTGATGACTTATCTATCTCCACTCGCGCTGCAGACAACAAGGGGGCAATTATGGCGGGAAAAAAAAACAACGACTGGTAAAATGTCAACATCCAAACCCATCTGTTGGAATCAATAATTGAAGCTATTTTTCGGGAATCCGGCCCTCATAAATTATTTATTGATATCTCAGTTGCTGGGATCATCTTGGAGAGCTCACCGGGGATTTGAATGGCCTGCACTGCTGTCATCAGCAGTGTTGCGTGGCGTGTTAGTAACAAGTCACCAAGTCTATTTGTATGTTTTTCCTACGTGCTTCCCAAATCATGTACTCAAAGTCGAGTGTTGCGTCCATATGGTAAGATTGGCTGCACATTTTTGGCGCAATAAACTTGAAAAAATAACGACGTTGAGGTGTTGGTAATGTCTGTGTACATTTCACAATTGAAATTCTATATGGATAATTGAAATTCTAAATGGATATATAAGAAAGGCTCTCCTTTTTACTCCCCCCCCCCAATTTTTTGTCTCTCGAGGGAAAATGTTTGTATTCAATCTAAAATCAGCTTCTCTGTTCAGACGCAAAATTATTTTTAAAACCATGGCAATGAAACAAAGGCTATTTTCGAAACCATGGTTTTGCTTGGCTTCCGGCTTCAGTTTCCCATACACTTAACGATACATTTATAGACTGCCTTTTTGTTTGTTTAGGTGGTTTTTTTTTGCCGGTGTTACATAATTTAAAAAGGTGAGGTTGGCACCCTCTGTGTTTGCCAATATTATCAAAAAGTTTAATCAGGTTACTAAGTGTTTCAGATTTTCAATTAAACAAATTTCAAACACATTCGTTGGCACCCTCTGTGTTTGCCAATATTGTCAAAAAGTTTAATCAGGTTACTAAGTGTTTCAGATTTTCAATTAAAAAAAATTCAAACACATTCGTTTATTTTATGTATTGCTGGTGAAATTTATTATATTGCGAAACAATTCCCTTCAAACTGCCCTCTTTTTTTTGTCAACAACAGAAAAAGATGACAACAATACAAGTTAATTAGTCATGTGAGGCAATTCGGCATGCAAGCACGATGCCATCATGAAACATTGCAAAACATTTAATTGTTTTCTTTATATACCGTTGTCTTGAACTGAGAGCCTCTATATTGGAATTATAATGTTCGCCAGGTAAACTTAGTGTATGTTTGTGATGTGTTTCATCACAAAGGCTGCGCACCTTTTGTACACAACCACACTGAAACTGGAAGCTTTTATTTTATTTTTAGAAATGAGTCCGCAGTCCTCGATGCTCTAGATTTCAATGATAGGACTCGAATATTATTACACTTTCCCTCCCATATCCAACATTATATGTAGTGTGTGTATATATCTCACAAGCAATCACTTATCTTTTAGGCAAGACGGCCTTCGGGGGGAGCAGGAGTTTTGACTCACTTCAATTCAAGAATTCTCAGCCTAGCCTGGAGCTGACATTAAAAAAAGAAACTGTGAACATTGCTCTCTTTTATCGACAGTTTTTCTTTCCTTCGCACCGGCAATTTTATAAGGGCTGGAGTCTTGGTGAATTGTCAGCTCCCGACGCTGTAATAACATATCTGAAATTGTTTGTATACATATTTTTTTTATTTTTTTTCATTTCGTTTTGCTGGGTGTCCTGTTACAAAGCAAGGCTGCCGATGCAAATAGACACATTATTGTTCTGGTCAAAATGCCATCAAGTTGTTTACCACAATCTAGAAACTCTCGGATCAGAATTGAAACGGATTTCTGGTCCCGTTTGGGCCTGCTGGTAAACAAACGGGATTTGAACTCGGACTCTAAGTCAGATTGATCCATTTCTTGGCCACTTTGACCCACGTCCGGGTACCCGGAAGTGGGTCAGGCCCCACGTGACCCGGAATCAGGGTCAATTCTGACCCGGGGGATTTGAGAGTGAGATTTGAAAGACATTTTTATGCTGACTATGGACCTTTTGCATTGACGTCATCATGCCGCCATCTTAGAGGTAAAACGATGACGATCACGACAATGGACACGCACATCTTTGTACGCGCGGCGCACAGGACGGGCCAATGAGCAACCTCCTTTTGACCTCTAGCAGAGGGCGCCCTATTTTAAATGGCGTCATATGCGCAAACCAATATTTGACAGCGTACGTGTTCACAATGTTGCGTCCCTCATTCTTAGCCCAATTTCAAAGAACTGCTTAAACAACAAGTATTGGTTCACAGTTGTCTGCTTATTAGTAAAAAAAATAATAAAATTGCAGGGTAACAGTCACAAATGGTACATGTGGAAAGGTATTTTTGCATGTGGCATTAATTTGGTAAGCATAGTTTGTTGTGGTTAGTCTTGTTATGCTTAAAGCGTTCCGGCAGAATGTGTTTCCTGAAAAACTAAGTGTGAAAGTGTTTTTCAGCCAATAATAAGTCTTTGCCAAGTTAAATTTAACAGTCTGGGAATGCAGAAAAAACATGTTTCGGAAGTAATTCTAGCACCAAGTAAATAATAGCCATGTTCCCTGCTTTTTTTTTTGCATAGAGCCAGAGTTTATTGCTTGTGACTTTCTGCTGCAGGGGAGCCCGGAAATGGGTCAACCAGCCTTGCGACTTTCTTCCGGGCACACAACGCTCTTGTTCGTAAAACTCGTGTTAACACGCTTTATATATTCGTCTTGCCTCGTTAAGGTCGGATCGATTTTCACAAAGATAAGAAAAGTCAGATTTCTTCACGACATTTTTGTAAGCCAGGGCCAGTTTTTTCCATCAAGTATTGGCCTCATTTTTCTGAATACAAGCTACAGCACTGGCAATTATCGAAAATCTAATTTCAGTCTGAAAACTTACTAAATACTAGAGCATACTTGAGCAAACCTTTGGGCCGGCAACCCAACAGAAATGTCAGGTATTTGAGCGCCACTCACCCGCCGATTACCAGCTGGTTGACACCCCCCCCCTCAGCTGCAGTGGTGTTGTCATAGAAACAAGCTAATCTTAACAGGAGTCAATGACGTGTTGAATCAGTTTGATTTTATATATTTATATCATTTAATGAGTAACTGCATTAAACTGATAACAAAAAGTTAAAGGTTATTATACAGAACAGGTAAAGGTAAAAACACAGTTGTTAAATTTTAGTCTGAAAACTTACTGATTATAAAGTACATACTAGAACAAATTTTTGCTGTGTAGTATTTCCCTCTGTAATGAAGTCATATAAGAGAAAGTCTATCTGAAAACCTTTTTTGAAAAACAGGACAATTATTGTGTTTACATGCTGAAAATTGTGAATGTTTTTTTTCACAATTTTTACCTGACTCACACAACGGTTTAAGCCCAAATTTTGCCAGGTTTGTTATTCCACGTATATGTTTAAATTTTAGGACGCACAAGGGGGTGCAACATTTGTTTTTCTTGAGGGCACTTCGGACAAATTAAAACTGTAGTTTTCGTTTGCATTTTTCGTAAACAAGCCCCTTTTCAGCGCTCCCTCAATGCCTTGTAATAATTTTATAAGATAATCTGACGTGGCGGTATAAAACATGTAAATAAGTAGAACAATTGTTTTAAAAACATTGAAATTATTACTTTAAAACTTACATAAAATGTAACATCTTGTTGTGGTAAATCAAACGAGCACCTGGGGGCACGGATTTAAATTGGGGAGGTGGGGGAGGGGGAGGGGGGGGGGGTAAATACGCCAGTAGTTTGAAAACTACCCAAATCTCCAGTGCTTTGTTGGATTAAATCAATCCAAATATGCACCTGCATGAGTGAAAGAAACCAAAAGCTGCACTTCGTTGTATTTCGTTAAAATGCAAGACCTTTATTTAGAATCTTTTTTGAAACATGCTTATTATACAGTATTGTTGTTGTTGTTGTTGTTGTTGTTGTTATTGTTGTTGTTGTTGTTGTTGTTGTTGTTGTTATTGTTGCTGTTGCTGTTGCCGTGCTGTTGCTGTTGCTGGTGCTGTTGCTGTTGATGTTGCTGTTGCCGTGCTGTTGCTGTTGCTGTTGCTGTTGCTGGTGCTGTTGCTGGTGCTGTTGCTGTTGATGTTGCTGTTGCTGTTGCTGTTGCTATTGTTGTTGTTGTTGTTGTTGTTGTTGTTGTTGTTGTTGTTTATGTTGTTGTTGTTGTTGTTGTTGTTGTTGTTGTTGTTGTTTTTGTTGTTGTTGTTGTTGTTGTTTATGTTGTTGTTGTTGTTGTTGTTGTTGTTGTTGTTGTTGTTGTAGTAGTAGTTAGAGTAGTAGTAAAATTAATTTGGTTAAAAACAAAAAGTTTATGATATATACCTTTAATATACATACAGACAATTTCCTTTTCGATCACTTTATGGCAGTAGCTCTTATCAAATTACACGTTTTTGTAACCACGTTTATTATATTTTTTGTAGCAAAAAGCAGTAAAATGATTCGGGGGATGCCTCGTTTATTACTTTCAATTGATTCTGTTCGTCGGAATGCTTTTAAGAATCTGGTTTAAAACACTGGCATTACCAATTTGTGTCTATTCGATTCCCGGTGATTTAGACAATTAAAGGGACGTTACAGCATTTTTCGTTTCTTTTCCTCTTTTTCTTACTTTCTTTGTGAATTCATTCCATCCTCCACCAACATAAACAATTAACCCGTGAAATGTTTACTACGATTGGGAGGCTGGAGGCTTATACTCAGTGTTCACGTGGTTTTGTTCTCGTTTGTTTGTTTGTTTGTTTGTGGGGGAAGATGTTTGTTTGTTGTTGTGGTTCTTTACTGCAGTATTGTTTTTGTTTTTGTTTGTTTGTGTTTGTGTGTTTGTTTATTTGTTTGACAGTTTTGTTTGATTGTTGTTTGTTTTTGTTTTTTGTTAGTTGGGGGTGTTTGTATGTTTGTTTGTTGTTTGTTTGTTTGGGGTGTTGGGATGTTTGTTTGCTTGTTTGTTTTTCCGGATGCTGCATTGAAGACAATGAAATGAAGATCTCAAGTCACTTCAAATATTTTACCATTGCTAACCGAAATATCTGTTTGATAAATTAGAGCTTCTTACCAACTTTACAAGGTGTGACCTTTGGAGTCTTTTTCGATTATATTGAGTCCAACTCAGAACGTATTGCCTGTTAATCTCTCGGTAAGAAATGAACTTCCGGATGACGCCTCTTCACCAACTATCCAAGACGTCTTTAAAGTCGATGAGGAGGAGGAGGAGGAGGAGGTCACAGGCCTCCGCATCGCAAGACAGCCAGGCTAGCCAAACCGGTTCGACGGGCCAAAACGGATCGCCGTCGATCGCCTGACGGATTTACCAGAACACGTGCGCCTGCCATCGCTCTGTCATATCTGATTTGTGTCAACGATCCATCCTAGTCTTAACGTTTTTTTGTTGTTGTTGTGTGTGTGAATGCATTTCGCTGGATAGATCGAGAAGGGTTTGCTCTGGATTCGTGCTGCACACTTCTGTGATGACATCACGATCACTAAATCAAATGAATGTGTTGCCCAGAAGGAGCGCTGACGTTGGATGGAAACAGTAAACCATTAGGTCTAAATTTAGTGTCATACCCTCGAAAAAAAATGTGTAATTTTGTCTGAAAGATGATAATGGTAGTAGTGAGCATTCTGCGAAATTATTTCGTGTGAAGTGATTAGAAAAAAAACTTGAACATCCGAAGATCACCTAAAGGCGACTTTTGGAGATTCAAATTTCCGTGGTGTCCGTTTGTGAATGCCATGGCCAAAAGTCGGTTGGTACCCGCTGTCCCCTTGTCGATGGATTCGACGTTCTTGATGGATACTCCGTGACTTTCCTGTTTTCTCAACAAGTATGTATTCAACTGAAACTTGCACAGGTGACTTTTATTGGAAATTTCTTGATAGGTCTACCTATAAATCAGCGTTACTTTTGACAAAAATCAAACGGCGTACAGCAACCATTTCAAATTAATTTTTTTAACATATTTCAACTCTTGCATATTCCTGAAATCTGGTCCTTTATGAAATCTGCTTGTCAAAAAAAGCAGCATTTTCACATGATATGCTTTAAAAGAATTGGGCGATAAAAGCAATTTCCATTCGTTTTGTTGACGGATTACATTTAGGCTAAGTGCAGCGGCCCCCCACAGCGGATACTTCATTGTTCTAATTTTTGATAAATATGACAGGTGTAGAAAATCCGTATGGACAAATGGACCACATTGATCATTACGTCTATGACAAGAGCACACCGATGCCTGTATGAAAACCGACCAGGCATTAAATTAGCTCGTACAGCGCCATGTTCCAGTTTCACCTGAAATTACAAGAAAAGATGGAGCAAATCTCAAGATATTTGAATTTAGTCAGACCTACAAAGCCCTGCAGATTCAGTTAACAGTTAACTCAATCAATGATTTTTTTTAGACCATTTCCCTTTGGACGGGGGCGAACCTCTACATCAACTCAGACGGTATTGTGATGTTGAAGAAGAAAAAAAAACTCGGTCAAGTCCTGTGTCGCTGCTCTAGGGCAAGTGAAGTGTTGAATGTCACTTTGCTCTACTGTCTGACGAGTCTGGCTCGGGCCACGGTATCGTCCAACTGACCAGGGGAACAACCTTTGTACGATGGTTAGCCGAACACACCGAGTGGAGGTTTGGAGCAAATCAATTAGTCTGGCCCTTTGTTGAGTGCATGGAAATCGGTGTATACGGGGGGGGGACACTGATAACAAGACAAATATGACCACGTCGCGAGTTGCAAAATCCCATTAAAACTTGAACACAGTAATGCTTGGAGTACAATTTAAGAAGGGGTTCCTCGAGAAGCAATAACATTCATTTTAGATTCGGCAGTTGAGGAAGATTCCTTAAAGGGAGAGTCATTTGAAATTGATTTAGAGTTTGATCCTTGAAAATGAAATGCCTCCTGCTTGTTGCTGTTTTCTCAGCAAGTAGACACTGTATTCATGAACTTTCACAGGTGACTTTCATTGTATCTGTCTTGACAATTTTGCCGATAAATCAGCATTACGTTGACAAAAACAAATCGGTGATCCCACCTTTTACTATCGGGCCAGGTTACAGGAGCTTGGCACTAATATATCAGAAGAGCATTGCTTTGCAAGGTCTAAATAAAAAGCTCCTGCCAAATTGCCTTGCCGTTTGTGGTTATAATTGTACGTATACTTTCGCTCGTATAATAACAATTTTAGGGGTTCTTGGACAAGATTAGATATTTAAAAAAGGAGTACGACTGTTGGCAACTCATGAGTTGCCTCACAGAGTCAGCTACGGACGGCCCTTTGACATTTCGAACCGTGTGTCTAGGGTTCCTGCAAGACCTCTGGGCGGGTATAAGTTTGACTTTGGGTGACGTTACAAGGCTGCAACCCGCTTGTAGACAAATCGATCTAACAGAATCAATTTGTAAACCGTAGTGTAGTTTAAAATGACACAATAACCTTCCCATGAACTGAAAATGAGGCCACTTGCAAAAATGTGATCATGTCATACGTTGTTGAACACATTTGAACGAGAAATGAGACAGAGGGTACCCGACTATATTATGAACATTATTATATCCCCGTTAAGAGGAATATAAACAATAGATGGAACCCCTGCAAACCCCCACCCTAACTTCACCCCATGGCAAATGACACCTTCGACACACCCTGACCTTGTTTTTATATTTGCCAGTTTGTTTATTCGTTTGGTTTGATTTGATTCGGCTTTAAACATCTCGGGAAATATTGCAGTTTCTAAGAATTGTTCCCCGGGTGATTTACACAGGCACTGTCACGTCAAACAGTTCAGTATGCATGGGCACTGCACGTTGCACTATCAACGAAGACTGCCCATCAGCATTGCTAACCTGGTACCCGTGACGTAGCCATCCGCTCTATGCTGATTTATGCACAATTGTGCTTCAGGGGACGTGACACAGAAAGTTGTGGCGCGGAAGGGTATGGTCAGTCAATCGATTTTCCGTCAGCTAAACAAACTGGCAAGCAGACACTTAAGATCACGAATAAATGGAAGTGTTTTTTTTCAAATTCAGATAAAGCAAATGTCGACTAAATATTATTTGTTGAGTTTATAATTCAACAAATAAGTAAAACAAATAAGAAAAGGAATACGCTATTTTTGCGTTTCTAATAAATGAACAATTCGTTGTTAGCTATTTTACAGTAAACAGAAAGCAGACACAGAAAATCGTCCACCCAACACTTAGAAAATTCTTTTAAAAAAACCAACAAACTTCTGAACAACGTGGATGACTACATGCAGACATCAACCTTTACCACTGTGACACGACCTTGCCGCGTTTGGACAAACGGAGGGGGAACGATTATTCTGAAAACGACAACTATCCATATTGGACTCCAATATTACATTTTGGAGTGACACGGAAGTATACATGGAAAAGGATGACATGTGACGCGTATTCCACCAATCAAACTACTGTGTGTGTTGTATAAAAATAAACATAGAAATTCCAAGACTGGTTTGTCCTGTCGCCATCTTCATTGGGTTCTGCATCATAATTTGGCAACCTTGACCCTTTTCGAAACCGTGGCTCCGGCTTATAGCCTCCATATGCCTGCTTGAAGCCCCATACAAACATGCATGTTTACGGAGCGTAAGCCGTACCCAAAGCCTCAGCCAAAGCAGAATCCGAAGCCGTGGTTTCTCGCAAACTGACTAGTCTATTCCTCATGTACCCTAGATCTCAACACTCATTACTGTAGACAAACAGCGTGAAAGGTCCATAGCCTTTTTCTTCTGTTTGGACGGTCGTACCACATTATTTACCGGTTTAAAAACCTTCCATTAGACATAAAGCACGCACCTCAAATGTTTGATATAGAGAGATCCTCTTTTGTACCAGGGATCCAGTATGCAGCACCGCACCATTCTAAAGTACTAGCTCAGATTCACTGGCGAATATCACGTCCCTTAATGATGCCTCAATAAAGTTCTACATGATACCGCATAGCAAATAAACGCGTATCTTAAAAACAAAAAAAAGCGCGCGAGCATTGACTGTGCCGCCCACGTGCCATCCAAAACCTCGGTGACATCAGCATGCGAGAGGGCGGCGGGATTGAGTACGCGCCAAAATGCGAACTGAAAAATAAAACGCCGTCTCCTGGTTGTGTCAGCAGAGATTTGCAATCAGTGGAGGGAACGTGCTGCGTGCGTGTTGGTGTTTTGTAACAGCAGCTACCGCGATCGGCACAGAGGGTTTCACCCGCGGTGTGAGTTAACTTTTATCCCGTTCACGCACGGAGCGTGCGTTTTGGCAAACACGGATTCTTCTGGTGAACTATGACAATCAAAAGTAAGTTTCCTCGCATGTTTTTTGTTTTGTCCGTATGGGGTAAATTCGTGCTCTGACCGTGAATTCTGTGTCTGGTTACTAACAAGGAAAACTGGACAATTGTTGCTCCACCACATATACATGCCAACACGTACGGTATTATTTGAAAACGGAAAATGACAAGGGCCGGAGTATAAATGCCTCCAACTCTACACTGTGTGGCAACTCTTTTACCGTCTGAATGAAAACACTTTTCTTCCAGAATTGAGTCTGTTAAACTGATTTCGTTTGGGAGACTCGGTCATTTCAAGAACTTGTTCTAGTTGTCAGGGGCTACAACAGCGTCACAGTTGTCTGGAATAGACGAGTATATTTTGTGTCCGTGTTTGGTACACGTTTGTCTATGACAGGGAATCTCCTGGCGTTCTGATCAACAGTTTGTGACATCTTTGGTTTCATTGCAAGACACTTGCAGTGATAATGACACCAATCACAATCTGTTCGTACTGCGTGTATAAAAACCTTATTATATTGATCCACCCTTTTAAAAAAGCAATATTATTTGTGCGGATGTTATAGAACGCACTGATAATGGCCGGTTTTTAACATTATAGAGCTGCTCAAGAAGAAAATATTGCTTTAATTCTTCTGCTAAGCAAAAATATGCAGGATGCCAGTCACAATATGGTACACGTGACATGGTATTTTGGATAGTAACCTTTTTCTGATCAGCATAATTTTGTTGTGCTTAGCTATTTTGTGTGCTTAAGCATCAGGGAACCTGAGTCAGGATGGGACAGCATGGTGGGGGAAAAACTAGGGACGCGTCCGTTGCATATTAGTGATTATTAAAAAAAGAACACTCACAATCGAATCCATTGTTGGTGTGTATTTTTTGGAGGTCAAAAACAAAAACCGCACATAGAAGTTGCAACAAAATGTTTAGCTTGCGTTGTTAACTATGGAAGAGTCAAAGGGACATCGTGAAAAAAGTAATAATTAATCTCATAATTATGACTAAGTACCTGTCATAAGTATGACTTATAGCTCATACTTATGAATTAGCATATTAATTATTATGACCTATGCAACTTAAGTCGTATTTCTGACATATAATTATGACTTTAACTTAGTCAAAATTATGACTTTCTTTTTCTATCTCTCTTAATGTTCCTTTAACTCTTTTCTGGTTGAATCCATTCAAGAATGATTCTTGTCCTTTTTTCTAATTATGACCCGATGTTGTTTTATCTTATTATGATTTAAAGGTATTGTACAGGATTGGCAATGATAACAAACATATCTGTTTAATTTTAGTCTGACAGCTTACTGATTATGAAGTTCAAACTAGAACCATTTTTTTCTAAGAAAGATTTCCCTCTGAAATGAAGTCATATTAAAAAAAACTGTTTCAGAAAACCTATAACAAAAATTCAACAGACGATTTCGGTTGTTACAACCCAAATTAAGGACAACGTGTTTACATGCTGAACATTGTGCATGGTTGTTCACTACTTTCTCCTGCCTCACACACTATGAGTATTATGCCCAAATGTTTGTTATATCATGTACAATGGTTGATCATACACAACATGAACACTGTCTGCAACTATTTTGTAAGCTCTACCAAACCCTGTGTATACAGAGAATACCATCTGGTTGATAGTAAATATTGCTTTTAAACATGAGCAAAAAAACACACTACACAGTTTTAAGTGCAGCGCTGTCAGAAATCAGGATAGAAAGCTGGAGAAAGCTTGCGGGGGAAACGTAGTGCATTTAACGGCTCTGTTCAGGATTACGGTTTGTTGCTTCTTCCAAGTGGCCTTCTCTTCAAGATACCCAACGCCCCCGAGTAACCGCGGACATAACATGAGTATAGAACTAAACAGGACTCTGGTTGCCTCAAGGGTGTTGTTCCAATAGAATGTGTCAATTAATGAAGCCAGAACCGAATACAGTGGAAAGACGGCACGGATTGCTTATTCGGGTCCGCAGAACCGAAAACTATCCGTCTGTTCATGATCGCCGAGCCGTGTGGGATGTTTTTTTTTCTTCTCCACATACACAATGTTTGTTTGTTGATTGTTTGTGTGTTTGTATAAAGGGAATGATCGTGTCGAGTCGGTTGGTTCGACGAGTGGTTATCGTCAGTCTGATTTCTTTGACAGTTTTTTGGTTGAGGTCGATGAATCGGGTAATCATGGTGAATGAGTCTTTAATTTTGGAGCCCGTAGGCCGAGTCTCAGCGAGGCCGTGCCCGATTTGGCGGCTACGGCTTGATCGGCGCCTTTATCATGCGTTGAAGTATAGGACGTCCTTAGCAACACTCTTAGCAACGGTCGTAGCCGCAGCCGTGGGAACTCGCCGCAGCCGTGGGAATTCTCCGCTTACAATCACCGTGAGTTGTCCGCTCAAAATTTTTGCACTGGGGTAATTATTGGTTCTACAGGTAAAATTGTGCAGCCTTGCCCCATTTGGTGGCGTGTCATGGCCGAGCGGTTAAGAGCACATGATTTAAGCTCTGGTGTTTCCGATCAGCAGAGTGTGGGTTCGAGTCCCGGTCTTGATGATACTTGATTTCTTGAGCAAATGGCACCCTCGGCTTTCGCCTCGGGTGCCATTTGCCCCCCCCCCAGGTGTACAAAACACTATGGACCATGTCACCGCAGGCAACAATTGTATAAGGTAACAGTATTTTGAGCAAAGTGTCATAGTGTCGTGGTTGGTGCCAATAGAAATGACATGGTGTTTTCTCTGCATGGTAATGGATTTGTGGGATTTAAAGCTGCATTAGCGAAGACTGCTTAGTATGGAACGCCGATTGTACAAAACAAAAACAATTGTTGCTGAGGCCAAATATACTTAATTAGTTCTTGTCAATTCATCTCTGAAAATTGACATGCCAAAATCGCACTAATTATTAGTCATTATTTTGTCACCCTTGTGAAATTGCCCATTTTAAGTTGCTAATATACCTGTTGTTTTTAAATATTTTGCAACATGGTGTCTATATTGGGACGCATTTGCTTAGAAATAAGGAAAAATGACCGAAAATAATTGTTTTCAGTTGAACTTGCGGGACTTCTCCGTCAATTTATGATGAATTATTTTAGTTGAACAATTGAAAAAAGGTCCTCGCCGGCACTGGCAATTAAAAAACTAATAACCAACTGTCATTAGTCTGCTCTGTGTGAAATACACTTACAATCAATTGTGGATTTGTCTGCAAACTGATGATTTTGCGCATTATTATGGTATAACGCCGAATTGTCACTTACGGTAAGCGCCGATTTTGCGCTTACGCTAAAGCAGAGCCGTTGAAATTGGGGCATGTTCTTAGCACAACAAGCCAAATTCGAAGTCGGAAAAGTGGCACTAGTTTCCCAAACGTTCTTGTGTCACACATTCAAAATGGCTGACAGTGTGTTAGCCAGAGCCGTAGCCAGACATAATTTTCTAACCGGTTTGTCTACGCACTAAAGGATTTGAAGCGAAACACCCAATGGTTTAAAAAAAAAAGTCAGAACCGTTGCTGAGGTAGTGGTTCATTTCAAACTACAGTAGCACACAGTTTCAAAAAGCTAATGTAACTTGAGCCGAAAATGAAACAGCAGACTTCTTTTTTTGTTGCTTCGCTTAAATTTCATGAATGTTATTCTCTCGATGAATTTGATAAAAAAAAATGTTATGAAATTCAATCTCCGTTAACTTTGTGATCATGCACGAGGCCCATTTAAATTCAAATTGGAATCACGGTCTTGGATGTTCCAAGTCGTCCACGGGGGGCCGTGTAGCATAAATACCCGGTATGAATAAACGAGTCAATATATGTGCACGTGGCCCTGAATCGGTAATCACAGTGATGAACTAACTTACAAACACGGGTGGCCTTTAGTACACAGATGTCAAAAAGGTCCATGTACAAACGTTCCCGCTTGTGATGTGATATCTAGTATGTTATCCACTTTTTTAAAGAGGTTATTGCAGTAGAATTTTTGTTCGAAATTCAGTGGCACGCACGATAAGGAGGGTGACCCTGGGTCCAATTTCATAGAGCTGCTTTAAGGACAAGAAGTAGCGAGGCACAAAACAACTTGTTACCAGCCGAAATACGATTTTACATGTACAACTTGTAACTGGTGCTTAGCAGAAATGTGTTAAGCAATATTATTTTCTGATCATACAGCTCTATACAAATTTGGCAATTGCGTCACATGTTCACGCATTTGCTGCACGCGCAAAGGTTTGACTGGTTCCGGCTGCTAAGCTGGCACACGTCTGTGTGTAATTGAACCCCAAATCACCCATTTCATGGGTAAAGGGACACGTTGCCTTGGATTGGGCGCTTTTGGGCTATAACAAGCGCTTGGAAGAGTTTGTAATGATTATGGATGGAAAGATGTTTCAAAAGTAGAATAAAATGGTCCACACAAAAATGGCTCTAAATTATGTGGTTTTCTTTTTACTTCGTGAACTAACACGGTTCGCCATTTTGTAGAACCACATTTTTTTGTTTTACTACATAAAATGGCGGACCGTGTTAGTTCACGAAATAAGAGGAAAACCACGCATTTTTGTGTGGACCATTTTATTCTACTTTTAAAACATCTTTCCAACCATGTTCATTTTATAACAAACGCTTTTTATAGCCCAAAGCGCCCAAATCCAAGGCAACGTGTCCCATTAAAAGCCATTTGTTATGACAGAAACTTCTAATACTGAGAAGACCGTGTTGAAGAACATTATGTTAAAACCAAGTCCATTTACTAAACCTTTTCACACACATCCTCACGCGAAAACTAGATCAATGCAATTCCTGATCGTTCCTATGGGCGTCTTGTAACCCTTGGAGCCAGTTTGTGTGAAGAAGGCGTGGCTTATAGTGAAGTAGGCGTGGCTTATAGTGAAATTACGTCACACTTGGAACATGATAACGTACCACTCACCAGTCTCGTGACTTGCTTCTGTGAACACTGGGGACCCAAGAGCCTAAAGTCAAGTTCAGTTTTGTGATGCACCCATTTTCCAATAGAGTTCAAATTGCAATTCTCTAACCTTACGCTCGATTGGTGTTAAGTGGCATAGTACTTAATAATAAAGTTCCTCTGTGGATGTCTTCCAATGGTGCAATTGCAAAAAAAAGGTGACAAATGGGGTGCAGAAGAAAAACAGCATGCAGCAGATTGAACAGTAATCTGAAATATCTATGGAAGTTAGGTGAAATGTTCACTAAAAAAAAATGTGTCTTACAGTGCGAAATTATTAACATCCAAAAACATCCAAGACGTCACATTTCGATGAGTCTTTACAACCTTTAGGTCTTACCTGAAATTCTTCGATGTTCGATCAAATCGGCACGTAATATGCCCTTTTATCATTCCGCTGAGTGTAATGTATACAGACCCATCATTGCTGATATCAACAATGACGTCATGTTTCAATATTTCGCTCTGAAAGAGTACAGAGTAAAATGGCATTTGACGTCATTTCAACGTGAGGCTAGAGACTTGTTATTGTTTTTCTACTTTTATGCGAACTCTGTCCATTGAAAATATTTTTTTTTAAACTGAATTTCACCCCGAGAGGCTCTCTTTACCGTGGTGAAGGAAACTAATTCGAGCACATCAACGGGACCCAACCACTCGAGACGTGTGCAGTCTCTGCGAGAACATCGTAAGCTTTTAAAAAGGCCTGGGCAAGTTGCCTTCGAATCTCTTAAAATGTTGCTGTTCAGAATTGCTCCTTATCCTTTTAAAGGGTCGTTCGTGCACAAAAACACCTGTAAGTAGGGAGTATTGATTAAATACATATAAATTTGCCGTTTGAAATACAACCATGGCCGAGCATACGGTCCGCCATTTTGTGGAGTCAAAAATATGGTTCTACAAAACAGCGGACTGTGTTCTGTCATGAAATTACACGAAAACCACACAATTTCAAAAGATGCTTATGTGAACTGTTATATTCTACTTTAAAAAAAAGTCTTTCCAACCATATTCATTTGAAAACAAACGCTTCCAATAGCCCAAAGCGCCCAAATCCGAAGGCAACGTTCCCCGTTAAGGTTTTACAAGGGCCGGAAATACAACATCACAAAATTACTTTTCGACGATCGAATCTCGTTCGCGTCGCCAGTAAAAAAAAAAAGGATCTGCTTCTGTTACTAGACACCGTACGGTGGATATCCGATATACAAAATGATGGCCTAAACGTTTAGTCGATGTTTAAAACGAAAACAACTTGGATGTCCCTTAGTGCTGACAGAAGGAGGCTTTCTCAGTCCTCACCACAGTTGGAAAGTGGAGAAATTCCATCCGAATCCTAGATAGATAAAAATGTCGATCAATTCAATATTTGTAGGTTGCACCAGAGCAAGCAGAAAACACGTCTCTTCAAATAAACGGGATGTACTTGCCCCATTCTGCGTAATCTTTAGTCAATGTTTAGACCTGTGGTTTATTTGCACGGACTTGATCCGCGAAACTTTATTAGTGTGTCGGTTACGGCGAACGATTTTCGCCGGAGCTCTCCACGCGTTCACACTAAAAACTCCCGGGTCAAAATTGACCCAGATTCCCGGGTCGCAGGGGGTGGGGGGAGGGTGGGGCTCGGCCCATTTTCTGGTTCAGGCTGACCCACAAACTGGATTACACGATACGTTTAGATCCAGGATGAGAGAGCATTTTTAACCGTCTTCGATTTGTGGTTCATAGTGTTTGTATTTCTTTTCAATCGAGTTTCTTGTTTTTGCTTATGGTTAGTGGCTCTATTTGTCTTTTTGATCTGTCTCCAAAAGTTACGTTAATTTCTTTTTTCTTCCATATCTTGATAATAGAGGTTTTATTTTGTCTGAAACATCTATCATAACAGTTTTTGTTTTAATTTCTCCCTTGACCAAGACAATTTTAAATGTTATATCATGTACTCATGTCCGAAGATTGAAAACAAATAAATAAAAAACATGAGATTTTGAGCTCAGATTCTGCGCCAGTTGACCCATTTCCGGGTCATTTTGGCACAGATTCCGGGTCACGCTGACCCAGAAATGGGTCAGGTCATCTGGGACTCGGAACTGGGTCAATTCTGACCCGGGTGTCTTTAGAGAGTACAACCAAATAAGCCGGCAACTTATCTCATTAACTTCTACGGCAGTCACAGAGCTCCGTTTGCGACAGCTAGTAATGGGCCTAACATGTTTGTCCCCCCAAAGGATCTGATGGTACAGTGTTGGCTTTTTTCCAGAAGAGCTTATTCCTTTTTAAAATCTTGTTTTCTTCAAGTTAAATGATATCATAAACATAACCTATGAAAATTCCGGTGAACACTTTCGACCGCGTTGTCGAGATAACAAGTATTAACGGTGGCGTGTTTGCACGTGTTGTGTGCATGTTAGAAAGCTTTACTTAAATTGCTTGACTAGACAAGTTAAAATAGCATCGGATTAGAAATAACAACAATGTCAGACGGAAATATTTCTTTGTATCATTTAAGGCCAATGAAATGTGATTGGTGGTTTCTTGTCAGTGCTCGCATTGAATTGTGGTGTCCCCCAAGCAAACATGTTTTAAAAATTACTAAAAGGTCCCACGATACGGGGATTGTGCCTTTGACGATACAGTCGTGGAGTTAGGTACACAGTCAAAGTATGTCATGAGAAAGACGTTTGGCTTAAGGGCAACAGCAAACTTGTCCTCTGAAGAAATAAATTGAGACTTATTGTGTACGTACATGATAGTAAACGTGTACATACACGATAATTATTGTGTACGTACATGACACTACCATGTACGTACACAATAGTTATTGTGTACGTACCGTACTTGTTAACTGTTATGTACGTACACGATAATTATCACGTAGGCCTACGTACACGATAACTATTATGTACGTACACGATGATGATCGACTACACGATAATGATGACTGTCATGTACGTACATGATAACTATCATGTACGCACATGATAATTATCATGCACATCATGTACGTCATAATTTTCATGTACGTACATGATAACTGTCATGTACGTACACAATAATCATGGTGTAAGTACATGATAGTTATTGATATAAAAAGTGCTCCTACGTTTCAACGCTTTCCTTTTGAATAATTTTCTGTTTTGATTTTGCTGAAATAGATTGTACAAGACTTAGTCTGTGTGTATTTGAACGTGTGTGATTCTGTTTCTTTCACGCCTTGAAGCAATGCAAATGGGAACACAGGGGTCGATTTCACAAAACTCCTACCTTAGGACTAGTCCTAGGCAATGCTAAGAGATAGGACTTACTGGTCCTAACTTAAGACTAGTCCTATCTCTTACTGTCTTACCATGTCTCCCAGGACTAGTCCTAAATTAGGAAGAGTTTTGTGAAATCGACCCCAGGTCTCCCCCAAATAATCGAACTCGCGCGAGACTTGCAGCAAGGTCCACGCATGACCAGGCAAGTGCAGTACTGTACCCGAGGCACGCATTGGCCTCATTTTAAACGACGTGGGGAAATGATTGGCAGCAACTTTGTACCTAACAAGAAATGGGGGTTGAAAAATCATGAATGAGAAAACAATTCAAAATGTCTTTCGTGTGTCGTTGCAAAAGGAAAGCAAACTACCTTTTACGCTTCTTGTAGTTTGCTTGGCCCAGATTTCAAAGTTGCTGAACCATGTTTACCATTTCGTGGCGTATCTGCAGCAGCGATTTGTGTCGGCATAGCACATTACTTATAATCGCTAGGACATCTAGTTATAATGCATTGAGGGCAGTAAGACGGTGATTTGAACAGATCTATCAAGAATTCTGCCCCCCCCCCTACCCACCCCCGTACCTTCCTCTTTGTCCATGTTATTTCCGCTGCTTGGGATCGTTTATCATGCCTTAGATAGACACAGCCTTCGGTGAAACTGCAACAGTATGATTAGTTGTGCTCCAAATTATTACAATCGTGCATGTGCGTCAGAATGAGAATTTAACTGCAAACTTTTATATTTCCTGTTCATCGGTTGGTCTTCATACTGTTTATAAGAAAATCACAACAGGTTATGAACGGTGGTGTAACTAAACAGTTTGGTTGGGGGTGGGGAGGGGGGATGCATGGGCAAAGACGGGGGTTATCTTTTCATATATCGAACCATCCATTTGTGTATTTTTTGATCTCACTTCCTTCCTCCTTTTTTTTTGGGGGGGGGGAGGGGGCAGTGGTGGAGGCAAGGCTACGTTGTGTGTGTAGGAGGAGGCTCTGTCAAAATCTTTAAAAAAAACAAGCAGAAATTTGCATCTATATTGAATAGAAATTTGCATACAGTCCACTAGACGCGTAAAACCATACCTGAGCGGAGAGCAAAACAAAAAAATAATAATAAAAATATATTAAAAAAATGATTCAATTAAATACCTATCTGATTCGCGTTCCATTCTACACTACAAAGTGCGTCAAGCATGAACATTATTCATGCAAGAAACAGTGAACATGCGACCGGGATGATCAGCTTTGAAAAAAAAAGTGCAAAGTGATAGATTTGAAAGTCTTAGGTGATCGTCGCCATCAGAAAGCATTCGAACCTTTTAAAGTCGTCTCCACTGAAGGTGATGATTTTTAAATTTCGTTCGCAGTAGACGCAGCCTCCATAAAAAAAATAGTTTTAGTTAGGGCATTTGCCAGCCTTGGTGGTTAGTAGTTGCCGCTAATGTTGTTATCTTTGTCACTCCTAGCTCAACACAGAACGATCTTCTGATCGCGAGAAAAATATTTATTGTCCCGGTGATGTTCAACACGCTGAGATGAAGGATGCGACCACCCCTCATCCTCCCCTCAAATAACCGCGACGCTCTTAATATTCAATTTGATTAAATATATTGTCAGGGGAGCTGATTCTTTATTTGGAACTTCTATATAATAAATCGAAATTTCGATATCAGCGTCTACCATACTTGTAAAGGATTTTGAGTTGAACAAAGAAACATTGACTTGAACCAGCGACCTCTGGATTAACGTGCCGGCGCTCTACCAACTGAGCTATCTAGCTCGTATGTTGGCGGTCTTCCTATTTTGTCCATATCTTTGCGGGTGCCAGTCTGAGAAGCCATTTAGCACTTTCCGTTCGCTGTTCATTCTTTTTGACTTAAAAATGTCTTTTCTATCGGTCTTTTCTCTCGTTTCACTTTTTACAAGCAATTCTTATGACATAAATGGTCTTTTTTGACGAGACCATTAGAATTTAAAAACCCGACAATCAGCACAATCTCAAGCATTTCCTAAAAGAAAAACTAGCTCAATGCATTTCCAATGTCGTCACCGTTTTCACAATGCACTTCTTAAAAAACATACATTTTGGCAAATCCGTGGTTTTTACATATTTTGGACGTTATCATTGACATCAACATTTTATCCAAGTTTCAAGTAATAAAACGTTAATTTAGATTCGTAATTAAAACAAATTAGCACAAGGACAATTTCACAAAACTTACAGTTTTGAAGTTTCACCAGCAGCCACATTTTAATTTGTTATTGTTTACATTGAAGTACAAAGCGCTGGCACTGTGCAAAAAACATATACTCTGCGTTTTGAATGTTCACGAACAGACACTTTCGTTTACGCACCGGGCCCAATTTCAGAGGGCTGCTTAAGCACAAAAAGTAACTAAGCAACAAAATTTTGCTTACCAGAATAAGGTTACCAACCAAAGTACCATGTCAAATGTACAATATGTGACTGGTATCCTGCTTATTTGTGCTTAGCAGAAAGTTTCTAAGCATAATTCTCTTCTTAAGGAGCTCTATGAAATTGGGCCGTTTGTACACGACGCGCTGCACACAAAGAAGAGACACTTCACTAAGAGACACTTGTATTAAATAGAAAATTACTCATTAATTAAACTTAAAGGAACATTACAGAATTGCTAAGAAAAAAACTTGTAAAATATACTTTTGATCACAGATTTACATTAAACTTACACGGTCTAATGATGATGATAGTAGAAAACATCCCTTGAAATATTTCTGTCTGAAATGCCATATTTGATGAGAAATGAATAAACTAATTTTCCGATTGGAGTTTATCGCTCAGTGAGTCTTTTATTCATTTGTTGAACCTATATGATTTCATGCAAATGTGTAATCGGTTTTTCACTATTTTCTCGTGACCCAGATGGCCGATCGATCTCAAACTTCTACAGGTTTGTCATCTTATGTATATGGTGGATTACATAAAGTGCTTACACTGCCAGCAACTGTTTTGTTAGCAACAACCAATTCTGTAATGTTCCTTTAAATAGAAAATTACTCATTAATTAAACTTAATGTATAGTATAAAATATAAACAAAGTTTGCATGATTTAAAATCTCCACTTTAATGCTCGGTAAAATGTGAAAGTTTAAATGGCGAACAGTGTCCGAAACAATTATTTCAAAAATAGCTTAACTTCAAACGCGGTTCTCTCCAAACATGAAAGTTTGGCTGAAGGGCTATAAAGTGTCTCTTCGTGAAAACGGTGACGATGTGCTTCTCATAATCGTTCGAGCCACATTGTGCGTAGTGGGCGTGGCCTATGATTAGGTACGTCACACTATAACATGATACTTTCTCATTAAACTTTGCAAATGTAATTTGGTTGCCAAATGGATTGAATGTGGCGTCTCGTTTAAAGTAACATTTTTCTCCCTATCTCTGCCCATGCACTCCCAGTAGTAGAGAACCCGAGCATTCCCCACATACGGAGTGTGAAGGAATGATTCTGCCGAGCTTATGTGAAGTGACTTGTCTCGGGGCCATCCACATTTACCCGCAAGGTCTTTTCACTCACGTGACCAACCAGAATTAAAACGCCGACGTCGTTTTGGCGGGAAAAAAAGCCCGCGGGAATCTGTCGATATTGTGACAGTTGGAGCGCGGGGAATCACAAGTTTGGCTCGTGCTACAGTTTGACGATGAAAAAAAAAAAAAAAAACACGAGAAAACCCCGAAGCCGCCTTAAGGGTTAATGAGACGGTTTTTAGTGAAATTCCCTCAAGTTTTCGAAATAGCACTGAACCGACTGCCGTCGGAATGATGCAGGTCACGTGGGATGCCCATGAGTTGTGCGTAATCCTCACTGGTTTTATTTAATCGGTCTAGCCAGGGGCTCGACACCGCTCTAATCTTTGCCATGGGTTTGGTCGCTATAACGGATCGTTTTTCGTCTGTACCCTATACCTCTGGATAGACTGTGTGTATTTTTGTTTTGGGTCGAGTTAACCCACCGGTAGCTCTTCTGACTAATGACGGAGGATCAGAGGTACCATTGGCCATAAATGTAACTCCCTTTTGAAAGAGAAAAGTAGACATCTGGATAAATAAAGGAAATAATTGAATAATAACATTTGAAAGAAAACATGCAATTCATTACCTTATTAATTGAATTATTTATTGATAAAAAAATTATAGCAAGTAATATTTGAACTCGTTTCGCAACATCGTGTGCTTAGATATTTTGTAAATTATGACATAGGCTAGTATACAACTAAAATATTGTCTAATAAGATGATGTCTACCGCCCTCTTTTGATTGACAAAATTAGTATTCACGAAGGCGTGGATTGATATGCTAACCTTAGACTGGTCTCGCAAGGATGATGGCAGGTACTGGTCTACATGCCTAATAATTTCATTGGATACAATTAGTTCATTGGATAAACTTGCAGTGACGTCAGCTTTTCATATCTGTGATATGATTGGTCCGAGGTGATGTAAGTTTTCAGCTTGCACTTTCGGTCGTCTGCATGCAGCGTGTGCATAATGTTTGAACATCATGTAATGTTGTTTTATTCACCATGTAATATGTGTACATGTACGTGTGAAGTGACTGCGAATTTCCGCGTGAAATGAATGCAAGGTCAAAGGTACATGTAGCAACATCCGGTTCAGGCAGGTATCTGGTGTTGTTCACGAGCCTCGAAGTGTGACGTCAGATGTTCAGGCTATGCTAACCTTAGCAACGACAAAATATCACTTCCAGGTACCTTTGCTTGATGTTGTCCCACAAACGCTAGGGGGCCTGGCCCTGGGTCTCTATACAACGAGTATTCCCTCTCAGGCAACTTGTGGTGGTGGTGGGGGGGGGGGAGGACTGGTGTTTGGCATATACGGATCACATGACCAAGAAGGACAACTGCTCTGCTCATGATTATCATGAAGTGTTAAACCCTTCAAGTGCATCTTTATAAAGTATAGCTATAAAGTTATTGCTGACCATAAACAACAACAGATGTGTCTTTGTTTAGGATATCCCTCTATCGGTCCAAACTCAGTTTAATATCACGGAATTAAAAAACAACAACCAGCAATCAGTGATGGTACGAAAGTGGTTTTTAAGTATTATAATTATTAAGAATATTATTGTAAATGTTGTTAAAATTAACCAAACAAAAAGTAGCAGGCAAGTGCAACCACTACTCGCCACGTCAATAAAAAGGGGCCCACACATAGTTGGTATAACCTAGATTTCCTTAATACTCTCGGTATAAAGAAGAATCACTATTAATAATCCTATAAATACAGATAAATATTGATGTAGGTATGTGACAGTGGCGACCGCCTGCTTTGTCCGCCGACAATTACCCTCCTCCGTAGACTGTCTCGTCGTAAAAAACACAAATTTAATTTCCTTTAATTTGAATTAGTGTCTGCGATTATACGCGTGCATCGGCTGACGAAACAGTTTGACAGATGTAGTCACTGGTGGCAATACCATGCAGAAAGAAAAACAAAATACTGCGGACATTTATCAAAAACGTGACAATCTTAGATTTTTACTCTTCGGTAACTCGAAGTCCGACTACCGTAAAGTCATTTTGGCATTTCGATAATTGAACTGGCGCGTGCGTATAGAGGACTGTGTTGGCGCCGACCTAGCTCTACTGTGATTAGTATTTATAGTGAAACAGAGCAAATGAATCTGACTTTTGTTCCATCACAACTTGTCAAAAAAAAAGAAAAAAAAGTGAAAGTCAGCGTTACCTCCTGATGTACACTTACAAGACTTTGAGTGTAGATGTTTCTTTGTTTTGTTTTGCTTTTGTAATTGTGAAGAATTGTATATGATGTTGTAAGACAATGTAAAAACATTTCTAACTTGGTTTTATCCCTAAATCAGTGTGGAGTAAATCCAAAAGTAGAAATTAAACTATTGAATGGTGTGTTTTTTGACAAGAAAGTGGAAATAAATTTACTTTTCCAATGAACAATGAATGTACCTTCCCCGTCAAAAAGGAAACAAAACCGATGGAGGGTTTGATGAGGTTTAGTCAGAAGCTTTTGGTGAGGTTTGATAATTTTGGTCAGGTTTTATAATTGGTTAGGTTATTGATGTTTAATACTGCTTGATGAGGTTGAGGTTTTATGAGGTTCAGAGATTCAATGAGATTCGGTGAGGTTCATTGTTTCGTGAGTTGCAATTAGACTTGGTGATGTTCATTGAGGTTTGGTGAGGCTCATTGTGATTGGTGACGTTTGATGTTTCGTGGGATTCAGTGAGACTTGGTGAGGTTTAATGAGGTTCGGTGAGGTTAACTTAGGTTTGAAGAGGCTTGTTCTGAGAGCCAAGTTAAAAACATATTTACATCTCTCGCCCCAAAACGATTCTCATTCTAATAAGACAATAACAACAGTTCATTTTGCTTTTTATGTAGCAATCTGGTCTCTTGACCTAGCTCAAAAATACATCCATTAGTCTGACATTAACATTGAAGACTTTTAGCCAAGTTAAGCATAAAACGCTATTATCTCTCCGTATAGATGATTAATGTGAAGGTTCGGACTCGACACACGTACGTGACACCCTCAGGCGGTGCGACTCAAATACACTACTGATTTCCCGTAAGACTGCGAATTGTCATATTTAATCAGTCAGCTCGTCCCGTATTTACGGGGAAAATCACTTGAAGTACGCAGCAGTGATTGTCTAAAAATGACCCAGTGTTTTCCCGTGAAATAGTTATGTAATGACCGCCGCATCAAGCGGTCGTTGTTTGAGTGGGAGAATTGATGAATGGCGATCACGCACGTCACTCTGGCGACGGAGGAAAGGCTGCCAACGGCACGACTCAGTTTAGTTGTTTCGTTCATCTTGGACAATACATTGCACCTTTAAGTTGTACACTTATCTATTGTTTTCTTTATTTTCATTGATCTACTTACCTTTAGTTGTACACACTTAATTGTTTATTTTATTTATCTTATTTATATTCATATTTTTTCTCTTTCTTTCTTATCTTTTAATCTATCTTATCTTATCATCTTATCTTATTTATTTATTATCTTATCTTATCTTATCTTATCTTATCTTATCTTATCTTATCTTATCTTATCTTATCTATCTATCTATCTTATCTATCTTATCTTATCTTATCTTATCTTATCTTATCTTATCTTATCTTATCTTATCTTATCTTATCTTATCTTATCTTATCTTATCTTATCTTATCTTATCTTATCTTATCTTATCTTATCTATCTTATCTATCTTCTATCTATCTTATCTTTCTTATTCTTCTTATTATCTATCTATCCTATCCTATCTCTATCCTATCCTATCTATCTATCCTTATCTATCTTCTATCCTATCTATCCTATCTATCCTATCCTATCCTATCCTATCCTATCCTATCCTATCCTATCCTATCCTATCCTATCCTATCCTATCCTATCCTATCCTATCCTTATCCTATCCTATCCTATCCTATCCTATCCTATCCTATCCTATCTATCCTATCCTATCCTATCCTATCCTATCCTATCCTATCCTATCCATTATCCTATCCTATCCTATCCTATCCTATCCTATCCTATCCTATCCTATCCTATCCTATCCTATCCTATCCTATCCTATCTATCCTATCCTATCCTATCCTATCCTATCCTATCCTATCCTATCCTATCCTATCCTATCCTATCCTATCCTATCCTATTCCTATCCTATCATCCTATCCTATCCTATCCTATCCTATCCTATCCTATCCTATCCTCTCCTATCCTATCCTATCCTATCCTATCCTATCCTATCCTATCCTATCCTATCCTATCCTATCCTATCCTATCCTATCCTATCCTATCCTATCCTATCTATCTATCCTATCCTATCCTATCTCTATCCTATCCTATCCTATCCTATCCTATCCTATCCTATCCTATCCTATCCTATCCTATCCTATCCTATCCTATCCTATCCTATCCTATCCTATCCTATCCTATCCTATCCTATCCTATCTTATCTTATCTTATCTTATCTTATCTTATCTTATCTTATCTTATCTTATCTTATCTTATCTTATCTTATCTTATCTGAAGGTATTTTATCTTATCTTATCTTATATTATCTCATCTCATCTTATCTGAAAGTATCTTATCTTATTTCATCTCATCTCATCATATCTTAAAGTATTTTATCTCATCTCATCGTATCTCATCTTATCTTATTTTTTAATGTATTTATTTAAACCTATTTATTAACTTATTTTAATGATAATAAACTAAATCAATCAATATATCAATCAATCAAGTAATAAAGTACAATGACGCGCTGCAAAGTTAAATAATATTTACACCTTCCCCATGTGAAGCCCTCTACTCTAAACCATATGACATACTCTAATCATTCAACCTTTGTCTTTGAGTAGAAGCCAGGAACCTTTTCTGCAATGGTTTACTCCGTCTACTAATTCCAATATTGTTTTTATTTGTTTCTGACACAGAGACGCATTTGAACATTTATGTTATTGTAACACCCCTTCCTTTGATTCTATCTGTTGATTGGCCGAGAGCGTGTCACATGGTGTTGTGTATTTTTACTCTTGTACACGTTCACCAATCAAACGAACTATTCAATGAACTTTTCAACGATAGCCTAGCAACCGATGTAATAGTGCATGGATACCCTGGTACCCTGACTACATTGACTTCAAACATTGATTTAAACGAGCTGCTTGACAACCTCGAACCCGGTGTAATGAACAAAATATGTGCATTTGAAGGAACGAACGTCTGGTACCCTCTTATTTTGTCAAAACTCGGTATTTCAACGTAAGATTTTACAGTTCTTGTTTGACGATTGGCTGCCACGCACGTAAGTGTGAATTAATTTTGTTAAAGTATACAGATAGAATAAAAGGAAGAGGTGTTATAAAACAAATATTGACTGCATTGTCGCGTGGCGTAGTAAAACTAGTCACTCTCGGTGATCCCCGGAGCCGCCTATCTCGCCTCGGGAAGACAGGCTGCTCCGGGAATCACCTCGAGTGACTAGTTTTACTACGCCACTCGAAGCAGTCAATATTTGTATAATATGTGTAGTTGAAACCTTGCCCTTCCACTAAAGACACATTTGTTACTAAATCAACATCACATTTCCAATCATCCCCAAATAATGTTAGACATGTGATCCATTCCTACAAATCTGCTGACTAATCCGCCCAAAACACCTGCATGGGATTAGAATGGAGACGTTTATCCTCCAATGTCTCAAGGAATCTTCCACTCACGGCCACCTGCCCTTCAAAGAAACAGCGTCTTAAGCTAGCAAACCATTAACTCTATACTGAGATATTTACACGTATTTTGTATTTTTTGTCGTCTCTATGAGAATTTGAATGGCAGGCTTTTACGGAAATCACTTAAGACGGCCGGCTTTACACAGGTTATTTTCTTCGCTTTTTTTCTCTTTGCAATACGGGAGTTTAACCTTCGAAATGTTTAGCACGGAGTGCTGCGTGAGCACTCCCCAAACCTCTTGAAGTTTCCACTTTAGATGTACTTGTGTGCCTCTCACATACTTGTAAGGTCATGTCTTCGCACGTGTGCGCATCTGAGGTGCTGCTTCCTCCGTGTTCGCACGGCTCCTTCTCCGCGCCATCAGCAAAGTAACGGGGCAGTGAATAACTCGAGCCCTTTGCATGCTGTTTCGAGTATAAACTGTTAAGAGGTATTATACAAAAAAAGGTTGTTTTGACCTTACTTTGTCAGCTCTCCCGTCTTCCTGATGGTTCATTGATACTGGTAGTTATTTGCGAGTTGTTTTGTTTCCATTACACGTCTGACTTCAAAATTAGCTTATGGCTTATACGCTCTGTCGTAGTGTAACCAAGTTGCGCACGTTTGCACGCAGCCCATATAAGCGCGCACAAGTTTACTATTTTATTACATAAGTTCATGATATCGTGGCAAGCTAATATAGACTTGGAACTTCTAACAAATACTTTGGTTCGTTTCACTTAAAAAATATCACGGTCCTCAATAATAGTTGTTTTACTGGGTGGTGCTAAGAAGGAAACCCACTGACAGCAATTTTCACCTACTTGTTGAGGATATTTCAAAAATTCAATTTAATAGATTGTGAAAATATTTGTCTTTAAACATAAGTGACGAAACAATGATTGCAAAATGCATGTTTTTCTGTCATATGTGGTAGTTTTAAACATGCATGTGGCAAACCTGTTTGTCTACGGACGGCTTTATTTTATCCGCTTGACTGAGCTCCGGAGCTTGATAATGATGACCGAAAAAAAATTAGGTTAAAATTCCTTACAAAAGTTGGTTTCCTTCTTTTTTCCCTCAACCCTTTTAAAGTAATTGTAACTGTTTAATTCTTTCACAAGTTTAGACACCCGTAAGTGTCCAATATGAATAGTTATTTCGTTTGTAAATACCGAGTTCCTCACCGTAAGCGGAAGTCAAAATGTTTCTGGAGCGAGCAATCTGTGCCAAACATGAGTTGCAGATGTCCCAATTAACGACCGGAAGGTCTTGCTTTAATAAGTCATTGAACTATGAATATAAAGTAAGGCCGTCAGGCCCTCAAACAGAGAGCAAATGGTCTGAGAAAATTGACAGCCGACAGAACGCCTTGGAAACGAACAGCACCATAGGAGAGCTGCCTGTTTTATACAAGGGATCCATGTATATTTGATCAGCATCCGTATACTATTCCATTGTCAACACTTTGCTATATCATCCCAGGGTTTCTAACCTACCAAATTGCAATCAGAGACCGCCAATGTTTTTTACCGTTTTTCCCCCCTTATATAATCCGAGACGGAATGTCCCCATGGACTGCACAATCCCTATCTACGGCAACCTGTTGGAATGCCCGCGGAACCCTTTTTTCTCCACATCCCCACCTGGGGGGTAGTAAAGCCGTGCTTATAGCCGGGGCTAGCTGAGTCCCCTCGCACCGGTGGAAAAATAGACACCCCCTAGCCGTTTGCCCCCGCCGTGCCGATTCAGTCCAACTGAGACGGTGAGATTGGATTCTGAATTGGATGTGAGATTGACATTATTGCGCGCGGCATTCCGGCTAATGTTATTCAGATGCAATTTTGCAAAAAAAAAAAAAAAAAAAAAAAAAAAAAAGTAGTGCTATCTCCACGAGACGGGGTTTGCGATATACCAAGAACATCTCGGGCTGGATTTGTTTGCAAATTTTTGTCCCAAAGGCGGTCTACAATTCCTGTGAATGCTTTGGTAAATGCATTCATTTTTTTCTCTCGATGAAAAAAAAAAAAATTGAGATATAAAATTCGGAAACCAATTTGTGGCGGTTTCAAGCTGAATTATCGCCTCTGTATATAGCGAGGATATCATCAGAATGTATCTATATCTTTATGCTCTCATATTACCACTGATGCTCCAGCACCGATCGGATGACAGTCTTCGCACCTAACTCTCAGGTTTAAGCTTGCTTGTAATATATCATAAAGATGCAACAATCACACTGTGTTATAAAAGTCACTCGCTCAAAACTCCGGTGGGTCAGAATGGATACGGGTGGGAGCCTGACCTCCATTTCTGATGGGTCCGCCAGAAACTGGTTACACATTTGGATTTCAGCTTCAGTTTTGACAGAATGTCGGGCCATTTTTGAAACAGATTCCGTGTCACACTGACCCAGAAATGGTTCAAGCCCCGTGGGACGCGGAATCCAGGTCAATTCTGACCCAGGAGTTGTGATGGCGCTGAAAGATACCGTGACACAAGATAATTTATAATGTCTCTACATTCATGAGATTGGTCTGTATCTGCATGCTCTTCTTATGTCTGTTTATCTGTTTATCTTGGTATCTAGGTTTACACAGTCACAGGGGCTTATATCTAGTTATATATACACATTTTTATATTTATCCACCAGATTTTGTATCTAATAGTTAAAAAATCCACACAGATAATGAATCTATATGATTACAGTGTTAACTGTACTAGTCATACACTGACCAATCATTACTATATTTCTGGTAATAAAGCAAAGGGTGCCTGATAAGTGAACTTAATCGATGTAGCTCGCAAGCCTGAGGAAACTTGAAACAAGGGTGCTTGCTATGTGAACCAGAAACACCGGGGTTAACCCCTACTCATCCACGATAAGTGTGATGGGTTCTTTTAAATGCACTACCAATCCTAGTACAATGGAACTTTGGCTTAATGTCACATCCGGAGGACAAAGCAGTTATGGTCAAGTATCTTGCTCAAGGACACAAGTGCCACGGCCGGGACTCGAACACGATCTAGGCGAATTGCAAAGAAGTGAAACTTTGATGAACTATAGACATGTATGGCTGATTCAATATAGATAGACAATAATTACTTTCGTAAATGTTAATCTTAAAGGAACATTACAGAATTGGTAATTGTAAAATATACTTTTGATCACAGATTTACATAAAACTTACACGGTCTAATGAGGATGATAGTAGAAAACATCCCTTCAAATATTTCTGTCTGAAATGCCATATTTGATGAGAAATGAATAAACTAATTTTCCGATTGGAGTTTATCGCTCAGTGAGCGTTTTATTCATGTGTTGAACCTATATGATTTCATGCAAATGTGTAATCGGTTTTCCACTATTTTCTCATGACCCAGATGGCCGATCGATCTCAAACTCCTACAGGTTTGTCAGTTTATGTATATGGTAGATTACATAAAGTGCTTACACTGCCAGCAACTGTTTTGTTAGCAAAAACCAATTCTGTAATGTTCCTTAATGAAGGTCTATAACATTGATATTATGATACCGGTATTTGTAAGCTTTGCAAAATGTTAAAGCAAACTTTTAGCTACGAACGATTCGGGCTCCACGTGACCGCCATAAGCCATTTTTTTTGGTAGGGTGTACATAATAATAATTATGATATTATTTTTGTTTGGGTAAATCTATCTGTTGTACACCCAAATCAAACGGTGTGTTCTTAAAGTGTCCACAAGCTAACCGCTGATTTCACAATGACTAGAATGAGTATCGTAGTCTATTAAGTTAAGGAAAAATGGACGAGAAAGTGTAGATTCGTGAAGTACATTCTATTCACGAATCTACACTTTAGAGTCTATTCTCTGACTTAAACTATTTCCTGAAAGCCTTCTATGGTAAAGTACATTAAAAGCTGTGTTTGGTGCACATCATGTTATCAATTTGGAAAGACAGTCATTTTCCCGTCGAACATTTCACTTTAGTTTGTAACGAATCCACTCAACTGTAGATTCGTTACGAATCTACACTTAAGTGGAGATTCGTAACGAATCGTAACGAATCTACATTTAAGTGTAGATTCGTAAAAATAATCTACACTTTGAACAATAGAGTGACGTCACAGAAGTAGTTTAAGTGGTTTTACCCTTCGGTTTTGTTAAAGGATTCGATCTGCCTCTAGCTACCGGGCAATCTCGGTGGTCTATAATTTATGGTAGGACATCTGCTCTAGAGTGGCAAAGGTCGTGGGTTAGAATCCCAACTGAGTAATATGCCTGTGGATTTTGTTCACAGGACCCTGGGAAGTACTGAGTATAGAGTGCTTCACACACATCGGTGAAAAAGGGTCAAACTAAATAATATTATTTAGTTTGGTAGCAGATTCCAATTAATGGCACCAGAATATTGACCGTTACGCAGAAACAATTGAGTCCTGTGGATTGGGAGATGTATTTTTTGTCGAGGATCTAGTGCTGTGATTTATGTACATTATAATTGAATCGGTATTAATAGTGTGTTTCGATAAGTGCACCGAATGCTGTCATCTGAACCCAGCAGCCGTACACGTTACAGGCCCAAACTCATCTATATGAAAATGTGATCCAGGATATAAAACTGGGTCATTTTACAGCTAGAATCGCCTCTCACCGGATCTCTAGTAATATCCGTATTCGGAGAGACATGGCAAGGTAGACTCCGGTCAAGTCGCCGTTCTCACAACCTCTTCCCCGGGGATCAACGATGTCGCCTCCATATCCTCATGGAGATGTCCAACTTAATATGACTGGGGACGAGACATAATTCAGTAACACGTCTCGCACATTCACTTGTGGTTACCCTCATGGTATTATTTAAATATAATGCAATCGGGGTACGAGCCGTTCAGCCATGTTTTTTTTTAGTCTGGGTACCAAACACTGACCAATATGGCTACCAAAACTTAAATCATCTTCAAACAGCTTGCATCAACCTCAATGCGCACGCAAAAGCAAAATATGACGTCATCAATTCAAAGTGACAATTTTTCCCAAAGTCAAATATTTGATTCCCTGACATTGCCAAGTGTTTTGTATTGAACTGATCAATGTAATATCCAAGCTTAAGGCAGACAAACTTAACAAAACAACAACATCAACAACAACAACATTAACAACAACAACAACCCACAAACATTTCTGAGCTAAATCTGACCCTGGAGACACGAAAGGGATATAACCCCTTGCAAATAATCGCCGGCAAAGCTCAATAAAGAGCAGCATTGGCAAAACTTGTGGTCACCTCCTGCATGCTCAGCAGCCAAATGATGAATGATTGCAAGACTTCATAATAATTATTTACCACTAAAATCTACCTGACATAATTACTTGATGATAGAGTACATAATCATCACATGGAACAGCACAAGGTTAACAAATAATAACGATTGGATAACCTACGATTCTTTCTGCCGAAGACTATAAAATTAAACGGTGTCACTCGTCATGAGACACCGTGTACATAATATTATGTTGTATTTTGTTCGATAGATAAATAAGTAATGACTTGACTTTTAACAGTCATTGAAATTGTCTGGGTGGTCTTCATATATTATTCTGGAGGAAACTTGACTCAGTTCCAACTTCGGGTTCGTTGATTTACGTCTCGACATAAAGCTGTCATTGCCCATGCTTGGTGGATAATGAGCAGACGGTGGCGAAGATGTGTTACTACGATGAGAAGTAGCACGACATCTGCCGGCTGACTGGCTGGGTGCTGCCTGGGTTCTGGTTGCATCCTCACCGGCCTGGTCTCTTCGGACAACTCACAACCGAGCACCAACGTTGACTAGTCGAATCATTTCCGTCGTCACTCACGTTGCATCAAGTATAAATATCACCTGAACGTTACTAACGTTACGTTGTTAGTCTGACTTACGCTGCATGTGTTGCACAATCTCAAGAAATATGGTTTTCTAGGGGTTAATCTTGTTACGTTTAGTCGTTCACTGCATCGGGATCTGAGGGTATCCTGGCTGTACGAGCGTTACTCACGTTACATTTACTGCATCAGAAATCTTGTTGGTACACAGTTACCGTACTCACGTTACATTGATTACATACTAAGTAATCTAACTGTCTAAGGGTTACTCGTGTTACATTTAATATAAGAAATCTGGTCGTCTGAGGGTTACTTACATCACACTGGTAGTCGTAATTATGTTACATTGATTACATACTAAGTAATCTAACCGTCTGTGGTTCTTCACGT
The DNA here is from genome assembly GCA_032158295.1 of Pycnopodia helianthoides. NCBI lineage: Eukaryota > Metazoa > Echinodermata > Asteroidea > Forcipulatida > Asteriidae > Pycnopodia > Pycnopodia helianthoides. Next base: position 3,871,488 of record CM063248.1, on the reverse strand, counting down.
TATATTTACTATATCAGAAATGTCGTAGTCTGAGGACCACTAACATTATACCAGTCGTACTCACGTTACATTGATTAGATGTTGAGTGGGTACTGGCTGTCTGAGGGTTACTCGCGTTACATTAGAAAAGTTTGGGCATCTGAGGACTACTAACATTACACTGTAAACGTTACATGGATTACATGACTGTCCGAGGGTTACTCGCGTTACATTTAGTACACTTGATGTTTCAGAAATATGGTTCTTAATGACTTCCGTGACTTGATATGTAGAAACTTGATTGTTATTAAGACACTCCCTGTCAAGGAGTATCTCAAAAATTACAGAGCTTTAAAACTCTTAATACGTCAACTAGCACACTTCAAGGCGTGTTCTTAATCAAAGCATCACATTTGTATTCAGAGTTCGCCACGAGGTGCCTAGATAATCACGGGTTCTTATTTCAGTTTATGTGGTGCGGTCAAATCCAATCTCAGATTGATTTGAAAAACACATTATATTTTAAGGGATCTCAAATGTACTGTTGGTATTAAATGACTGTCTGGGGTGATTTATCATAAGTTTCGCCCCCCCCTCCTCTGGGGAGGGCTTTAATGTTGTTTGTACTGGGTCCGCACAGGGAGAGCTTTGATGTGGTTTGTACTGCGTCCGCACACCGCAGACAAACAGCCATTTTGTTTTTTTAGGCGCGTGTCTCGAGAGGTTATCTGCAGTTGTGGTATGGTGAACTTTTGGCAGTCACGTTGTGGGAAATAAAAATATGTGGTAAAAATGACTGACTCATAAATGATATATTAACTCAGTATGCTGTTTCACTGCTCCGTGATATTATTATTTTTTTTACAGCGCTCTTTAAGGCAAAGTTGATACTCCAAAATGCATTGGGCCTACTGTTTTAAATGTTCAGTGGTGACACCTTTGCTGATTTTCCCGAATAATATCGTATGAGGTTATATTTCAAGACAAGTTCTAGAAACCTCTCTTTTGAACAAATGGCTCCCTCAGTTTCTTTAATCTGTCTTTAGAAGATATTTGGATATTTGTGGTGGGGGGGGGGTTCCTGTAAAAGAAAGTTTCGCGCGTTCTCAAACATTTTCGGGGCCACTTTAATCCCACGTGCATTGCTTTCATGGGTGAAAAAACAAACCCACGCACTTTATCGGGTCCCGATGTTCGAACACACGCGATACTTACACTGTCTGTTGCCATAAACAGCCCCCGGCGGCCCTACTCCCTCCCTATTCTAAAGAATGGGCAAGTCCATCATGAAACTTTCATATTCACTGGCCCTTTAAGCCAACCCCATTTCTCATTGGGGATATAAAATGCATTCCAAGCATTGGCACATCATCCTGTCCTATCCACATAAATTCCTTCTGTTATCAAGCTGATGACCTGATAGGGGTAGCATCATTTATTTCCAGTAACTTTCTACGGTATAGCTTCGCTGGCAGTATAAACAAAAACACAAAAACAACCCAACTTATCATGTTATGTATATTTTACGCAGCGAACGGGATGCGTCACTCACAGATGCTTTATTGTATAGTTACCTTGAATACTATTTTGGTTTGGGTTGATGGTTTGTTTGGAAAACCTGCAAAGAAATTACATTCAAATACAATTAAGATATCGTCGATAGAAAACAATATGAAAAATTGTGCACTAAACTACAAGAAAAACTGTCAAGAAAAGATTGCCGAGGATGACACAAAGTCAAAACCTAATTCCACTTTGGTCCTCTGGAAGAAAAACATAAGAGAGAAAAATGCACAAGAAAAGGAACACAGTCGAATAGTCAACAAAAATGACATCAGCAAAAAACAAGCAAATGCAGGAAGGGGTCTATTAAAATAGCAATCCAAAATTGCTAAAGATATTTAAAGACCAATGAGCCTAAAACTTGATTTGTGTTATAATAAGTTTTTGAGGAAAGCACCCTGCGAAGTAATTTCCCATCAGGGCACATCGTTGAGTCGCTGAAATTGCCCCAAAGAGAATCGTTCCCAGCATTAGAACGGGTTCCAAGTGTAGCACAACTTGCTGTTTGTTGCGAACAAAAAACCTTCTAAGAATCCAAGCTAATGACGTGGGTGACTTGAGGTAGTCCGGAGCCCACGCAGACAGAAGTCACTGCGCTGATGTTCCGTCTATTCACTCCGTAACGTTTCAAAAATTGTCCGGGAGAATCTTAGACCCCCCCCCCCAACACACACACACACCCTGTCAAACGTACGTGCTATTCAATGACTGTTTCTGCGATCACATCCGATAGTTTCCCGCGCTTCTGAACGGGATCTTGTATTTATTTTCACGTCCTCGTCTCTCAAAATTATTTTCCAACACATTTCCATGACACTTATCTCTCCTTCATATTGGACAAACCTATGGTGAACCTTTTTCCTCTATTTCAGTCTATGATGTCACGTTTCCGTGTGGTTGAATAAAGCTAGTTTCTCGAGTTAACCAGGGACCTGAAATTCAAGTGATAGTGTCACAGTCAATAAAAAAAAAGATCGCTCACAATAAAGGTAGAGTCAGAGATTGTGTTTTTTTGTCAACGTAATGCTGCATGATATAGGCCTACTATAGGCGAAATTATCAAGAAAGATACAATAAAAGTCACCTGTGAAAGTTGCAGTTGAGAGCACGGTGTCTACTTGTTGAGAAAACAGCAAAGAACTGTCACGGTGTTTTAGCCAAGAAGATCAAACTCATGTTTAGCGAGGTGACAGCGGGTACCAACCACTTCTCGGGCCGCAGCATTCGCGAACGGACACCACACGGAAATTTGAACTTTCAGCCAACCCTCAAAAACTGACATGTTACTGCGAAGGGAACCCTTACGCCAAATAAAAAGCTAATACCTATCAAAAGCTGTATTGCTTCTTACAAGTAAGTTTTAATGCCCTTTATTTTGGGGAGTATTTACCAATCTATGGCCGTACCTTTAAGCTATCACTTAAAGACTAGGAGTAATTGCTGACAATCTGAAAGCTCACTGATAACAAAGTTCACACCATTTCCAATCATCCAGAGGAATAGATCGATCTTAGATACTACCATTACCAAAGACGGGAAAATAGAATTTGAAGACCCCCAAATTACTGTTGTTATTTCGACTGCAACAAAGGCACAAACTCACAAATAATATGTTTTTCGTTGTCTTCTGTAAAACGTTGCAACCAAATTCGCACTGGTCTTTTTTATAATTTACCCCTCAAAAATCAATGATTTATTATACCTATGAATAAAAATAAAAAGATCTATAATCATGTTTTAAATGGGGAAACTCGTTGTCATACATTCGCTGCCTTCACCAAAAGACTTGACATCCGCGCGATGATAATTGCAAATGAATACAAGGCCATTAACGTCAAAAAGCATCGGGAATTTAAAGTATGAATTAATCGCGGTTTCCGTCGTGTCTTTCCGCAATACTTTAGTCCCCATCGAAACGACACGGTTGAAATTGGCGTGCCTGGGCAACGATCTGAACAGTCAAGGGACACGAGAGTGGCATGGCCGGGGGATTTCAGGGTGACTCCCCGTACGGATCTGTGTCTTAACACTCGATGTAATTGATAAATTTGTACAATTTGTTTGCATACGTGACATGTCTTTGTCGTTGGTCCTTTAAATAACTGAGCCGGGGCCCGGACAAGCTGATCTTCATATACTGGAATTGGTTGATTCAATTTGACTGCGAGCTGCTGTAGACTCAGTGTTCCCGGTTGTCTTATTCAGTCTTGGCTTCATGCTCCCACTCTTAATTTGGTTCGTCAGTTATTTAGTGAACTGCAAATATTTTTGCAAACACGGGCGTATGATCCAGCGGAGGGCTCGGGGCAATTGCCCTCCCAAAGTTTGGGCAAAACAGTGGGGGAAAATTCGGGCGCCGCAAGAAAGAAAAAATGGACAGAGAAAGCAAAATATGTACCTGGTATTAGAAATTGGTACTGATATGTTTTTTTGTGTGTACAATTTTGGGCAAATAAACCTTCTGTCCCCCCTTAACCAACTTCCCCTGGATAATTTAAGCTTGACACCAATTTCTTCTTGCTCCAACCACAGATGTGTCACGAAAATATGCGGTATTAATCATCTAAACTTTACTAAGTTCTGATTTTTAGGTGTGTTTTTTGTTTTCAATGTTGGCTTATTAGGGACAGCTTCAAACATCTAAACCAAAGAATTTTTTGAGAAAATTTTTTTTGTTCTCGATTAGTGAAGCGTGACTGAACTGTCAAAAAAGGAGATCGAACCTCAAAAGACCCCGTAATGATGACGTCACGGTTTGTTTACTGCGCTGCTTAAGGGCTGTAACTATAGGTGTTGCAATTCCGACAGTTGAGCAGAGACGCCATTCTTTCTGCAAAGTGGTAAACAAACTGTGACGTTAATATCAGTACGGAGATCTATTTGTGGATGGATGCATTTTCCCAGAAGAGAAACTGTCTTGCTTGCTCTCTGTCCCCTAAAACATCTTTCCAATTTCAAATTTGAGGCTATCCCAAGGTACGCTTCAGAGTAAGATATTTTGAAAAACAAACAAATTCACCCCACTGGACTTGTGTGTACTTGTCAAGTCGTATGGTCAAAGTGTCCACAGTATAAAAGTGCCGATGACTGCATGAATAGATACCGGGAATGACTAACACTATTCAAACTTCTTCCCAACTACTTTAGTTTTTTTTTTTTTTTTTGAAGGGTTGATGTTTTGAGTTGTGCAGACACACGGCCACCCTCTTCCTCGCCCCTGCATTTGTTTCTTCTATTCCCCGCGAATGTATCCAACCCCCATTGTAACCATAGCAACTGCATCTTTAGCAAGACACTTAGACATTGAAAAGAGGCTGCGCTGAAATTTGATCATCACGGCGTTACTCAATTTTATCGGGAATAAATGGGTTTCAAGAATGGTGTTTGTCACAAATGTATAAAAAAAATCATTTATAAAAAAAAAAAAAATGAAAACCTCTAAATGGGTCTTAGGTTCTGGACATTCCAAGGTGTCCAGATCAAAGGAGTATACGATTAATTACATTCAATGACCAGTCAAGAAGCATCTTCCAAGATTCCTTTCTTCTTTCATATTCATCGGTATCTTTTATCGTCGTTTTAACACAAAGCATCGCTCTATTTTCGAACAAGATATAACCCCAGGTTATGTATTCGTTGTCCACTTGTGAACCAATATCATTTACCTGTAACATAATTGATTGAAAACACACACACAAACGGCGGGGCAATTATTTCTGACTTTTGAAGCAAAGCTTGTTATCGCAAATTGGGTTAACTTGTGATAATCCAGAGTAATTTGACAAACGGCAGAATGTATGAAAGAGAGAACTTTGTGGTTTACACTGAAGGAAAATTCCTTTTGCGTCTTCGACTTTGTCAGACCTCAATCTTTGCGCGGCATCGATGACCATTATTTCTCTATGATTATACCAACACGATTGTTCTGAATGCAGTTCTGAAAACAACTTCACTGTACTTGTTTTTCTTCTATAAAAAAGTGTGGCTAAATTAAACGTCACTTGGGTTGGACTTAAAGGTATTGTACACTTTTGGTAACAGCTCAAAATCAGTGTCCACATTTTGTGTGATTAAACATATGCATGAACAAACAAACCTGTGAAAGTTTGAGCTCATTTGGTCATTGAGGTCACGAGAAAATAGTGAAAAGAGATCTTATGTGTTTTCTGTTTTTTCAAATTATCGCGCGCGATAACTACTATTGTTTTACTCGTTTCTCAGAAACGATAGCATTTTAGGCAGAAATATTTTAAGGAACCCTTTCTACCATTACTTACTTTAAATCATGTAAGTTATGTGTGAATCTGTGAACATTGTGTTTTTTGATCTTACCAATAGTGTACAGGGCCTTTAAGGAGGTGTGACTATGATAAGAGCATTTTCAAAACTACCTTTCATAGATGAATGATGGAGTAAGTTGTCCGTTTAAAAAAAACTGCCATGGATAAATTAACCTTCTATGTGGCATTGTATAGTCGAACGCTAATTCCTCCAATTACTGCGAAATATAATGGAGAAACCCAACGTGACAACCTCTGAGTTTCTGTTCTTCGCTGGGGAGTATGAATGCAGAGATACTAAATGCAAGTCAAATAATCCGAAGGTTTTCTTTAGTGTCTTGACGACATCCCAATATTGTCAGACGAACTAAAGGTGTAATGCAGCACGGGTGACCGTTTAATAAGAAAATGGGAAAGAGAAGAAAAACAAAATCAAACGAGTTGACCGTTTTGAAAACTTCACCAACTCTCTGTTCGCGCTATTGTTGAAATGGTCTGGTTCAAGTTGACTTTTAGCACAAATTATCCTAAATCAAAACTAACTCGTGTTTAATTTAATAGAAAATGAATTCATAGTTATCACTTTTACGGGCTTTGTCACGTCTTCTCATCACTTTACGTCTCTGTTTCAAAGGCTAGATGTACTGTGGGATATTCAAGTAGCTTTTCTCCCTTGTAATGCTGCAGTTTGGAACGCCATCTAGTTTTCAACCATCTTACTATCCCAGTTCAAGATAAATTTGATCAGATACTTCCTCTGTCTTTAAGATGTCCACATTTAATTTCCTGTAGCTTTCATCTTAAGTGGCCTTTTACTATTTAGCCTTGTGTTGGACGATTTGTCTTTATTTATTATAATTAATTTTTTTACTTATGCGTTTATTATTTATTTCTCTTTTAGGCCTACTCTAACTTACGGCAAGATATTAAAAACAAACACAACATTTTAAGGGTTTTTTTCTAGACGGATTCTGTTAACTAATTAGTAATTAGAGCACACTTGCATCTTACGGTGATCCTTGTAAAACAAAGATACTTCGTAAACATATTCTATTACCAGTGATCTGTGGACTCATTGGGAATCTTCATATTAAAATATTGATAATCCCCTTCCTTAAATTTCTTCTACATTAAAGGAACATTACAGAATTGGTTTTTGCTAACAAAACAGTTGCTGGCAGTGTAAGCACTTTATGTAATCCACCATATGCATAAACTGACAAACCTGTAGAAGTTTGAGATCGATCGGCCATCTGGGTCACGAGAAAATGGTGAAAAACCGATTACACATTTGCATGAAATCATATAGATTCAACAAATGAATAAAACGCTCACTGAGCGATAAACTCCAATCGGAAAATTAGTTTATTTATTTCTCATCAAATATGGCATTTCAGACAGAAATATTGGAAGGGATGTTTTCTACTATCATCATCATTAGACCGTGTAAGTTTTTATGTAAATCTGTGATCAAAAAGTATATTTTACAAGTATTTTCTTACCAATTCTGTAATGTTCCTTTAAAGGTGAGATACATACGCAAAACATAGCATGACGTTTGCTACTTTCCCTTTTACCAACCCAGGTATTTATTATTGATTTCATATTAGCATGAATGAAATTTAACAATTAAAGTGCTCACTCGACATGCAGCTATAGATGACTTTTAATTTGTCATCTTCATGGTTAACGATCTTGCCGTCATGAGTTGCTGTGTCCAATGTTTAAAGGCACTGGACACTGTTGGTAACTACTCAAAATAATTGTTAGCATAAAAACTTACTTGGTAACGAGCAATGGAGAGCTGTTGGTAGTATAAAACATTGTGAGAAACGGCTCCCTCTGAAGTAACGTAGTTTTTGAGAAAGAAGTAATTTCTCAGTAAAAATATTTGAATTGATTTTGAGACCTCACGCGTGAGGTCTCGAAATCAAGCATCTGAAAGCACACAACGTCGTGTGACAAGGTGTTTTTTTCTTCCGTTATTATCTCGCAACTTCGACGACCAATTGAGTTCAAATTTGTACAGGTTTATTATTTTGTGCATATGTTGAGATACACCAAGTGAGAAGACTGGTCTTTGACAGTTACCAAAGGTGTCCAGTGTCTTTAAACTGGGAAGAACGTCGGTTGCTCTGATATGTTAATTCCGATTTGAAGGTCTTACGCATTTATAGGGACTAGCGATGTGTAGTATTATTATAATAGCTTCCATTATAATGAGCTACAGTTATTCATTACAGCCGCTCGAAAGCAGCGTGCGTGACGGTATACAAAAAATGCTGTTCAAATTAAATATATTTCTTATCAGAGATGATGCGCCGAGTGATTACTATCTCGTATTAAAGTTTTGTCATCTTGATATGGCCGATTACCGATTTCTAAGAGCATGCTAAGGCCGAAATGTGCGACCATTAAAATATTTTAGACATTTTGAATAATTTAATGTCTAATATAGGACTAACTATATTTCCCACTGTTGATGTACATTTCCGCATAAGAGTATTAAATAATGTTCTGCAATCTTCGGTGATAATTGCATGAGAGATGTATAGTGCACTGAACCACGCTGTTTCATTTTATATCAGTTTTTCTATTAGTTTAAAATTCAAGTCTTTAGTTAATTGACGGTCATTTGCCGCAGTTTAAAGTCCCCCTTAATCCTTTTCAATTAGAGTCGCCATCATCAGTCGTCTGCACAGCGGGCGGACGCAAGCTTTCCCCGTTCTTTCATGTTGAGTGCTAAGGCTCCGGATCTCTACCGTGTAGAGAGCAGAACATCCTGTGAAAATAATCTTGCAATGTACTCTGGGTATTGTGGTATAGTAATGGGGGCGTTCTGATGCCGGAAAAGTTCTCCACCTGGTTCCACCACGGGTTGTTAAGTTTTTGTTTTTTTTTTTTTTAAAGATAATACTATAAGCTGTTTCAGATTTCAATTGTTGAAAATGAAAAAGAGCAGTCTCCTGTTTTGAGTTGAGTCTCAAGCAAAGAGTTGTTGCAGTTCACCTGTCGACCCGTAACGTGGTTTTTTGCATTGTTACCGTATTACCCCTGTTCGTAGATCTTCAACAACATTGATTTCTCCTGAAGACGAGCAGAGTATACTGTTTGAAACGTCGAGACCACACCGGCTCTTTTTCAGAGCCACCACTCTCACAAAAATCGTGGAAGATGCTTCTTGACTGGTCATTGAATGTAAATAATCGTATACTCCTTTGATCTGGACACCTGGGAATGTCTAGAACCTAAGACCCATGGTTGTACCCGCAAGTTTACTAATTATTTATAGCTCCTTCCTACCGTTGATTCTCATTATTGTGATGAAGGGAAATTCTCCAGATCTTTCATTCTTTTTTCCCTTCTCTATGAGCTTCATGTCTACCGGTCAGGATGCTGAATTCATTACACACAGTTTATTTAAAAACATTTAAACGTGAATCCTTGATACTGTCACACTTTGATCTTCACGGTCGTATCATCTTTGTCTCTTCTCAGCTCACCGTACAGCAATATTGAGCTATTTCATTTCCCGGAAGCCCCTGTCTGTTGGGAGCGTCAGAGACGCTTATTCTCATGGAGATGACACTGTGGTCACATTTTGTGAATGGTCTTTTATGTCAGTTGATGAAAAAAAACACCTTGCAGACTTTGTTATGCCAATTGATTCTATGTTCAATGTTAAATGTTTCCAGGTGATGTGTTTGCCACATAGTATCATCTAGGTTTATTGATGTCAATTGTCTTACCCAATCTTTCAATTTCTTATATAAATCGAGACTTAAAGACCGGTTCTAAGGTCAAATTCAGTTTTGTGATGCACTCATTGTCCAATAATTAGAGTCCTCATAAGAGTGTAACAATTTGACATGTCTCTAATCTCACATTAAAATTGTGTAAAATGCCATTGTATTTGATAACCCTCCAGTACGAATTTTGTCAACAGTAGAAAAAACATCAGATTTTAAATAAATGGGTCTTTACATTTTGTACAGGACATATTTCAGTTCATTCCTGAATTCTGATGATATTGAATCAAAAAGACACTTAATTTGACCTTTTGACCGACCGACACATTCCTCTTTGGAATGTAGGACATACCGTTTGTTGTTGATATCCAGACGCAATGTTTCAAATTTTGCTGTAACTAGAATTAATTAAATAAAAGGCATTTTACAACAATTAGACGTGATGTTAGAGACTTGTAAATTGTTTCTCACCCCTTTCATAAGGACTCTATCTATTGGAAAATGAGTGCCTCACAAAACTGAATTTGACTTTGGAGTGCCTCTTAACAAGTTTTAACACCCACTGATGTGTCCGATCGCTGTACATGCCGACCTCGGCGCTTCACGAGGTCAAATGCCGTCAATTCACGTCAGTTGCTCCACACACTTCAAGTAATTAGTGCCTTTCTTTCAAAACCAAGCAAGCGGATCGTTTGATTTAAGATGTTTCTTTCCATTGTCACATGGTGTGAACAGCCAATCTGTCAGGTCCATACACATTAAGAAACTATTAGCTACTATTATTAAAAAAACAATATATATATACGGTAAAGCTGGCCTAAGCACCCAATTTTGTTACAAATTCGATGGTAAGACAGTTAAAGAGCTATTCTCCTTTAGTTTACAGTTTACGACACTGACTGAAAATTAAAAAATAAAACTTGAAACTTGCTTCAAGGTCAGGCTGACCTGGAAAATCTTTTTGAATTTTGACCCAGATTCTGCGTCAGCTTGACACGGTTTCGGATCCGTTTGACACATATTCAGGGTCACACTGACCTATATGGATATAGCCCCCTGGCACCCGGGTCAATTCGGATCCGTTTGACACATATTCCGGGTCAATTCGGATCCGTTTGACACATATTCCGGGTCAATTCGGATCCGTTTGACACATATTCCGGGTCAATTCGGATCCGTTTGACACATATTCCAGGTCAATTCGGATCCGTTTGACACATATTCCGGGTCAATTCGAATCCGTTTGACACATATTCCGGGTAACACTGACCTATAAATGGATGTAGCCCCTGTAAACCCGAGTCAATTCTGACCTGTGAGTGTTTAGAGTGCAGGATAAATCCTGCATGGTGTTAAAGTTTTGTATGACAGTCTAACTGCGCAGCCACGGACAGTACTCTGCTCGTGCTATGAACGTGAACCGATAAAGGTGTTCAAACAACAATTTGCTAATCACAGAATATTGCTCTACGGGGAAAGGTCACAAGCCAAAATGACATACACTTTACATTACGGCAACTGGTGCCCTGCAATTTTTAAGCACAATTTTTCGGGTTAGCAGCTTTAAGATATTGGATCTTTGACTGAGCAAGAACAACGATGTTTTAGCCGCAAACGTTTGCGAAGAGCCAGTCACAAAGGCCAACATGTAACTGCACAAGGCGTGGATTTAAATGTTAGAGCACCCTGGGCCCCCGATTGGATCTTGCTTATCTAGTTTTAAAATTGATCCTTTCTCAGTGGGTTCGTTGAAGGCTGTGCAGAATGATGGCTAAGGGGGTGTTGCATTACGGCAATGTATCCACTACAGTCTGGTCACTCAGCGGTCTAAAATGTTTTTGTATCCCGTGGCCAAAACGCGTGTTAATGAACTTCCAACAAAAACACATTAGATGAGTAGGGAATAACACCAGTATTGCGACCCCATGACCCCCGCAGCCGCCGAGGTGGATCCATTGTGACATTTCTCCGTAAATGTCCAACCGCTGCGAGAGCCACAAGGGAGTGTTATAGCCGGACGGGGCTACCCACAAAAATGGTTCCGTTTACCAATCAGCGGGCTTATCCTAACGCAATGTCTATCTGTCAGTGTAGGTCAGCAACCATCACTTTGCGTTTTACAACCCTTCTGCGACGACCTCGAGATCAGTCTGGCCTCGGGTGCTACTCCGGAGTTGCCTATTGACACATGCAGTGCCATTCAATTGAGTCTGACGCCATACTGCTTAAATCCCTTCAATCTCAAAGTCAAACACTCAAAGAGGTGTTCACTTTTTTGTTGTAAAGAATCTGTTTGTGGACGCGTACGTTATCTGTGGATGAGAAGGGGGAAAAAAGTTCTTCTGCAAAGAAATGTGTGAAAGTGTGATCGGGCATTCAACTGGTTTTCTCGATATTTTTTTCTAAAGAATTCGAAAATAAATAACTCCCAACAAATCATGGGCTGGTGATCCATTTAGATTTTAAAAACCTTCACAAGTATTTGGTGTTATGATATTAGTTATTTTTTAAAGAGGATATTCTAAGGTATGATACGATATTGATAAGGATACAAACATAATTGTTTAATTTTAGTCTGAAAGCTTACTGATTATGAAGTTCATTCTAGAACCATTTTTTTCTGTGAAATATTTCCCTCTGAGATGAAGTCATATTTGAAAAAACTGTATCTGAAAACCTTGAAAAAACATAATTGAGAGAACTGCATCTGAAAAGCTAAAAAAAAACATATTTTTTATTTTGAGAAAACTGTATCTGAAAACCTTGAAAAAACATAATTGAGAGAACTGCATCTGAAAACCTTAAAAAACATAGCCTATTCGAGAAAGCTGTGTCTGAAAAGCTAAAAAAAAACAAACATATTCGAGCAAACTGCATCTGAAAAGCTAAAAAAAAACATATTTTTTATTTTGAGAAAACTGTATCTGAAAACCTTGAAAAAACATAATTGAGAGAACTGCATCTGAAAACCTTAAAACATAGGCTATTCGAGAAAGCTGTGTCTGAAAAGCTAAACAAAAAACATATTCGAGCAAACTGCATCTGAAAAGCTTAAAAAAACAACATATTTTGTATTTTGAGAAAACTGTATCTGAAAACCTTGAAAAAACATAATTGAGAGAACTGCATCTGAAAACCTTAAAAAACAATTCAAGATAACTGCATCTGAAAACCTAAGAAAAACATATTTCGGTTAATTGTTACAACCAAAATTAATAAGGACATAATGTTTATATGCTGAAAATGTGTGTATGGGTTTATCACTATTTTCACCAGACTCACATAACGGATTAAACCAAAATGCTCACAGGTTTGTTATTTTATGTATAATGATTGAACACACAAAATATGAACACTGTCTGCGACTATTTTTTCCAGCTCTACCAATCCTGTATAATTCCTGTAAGTGATACCCCCCAAAAATCATAATACTGTCATTGTAAGATTCTTCAATAACCACACGATCATGATATCCATATATGATATCTTGCCAGTCAGGTAACCGCAGGTTATTTTTTCCTCTTCAAGTTTATCGTACGCCAAAAATTTGTCCGGGTTATCACTGCAGACCGAGCTCAGTGACGATCGTTGACACTAAATGCACACGGACTCCACGTGCTCGCCTAGTCTCTGTCTGTGCATGAACTGCCGTCGGGTTTACCACCCGTGTCTCACAGAGACTCACATTCTCTGACGGTCTACATCAAGTGGTAACTGTGCTTTAAAAAACACTACATTATTAAGTGACTCAGTCAGGCCAAGCTGCTTTCCGCTGATACACTTCACTAAGAGTTTCTGACAGCGGAGACAGTTCTGGGTATAGTCGAAATTCCTCGGATGTTATTTGCTTGCGACATTGTAATAAGGTTACAAACCAATAACTTCGGTTGCTGTCTTCAGTAGACGTACAAATGGTAAGTAAAACATCGTTTAGAGTGTATGCTGTGATTGGCAAGTTTGTGGGGAACTGTGCCGAACTTCGTTGGGAGCGATGGGGGTTTGTATAATTTTGATTTCGTACTATTTTCAAAATGTTGGTTCAAGTCCAGCATCACACAATGATTGTAATTAATTTTGATTGACGAGGCCAGTCTCCAGGGGCCGTGCGAGTACCACGCGATGTCGATCGTTGGGCACCGTTGGTTCGCGAGTTCGTTTCTATTGCCTGTTAATTGTATGTGTGGGAACCCGGGGGGGGAGGTTGGAGTGCGATTGAGGGCAAATCTGAGCAAACGATATTTCAAAAAAAATTAATCAAAAATATTGTAAGTTTGTTGATTTACTCTGTTTCGAGTGGATTCGAAGAGGAAACACTTTTAACACAAACTTGAGCTGTTACTCCAATTCCCTTGAAAGGGCTGATGGGTCAGTCTGAGAAGTCAGAGGTCAGGCTGAGAGGTCAGAGGTCAAATGTGTTGCAATCATCCTTGCAGAGGATGTTCAACCGCATCCTGTGGTGCGTGTATCGGATCCGTAGTTCACGCGAGTGTCCTCGTTAATAAAACAAGGGTCACTTCCCTTTGTTGTTGACATAGAAAACAGCAACATCAAATGGCATTTATTAATTGGGTCGAAGAGCCTCGCTCGAACGAAAACAAGACTTTCCAGGGATCCCATCCTGATGGAGAGATTGCCTTTATTGTTACTAGTTCTTCGGGGGGGGGGCTGGTTGCGGAACACTCAGTGTGTGTAGGCGGGGGTGTGGTATAGGGTGATGTAATCGAGTTAAAAGTGTGGAGGAGGGGTGGGTTTCCGATTTCTTGTAAACCCTGCTGTCAAATACTGTTGATCAGAAATCACGGCCATGTCGCCCGAAGGGGCAGCATGCTCTGGTTTATTTGAGAAGACATTATCACCTACTGGTCAAAAAATATGCATCGGAAAGAAAAAAACACAATTTGTTTTGTTGGAATTGACAGTGTATTATTGACGATGTTTATAGCCAATTATACTTATATGACGTACAATCTCGCTCTAACACTAATTCTTGTAACTCGTTGTTTTTCTGTTTACTAAAAATGTGATGTTATCAAGGTGAAGGCTGATCTATGTGATTTAGGCTGTACTCTCTAAACACGTCCGGATCCCGTGGGGCTTGGCCCGTTTGTTTGTTTGCTGGGGTGTTTGTTTGTTTGTTGGGGTGTTTGTTTGTTTGTTTGGGTGTTTGTTTGTTTGTTGTGGTGTTTGTTTGTTGGGGTGTTTGTTGGGGTGTTGGGGTGTTTGTTTGTTGGGGTGTTTGTTTGGTTTATTTCCATTTGCACAACTTGAAAATACATAAAATAACAACAGTAGCCTAGTATTGAAAAATGTAATAATTAAGGTACAAATGGAGGTAACATCCAGAGGAGGTATAACCCTCCTGTAGTGGAGTACATAATATAGACTGCTATTGGTTCAAAATATACTAATTGCGCGTTTGTGGATCAGTATGACCAGGAATCTGCATCACAATTACCCAGAAATGAGTCAAAATCAGCCCGAGTTAAAATCCCATTTTTTTAAAACCACATTCCGGGTCAGACTGACCCAGAAATTGGTAAGGTCCCCATTGGACCAGGAATCCGGGTCAATTCTGACCCGGTAGTGTTTTTTTTTTTAGAGTGAACTGTTTGATCATTTAGAGAAGATGCCAAACATGTACAGTACACCGTCAATATGCGGTCAGTACACTGCAAAAACCGGGGTGTTAAAATTGACACCGTGGATGTTGTCACATATACATACCCAAAAGAGAATTGAATTGAACATTATAGGGTGTTAAAACAACTCAAATGTAATTGTTTTGGCAGAAATTAGTGTTAATTGGCAGAAATTAGTGTTAATTGGCAGAAATTAGTAATTATTTTTAACACCCTATGATGTAAATGTTGATTCTTTTTCGGTATCTTCATGTGACAACACCCATGGTGTCAATGTAAACACCCCAGGTTTTTGCAGTGTACCAACCCACCCACCCGATGCTATGTATACACCAACAGTTTGGGCGTCAACATCGTGTTTAATTTCGATGGATTTTTCTTGTCTCTTTGTTATTATCATTTTTTCGAGTGACTCCTATCGTTAATATCTGGGGATAATGAGGCATTTGGTTCAGAGAGTGTTAATTTGTAACATGCTATTGTCTAGGGGAAAGGTGTGTGAAGTATTGATAATTAAATAATGTGCATCAATTCTGAAATCAAAATGTTGATAAGTACACTGCAAAAACTGGGGTGTTAAAATTAACACCATGGGTGTTGTCACATAATAGATACCCAAAAGAGAATTGAATTGAACATTATAGGGTGTTATAATAACTCAAATGTAATTGTTTTGGCAGAAATTAGTGTTAATTGGCAGAAATTAGTGTTATTTTAACACCCCATGATGTAAATGTTGATTCTTTTTTGGTATCTACATGTGCAACACCCATGGTGTCAATTTTAACACCCCGGTTTTTGCAGTGTACTACTTTGGGGGGAGGGGTCCTCAAAAGTAGTACTCTCTGTCCAAAAATGTTGAAAATAATTAGAAGGTCCCTTTAATATTTCCTGTGAGTGTTATTCATCTCTTACTTTGTTATAATTAATTACCGAGACAGAGCAGTCCGTTCTCGTGTCGGTTTACTAGAGTTCATAGAACAACTAGATTTTTTATTAGTAGCTTGTTCAGTAAAAATGATAAACATGTGTTCATAATGATCGGACCACAATTAATTTACAGCCCATCACATTTTTCAAATTAGTGATTGGATTAATTCTCGAGGACGTATAAAAGTGGACGACACGGGACCTGATTTCGAAAAGCTTGCATCATCGAAACATTTTGCTAAGCATGCGCAAAATGCTGTGATCAGAAACGGGTTGCCATATAAAATGCCGTATGGTTGGTAGCCAGCATGTCTTATCTACAGATGTTTTCACGGTAAATGTGCCACCAGTGTGTCTGACCTGGTTCCTCCTATCAGGATGTTTGAGCGTGAAACCAGGCTTTCTGCTTCTTCTCATCCCATACACTCTTGCTTTGCTGAGATGTAGAACAAAGAGCCATTCCATCAGCTTTATTCCATGTTCTGCATCTCTTTGGAACTCCTTGCCTGGTGCATGTTTCCTCCATCCTACAATCTAGACTGTTTCAAGAGGAATATCAATTCCTACCTTCAGCTCCCCTGAGTAACTTTCATCTTAAAAGTTTTCTTCTTGTAGCCCCTTACCAAGAGTGATTTTTAGCCTTGTTTGGGGCGAACTTCCATTAAAAACACAAATAGATATAAACTATATAAAATTACTGTGACTGGTGTTCTTTGAGGCAGAAACAAATTTTCGAATTAACATATTTATGGAATTGGACCCAGGTTTCATGTCTCTTGTGATTGGTTGAAAATACCGCCTTATTAATAATACAGTAACACAATTTAAACTGTTGATCAAAACTACCGTACTGTGAAATTTTAAAACCATTTAACTATTAAATGTGGAGAAATATTTAAACGAAAGGCGGCTGAGACACCCCAACAAACAAACAAAAACAAGCAAACAACCTGAAACTCAGGGGGAATGTGTGACACAACTATGCAAATACAAGAACATTAATGTCTTACCTAATGCAGATGTGTCAGTTCAACATAGCTCAAATAAAGTGTGTGTGTTTCGATCGTGGATTGTTTTGTGACGTAATCATGACCACGGCATCGACTCCGTATTCAATATAAACCGCCAGACTCTGGAGCCGAGATCGCGGTTTCAAACATGCTGAAGTCTGGAATGTGGCTAGTGGACCAATGCAGCATCATTAGCCACAAACTAACTTGGGTTACTAAATTTGGACGACCTAGGTCAGTGGGCATGCGCAGAGTGCGTGTGTGACTCGTGACTTTTCAAAGTTATCAGTATGAACGAATTTGAAGTCAATAGTCAGTATCAGTGGCCGATTGGACAACGCGTCATAGATCAACCGCGCTGACATTCCGCTGACACTGACGCTGTCTTGACATTGACGTTGACGTTGACTTGACGCTGGATCCAAGGACAAAATCATGTACCTATTCACCAATGGCTTGGACATCAATGTTGAATAACAGTATTATTACAGGTTTGGACTACGATTGGAAAGTTTGTACACCCTTATTTCACCTGGGAAGGTTCTGCTATACGCGCTAATACCACACGCGTGGAGACTATGCCCATGTTGATGCGCTGGGTGTCATGGGACAAATGACTACATTGTGACCATTCTCATATAGGTTCATTCTTTGGTTAGCTCTGTCCTTGGTACATCAGATGTGGGGAGCAATATGGGAGAACTATTAAAAAAGCTAATTACCCTAACTTCTTCTTAGGTTCTTCCACTCACTTATGTCTTAGTGTGTTTGAAAACATTCGTGTTCCGAAGTGTTTTTTTTAAGAAGTTCCATTTGCACTGGGAGTAAGTTGAGTAACAGTTGGGATTTGATCGAGATGAACCTTTTTTCTTTTCTCGTGTTCTAACCAGTAATCTCAAATCAAGGCTTGAAGTAAACGCAGATTGGAACCTTTAAACAAATTATTGTCTCATTTATGCTTTGTTTACAGCGAACTTGTCGAAAACGGCCACTCCAAAGGTTTATCTGACATTGGCAGGATTCGAACCTTCCCTGCTTACTGAAAGCTCATTGGGCATTTGACTTACACACTAACATGGTCATACACCGGAGCCTTGTGGTGTATTAATCTGTGCTATGTGGGCTTAAATTAGGTGATTGACGGGCTGTCAATTTGTATTTATTGATAATTATTACGAAGTTTATTTGTGTGGGCGGGAACTCTTTATTCTCAACAACGGATTTTAAACCAACCAAACTGTAAAAAATGGTTTACGTTTAATTACTGACATTGATTATTTTATGTATGTGCATTATAATTCAACGGTAAAACTCATTTATTTGTCAATAGAGTAAACACTTTGGTAATTTAAGTTATTAGTTGAGTTTCTCAATTAAGAAATCAGCAATAACATCATTTATGGAAACACTGTATAACTATTCCACTTTCAAAGTAGGAAGAAACACAATACATAAACATGAGGCACAATGGTTCAGATGAGTCACACCATTCAGACAGATCGCCATTCAGTGATTCATCTGGATTTACAATATTTGCGTAAACATGAAAGGATAACACTGCGTTGCGGTAAATTAATGAAAAGGAATTTGAATTAAATTGAATTAAGTTCAATGAATAGTTATGAGTGTGGTGTTGTAAACGACGTTGTACGTCTTGTTATATACCGTTACTTCGTCAAGTTTTCATCGTCAATTTTAACCACAAAAAAATCCACAGATATCCCCAGTTTTAGTCTGTCTCGTTCACTAAGTGATTATTTTGTGTCCCGATCTTCACACCATTGATTTTGTCATTTGTTTTTCCAACCTCTTACCAGCCCCTTCCCTCCGCCTCACTTGTTTATCACTTGCTTTTTTGTGGGCTTTCATCCAAATTTATTTCCACTCGACTGCTTCTGTTACACCAGTATACCTGTTTATGTGTGTTGCGTTGTCATTTAGCCTTCGAGAAAGACTCTGCTGGGGTCGAAACGTCAGGCCATTAAGTTGCTTGCAAACAAATACATATCTTATGTGATGCACATTTCCACCAAGCAGGTAGTGTTTTCGAATGAAGAAGAACGTGTTGCCCCTTCGAGGGAAATGACCGTGATTTCTGATCAACAGTAATTGCAAGGCTTACAGAAACTGGAAAATCAACAATAAATAAATTATTGGAAAGATCAGTTTCAAAGACAGGAAAACAAGTAAACACGAAAAATAACATGTTTTAAGGGTGACAGTTTGAGCGATTATCGGGTAGACACCGTTAGTGGCGTGTGTGTGTCGTGGCCGTGCGGTTTGGAGCACCGGACTCAAGCGCTTGTGTTTCTGATCAGCAGAGTGTGGGTTCGAGTCCCGGTCGTGACATTTGTGTCCTTAAGCAAGACACTTAACCATTATTGTTTCTTCCTTCGGTTGGGATATAAAGCCGTAGGTCCCGTGTGTTGTGTAATGCACGTAAAAGAACCCAGTGTACTTATTGTAAAGAGCAGAGGTGCCCATCGGGGTTCCTGGTTTGATTGGCAGCATACTGCGCCACAGCACCTTGTAAACAAATACATGGTGCTATGTAAAGGAAAAAGGTTTCAAACTTCAACATGCAGCTCCACATACCTTGCAAGGAAAATACTGAGCGTTCTGAGATGCCCATCGGGTGTGATAAAGCGCTATATAAGACTGGGTATATACTATAATCATCAATAATTTTCCCGGCTAACTTCAGCAACATATTAAATCGTTTTCGAAATGTTAGTTTCATTTAAGAATTAATGCTCACTAAAATCAGCGTTTAATCGTAAAAAAAAGGTCATTCATTTGCGACTGGTTGAGCATTCATTTGAATGCCAGCCTGTTTCGTCGAAGTCTCATTGCGGAGGTCTTGGTCAAGAACTTCCTACTTCACATGCTTGCATTCAAATCCGTTTCTATGGTAGCTTGTGCTTTGTGTTGGAAGTTTGCAGATGTAAAAAAAAAAAAAAAAAAAAAAAAAAGGAATTTCGGGAGTTTACACAGATTCGGATCTTAGTTCGTTTGTTGTCATTTATAAAGCTTGGGTGTGGTTTTATTTACATTTCAAGGTCTACGTTGTTTTGCATCATGGTCTTGATTTAAAAAAAACTTGATCCATGAAAAAGAGTCAAGATAGTTTTACAAAATCCTGCCATCTCTAATGAATGTTTGTTTGTTTGGTTTTTTTTAAATGAAAGTAACCATATTCAAACTTTTAGGCTACAAACATAAAATGCATGTGCCATACCTGATTTGTTTTCTTCAAAAACGTGAGAAACTATCTGAGGTTTTGGGGGAAACCTCCTAAATTGAAACATCTTGGAGGTTATGCGTCTAGAACAAGGGGTAACCCAGGTCCGCAAGCTACTTTTCACTGTAATTTTGTATTTCTGGTGATGCACAGAGTCTGTAAACCTCCTGAATTGTAACATCTGAGAGGTTCTGCGTCTAGAAAAAAAGGGTGAACCCAGGGTCCAATTCCATAGAGTTGCTTAAGCAGAAAACATTGCTTAACAAATGTCTGCTAAGCAGAAATGAGCAGGATACCAGTCACAAATTGTACAGTCGACATGGTAGTTTGGCTGGTAACCTTTTTCTGGTAAGCATAAATTTGTTGTGCTTAGCTACTTTTTGTGCTATGAAATTGGGCCCTGGTCACAGCAAGCTACATTTTGGGATTTTTCACATTAATCAAATCTCATCCCTGGTATTTTTGTTAATTTTTTTCTCAACTTTATTAATGTTGTGCGCACCCTTTAAAATCCTCGGTTCAATTCATAAGCACACATCATCGGCCCCACCGTATCGACAGAGACAGTCAAGATATGTTTTCTTGGAATTCTGAGGCAATCTCACTCCTCCAAAAGAAAACGACCCGGGGCTTAAGACGCCCATACATCCGGGGCTGAGATGCCAACATCCTTTATACCTCCTCCTCCAAAAAAAAAATGTATCTTAAACATTCTTGAAACTATGGTGGAGGAGATACGCACCACACTATCATTTCAACTCTGTGTTTTCCTTGGCCCCAAGGCATTATGTCTTCCCCCTCGTTTCGTTCCAGGGGCATCCTTTGACATTATTATGGAGTAAATGGCGACGGAACTATGGAGCTAAATCTCTTCACAATGTGCTGCTGCACGTACACAGTGAGAGATAAACTGTCTTTCCATTTGGTTGTAAAGTAGGATTTGGATTTGACTCCGCATCCTCGGCGGGGGGGGGGGGGGGGCTAATAAGTTATATCCAAAGGTCAATTTCTCTTCCAGTTAAAGGAACATTACAGAATTGGTTTTTGCTAACAAAACAGTTGCTGGCAGTGTAAGCACTTCATGTTATCCACCATATACATAAACTGACAAACCTGTAGAAGTTTGAGGTCGATCGGCCATCTGGGTCACGAGAAAATACTGAAAAACCGATTACACATTTGCATGTTTTATACAATGCATGAATAAAACGCTCATGAGCGATAAACTCCAATCGGAAAATTAGTTTGATTTATTTCAAGGGATGTTTTCTACTATCATCATCATTAGACCGTGTAAGTTTTATGTAAATCTGTGATCAAAAAGTATATTTTACAACTACCAATTCTGTAATGTTCCTTTAAATGCTGTATGGCTTCATCCAACAGCCCCTTCTGCGACAATTCATGGCAGTTTATTCATACATTTAGAATAATCACCGAGAAATAAAAGTTTCCAATTGATGAAAATGAAACTACTGTATATAATCTAGGCTAAGATAACAATGTGAAGACAGGCTCGGCAGATGTGTTTATCGTTCTGATCAAGATGGTCGTACCTTTAGCCTGTAGCATCACCTGAATGTTTCCCAATTTAATTGGATTTTCTAACTTTTCGTTTCTGTCTTCTTCTTCCCCTTCTTTTTTTTTTTGGGGGGGGGAGGGGGGTAAGCAATAAGACAAAACACCGCACGACCTTGAGAGAAATACGGAGAGTGATTGACCAGAACATATTTTTGAATTAATATAATTTTTTTTTTTTTTCCCATGAATTGTTGCTGCCAAATGTGATTTTTTGGGGTTAGTTTTGTTTTTAAGTAATGGGCTTGATCGTTATGATTTGTACATAAATTACTCAGCCGCTAACTCATGACAGTGTCATAGGGAGTTTTGGGAGTTTATGGTGGTGAGTGGAGTGATTCTGAATCTATGGACGCCCTGAAGGGAAGACTGCCAGTAGCAAAATATGCCCGTTTCATATGCAAGGAATAAATATTTGCGATTTTGTGATGTCCCTCCGGGGCCACCACAGAAGTCAAAAGTCATAATGTCGTGTCGTGGCCAACCGGTCGAGTGCATCGCACTCATGTTTTGATGACTGAAACCGAGTGTGCATGGGTTTGATTCCCGGTTATGACACTTGGTCCTTGATAAAGGCACTGAACCATAACTGCTTCTCTTCGACCTGGGAACCTGAAAGGGCTAAGACAGCGTTACGTTGGATTACCCCTTAGCGCTAATTTAAGCAGCTTGGGGTTGTATACTCCCAAGGGAGTTGAGGAAGTTAGAGGAATGGTCTAAGTATGCCTGATGAACAGCGATAATAATGTTGTAATGTGCCCTAATCTAGCTACTAGGATGTGCGCACTATAAAAACAAGGTATTATTATTATTATTTACGCGGCATGACTTTGGATGAGAAAAATGTGTTTGTCGATTGAATTCTCATTGTAATTAGGTTGGGGTGATTTGGGGCAAAAACGTATGGGGGGGGGTCGATCGTTAAGTTGATCTGGCATGCTACGGTAACGTCAAAAATGAAGTTGAATCAAGAAATATACCTTATGCACATGACGTCATTTGAGTAGAGTGCCCTCGGCTAGAGGTTAAAGGAAGGTAGCCCGAACATCTGACGTCACACTTCGAGTCTCGTGTTTAACGCCAGAGACCGGTTTCGAGCGTTTGGAGGAATCCTGACAAACGCACTTTTGACCTCGCATCCCATTCACATGGTTTTTCTATGGTATGAACGTATCATACATTACCATAGAGTTTATAGGAATGTACATTACCGTATTATAGACCGTTGCCTGTCCTTATTTTGCGGATAAGGACAGGGGACCAGTCTAAAAGGAAGGTTGCTCATTGGCCCATTCTGTGCGCGGCGTCGCTGCGTTCTCATTGTTTATAATCAGCTTACCTCTAAGATGGCGGCGTGGTGACGTCAATACATAAGGTCTGTTGTCACTTATTAATATTTCGACAATTTGAAACTAAAGACTGTTAATACAGATTTTCAATCAACGAAAAGAAGGTATAGTGACGGAAAACTATCCCCCCTTCCCCTCCTAACTCCCTTCTTGGCCTACGTTCTGGTTGACCTTTTCATGGGCTCTATAATACCCTGTATATCATTACACTAAGGTTCTATAATTACGTATGTTTTAGATATTCAGATATCATAATATTTGATATGAAATAAAAACAATGATAAGACGCTGTGACTTTAAAACTACAAACTATCCTCTTTATCTGTTCTTGGTCATACTGTAGATTTTGTGTAACTTAGAAGTGTTTCTAAGACCACTCTTCAAGTACCGAATAACACAGCTGTTTTTATTATTACGCCTATTAATAATAATAAAAAAACACACAGGTGACTGACCGTCTAATGTTCCCGTAAACGTAATTCAAAATGTCTCCTTCAAGTGCACTTTTTTGCTTATTAAAGAAGCTTTCTCAAGAAATGCAATATTCCGTCATGTAACATGATAAATCTAACATTAGAACTGGTTTCTGTTTTTTTAAGCGACAGAGTTCGTTTACTCTAATTTCTGCAAAACCATCACTCAACATTTAAACGTCGCCCTTAATCAAAATGCCATGGACAGACAATCATCGTCTCTGGATTAATTGGAGCTGCGGTTGCTTTTTATGAATGCGCAAGATTGAAGACCAGCCATGTAGTCAATGCAAATTAACTTACCCATTTCACGTTTTTTCCCCGGTTTTTTGTTCTTCTTTCTTTTTCTTGTTTTTCAAATGCATGTTTGGTGGCCATCCCTTGGAAAAACATCACTGCATTTGTTTAAATGTTATCATTTGATAGTTTTCATTGAAGAGCCAAGGTAGTGGATATAATTAAGAAGGACATTAAATCAATAATAAGACTAACAATAATACAATCCTATCGGTATCTTTTTATGGGCGGGGGGGGGGTGGTGTTCGACAAAAGTTTGTTATCACCGCGCCCTCATTTGTCAAATAAGAAACGTTCTGAAACATAATGTGAATCTAGCTGAAACCAACATTCCCTTGGCTCTTTAAAGGCCCTGTACACTATTGGTAAGATCGAAAAATACAAATGTTCACAGATTCACACATAACTTACATGATTTAAAGTAAGTAATGGTAGAAAAGGTTCCTTAAAATATTTCTGCCTAAAATGCTATCGTTTCTGAGAAACAAGTAAAACAATAGTAATTATCGCGCGCGACATTTTGAAAAAACAGAAAACACATAAGATCTCTTTTCACTATTTTCTCATGACCTCGATGACCAATTGAGCTCAAACTTTCACAGGTTTGTTTGTTCATGCATATGTTTAATCACACAAATGTGGACACTGATTTTGAGCTGTTACCAAAAGTGTACAATACCTTTAAGCTTGTATTCATAGGATTTCCATAATATAAAGACGCCCGAAAAGGCCAAATAAAATCGCAGATGTTTTTTCATTACTATAAATGTCTGATGGGACAACATGATGACGTTAGACCTCAGTCATCCACTCCTCGTTAGCTAGGATGATTGCGGTGGCGGGGGGGGGGGGGGTGCGGATGCGAATTTTTGCCTGTAATTGGTACAGTTGAGGTAATTGGGTCAGTCGTAGGTCTAGTCGAAAAGTTCAGAAGTAAAAAGTTTTGTATTTGGTTCACTATTGCTTTTCCCAGGCACGAGTGCTTCTAAATGACGCGTTGCAACACAGTCGTTTGCTTCGAATGTGTAACCGAGGCCTTGTCCGAATTGGTTGCTATTCGCCCTTTGCACGGTCAGCCATTTGTGTGTAGAGCCTCGAATTGGGGACAGCAGTGAATAGAAGCATTATTTAACTCTGTATTGTCACGGTAATGTAATGACACTTTCATCCAGACAGATACATAAATACAATACAAACGAATCATGAAGCCGAGGCTCTACATGCACAAGGCAGATCCGTGCAAGTAGCGAATAGCTGTAGATTTCTGCATCATCATGCATTGAAGCACGGTGCGTCCTTAGCAACACGCTTAGCAACAGCCATAGCCGTAGCTGTAGCCGCCAACCCGGATACGGCTTGAGCTTAGCACGGAAAGGAGAAAATAGTCTCAGCCCATTATAATGAGAGCAAGTAATCTTATATTACTGAATACAGAGTATACGTGTCAAACAGGTGGAAGGATCATGCGGTCTAGAAACAAGAAACTACTTCCTCAAAATTCCCCCGGGTTTCACCGCTGGGAAAGACCAAAAAAGATGCAAATAAAATGATGACATCATCAATCATTCCACTAATTGAACCAGCACCGTTGAGATGAAACTCGCCAAAAAACAACCCGATGTGAATGTCAAATCGGTTGAATTTATAATTCGGCAACCTGTCGTGATTGTCACGTGCGGCGATAAACGTCAATCCTTTTTTTTCTTCTTCTGCGAATACGAAATGACCGTCTTCCTGGATCTGTTGTTTGCCTCGAGGGCGAGTGACATCAAGAATCCTGGTCAGCATTCTATAAGTGGGATTATTTTCTGGATTTTGTTTCCAATAACAGCGTATAATAATGAGCTCAGGAGAAACAAATTTCCTGAAGAACACAATGTGAGCAAACATTCGTCAAAACGGTTCCGGAATGATGCCGGAGGCAATAGTAGGTCATTAATTTTCCAGAGTAGCAGCGCAGGAACGACAACGTGGCTCATTAGTGTTTGACGTCACTTTTGATGTTCCAGATACTATTGATCGTGGATTGCGTATTAATACGCGAGTCTCACCAAAACGCACTGCACGGAAACTACCCTTTAAATCGTAACAATATCACACTTCTCAAAAGCAGCCACCCACCTACTCTACAGGAATACAACAAAAGAGCTAAAAAATGAGATTTACGAGAAGTCCCCCCGATTCACAAAGCTAAAGTAGTAGTCCAGGCCGATTCCTACCTCCCGCCCAGGTAGTAGTTAATAAGCAGGACAGTTCTTTTCAGAACTGAGAAGTCTCCCGAATTCCGAAAGTCTACTCCGAAGTAGTAGAACAAATAGCAAGACAAGTTCTCTAAAGAACAACATCTCCACAGCAAACACATTTGGTGCTCGCTATGTGGCAGGTATGCCCGCTCCCATTGTGTTGTCATTGTGTTCTGGGAATCTCAGGAAATTTTTAGAGGATTTTAAAGGAGGGAATACTTTCTGTACACGATGAAAAGAGTGCGCCAGAGTATGGGAACTTTTTGGGGACACCCTCTGCCACATATCGGGCACGGTATACATACATGGGCGTAATGGGACTCGGTCGCCGTAAGACGGTGGTTTGATTTGCTCGAAGTTGTACGAAGATAAACACATTTTTCTAATACCGGGTAAAAACGAAATGTTTTGCTTTCTTCATACAATTCCCCCTCTTCTTGATGTGCCCTAATTTTCCACACTGTTTTGCCCAAATTTGGGGGGCACACCCCCCCCCCAGCTGCCCCCTTGGTCGTAAGCCTATAATTCCAATACACAACATTGGAAATACCGTAGTGAAAAGATAAGCGTTCAAAGATTTGCACATACATGGTATAAACATTTTCATGGATGAAAACTTCCCTCGAAATACTTTTTGTTGGAATTATTATAGGCTCTTAGTCCTTGAGAAATGAGTAAACTAATTAGTTATTAGTCCAAAACTCGATGTTTGTAATTTGTAAGTTGTTGTTTTTTTCCCCTATTTTCTCGTGACTCCAATGATCGATCAAGCTTAAACTTTCACAGGTTCGTTACTTTATTGATATGTTGGGCCACATCAGGTGTGGATACTGGTCTTTGACATTTACCAACTTTGTCCGTGATGTGCTTGAAGCAGTTTGTATTATTAGTGCAACATTCATCAATTACCTTCCCGATCTATAAATCTACTCTTAACTTAATACCTGTTTAGAACAACAGGTTTTTTTTCCTCGTTGTGTTTATGTTTTCAGATTGTTGTTAAGAAAAGAAACTTCGAATAGGACTTGAATACATCGCAGATTTAGGGCTGTTTGAGCAAACTGGTATAATATTATCAAACTGTTATAAAAACCGTTAAGTTCCTCCCGAGTCATCACAAACTTCTGTGACTCGGTCAATCTACACCGAAGCATACAGCATCAAATCATGTGCACTTTTGTTGAACTACGGTGTATGTTACTGCCCTATAGCCGGTATATGAGAAAAATAGAGTTCCACCTTCCAAACAGTTCACCAAGATTATATTTTGGTAATAAGAATGATTTTTTACTGCCTGATGAAAAGCTGCACCTATGCATCGCCACCATCAATTGCAAGCTGATTGTATCACATGCAGCCATTTATTTCGAAGATCAATTCCTCGCCAGGAAACTGACCTATTTTAAATCATCAGAAATTGTGTCTGTTTATTACATTCCAGGAATGAGCGTATTGTTGTGAGTATGCGACCACCGCACTATTTTAACACCGAAGACACACATATCAAATTCAGCGTGTAATTAGTTTATATGCTTGGTATCTTTATAGGGAATCAACATAGAAGAAAGGGAGACTGGGGCCATCTACCCATCCCGCGATTCATTGCCTATACTGTAATGTATAACATCCTCTGGTTTCACTCTCGTCCACAGAAGCTTAACAATATCCGATGAAATGGGTGCCAGACCACAATGGGCTGGAACAGACTGAACGTAGTTTGTTTCAGTTGGCTCCACTTCATATCCAAACAGCTACATTTAGCTTTTGGGGCCCCGGGGGGACAGTATTAAATTTGCACCCCAAATAAGATATGCCTAGCTTATTTTCAAAAAAATATATATCCCCATTGTCATTTTGTATACGGGTGTGTATTTAATTTTCGGTATCAATTTCACGGTGTGAGTATCTCTTGAGTTGAATTATCTCACCATATTCAAAGTGAACAATGCAACAAGGTGCAATGACCTTTATCTCCGAATCGATATATTTTGATAAGCCTTATGGGTGAGCTCATCTTTGAATTGGGCTCACTTTATAAATATTATTATTATTATATTATTGTTGTTGTATACTTCTGGTAACGAAACCAACGATGCCCCACAAAGTGAACTTTATCACTGTAGCTCGTAAGCCTGATCATGGAAACCTGCAAACAAGGGTGCTTGATAATGTGATGTGAATCAGAAACACCATGGCTATAAACCTCTTCCACGATAAGTGTTACGTGGTTTTTTTTTACGTGCACTACTAATCCTAGTGCACGGGACCTACGGTTTAAAGTTACACGTTGCCCTGAATCGGCCGAGTTGGTCTATAAAAAGCGTTTGTAAACCGTTTGTTATAAAATGCATATGGTTAGAAAGATGTTTTAAAAGTAGAATACAATGATCCACACAAATATGCCTCGAAATTGTGTGGTTTTCCTTGTACATCGTGAGCTAACACAGTCGGCCATTTTATGGAGTCAAATTTTGGACTCCACAAAATGGCCGACCGTGTTAGTTCGCAAAGTTAAAGGAAACCCACGCAATTTCGAGGCATATTTGTGTGGATCATTGTATTTTACTTTTAAAACATCTTTCTAACCATAATGCATCTGATAACAAACGGTTACAAACGCTTGTTATAGACCAACTCGACCGATCCAGGGCAACGTGTACCTTTAATGACCAATCCTAAGGACAAAGTAATTTTGGTTGCTCAAGAACACACGTGCCACGACCGGGACTCGAACCCCTACACTCTTTTGGTCAGAGACACCAGAGCTTGAGTCTGGTGCTCTTCGGCTCGGCCACGACACGCCACATTTTCTAAACTGGTAGCTCAGTATGGACTTGGTGTAGACGAGTTGCTGCACCTACTCCGTTCAGTCGCAGTGTGCGAAGATACTGTATTTTAAAGTCTGCGTATGTTATGCTCGACAACCGTCTTTGGACAAACTGTTATATCCGACAGGGTGTGTTCGACAAACCATGAATTTCAACATACCCGACGAACCATTGTGTTCAACCTACTGTGCCAAACAAACTATTATGGCTTAATATTATGTTCGACAAAACAACTTGGTCCAACACATATGTCCAACTAGTCTATGTCGGACATAATGGTCTATGTCGGACATAATGGTGCATCGATGTAGAGTCGATGTATAGAGTCAGAGTGTCGAACCTCGAGTGTTGGATCTATATGATTTCATGCAAATGTGTAATCGGTTTTTCACTATTTTCTCGTGACCCAGATGGCCGATCGATCTCAAACTTCTACAGGTTTGTCAGTTTATTTTATATGGTGGATTACATGAAGTGCTTACACTGCCAGCAACTGTTTTGTTAGCAAAAACCAGTTCTGTAATGTTCCTTTAAGTAAGAATTGGGCTCTCCTCTTCGAAGTCCAACGAATAGTTATTGTAGGGGGGGTCACCACCTCTACTGCCGTGGGCTTTTCAACACCTAGCTCTATCCGATAACTACTCACAGCATCAAAAGCTGAACAAACATTAGCTGGAAGGATCACTTTGATGCCCTATTTTTCGCTCAACAAAAGAAATTGCTGTTTTTTTATGTGTTTTTTCAAGGAAAACCTTGCCTGGGCACCGTGAATATAGGACTATCCAATTCAGTTGAGTTCGACACCTGTCTCTGGCCAGGACAGGAAAGATCAGAGGGAGCCATGGGGGGCAACTTGTCAATGAATTATTCTCACATTTTGCCTGTGTGATTTCTCTTGCCTCAAGATGTCACTTTTGTTCAGAATCTCCCCTTATATCCCACATATAGGAGATAACAAGCATGACAGCAGAGCAGCGTCGACGGTATTTTGAAACCCTGCCAAGATGATAGCTCTGGCGATTATTAGAGGAAAACAGCTTGATGTTTTTGGAATCTAGTTTAAAGGCACTAAATCCTAACCTCTGTAGCGGTACGGACATTCTCAAGTTCGCTTGCGCTATAGTAGTATATTTCAATAAAGCGGGCTGTTAAAGATCCTGTTAATGTACAGGGGGAACCGAGAGTACCCGAAAAGTTTAGAGCGCACTCGAGAATTTCTCAAATCTCTACAGGGGGTTAGTATTTAGTGCCAACCGATCAGGAAGCATCATTGGTATGAAGTTGATACCCGCCCATGCTTATCATAATTCCGTGTTTCTCGCGGGAAAGCAGTTGACGATCTGCAGTTTAAAAACTCGCTGGGTGTGAAGTTGGTACCCGCTATCCTGATAACCAATGTTGTTCTGTTATTAGGAAGCAAGACTTTTTGGGCGTATCAAAAGAGTTGTGGGGGTGGTGGGGGGGGGGGGGGCGACAGGGTGGGTTGGGCGGGCGAGGGAGGGAAGGGGGGTTCTTCTGAGAGTCATTTCCAGGGCCGGGATATTATGGTAACTGGTCCAGGACATGGTGGTATCAAAACATTCAGGCGGTGGACTCTTTTAAAGACGCGAACCTTCTTCACATAACCCTGGATCAACACACTTGGCCGATATGACAGTGTTTGAAGCAAATAGTGTTCTTTTCCCGTCCGTGATTGATTTGTTGGTTTTGATTTGTTCGGGGTCAATACAAAGGGTTATCAGTACAGACAGAAGGCAAGGCTGGAGGGGGCTCTTAGGGGGGAAAAAAGATATTGAACTATAAAAGTTGCTGTCATTTGAAAACTACATGCAACTAAAAAGACATCAGTCCTGACTGCCGTGGGTGTTTTAATTGCAGCTAGTACGATTTAAGTTGTTTGTTTTTCGTATTTTGTTGCCACTTATTTCAAATCTGTCGCTAGACTATGAGCTCGAGATGAAACCTTTATTTGCTGCTATTAAAAGGATGATCCCCAAATAATGGTCCGGGATTTGTTGTCGTAAATATGCAATCAGCCTCAGCTTCTTGCCCCCGGGAGCTTCAAATGTTTGCAGATTTGTCTCGAATTTCCAGGAGACACCGAACACAATCCCAAAAAGCGATAAAACGAATTACGAGGACATCACCGGCAACTGAAAACTGCTGCCATACGTGTATCACAACAGAGGTGTTTTTTCCCCCCTGTCAATTGTTAATAATCGATTACCGGTATCCGATGACAGAGAGTCATATTGCTAGATTTCGTATAAATCTCATCATAAAGTTCAAGCTATTAGTTTCCGAACAAAGCAATAATGGCTCGTACGAAGGTTTGACTTCTGTAAGAGGTTTCAAGAACATTAGGCGGCAGGAGGCCATACTTTCCGCAAATGGATTCAAAGTACAGCGTGTCTGGAATATAAATGTAGGATGAAAAGTTCAGGTGCCCGGACTGTTTATTCTCCCCCACCCCACCCCCCCCCCCCCTCTCTCTCTCTCTCTCTCTCTCTCTCTCTTTGAAATGAATTATGATTTGACAGCAGCAAAAATGTCAGAAGTTACTAAGAAACTTCTCAGACTCACACATGCTTGAAGATCTCAAACGAGTGGAGAACAAAGAAGCTCTGTGTGTGATTCCATGTTGTACAAACCAGGATGCCGAATAAGAAGAAAGAATAAGAAAAGGAAGAGTACAAAGTATAGGCCTGATTGGGGAGTTTCATAGTCCGTTCTCGCGACTGATTTATCTTATTGTTAACACCCAGCCCTGTTTTTTCATTCAGCTTGAACAGGCTGCTCGATTTCTTGCGTAAACCAACAAAACAGATTTTGTCCTAATTTATCCAAACCTGATTCTTCTTGTTCGAGACTAATTATTTATCTTGTTAAAGGAACATTACAGAATTGTTTTTTGCTAACAAAACAGTTGCTGGGTGTGTACGCACTTTACGTAATCCACCATATACATAAACTGACAAACCTGTAGAAGTTTGAGGTCGATCGGCCATCTGGGTCACGAGAAAATAGTGAAAAAAGGATTACATATTTGCATGAAATCATATAGAGTCAACAAATGAATAAAATGCTCACTGAGCGATAAACTCCAATCGGAAAATTAGTTTATCCATTTCTCATCAAATATGGCTTTTCAGACAGAAATATTTCAAGGGGTGTTTTCTACTATCATCATTATTAGACCGTGTAAGTTTTATGTAAATCTGTGATCAAAAAGTATATTTTACAAGTTTTTTTTCTTACCAATTCTGTAATGTTCCTTTGAATGTTGATACGTAATCTGTTTCAATCCAGCTTGTACAGGCTACTCGATTTCTTACATTACTCGCAAACCAACAAAACAGATTTCCCCCCTAATTTATCAATCCTGATTTCCCCCTCCCCCAGCTTTTTTTCGAGACTGATTGATCTTGTTACATGTTAACCCATAAATTTTTTTCGATTCATCTTTTACAGGCTGCTTGATTCCTTACAATTTCTCGTAAACCAACAAAACATATATTTCCCTAATTTATCAACCCGGATTTTTGTTATTTTTCTGGAGACTGGTTCATCGTGCTACATGTTAATACATAGTCTTTTTTGATCCATCTTGTTAGGACTGTTTTTTAAATTTTATATTAATAAGCGTGAACCCAAAAAGTATTTTAAAAAGGTTAATGTAGGCCTAAATATAGATTTTCTCATAATTTTATATAATTATATCTTGTCATCGGGTGAGGCTGTTTTTATTGTTGTAGCTGTGATAAGTTTCTTAAAGTTCTCCTATAATTATTAAGTTCCTTTGTTTGCCGCTGTTGAGGGTGTACAGAGAATCAGGTTGGCTCGGTGGTTTCTTTTCCTGCCTTCCACCTCTGTAGACCCTGGTTCGAATCCCACCTCAGACCAGAGCCCTGCATGTGGATTGGGTTTTTCAGTCCGATACTTGATTGCGTGGGTTTTGCCCCATTGAGGTTTCCTCCAACATGGGATGGCATGGGTAGTTGTGCGTAAATCGCTCGCCTCTCACCACTATGGTCCTGGTTCGATTCCCGGCCGAGGCCATATGTGAGAAGAGCTGTGCGTTGGCTCTTTCATATGCCTCAAGGGTTTTTCTCCGGGCCCTGTGGTTTTCTTCCCTCTGGAAAAAAAACCAAACACTTTTGATCTCAGGCTGTGCTCAGTAGACATATATGGGTCGAAGTGGCTTGCTGCCTTAGGCGCCCTCACATGCCTGCGGCTCGACCACGTTGTAGCCGCGTCCTTCGCAGTTCAGCTTCTCAGCTGCAAGTAATGATTATTATAGCCTCCAAAATGATTATCTTAAACTGAACATTTCTTCTCGTTTCCTGTTCATCTTGTTGCTGGCACCACTAGTGTGCTGTTGGATGCGTAATGAAATAAATAAACAAATAAATAGATGCATAAATAATTACAATTTATTGTCATTGTCAAGTTTCGTGTGACGTTTCCACTTTGGAAATTAATCATGAGGGAAATAAGTGCTTCAGCCGGTTGTTTTTATTATTATTAAAACAAAATGTTATGGCAGCGTGTATCTTTAATCTGTAAAAAGAAAAGAAAAAAGACGCCTGAATCACTGAAGAAAACTCTCTCTTGCTATTGTAGTTGAAGCTCATAATTACCGACTGACTCGCGTCAAATAGGCTAATAATCTGACATCTGTATCATTACCATCTTGTATAAAAACTAGACCGTAGATTGATGATTAAATTAACTCTCTGGGAACTGTGTCAGTGGCCAGCAGTGTTGATCGTCATGTGACCGCCGGTGACCCGTTCGGGGACGTAACCCTCGTTGCACGTGGGCAGCCGTCCAACTTTTGAACTGTGGCAGTGACAACGGTTGTGTGTCCCACTATAGCGTGGGTTATTTGATTATTGGTGCATCGAACTCGGAGTGATCGCATTTTGGGCTCTGATATACCCAGTTGACATATCGTGAAACGTTCTGCTCCGGTCGGACGATTAATTCACACCGCTCGTGGTTTATCTTCAATTTCGCTCGGGTTGGAAGTGTCGTATGTGGGCTAAATAAACGACCTTAAAAGACTTGTTTGTATAAAAGGAGCATGTTATGTCAGACAACCCGGCTAATGGTGGATTTGGATGGAAAAGATATGAATTTTACCCGTTTATTTGCACAGTCGAACTTAAATTTGCTTCGGTGTATCCCCGTGCACCTGTGTTGAGTTTAACACTTCATCTGAATTATCGAAGACAGCAATAATTTTTATGTTAACATTTTTTTAGTCCTTTTTCTCGAGGAAAGTAATGTGCTTGATTTGATTTCAACCGTGTTCAGAAGTGCCCGTGTACGTATAGTTTTACAAATAACATTGAGGATATCACTTCCGGATCAGTGATGCGGCAGTACTTCCTTACCATTCTTCTCGTTGGATTGCCCCCTCTGTGCGAATTACAGGTTGGGGCCCGTGTCTGAGTTGGCGGCTACGGCTCCGGCTATGGCTGGATCACCGTATCACCATGCGTTGAAGTACTAAGCACGCCCTAAGCAACACTCTTAGCAACAGTCGTAGCCCCTTTGCGCTGTGAGGCGCTGACGATCTAAGGAGCTACATTGGGAACTTGAGGAACTCTTAATAGCCGTATAGCCGCCAATTCGGATTCGCATGACGTCACGTGACGTATCTCGATCTTCCACAACTGCGCCATTTTGGGAATCAGATTCGTCTTGTGTTCCCGTGCAAATGATCATAGGCCAGTCAGGCGACGTGCACACGGCTAGACGCACACCGTACACGCACTTTGACTCCCAATTAATGGGCAGACCACAACAGGCGGTAGCCGCTTGTGACGTCAGTGCACGTGGTCAACAGAAAGTGTTGAGACGTTGCCTTTCTGTGCTATACTGTTGCCTCACGTTAAAACAACAGATACCAAGACGATGATACGACATTGTGTAGATCTTGAGGAACTCTTAAATTTTGTCAAAATATCCCCAAATTAAAAGCTGGGAGAACATGGATCAAAAATATCTTCTTCAATTGAGGCGTTACTTTGTTCTCCAGTGTAAAGGGTAAATTAAATAGTCTGTCAATATTCAAAAATCTAAATTTTGGATGGGTGGGTGGGTCAACGCAATTCGACGACGATCGAAATTGATAAACATTGAATATTCTGAGTTTCCCCTTGGTTTGATATTTCCCAATGTAGCTCTCCTTAGATCGTCAGCGCCTCACAGCGCAAAGGGGCTGCACTGAAGCCGTTCTCCAGCGCCGTTACCTTTTAACATCCATCTCTCAGAGCTTCTCATTAATTCTGGCATGAAGATTAATGTATTAATCATTAAGGGTTTAGTCGTTTGAACCAAGTGCGTTTTAACAGCAAGAACAATTTCGCATTATTAGTGTCCGTCTTGCCTGAATTTAATTTGGTGATATTTCACCAGCTCGATGACAAGTCACGCTTTTAGTGTCTACTTCAACGTGCGCAACACAGAGCGAAGGGGGAAGTCAACTTGATTTGTTATCAAAGGTCTGAAGGCATTAATTACGTAAAAGTTCCGTCGAAATGCATACAAGTTTATTTGAACACGTAGCATTAGCCTTTCATATAAAATAATATGAAGATTTATTTATGACGAAAAGGGAAGAATATAAAAAGCTAGTTAAATCCAACTCGGTGTTATTATACCCAGTGTCCGGAACAGAGACTTGTTCCAATTCATGACCTGAAGAATATGGAAACAAAATAAGAAATGTGTGATTTTAAAAAGCAAAAGTGTAGGCCTACGGTATTTGCTAGAAATGTGCGCGTAGGCCTATCGGTTTCACAAGTTTCGTTACGGTCTGAGAAAGACTCTGCTAGGGTTGAAACGTGAGACCATTAGTAATTGTTTGCATTTATACCATAGGTCCTTTTAATCGGTAAGCAGTTTGCAACAATTCATTCTATTTTATCGGTTGGTGTGTACGTTAAAGGCACTGGACACTATTGGTAATTACTCAAAATAATTGTTAGCAATAAAAACTTACTTGGTAACGAGCAATGGAGAGCTGTTGATAGTATAAAACATTGTGAGAAACGGCTCCCTCTGCTCTGAAGTAACGTAGTTTTTGAGAAAGAAGTAATTTCTCAGTAAAATATTTGAATTGATTTTGAGACCTCTCGCGTGAGGTCTCGAAATCAAGCATCTGAAAGCACACAACCTCGTGTGACAAGGGTGTTTTTAGTTCCATTATTATCTCGCAAACCCGACGACCAATTGAGTTCAAATTTTCACAGGTTTGTTATTTTGTGCATATGTTGAGATACACAAGTGAGAAGACTGGTCTTTGACAATTACCAAAGGTGTCCAGTGTCTTTAATAGACTGTGGATTGGCCAGTCTTGTAGCATAAAACACAAGAGGGTTCCGATACGATTGTTTTCATAAGTGACAGTTTCAGACGCAACTCTTTATTATGATGATTTTTAACACTTATCTTGTTTAGCACTTTTAATTTCCATAATTTAAAAAGAGAAGCCGGTCATCTCGACCCCGACAACGTTGCCCCAAAACAAGCGTGCCCTGGGGAGTACCAATCTCGCCCCCAGACAATGTGACCCCAAGCAAAGTTGCCCCCGACAGTGTCGTCCCGGCAAAGTCGCCCCCATTAGACAAGTTGGCTTTTAACCACCGAGACTACTGTACAATAATTGAGTCCCGAATCCCTGGGTGTTTTTAGCTTCATGCACGCTACCTAGTAAATTGATAAACCTTAAAAAAAAAACAAAAAAAACTTGCGTTCAATCCAGTCATTAGGCGGCTCATCAACAAGCTAATTAAGACTCCCATCACTACCGATCTTGCCAGCAAACCCTGAACAAACAACTCCCGCTCTTTCTGTCCACAACATTACGCAATTTTTCAAACTTATCGGCATCGGTTTAAAATGAGCACACGTAAATCCAAAGAAGAGAAACAACGGAAGTTGCTCTACCCGAGCAGGCAGCCTTCTCGCATTTGAACTAATATTGACTTTGCCTGTCTTAGTGCATTCTTCTCGGCGATAACTCGAAATTAATCGAACACAGCAATTCGCAAAAGTGCAAGAGAAATGACTTGGAAAAAAATATGACAAGGTCGCTGATGATAATGCGCACATCGTGTTTATTTGTGCAGGCCCTTAATGCCAGTCTCTATTCCCCACGTTAGGGGTGGATGGCATGTTTAGATACAGGGTCCCTATGGCAATCAGAGCACGACGTGATTGAACTACCCCATGACTGCCTGGTATGTTGATGGCGCGTGTGGCTTGACTGGGATACACGCTGGGGGCATGCAGTGATGGATAGCCGCGGGTAAAGTGTGGCATCGACTGATTAGAATTTCATGGGTGTTATGCAAGGCCGGCACCGCATTGAGTGTGGGGGAAAAAAAGATTCAAAAGAAGAAATGACGGCTGAAGGCACCTTCTCAGTATTAAGTATTAGTGAGTAATTGAATTTAAAGTTTGCGCATTTTCAATACTGTCTGGACACCTGTACATGGGGACAAGCTGCCATGGCACAGTGCGCACACTTCACTGCCAACGTCGCCTTTACCGCGCATTACATAAACAATTTGTGTCCAAGTTCAAAGTTACGCAAAGACTTAGAAGCCGGTATTTTTTGTTGTACCTTTGTAAGCCTAACCCACACGTTAGATTACCGTCATCCCGGAAAGGTGCCACCGCACCAAACTGTCAACACCAAAAACATGTGTAACTTTGTAATTAGTAGGAAAAAAATAAGTAAAAAGATCTTTTCAACACACACTTCAATGTATTTGTGTTCTAGTGCGCGCGAGACTCATAAAATAAAAAACCTCAAAGTTTTTGCTAAGTGACGAAGATCATTTATTAATAATAATAAAAAACACCCTTTACGCTGAATAGCCAGCACAAGATCATGAACTGACCCGGTTTCCCCGTGAATTGAAATAAAAAACCATCTACCTAGGGGATCGTAACTGTCTAGATTAAGCTATCACTCCGACATGTGTTTATGTGTCAGGATGAAATGGCGCGAAATGTTCGTTATTTGCCGCTCAGTAACGACCGGTAGATTCCAACCCCTGCGAGCAGGTAAGAACTTTAAAGGGTTGAATATGAGTTTCTCGCTGCTCGTGAATTTCAAGATAAATGGCCTGTCGGGCGGCGAGCCTTTCATGCGAGACATTCTCCCAGATGTCGATGGGATCTTGTTCCTCAAGACGTATCACCTTGGTTGGAATCACAGCGCTTAGAGGAAAGGTGGTGCGAGGCCAACTGACATTAATTGGTGTTTTATTTCATTTCTGACCCCAGAATATTGTTGCTGCGTTTTGGCACATAGGAACCGGGTTACAAAGAAATCGCATAGAGAGTGTCGCCAGATTGGGTTTTGACACAGAGAAACGGGAAACCAAAAAACGTTATCTCTGGAATGAGACTTGAAGCAGATATAGCTTTTTAACTCGTTGCTGTATGTTCCTGGATGAGTTGAACAAAGTTTAATATCTTTAAGGCGAAAAATCGATCCACTGGTGGAATTCTACTTCGAGACATCTTTGAATTATTCTCTGTGGTTCACAACAGGTCAGATATTACCACACTAAGACAATGGGACAAATGAGCTGCCTCTATTTGTACTGCACTTGGCCAACTTTGTTCGTCCTGCCATTTATCTATAATAAAACAGAGATACGGACGTTGCTAACAAACCGAGAAATCCTCAACAAAAGCCATTGATACATACTATTTCTTATCTGATTTCCGGCAATTGCATTCAATCCGTGAAATCATCAAATGTGAAACACTTTTAGAGCAAACTGATTTCTGGCAGTTACATACAAATCTGTAAAATGTACAGCCAAAAATAGGTGAAGGTGAGGGGAAAACAAACAAACAAATACAACTAAATAAAACAAAACACACCATGAAAGCTTAGGTCATAGCTTGAACTTTAAATCAAAGATTTTCTGAAAATGGAACCGTAGTTAAGCGGCTAAATCGTGGGGAGGCCAGGGATCCAATATTGCCAAAACCAATATAGTCGATAATACCGGCCTGGTTCCATCATTTTGTCACAAAAGCAAACAAAGTTAGCAATTCAAATACAGCCAGCCATAAATATACATATTTGCAAGGAATTGAGGTGTGTGAAAACTTTAACCAAATAAG
Source organism: Pycnopodia helianthoides (assembly GCA_032158295.1). Classification (NCBI taxonomy): domain Eukaryota; kingdom Metazoa; phylum Echinodermata; class Asteroidea; order Forcipulatida; family Asteriidae; genus Pycnopodia; species Pycnopodia helianthoides. Next base: position 3,832,168 of record CM063248.1, on the reverse strand, counting down.
TCAGGGTGCCAGACAACGGTATCCCGATTTGCTTCGATGCTCACGATGCTACCTTTGAAATCAAACTGTATCAGCCATCTTGTATTCCTTTCAATCAACTTCATGCAACCAAACCGAGGCGGGTAAAGATATCAAATAGCATGGCCTCTTTTATAGTAAGCTAACTGATTGGAACTCCCATTATCAATGTGTGCGCGGGGGAACTAGACCAAGACAGCCAAAATTGTACAGCATTCCAATGTTTGTGTCAAGGGAAGTAATGTAGTCTTATGATAGATTAAAAACAGGTTCGAAACAGACGTCGGGTCGCTTCAATGTTCCCTACACATGTCAGCACAGCACAATGTACAGTAACGAAACAGCTGTACGCTCAGTTTTCTTGATGCGTTGTATATAATTTGATGAATACAGAAGTGTTGGGGACTCAGCGAACGGACATGACCTATTAAACTGGAAAATAGTACAGTTTTAGATATCATTCGGAGCCGCTATAGAGTTTCCAGCTGAGGTTATGAGCTTGCATTTAAATTAACTGCAATATGTCCGAGCGTGAACTTGATAGCCGCCTTCTCCGGCGTCTTCTCCGGCATCTTCCCTTTTAAAAAAGAACATGATTATTCAATCGCGGTCGTGGTTTTTTTGTCTGTCCTGCAAATGTTGCCAAATGAGGGTGTGGAAGAAACACAAGTCTACCTCAAGACAATTGAAAGTCATTATTGTAACATACGAATACGTCATATGACGTACACACACAGTACCGAAGTGTCTGGTACAACATTATACAACATTGGTGAGCTTTATAAGTATTCACATATTTGCTCATAACTTGCACGGTATAAAGATATATATTGAAATACGTTTGCCTCAGATCCTATTATATAACTTTTGAGAAATGAGTAAAACAATTAGTTTTGATGTCGTGAATCCAAAACCAGAGGTTGGAAAACAGTGACACGTAATTTTCTGAGGTTTTTCCCCCGACTCCGATGACCGATTTACATTAAACTTTCACAAGTTTCATGTATTTGACAATTATTCCAACATAGCCATGTGCTTTATAAGTATACTTGTGGTATCGAAAGGTTTTGTTGTTTTTAAACTCAAAGTTGTCTTCCGCGTTCCATAAAGACACCAATTATAGACAACTAAGGTGCATCCAAAAAAAGTTGATGGTCACATTATCGCAACACCAAACATTCGCTCGGCCCCAGCGGCCTATCCAGGACCGCTGGGATGGGCTAATCAGCTTGCACAGATTCCTGTTCAGGAAGTACGTCATGCGTGCAGTGCTTGCAGTGTGAGTGTGATGCATGATGGGACTGAGCATTAACCAATGAGCGTGCTTGATACGTTTGCCCATCCCAGCGCCTTTGGTTTTAAGGCAAGGCGCTGGGGACGAGCGAACACCAAATAGGGCTTTAGTTTTTGTTCACACTCATACCGTACTTAGACCTTTTTCGCCGTCTGACATATTGAAATAAGAATTCAGTTTTATTCTGTCATTTCTGACTCAGAAGTGTATACATCAGAACCCCATCCGTTCAGTCTTTTAAAAAATAGCTCTCAAAACACGCCTGAAGTGGTTTTGTTAATAATGTTCTCTTTGTAATTAACGCCACGAGAGCCGCCGTTGGTGGCGTGCCTCATGAAAATCTTGTACTCATCATATTATTGTTGATTATCAATATCATCATAAGTGCTGTTCGTTGGAAAGTCCTTGTACCGCAATGGCAGTGTATAAGATATTGCTGATCAACCTTGATCCCATCTTTATTGCATGTTCAAGGGACACCATTTCTCGGGTCAAATCACATATTTAATGACGTACTATAATAGGACGTGAACATCATTCCTGATGTTCGATTAACTCATATGAGTCTCATTACAGTGTGTTTTCAGACGTTAGTGTCAAGACTGTGCTTTAAAGTTAGGGTCATACTTTGGTAATGGTAACAATATTGTGTCTTTTTCATCCTAAAGCATAATGTTATTAAGATGGTCATGGTAGTAAGCATCCAGCGAAATGATTTTGTATGAAGTGCCCCCGTTGATTAGAAACCAATAAAAGTACGTCGACAAAATTTGAATTTCACCTCGCTAAACGTGGAACACTGTATTCAACTGAAATTTTCACAGGTGACTTTATTGTATCTTTATGGACAATTTTGTAACCAATCTATGACCCAACCCTAAAGACTGCTTATCGATGGCTGTTACGAACATTATTCTTCTTCATGGTGCTAGTATAAACTGTCCTGAACTTTCTTTACAAAAATTCTTTTCATAATGACCCGTATAAAATAAACAATTCCGGCTGCTGCTTAGCTCAACGTGGCTCAAAAAACCTTCCACTGTCAAGCGATATGCGAATCATAAAGGAAAGTAACGCCCGCTCTGTACTTTTCCCGCGCTGTTCTTCGCGCCATAATGCGGTTTCTTCTTTGTCTGATTGCTGCAAGACAGCACGTGCGGGCACTTTTGTTTTGAAATTTATACAGTATGTATTGAACTGTTCGTAACCCAGATCAATTCTTCGGAAGGTATAACACATTACACTCGTACCTATTTGGAGAAAACGACTCCAAACGGCAGTGGCTGAAAAAGTGAAATAATATTCGCCTCAGTTGCAGCGATGAAAGATAAATAGAAGTTTGAATGCATATGATATCGATGGCCCGCGATGGCATGAAATGTTGCAGCGCTGTGTTGACGCATGTTGGCCTATAATCTTACAAAGGAAACAGTTTATCACATCTCAGAATTATGGTATATCGTATGCAACCATCGGAGTTAGATTTGATTGGAAACCCCCACCTTCGGTGTTATAAATGCTTTTTTTTTTCTAGTCTGCCCAAAGGGGGGGGGGAATACACTTCAGTTTGAGTTAGCATGTTGAAAAATGTGAATAGAAGCAGAAATGACATCATTACCAATAAGTGGTCGTGAATATTAGAGAAAACAATTAGTTTACCTTGAGTATGTCCCAAACTCTTTTGATTCCACTGTTCATTTTTCTCCTTGACAGAGAACCTGACTATTGGTTGACTTTGTTACATTTGACCCCCGTATCTACGTTGCAGCATGCAGAGTATGGGCCTTTAGGGTGGAGAGTGTGGGTGGAGTGTGACGGGGAGCAAGGAGTTGGTCATTTGCATATCCCCGAAGGGAGTACACGTTGGGTTGTATTGGCTGAACAAATTTACTCGTCGAGTTGTCAACAACGTGTACTCTTTTTAGTACAATGGGTTTGCTAACCTCAATGTGACTGGATACCATGAAACAAACATAAGAATTATAATAAGAAAGAAAACAAATGTATTTAACTTAAATCAAGTTATTTTTGTGTGACACTCTCTCAAGTTATAGTTCTATTCTGCGAACTTCTTCCCGGTGTACTTTTTAGGCATCAAAATGAGAAACAAACATAAAAATGTAATTAAAAAAATAAACCGATGTATTAATTTAAAACAATTTCTTTGTGTGTCACAATTGTCATAGTTCTATTCTACGAACTAGTTCCCGATAGAGTTCAACATTGAAGAATTGCATTCATCCGACAGTTCAACAGAATTCCTAATTGTTTCAAATTGAATGAACTGGTGATGGATCACTGAAATTTCAGACGTATTCGACCAAATAATTAATTAAACAGGTTTTCTTAAGAAAGCACCGGGATAATTCATTATAACAATTCATAGAATGTTGTAACCTATTTAGTGGAGCGGTTCAGAGTGAGTTTACACTGTTTTCATTAATTTATTTATCTATTTATTTATTTATTCATTAATTTGTTCTTCTTCTTTTTTGTATTTATTAAATTTTTTTAAATTTTTTATTTATGTATTTTTATATTTTTTTGTTCATTTATTTATTTATTTATTTATTCATTCTTTATTTTCTTCATTTTATTGATTTGTTAATTTGTTTTTCTTTTTTTTTCCTTCTTTTTTTCCTTTCGTTTTCTCTCTCTTGATTTCTTTCTTTCTACATCAGTTAATCGATTAATTAATTAATTTATTTTATATTTCTTTCTTTCTTTATCCTTACTTTCTTTTTTTCTGTTTTTCTTTCTTTCTCTCTCTCTTTCTTTTTCTATCGTTATTCATTTATTTATTATTATATATATATATATATATTATAGGTTTTTCTTTTTACGGCGATCCACACATGTTTTATAAAAGCTGGTTGGAAACCATTAGTGTCGATTACTTTTTAAGCAAGAAAATTATTTCAGTTGTAAAAATATATACATAAAGAAAAACGTTTTAAAAAGGTTAACAACTACATGGCAACACGCCATTTAAAAATACACTCGGTACCTTTTAAGGGTGTGTAAAGCATTGGTACGATTGAAAGTATAAATGTTCACAGATTTGCACATAACTGACATGGTATAAAGATGGTCAACCTCCCTTGAAATAGTTTTGCTTGAAATGCCATAGTTTGTAGGAAAATTAGTAAAACAATTATTTTTATCGCGCGCGTTCTAAAACGTATAACGGGGTTTTCCACTGTTTTCTCATGACTCCAAAGACCGATTGAGCTTAACATTTCACAGGTTTGTTATTTAAGTAGGGTTACATAAAGTGCGAATACTAGTCTCTTAACATTGCCAATGTTGTACATGTGCTTTAAAGGAACATTACAGAATTGGTAAGAAAAAAACTTGTCAAATATACTTTTTGATCACAGATTTACATAAAACTTACACGGTCTAATGATGATGATAGTAGAAAACATCCCTTGAAATATTTCTGTCTGAAATGCCATATTTGATGAGAAATGAATAAACTAATTTTCCGATTGGCGTTTATCGCTCAGTGAGCGTTTTATTCATTTGTTGAATCTATATGAATTCATGCAAATGCGTAATCGGTTTTTCACTATTTTCTCGTGACCCAGATGGCCGATCGATCTCAAACTTCTAGAGGTTTGTCAGTTTATGTATATGGTGAATTACATAAAGTGCTTACACTGCCAGCGATTATTTGTTAGCAAAAACCAACTGTTCCTTTAAGTACACAAACCACAGTAGCTGATGTATTTTGCTGTTTTGTCAGGTCACTGTAATGGATGACAATGTAAAGTCGGTGTACAATTTATGAGCGGTGTCCCCTTCGGCAAAATAATATGCGATGCGGTCAGTTCGCAGTGCCGTCCCGATTCCCCGTATACATTGACAAGAGATCTACGCCGGTCCACGGCAGGGCTGTTGTGCCATGAACCCGCCCAACCAGGTGGATGGGGGTCCCGAGGCCCTTCAACGAAGACAAACTAGACTAAGAACTCAAAACTTGCATCATATTGCAAAGAAACTGTCATAGGCCCTTCTTTTTTGTCTTCTTGAAGGATTCCGTGTATGGTCATTGCAACAAAATGAGGTCGGCGTTCGCCGAAGGCAATGGCGAATCGAGAATTGTATTTCCCGAGTTTGTTTGTTTCGCTGCGGTATAGAAAAATTAATGATTGAACTTTTCAAGTTGCTTTTTTTTTAACCCATAACGAAACTCCTTCCGTCGACCCCGTAAAGGTCAACGGTGTCCCTGAAATAGTTGACAGGTGAACAAAGTTTTGGAGGCTTTAGGAACCGTCAGAAAGCCTGCACCTTTCGGAATTCAGGGTCGCGCCTCGCGACTGCGACTAGCCCGAACATGACATAATAATATGCAAATACTAAACAAACTACTCCAGCACATTCACCAGCACGAACCTATGGAGAGCCTTAAACATCAGTTCTCCAATGACAAGGCCAAAGTTGACAGAGGGAAATATCCAACTTAAACAACCCCTTAATTGTTTTTCATACGGTGTTGAAATGTCTTTCGATCACAAATCGTTGACAGCTGTCGAGTGGTCATTAGTAATTATGCAAGTGTTGGCTCGATTCCTTGTCATATCGTGTTGGGACTTCCTTCGCAGGCAGCGCGCAGCGACGAACGAAAGACGAAACAGCTGACATTTTTGGCCTCCAGAGGAGCACACCCATTGGGTTGGGGACCGTAGAGGGCGCTACTCTCACGTGCCGGCGTGATCTGATTGGGCGAAATCGCATGTGCTTGTGATAATGGGGCGGCTTTGGAGCACGCGACCGATCATGCGTTTGTAATGTCTCCTTGGTCGGGGATTTTCAGTGACTTGTTTAATCATCAGAAACAGTTCGCAGCGGCACGCGACAAACGTGTGACTTGATAATCCCGGAGCACGTGCACTCAACACTGAAACAAAGTCACCGCATGTAAGAAATCTGGAAGGCATCTTCTTGTTAAAATCTTGGGGTTTTTCTTCTCCTGCACTGTAAAGATCCATTTATAAGGTCTCTCAAAAAACATACTCTGCGGTAGATGCCGTTATTATGAACTAACTTCTCATTTTGTTTTCACAAATTTTTAGCTGCCAAGATGACCCACACGTCCTACCTCGCGTTTTTGCAGCTCAAGTTTTAGGCAGTAGGTGAGGATGCAACAGTGTGATACCTGACGGTATTTCGCTTGAGATTATTCTTCGCCTTGACTTTGGATAGCAGCTTTCCCTTGACTGTTCATCCTTCCACCATGGATACATCAGATTACAACGCGTCGTCAGTCAACGAGACGATGGGTTACTACGCGTGGAGCTCCCTGGGACAGGGCGATTGTGACGGCGCGAGCTCCGAGACGCACCCGGTGGCGAAGTTCTTTCTGGCCGTGACGTACACCCTCACCATCGTCATATCGGGGATCGGGGACAGTCTTCTGGTGTTTATCATACTGTTCCACAAACGACTCCGTACCGTCACCAATCTTATGATCGCTAACCTGGCCATATCCGACGCCCTGACGGCCCTGCTCAGCGTGCCGTTCACGCTGCACTACTACCTGACGCAGCAGTGGGCTTTCGGCAGTATCATGTGCCCGTTGGTGGGGACTATCAAAAATGTGTCCTTATACGTATCGGTTAACACCCTGCTTGTTATTGCAATGGACAGGTGAGTCTGATCATTTGTTTCGTTACCGGTGCAGTGTTAACTGCATATGCATACCTCAAATGAAATCGTCTTTTATACGCCGTGTTCATAGCATGTTATTATTTCATGCTTTAATACACACTTGCCTCAACGTTATTTTTCTGAAACAATCCATGCAAGTTATTTATGCGATGCTTTACATATAACGTGTTGTTGTTTCTAATAGTTAGACCAGGGAATTTGACAACTTAAATACGGTCTGGTGAAAACATGTTGACACGAGACGACACCAAAGAGAACTTAAAGAAGGTTTTAGCTTTAGATATATATGTAGAAACGCTTAATTTTATAGACTTGTTTTGGTGCATCGAGACATTAGAGACTTGTTTTGTTGCATCAAAAGCTATCAAATCCACGAGTCAATTTTCGGTGGTAAACTTCTCAATTTCTTCAGTGAGGAAGTTTATGATACTGAGCCTGCATGGATGTGGTTGGGTTGGACAACGTGGACAATTCTGTTCTTTGATTCAGTCCTAAAATTGCAAACACATTATTTCCAAGTGTGTTAGAACCCCATAACATTCGTGTCCCTCGGCCACTAAGTCCTGTATAGGTGAGCTTATATCTTGGGAAATCAGACAAGAGAGACTGGGTGCAGCAATGGCACAGATAGCCTGGTCCCAGTGGAAATTATTATGTGTCGATGTAACCCTTTTAATATTCCACAAAGGAAACTACAGCGTTTAAATCAGAAGCAAGTTCCTTATTCATGCTGAATGATATACACTTTTAACCCGTCATTCGCATTATGCGTAGTGCGTAGAAATGAAAATGCACGCCAAGCAGCGGCTATTGCGTACTGTGTTTTTTATCAGTAAAAACTATAATGTGCGTTGCTCGGCGCAGAGTGTAGTTTCATTTGAAAGGATTGCGCACTATGCGTCATGCACAACGCTTCACGGACACTTGGGACCTATTTCAATAGAGCTAAAGATAGATCTTAACTGTGTATCAATCTTAACTGCTAAGCAAACTGTGATGTCACAGTACAAATCACTATGGCATTATTGACAACTCATCGAGATGATTCTTAGTGCTTTGTGAAATCGGGCCTCGGGTTAAATTTCATAGAGCTGCTTAAAGAACAACAAGTATAGCTAAGCACACCAAGTTATGCTAACATAATATAAATGTTCCCAGCCAAAATGCCATGTCACGTGTACAATCTGTGTTTGGTATCCTGCTCAGTTTGGCTGAGCAGAAAAAGGTTAAGCAATATTTTCTGCTCAAAGCAGCTCCCTGAAAGTGGGCTAAGTTTCCGGCCAAAATGAACACTGCAGATGAACACAAACGAGTCTTTCTGTTCGGGTTGATCTTGTTCTTAAAAGATTTCTGTCGGTTGATATAGTAACCTTTAAATGAACAACAAATAAACAAACAAACAAAAACTCCAACACCCCAACAAACAAACAAACAAACAAACATCCAGATAATGGGCAAATGGCACACCGTAATCTACCTTTACGAATACATGTATACATATACTTTTAGACGTGTAGCCTTTCATTTCAATCGTTTAGTCTGTAATTAAGGAGAGTGTAAAACTGTCACAACAGTGCTCACAAATTGGACAAACAGTGACAGATATATTGCCTTTATTTTCAATTCGTATATTGGTATGTTTTGGGGTGTTGTTGTTTTTTGTATTTTTTGTTTTTCATTATCAACAACTAGAATATAATTAAAAACATCAAAAAGTGCAAATATAATAATACAAATCAAGCCTATATGTAAAAATTTTACAAAATACACAAAACGATCACATCTAGAAAGAAAGAACATGAAGCCCTAGGTTCATTAAAAGCGAGTCAAACACAAGTTGGGGGCATTAACGAAAATAGAAAAAGTAACAAAATAATTAATCTAGTAATAATTAAAACAAAAGTTTTTGTTGAAAAAAAAACAAGTAGTTCGGTGTATACTTGTTTAAATTAGCAGAGTTGGCGAAACTTAATGAGAACTTTTGGTAAACACGTCTCTGTAGGAAATATTGAAATACGATTGCAAAGTCAATTGTGGCTCTAAAAATTTGAATTTTTGGTGTAAGAAACTTTGATTAAGCCTAACTTGAAATGAGATGACGTCTCCGTGGCGTCATGGCAGATATCCAATCCATACATTGAGATTTATAAGTATGTGCTAAGTTTAAAACTTTCCTTGAACTTGCAAAAGAGTACATTTCTTATCTTGTCTGAAGATAGTGAGAGTTAACGAAGTATGATTCTTTTTTATAAAACTTTAACTTTCGGTGTAAACTTGAAGTCAATGTCAACAGGATGTACACCTTTTGAAAGATTTCTAGAATCGTTAACGGACTTTCATACGGTGTTATTGTTATTAATAAACCACACTTGGTTAAAAAGATAATAATAATAAAGGTCACAAGGGGGTCATCATTTGTGTAAGATCTTTTCAATACTTCAAGAGCTCGAAAACGGAAGTAACGATTACAGGGGGTCACAATTTGTGTAAGATCTTTACACTACTTCAAGAGCTTTTTATATGGTGCAAAGATCTTGTAAACAGCATATACGGTTCCCCAGACAGAAATTTTTGAAATATAAAACGTTAATTTTAAACGTTCATGTTATAACGTCATCGATGCTGTCATTTCCCCTCCCCCCCAAAAAAAAAAAATAATAATAATAATAATAAATAATAAACAAATAAAAATAAATTAAACAAAATAAAAACAAAAATAAAAAACAAATAAATAAATAAATAAATACAAAAAAAAAAAAAATGGGTTTCATCTTTAATAAGTCGAAGTAAATGAGTTTCAAGTCCACGTACGACCTTTACTTTTTTCAAAAAATTGTGAGAGATGGTCTAGGGACAAGAAGAAGACGGCAATATGTTTTTGGCTGAACACCTATAAATCAAATAAGACCACAGCTTTTGCAGTTTGTTTTCTTTTCTTCAGTTGCCTGGGACGAGTGCGGTGCATTTTATTATAATAATTATGTTTATTAAGTTATCTTAACATTATTGTTTAAAAAATTGCCAGTATTAGACGCTGTTGACGTTTTCTCTGGCGCACCACGGCAATAAAAATTAATTGGTTTATGTGTGTACAATTTAGTACCATGAAGGTCTAGTTTGCTATCATTGAATATAATTTTGCTCCTGAAATTGTAAAGGCAAGAATCTCTCCATTGCGAGGGAAATTGCCTAAAATTGACTCTGTTGATGTTTCTCTGGCAAACCGCGGCAACAGTTGTTTAAATGGTTTTCGTTTAATATTGTGCCATGAAGGCTTGTTTTTTGTTATCACAAAACACCATTTCGCTCCTCAAATTCTAAAGGCAAGACTGCTAAGCCTGTCACATCAAGGTCAGTCAGTAGTATATTGAAAGTTTAAAGGGATATGATACGATTGGTTTGGGGACAAGTATAGTGCAACAGTTTTATGTTTTGTCGTTCTTATTTATTTTCAGGATCTTTAAAAGATATATTTTCAAATTTTCATTATTTCATAACACAAATGTTTCTCCGGAAAATTGATATTACTTGTAAGAACTTGATAATAATAGAAATAAGCAAGGGTGGTTTGAGGCTTTCAAAACAATTGCCCTCAACTGTGACAGAAAGACGGACATTTCCCGGGGGAATACCGATAAGAATAATCCTAACAGTGAGTTTTTATAGACCAAAACTTATTTATGTCTCAATCCTTAACCCATCACTTTGTTTTCAACTCACTAAAAAAACACCTGTTATTTGTGTTTTACCCCCATTCTGAAAAAAACTACCAGGACAGACCTGACCCGAATTCCCGGTCCCAGGGGGCCTGACCAATTTCCGGGTCAGGCTGACCAAAGAAGTATGCCAAGGAATTTGAATCTCCAAAGACCTCCTTCAGGCGACTTTTGAAGATTCAAATTTCCGTGGTGTCCGTTTGTGAATGCTGCAGCCAAAGATACGGTTGGTTCCCGCTGTCACCTCGCTAAACGTGGATGGATTCGCGTTCTTGATGAAAATACCGTGACAGATTTTTTTCTAACAAGTAGACACTGTATTTAACTGAAACTTACACTTGTGACTTTTTTGATAATGTATCTTTCTTGATAATTTTGCCTATAAATCAGCAATACGTTGACGAAAACCAAACGATGATTTTACCTTTAAGTATTGAATTAACACGTTAAGTTGTAGAGTGAGCCAGGAGTACACTTCAGATGAAAAGGTAATTTTTCGGGGAAAGACATGGCAAAGGTTTTAAAAGTAAAAAAACCTTTTCTTTTAAATTGGTACTTAAAGTGCGTGAAGATGTTCGGACCTTTTTGTAATTAGAGTTTGAAGTATCGTTTTCTCTATTTTTTGTTTAACAAACCCACGGAGATAACCACGGCTGATGTAAAATGTGTGAAGATCTTCTTTAAAGTGCCTAAGGTGTGTGTAGACATGTTGATTTTTATCTCCCATTACAACTTCGTGTGGAAACAGGGCGCTCCCTAGAAGTCACACCCCACCTCCCTCACAGCAGCTCTGTGTTGCACACACTCTGTGGACACTCCTCGTTCTGTGCACTATTTAAAAAACCCAACATGTTCTTCAACACCGTAAAAAAAGAACTGCGTGGACGTGTGTATTGTGCACATAATGTTTCAAGTCCCTACATGGTGTGCAGGACCTCTTTTGTTCCGCAGGTCAACACTCTGCTCGCACAAATGAAATGTAGATCCAGTCTCTTTGTTCTTCCATCGTTTTGACTCACTTTTTTTAGCGACGTTCCAGTTGGTTTTGTACACAAAGTGAAGTAAGGACATCTTTGCTGGTGTAAGAGTCCCCGGTATAAACTAGTAGACACAACCACCCACCCACGCACACATGTTTGTGAATTCCGTAAATCGAGGACTTCTCTTTGTTCTCCCATTGTTTTGACTTAGTTTTTGTTTTTGTTTTTTTTTTTTTTTGCGACGTCCCCGTTGGCTATGTACACAAAAGCGAAGCGAGGACGTACTCCTCGCTCTGTCAAAACACCCGGATCCCTTTTGTTGAAGTCCTCGGTTTCAACGTGTAGACACGCTCACACGCACACACACACAGTCTCATGAATGTCAGTCTTGGTTGAATTGTAAACCAGTGGGATATCTCCATCAGTCAGTGCCAATGTATTCATCAAATCGATTTAGAGCATACCACTCTCATATTACCCTGGTGTAAAGACCAAAATCCTTGCCTCTTATACTGGTTTTTACACCTCGCAGAGTGCTAGAGCTGCATCGTAAGTAGGTAGATATGTATGACAGATTCAAACGGTGATTAGGGCTTGGTCGATGCTGGACTTCCTCTAGAAGTCTTGGGGTAGAGATATCCGTGCCTTCGCACCGAAGACGTAGCTCACCAGCCCCGAGGACGGTACCCTCAGGGCTTTCATGACATTATCCATTGAAGCCCCCTCCCCTTCTTCTCAAGAGATACTTTAACACCAGAAAACAGTGTTTTGCACACTTGTACTGTCCGTCCTTCGGAGACTATGTACTTTTAATTCGGCTTTCGAAAGTTGGCCTTCCTGTTTTAGAAATCGTAAGTGACGCTGCGACATGTTGCGACGCCATCTTCCAGCATTCACAACAACTCTGGAAAACCTATATCCCTGACGTCATCTCATGTTGGAAATACCGCTGTTGCGGTGGTGTCAAAAACACTTTTGGTTGTTTTGTAGTGAGAATCCATAAGCTGTATTTTCCTGTGAAATTGATAAAAGCAAGTCTCCCTCGAGGATGGCATACGTACTGATCCCTAATGACGCTCAACAAATACAAGTTTTGATGTAATCTTAGGGCACGAAAGGTGCTCTGAAGCGATCGTCACGTCAGTTTGTTCTTCTTCTTTTTTCTTTTCTTTTTTTCTTCTTCTTCCTTTTTTTTGATGGCAGCACATACTATCGGTCATCAGACCTGTCAAACGCAATCCATTCCAGTCAGACGAAGTCCATTCTGTCTCTCACTTGACCTCGATATTGCGCCCAGTTCACTTGATCGGTTTTGTCGTCGGGGCACAGCCGGCCTGTTGTGACTCGCTCTCGCCATCATCGACACGTCCTCGCAATCTAAACCCCCTAAAGACAACCACAGTCACATTCGGTTTAGATGACCACTCTAAATCTAAGTGCTTGTCACAGTACGTTTGCTTTATTGACTTCTTTTTTTGTTTCTCTTTCTTGAAAGACATGAATGATAAGCCGACGTAATGCGCGTAGACGGTTCCCCGGCGATCGGGGTTTATTCACGGGGATTTAAACTTCCTCCAGGTCTCGAGTTTCTCGGATTAAGGGTATGTTTGAGGAATCACTGAGGAATATGAAATAATTATTGATGCATTTTAAACTTCTTCTACATGTCAATTGTATCAAATTCACTGAGTCTTTTCTCTCACGTTCTTTGGTCAACTGTTGTATCAAAAATGACATACCGTCGGTAAAGTTTGTAAAAAGCTTTGTAGATACCGAAAGAAAGAAAAAAGGGCAACAAACTTTATTAATTTAATTATTTATTTTGTTATTCAAGTTAATATTTTTCATTTGAACAATTATGATCAAATGAGAAATAAATGAAACAAAAAAGGAAGAGCTTAACATGGTTCAGCATTATTAAGCGTTTAAATTTGTTTTATTCCATTCAGTTTTTAGTTAATTTATCTGTTAAACAAATGGAAATGGCATCAACTTCTTTAGTTTATAAGATAGTTGTGAAAGTTGCCCTACTCGTCAACACTCTAAAGTTTTCCATATCTTTAAATCTGTGTTTAGGATGTCGGATCTCACGTTAGGCGGGAGAAAATTCCCGGAAAGTTTGTTGTATATTCTTATAACACCTCACGCCGAGTAGTTTGTTTTTGACCATAATAAATAATACATTCTGCTTGAGATGCCGTTACCAGACGCACAACCTAAATTGGTTTCACCACTCGGCACTGGCCCTGTTTTCTTTAATACGGGGCTTGATTCTACTGAGGTTCCCTCTATGTCTCAAGTTTAGAACTTACTCTTTGGTTGGATGCGATGGGTATGTTGTTCTGATGTAGTTTGGTTGCACGGATTTGCGTGGAGGTAGCATCAAAAATAGACGCCCACTTGGGTCACGATTAGGCGCAGCCCTACATCAATCACTTTTTGTTATGAGATTAAACTGTCACTCACACTTTATTTATATCCTCACTGGGATAAGATGATTCAATCAGAGAAAACGTATACCCCATCTGGGATAGTTTGGATGACTACAGTTAATGAAGTGGATGTCTTTATCACTCCTCATTTGGACCAATTTTTATCCTCATACTGTGAGAAGAGAGGTCCAATTGTTTTCACTTAGATAATGATCCTTTCACGCAGAGGGTGAAAGGTTCACTCAGTGTTGTCCCGATCGGGGAGTTTTGATATCCTCATGGAGAGAATTGGGTTTCAATCAGTGCAAGGGTATACCCTGCTTGGGTAGATAAGCCTATGTGGCTCACGTTGTTGTTGTGCAAACAAGCTGTAGGCGTTTTCTCTCAGGAAAGCGAATTAATTCCTTGGGTTCATCATTTTAACAACTGACTTTCATCAGAAGTTAAGACTCGGTTTCTATTTAAACACCGCGCAGCATTAATGAAAGCTGGACCCTCGCGGCGATACCAGTTAATATGGTGTAATGATCGCTCCTGGTGTCGGAAATACAAGAAAACCCTGTGCATTTCTCATTATAGGTGTTTGTCCGTTGAATCCACTCTGGTCTGCCTCGAGGAAAGATTGACAAAAGATTCTAAAATGCCCACGAGCTACCGTGTCACGCACGAAATGGTGTTGAGAATGCATTGTAATTGAGTCACTGTTTAAAGAAAAACTGCAATTATTAATTGGCAGATTGCCAATGTAACGCGATACTCGATTCAGGCAAATTTGGTCACAAAACTGTGTAAAATGAATAATACTGATCATGAATAACTGATTATGAATAACTGATTTGACAATGTTTTCATATTATTATATGTCAGTATTTAGTACACATGTGAAAATCTGTTTATACCACATCGGAATTCAGATTTGTGAAAGTCACTTGCATCTCTTTTTTATATTTAAAGGTGTTATACAGGATTGGTAAAGAAAAAAAACATAATGAAGCTTACTGATCATGAAGTCATACTAGAACCATTGTTTTTCCTGTGAAACACTTCCCTCTTAAATTAAGTCATATTCGAGGAACTTTTATCTAAAAACCTCAAAAAACGCAACGGCTGATTTCAGTTGTTACAACCAAAATTAAGGACACTGTGTTTACACGCTGAAAATTGTGCATGGTTCGTCACTATTTTCTTTTGACTCGCACAAAGGATT
This sequence comes from Pycnopodia helianthoides, assembly GCA_032158295.1. Lineage (NCBI taxonomy): Eukaryota > Metazoa > Echinodermata > Asteroidea > Forcipulatida > Asteriidae > Pycnopodia > Pycnopodia helianthoides. The sequence continues at coordinate 3,816,848 of CM063248.1, read as the reverse complement.
AAGCCCAAATTTTCGCTGGTGTCTATTTCATGTGTAAGGTTGATCACACACAAAATGAACACTGTCTGCGACTATTTTGTCAGCTTTAATGCTTCAAACGACATTTGACTCAACAACATTACCCAGATCCATATCAGTTCCCGTGGTATAAACCTAAAAGTATTTTAGTGATCCAGAATTTGATCATCCAACTGTATTTTTTTTTTAATCGATTCCAAAAAGTTCCTTAAAGATTCTCTTTCCAAAAAGAGATGGAATCCGGTATCAGATTACATGCTCGTATTTGATCGCTTCGGTAGTGAAGCCAAAATGGCTGAATGTAATGTTTATAAATATCTAAAACTGATATTTGGCTTAAAGAGGTTATTGTGAGTCTTGAAACGCACAAGAAGACTTGTTCTTATCAGGATGCCCTGTGGGCAGAAGCAGCCTGCAGCGAGAGACCCGGGGTATATCTAATTAATGTTTAGAGTAATCAAATATTTTCTTACGTATCAAATAACGAACGAGTTCCGGTTACATCATGCGGATTTTTTTTTTTTAAAGGCACTACATTGAAACACGACTTTAATTCTAAAGGTGCTTCGTGAAACGCGATCCCAACGGACAGAGCGATGCTCCACGGTTGGAAACTTTTAGCTTAAAACCACGTGTCAAAAGGCATCGTTTGAATTCTGCGGAGCTTAACGGAAACACAAAGGGTGCAATAATTCAGTTTAGTGCCTTGTCTCAATAAGTTTTTACGTTGAAAACAATTTTAAAATGGGGTAAAGGAAGGAGGGATATTAAAACCTACACACCCTCAAAACAATTTTTGTTTTATTTGTTTTTATGAATATATACTTAATACTTAAATAAAACTATAGTAGGGGAGATGGCCTCAGCTTTCGATCCAAACCGGACCTTCGTCAGAGGCATAAACAAGCGCAAACAAAAACATATCCATTATAGGGAAAAGTTAAAATGGACATCTAAATATATTTGCTACCAAATTACAGTATTCAGCAGTCCAAACTGCTCAGATCTGCAATTTGTAGGTAAACATTTTAGAGGGAGACATCCTTAAAAGGCCGTCCATGGTTCGTTCGAAACGGGCAACGATTCGGCATTGTGATTTTGTAAACCTTAAAACTGTTGTTCTTCTTTATCCTATTCTGTGTTCATGTTTCCTGTTCTGAACCAATTTGACGTGAGTCTTCATCTCGATAGCAAGCTAAACAACAAAAAGGAGGTCCGTGCCCGATGAGGCAGGAGCTCCTGCCCGCAGCAGGGTTCCAAAACTCCCGTCAGATAACTAATGAGAAGACCCGCATTGTTTTGTTTGGTCTACCCAAAGGATGAATCCCTCAAGCAGAGATTGTCCGCGTGACTGGGTTTAGTAGTCTTACAGTCAAGCAGTTATTCCGGACCTCTGAGAGCTCCGAAATATTCCCTCACGCCAATAGCTTGAACCTGCTTTGTTTGGGTTGTCTTTGGCGCGGATTATCAGCTCTTGCCACGTACTTAAGTTTTCAATACTCTGAATATTTTTCTTCTGGCATAAGAACCCGTCACTCACTCCCCTTAAAGAGCGGTATGCTCTCCTTCTCATCTCTAATGGGTCACGTGGCCCGTGTGGAAGCCCGGGGCCAAGAGTTCTGGTTTTCTAGAACGCGGCAATTTTTCAGTGGACACAAACTCCGCAATCTGGTCTCTTCTGATGTCCACTAGACACGCTCCTTCATATACCGTCCACATGTATGACGTAATCAGTTAAATCAAAATGGAATTTCAACTGCTTTTAATTAATATGTCAAGTAATAAACCACAAGGGAAACTGACTGGGTAAATTTCAAATAGTATGGGGTTGAACAAAGAAAAATTGGCTAGAGCGGGATTTGAACCAACGACCTCCGGATTAACGTACCGGCGCTCTACCAACTGAGCTATCTAGCCCTATATTGGCGGTCTCCCTAATTTTATCAATATCTTTGTTCGAGGGTGCCAGTCAGAAGCCATTTTAATCTTACGCTTTTAATTCATAACTGACTTTTGCAGTGTTTTTGTTTAACTACGGTTTCAGCGTTACAATTTTTTTTTACTTGTAGGAAGTGAAAAAGGGCCATTTGTTTCGTACTAAAAGAGGGCCTCCAAGGTCAAATTCAGTTTTGTGATGCACTCGTTTTCCCATAGATAGAGTTCTTATGAAAGTGGGGGTGAAATGTACAAGTATTTAACCTCACGTTAAAATGGTGTGAAACGCCACTGTGTTCGATACCCTTCAAGTGCAATGTTTGTCAACACCCACAAATGTTCGATGACGTCATCATTATTTCAAATAAATTATGGTCTGTACATTTTTGTAGAGAGAATTTTCAGTAAATCCTGAATTCTGATGATATTCTATCAAAACTGCATTGAATGTGAGCGTACTACTGGTGCAGAAATTCCTCTTTTCATTTGTTTTTTGCTGTCCGCTGACGTCATGTTTCATGTCTTGCTCTAGAGTATGGTATCAAGTAAAAATTGTAATTTACACCATTTTAGCATGAGGCTAGAGGCTTACAATTGTTTCTATTGCTGCTATATTTCTCATAAGTTTACATTCTCAGCCAAATATAGATTTTTAAGATGTAGGAATCGTCCGGGCAAATAAACGTGTTTTTATCTTGACACAATTTTCATCATTGTGACGTTGCACATGGAAGGTCCAGCTCATACGGTTTACAAGCTTTTTCACAAAACAGTCGCCGGTCTACAACTCTCCACGGTAAACTCCTTTGGGCTCTATACTTGTTTGTCCCTTTTCTTTGCTTTTTGAAAGAGTGTTTTACAAATGCCCCATTTCTAAAATGATTGTTATTATATATATATATTTTCTCTTCTTTCTCTAAATTTAATGCAGACGGGCCAATTCCCCTCACGGTGTAATTTACGGCCTAATTCTGCCATCATTGTTGCTAAGGCAAATACATTATTAATGGGTTCGTCAATCAAACCGTATCTATTGCCTGTTCGGGGATATCGCTCCACGACCAAATGGGAAGGGTATTAACATTCCCCGAAGGCTTTATCCATTTTTTTCCTTGAAACCATCGTGGATTGTTCAATCAATTTGATTGTTTCATGTATTTTTATGTAGATCATGTAATCTTATTCACAGAAAAGGTAACCTTGTACCTTCAATGACACTTCCTGGCAGGGTAAGATACTGTTTTAGTCATACGCAAAACCTTTACTTTGCTTATCACAATTAACACAAAAGATAAAAAGCTGTAAAAAAAAAAAAAAAAAAACTACCTCTTCTGTTTTTGATTCCCTTCCCCGCTATTTCTTTACATCAAACATTATCAAATTCGTACGATACAATCTCCATCAATGTAAGATGTTTTGTTTTTTGTTTTTTTTTTGATGTCAACTGAGCAGAATTTTCCTTAAAAATGTAGGTAAAATAGCACTCGATGGCAGCGATTTTTTAATCTTTTTTTTTTTACGAATTTTTATTCTACCTTTATTTTTTTCAAATGACAAATCTGCCATGGGACGGCACGATAGCCAAGTATCTTTGTCATGAAATACTCTAACTAAGCCAAATATCTACCCACTGGTATAAAACGCCAATGATACTCTCAATCCATCATGATAAAGCATTCGCTCTTAAAAAAGCCAGGCGGATTTAGAGCGGGTTATTATGAATGGTATCAAGTGTGTTTTATGAGCGATGCGGTAATGCTTGACGGACTAGTGACGGCCAGTTTAATCGAGTCACGCTATGTCTTGATGTAAAACAATCACTTTGCATTCACTCTTTAACTGGGGCAAAGAATTATTTGGCAAATTAGGCAAATTTTTCTAAAAACATTAAAGATGGCTTTATTGCATTATTTTAAAGATACAAATCTGCGATGGCCCTTACAACCCAATTTTTTCTCAATACTTGGTCTGACTGCTTGCCAAATTCCCCGCTTGTTGTCATCAAAGGCAAAATCCCACCACCCTGCCGACCTATCAGTGATAACATGGATGTAGACGGGGAACCCACATGTAACAGCTGTCCCTCGTACTATAAATCTAGTTAGTAACCCCTAAATCTGTCTTTATTACTTTTCAACCCTCAATTACATCAAACATGCACGTGTTCAATCCAAAGGACAAAAGCCTGAATAATTTTCCCCCATGAAGATTCAAGAACCCATTACCAAGAAGGTTTTCTAAACAGTAAGGTTATTGTTAATGGAAATAAATGCACTTGATTTACGAATAAAAAACTAAGACCCACTCAAACGGCAGTTTGGGAATACATACTTAAAAGGGACCATTTTTAATGAGCTGCCGTGTAAGCTTAAAATACTATTTCAAAGATATCTGATTCAGAACAAAGAGGAGTATACACTCATTATTAAATCAATATGGAATTTTGTATGTAGCTTTTTTTCTTGCATTGAAGGGTGTGTACGACATTGGTGAAATTGTAAATCTACTCTGCGGCAGTAGAATAATTAGCGAGACACGTTCTCAAAGAGTAAAAAGTACACAGCAGTGTAGATATAATGGTGCAGTCGCAAACTGAATTATACGGTGGTACCTCGCCATGCAATGCCTCCAAATCCATGTTGATCTCGCGCGTCCCAAATTTGATGTGAAAGCAAAACAAGGTCTGTTATTTCATACATTGCGTCACGTAAGAGCAAGGTATGCCTTTGGTTTTTGGAACCGTTCGATTGTTTCAATCCTAAATAAAGGTAGATATAATATACAATAAAAAAATAACCTGTGAAAATGTCAGTTCAAAAAGTGGTAGCGTTTTTGAGATATCGCCAAAGATTTGGAGCGGTTTTGTTCACGCAGGAAGAACAATCCGTAATTGGAATACACAATTTAGTGAAACGTTTCACGCCGAAATGTTTCTCAGATTGAAATGTTTTTTTAATCATTTACTCTAAAACCGCATTCTTTAGAAGGGAATTGTTTCTTGACATGTTACACATTATCAACAGCCGCAGTGCTTCTTACCAAGTAAGGTTTTTTTGGTCATTCATTTTTGGAGTACTTTAAAAAAAAAAAAAAAAAAAAAAAAAAAAAAAAAAAGGTATACCCTCCCTGTAACGTACGGATACTGGTCGTCTTGATCTTCGACATTTACCAATGCTGTATGCGTGCTTATGTAATTGTAGTAAGTCGCTCTAACTGCAAGTGGACCCTGGTTCCATAGAGTCCCTGCAAAAAAATAATGTTACAAGTTATTTACTTTGACAAACAGTGGGACTCAAGTGTCAATTGTCTAGTCATGACTTGCTGCTTATCAATGCATAAACATCAAACCCGTAACGTCCCTCTCTCACACTCGGAATCAATTTGTCAGGATGTTTAAACAAACATTTTTTTTTGTCAAGGAAAGCTTTAATGCTGAATTTGGTAGCGACATACGGCAACCATTAACTGACATTTAACCTCACCAATAGCATGCGATGCGTATACACACTCTCGGTTTACAAGATTATACATCAACGGCTACCGGAAGACTTGATTTGAAAACACATTTTGTTGGTACAGAACACCGATGACGTATCATCTGGGAGCACTCAATATTATTCTTCGTGTATACTGTGCCACTGATTGTACTCCAATCGACGCTAACATTCTAACCTTATCTGAAAAACCCTGACACCAATCTCCGTATATCCAGCCGAGATTAAACCCGCGGGGTCTTTAAAGTAATATTTTGAACAACACCTCGAAGATTCTCTCAAACAGCTTTACCGTGGCTGGATGTCTGACGAAAACATCAATCTTGTTCATTATTAAATGACCCCTGCGATGCCTTTAATTGTTAATTTAGTCTTTGGATGCCCTACAGGACAGAAGCGTTCTGTACGCTGTAAAAACGTGTATACCTCCTTTAAAATGTTGATTTCATACTTTTTGCAAAGCTATTAACCTTTCAAAGCGTTGTAGAGATAGTTCGGAAAAAATAAACAATTAGATCAAATTTTTTCTATTTTGTTTTCTACACTGCAAAACCGCAATTTTTGCTGTACACAAGTGTTTAATAACTGGGGATTCGGAGTCCATGGGTCATACTGCCTAAAGGGTCATAGGCCATGTCAATTGGGCCTGTCTGAGGATTAAACGTAAAGGATTTTACCCTTTTTTGCGAAAAAAATGAACAAGTAATTAAGGAAAACGTGTTTTGAGTCAATAGGTTGCTGACCTGTAGGCCATCGGAGGGTTTTAATCTGTATGGCTTTCAGACGATTGGTTAGCATTTACTACAGAGACACTAATGTGGTTAGACCTGTGGTCTGACACTAATGAATTGTTCGACCTCATCATCTGTCTTGACCTAAATGGGAACCACTTACCGTCGCCATGATTGGGTTTGCTCCATGTGCAACCGGGGCTGCATACTCCTAAGGAGTCGCAGACGATCCTGGAACTCATTGAGCTCGGTATTAAAGTCTCTACATATTGTTTTGATTGTGACTAATGATTAAAAAAAATAATAATACGACAGATAAAATACAAGGATATCGTTAATTAAAACCAATTGTAGACAATGATCAACCTTCCAAACATTAAATTGTCGCTGGCCAGTATAACATACATACACAGAAAACCAAAAGATAAATGTTTTTACATCGTATGCTTAAATAGGAATTCGAAGTCAATGAATTTGAAAGAGAGGACTTGAGTCATATTATGATCGTCAACCGAGGCCACTCGTATACAATCTTCAGACGATCCTTATATTTTTAGAATAAAGAAACTATATAGTATATAGGAGAACCTTCTCTTGATCTAGCGGTAACAACGGGGCCGCACGAACCGCATTTGAAATGCCAGGTCAAGTTGATTTTTTATATTTTATTAACACTGTTTTCATTTCAAGATAAATTGCTGCTCAATTGAAGTTTCAACAATCGGGCGTGCAAAGGCTTTCAATAGGATGTCATTTACCAAAGTTTCTCTTGAACATTTTTTTTTATTTATTTATTGGAACCCATTCTCCAGATTGCGACCATATGCATTCCCTCAAGTTATGTTTCCGGGCCGCATTATATCCAGTTGCAGCGATCTCCGAGTCATGTCAGACAAACGTTACCTAAAAGTGTTAGTGCCGACAAAACAAATATCCATTTCAATTTATGAAATGCAAAACGGTTTTTTTTTTTGGGGGGGGGGGAGTCGGGAAGTTGGAACCATCCCCGGTGAGCTAAGTAGTGCATGGCTGAATTACCGAGGGTGACTCTCTCTCTAACTGTTATTGATCACGGGAGAAAACCCCGCCATCAGCAAACACGGGTCGCTCCGCTATCTATCAAAGTCGGTCTATTGGAAAAAAACGACGATAAAACAAGAATGTAAAAAAAAGATTCAAGCACTTAATCGGTCCCTCCCTCACGGCGCGGAAACAAATTAACTGCGTCTTAACGCCGCTACATGTACGAGTGCGAGAGAAACAACTCTGAAACTTACGGACTAGGGTAGACCCCCCCCCTTCCCCCTGAGCCTGGTAATAAAAGATCACCTGCATAATATAGAAGACCGTGAACGACCGGCGCCCAAGGCGTGTGGACGGCAAGGCAAGGTCTAGCACGTACTCCACACGCGTCCCCTTCTCGCAAGTAACGTGAACTCGTGGCGTAATTATTATGGTGTAGTTTTAAGTCTGCTGCATACTGTAGCTTCGAGCATTTTTTGTTGCAGTGCTTTATATTGCGCAAAAGCGACACTCCAGTGTTTCTAATATTACCTTGGTTTAGAAGGAAGGTGTGTGTGTGTGTGTTCTGTGTACGGTACAGTTCGTGATAATTGACTATGTTGCAGTATGTCTGCAAGACTTGACATGAATTCCGGTTGGCATATTTCCCTAACAAGCAGGGAACTTAAGCCAGCATGTGGTATCTCCGAAGACCATACTGGGCAGACATCTGACATCATTATTCCACAAGAAAAGAAAGTGACCCCTTTTCTCAGTCTAAAGACCTTTATTAATCTACCAACGAGTCGTGTGCCCTGCACCGTAAGCAATAATGTCTTCTAATTGTCACTTTGATGGAGGAACCAGACCATTTCAATTCCAACCCGGGTTGAACTGCATTGATACAAGTGGGAGACGGACAAAAAAACAAAATAAATGGCGTTTAAAGGTATAATTCTTTTAACATCATATTTGTCAAAGTCTTGCCTTCTCATGATCAGGAAGTAAAATATTTGCCGTGATTGAAAGTCAAGTGAGTTTAGAGACAAGTAAATTAGCCACACACAAAAGTATATACCTATCTCACGACGCATCTTCCTAAACAGTTACAAACGGAGTCCTCGAATGATTCCAACTGACCCGACACAATAGCCGTGTGAAACGTTTTTAGCTGACAGTCAGGAAAATTGGTCGCTCGGTCAGTGACCGTGTCTTAATACCGATGAAATTTCTTGTGGTATTATTAACTTACTATGATCACAATCTTGTTTTTTAACTCTGACTGTCTGTAAACTTTCTAATCAATCAATCTAGGCCTACACGTTTGCGGAATGTGGCGTGATTCAGGTATTCCGTTCTCAAACGGGCCGTGTAATGATTACTGTCTGTGATGGGTGATTCCGCAGAATCCTGTGACGTCACGTCAGATTTCCGTGGTATCCAGAGTGGTGACTTTTACGCGCGGTGCAATGACAAACGGATCGGGTGTTTTCCGTGGGATCTTTTGCGTGTCAGGTTTTTCCGTGATAGCCGTGCCGGACGTATCTTATGTGTTTATGGGACTAGGGCGTATGATATTCGCGGTATCCATAACGGACGTATCGGATTGTATTTCCGCGGGATCAATTGAATATCAGGTGATTACTGTGACTGGCTGTCGAGCGAAACTATACAGCTCTTTTTGGAACCAATACTTTTACACGTCAACGTACTTTTACCGCGGTTCTATTGTACGTTATTACAAACACATAATTATAAAAAATAACAGCATCAGAGATAATTGTATCATATTCTCATTGAAAGTGGTAAGTGAGAAATTTAAAGAAGTATAACATAAAGTACTAAATAATAGGCTCTATGTAACCACGACAAATGCATCTACTTGAGCAAGCTTTGTAGTATTGTACAAATAATATTAGTAGTACTAGTAGCATTCATTTTGTTATTATTATTATTATGGTTGATTAAACAATCTACTCATGGTAGGCTGCATGCCTAATGAAAACACAGTTTCCATAAATAATTTTGTTAAACATACACACAAATCGAAGTTAAAATGTAAACACATTAAAAGTGAATATAAAAAGAAGCGTTTTTTAAAAATTTTGTATAAACTATAACAGTTTGATATTAGGTATAAGGCACTTTTATATTTTGAACAATCAGTTTTTATAAACACAAGTCAAAAACCCGATGTTTGAAACCAGTGAATCATTTCAGATTTGGGGTGTTTTTTCACTATTTTTTCGTGACTCCAGTGACCGATTGTGCTTATACTTTTACAGGCTTGTTACTTTATTATGTTGGGTCACACAAAGGAGAAACTGGTCTCGGCCATTGACCATTTTCGGCAATGTCCAATTACCAAGGCCCAAATGGGAACCCATGGACCGTAATGACTAATTGTTCAATATTAATGGTGTGCTCTCTATTTGAGCTATCAGTTTTCTTGTACTAGAAAATAGCAATCTATCCGATGTAAGATTTCAATGCCGTATTTGACATAGACTTACATCCAGTCTCAACCTCAACCATCTGTGGTCGGAGATGTTGACAAGGAACATTTTTTACCTACCTTCAGATCGTCCCGCACTGTTTATTGAATAAATCTGTAAAGGGGGACGACTGTTGAGTGATACGTTATACGGTATATACAAGGGTTGTATAATCAAGAGTGGGATCGAGGGTGAAGTCACGTTTTGAAGGTTGATCATTCTGCCTCTCAGTTCTAACACGATGTATGGAATTCGGTCTTCGTTTGATTCGATGGCCGCGTTGAATCGATTAATGGAAACTGCTCCAGGAACTCGCTGCTTTTGTTTCTTGAAAAAAGCAGCCACCGTCTGCCCCCAAAAGAGCGGCTCGTCAAACTATCTCTCGCATGCTTACCTTAGAATACAAGGGCCGTGGTTTTCTTCGCCCAACAATTGTGTATAAGATTCCACAACAAGCGTGGCGAGTGTCCCGGGGGCTCAACTTAAAGGTCTGAAACTTGATGAGGAGTATAACGATTGAGAAAAAGACTAATTGCTTTTTGAAAAAACTTGCCACGAGTTGTCCTGAGAATTACCTCTGTCCAAAGTATTGGTCTTCGTGTGCGAGAGAACGTTCCTCACGTTTTGATTCCTATTTTGATTAATAACCCTTAATGAAGGCAAGTGCCATTAACCATGACACATTTGGTTTATTTCGCCCGTTTCTCAAAAGTACAGTGACCTGGGGGAGCCAAAGTTCTTGATATCCTAGACTGGACCATTCCACAAATCTAAGAGGGGGGGGGGTCAGGTTTCAGAGTTTTTGTTGTTGTTGTTTTGAGGGGAAATGTTTTGCAGTCTTATAATTTAGTGCAATATCCCATGCATGTCAAGTACTAGACTTGACCCAAGTCGAACTTTCGTCGAGTCCTTGGATTTCTGATTAATCCACTGCATCCATCAGACCCAGCTTTATTTCACCTCTTTTTGTTGCGCGCCATCACTCGAAAGAAAAGTGCCAAACAACTCTGCTCTCGAAAGTCCGACTTGATGAATCCGCCCGGAGGCACCCCCGCGTGATATGTAGTTATTCACACAATGCATATGCAACAGTTTAAAATATGCAACCTGCTGACCAATGAAATCAGTTAATTTTTTTAAGACTCGTTCATTTTTAAACTAGGGGCTCACAAATTTTACTCCACAAAGTTTCATACAGCTTGTGACTGTAAATAATCCTTATTTATTTAACATCTTGTAATTAAGCTGTTATATAATACGTACAAATTTGATTGAAACATTACACATATTAATTAAGGTGTCAAATGGACTCTTAAAGAATTCATGGATGACCCCAAAATAGAATGGTCAAGTCATAAAGTACATGGGACGGCCGGATACATGGTAATATGTAGGACCGTGTATGTGTACACACACATGTACTGTACATGTATAATGTGTATCGTCGTTGCGTTAGATTTCTTTGCATATTGATTTTGCATGCTGATTCGCTGAATGCTGCAACCTCATTGGCTGCTACCCAAATGGGTAGATGAGCTCATAGGCCGTGCACAAACCTGTGGCGGATTCGCCAAGTCGGGTTTCGCGATCCAACTGCCTAGATTGGCAACGAGTTGGCACTAGAGGGCGCACATTAAAAAAGCTCATCATAGCTAGCTAGAATGTACCGTTGACTCGGTAGCACGAAACCCGACTTGAACCAAGTCTAGTCAAGTACAGACATAACCATATCAAACCCTCTGATAGTGTAGCCATCTGTTCTTGTCACTATTAATATATAATTAATTATTAAAAAAGGGCCTCAAATCATCTTAGACAATAGCTGGGCATGTCAAGAATTCACTTCATTTAGAAGTGCACAGAAAACATTTTTGATATATCTTGGTTGGTGTGGAGGTAAATATTTGAACTTTCGCGCGTTGGGATAGTCTGGGCTGCAACGCCCCTTTTCGAAAAAACACCAACAACATTACAAACGCTCACGAAATCTCTGGCAAGCAAACACCGTTGTTCGTTGTTTGTTTTGAAGTTTTCTCCAAGAGGAAACCACTTCATTGTTTATAATAATTGTTCGTGTTTTTTTTTTTCTGTAGTTTTTGGATTTATTGCTAAATAACGATAGTTTCGAAACGGATCTTCTCTTCTACATCTTTAAAGTTAGGGTCATACTTTGCTAATAAGCCCGAGCAAATTTGTGTGCTTTTTACCCAAAAGCGTACCTGTTATAAAGATGGTGATAGTGTTAGGCGTTCGTCGAAATTATTTCGTCTGAAGTTTTCCCTGTCGATTACAAAACAATAATTGTATGTCGACAGTTTCGAATCTCCAAAGATCGCCTCAAGTCAACTAATTGGAGATTCAAATTCCCGCGGTGTGAATGCTGCGGCCAGAGTTGCAGTTGGTACCCACTGTCTACTCGCTAGAAGTGGATGTGACTTTAGTGTGTCTTTCTTGATAATGTTGCCAATAAATCAGCATTACGTTGTCAAAAAACCAAACGACGAACCTTTCTTTAAAGGCCCTGGTGTCGATTTCACAAAACTCTTCCTAACTTAGGACTAGTCCTAGGCAACGCTACAAGATAGGACTAGTCCTAAGTACTGGTCCTAACTTAGGACTAGTCTTATCTCTTAGCATTGCCTAGGACTAGTCCTAAGATAGGAAGAGTTTTGTGAAATCGACCCCTGTACACTATTGGTAAGATCGAAAAACACAAATGCTCACAGATTCACACATGATTTAAAGTAAGTAATGGTAGAAAGGGTTCCTTAAAATATTTCTGCCTAAAATGCTGTCGTTTCTGAGAAATGAGTAAAAAAATAATTGTTATCACGCGTGATAAAAACTTGATGTTTGAAAAAAAAACAGAAAAACATAAGGTATCTTTTCACTATTTTCTCGTGACCTCGATGACCAATTGAGCTCAAACTTTCACGGGTTTGTTTGTTCATGCATATGTTGAATCACCCAAAACATGAAAACTGTCTGCGACTATTTTGTCAGCTCTACCAATCCTGTATAATAACTTTAAGGGATGACTGTACCATTGTTTTTTGAATGAATCATTATTAAATCATCCATGTGTAGCCGCTCGTTTTTAATAAAGCTATTTTTCTAAATGGTTTCATTTTAACGAAACATGTGTACAAAATGTGTTTGATAACACTGATGTTTTATCAGGCGTTTACAACACATCTACTTACCGTGAGATTTGTTGGCAAGTAGGCCTACACCATCAGAAATGAGTGTCTACTGGGATAGGCCTACCAAATTGCTTGGGTGTGACGTTTAAGACTGTAATTTCCGGCATGACGGGAAAAGGGGCTTCCCGTGTTCATTACAAAATCGCTGCGAGGTTTGTCCGTCGTGTTTGTATATGCTTCGGTCAGTCAACATTTACGAGTTGCCACCTCGTGATATCACCTGCTTTTTCACTCAGGGGGAATTTTGAATGTTGGTCCGGTGGATGTGTTGCCGCCGTTACCGACTCAGTGGGGATTGTGCTTGTCACTTTTAGCTTCTGGTCATGTGGACTCGTCAGGTTCATCAGGTTTTTGTGTTTTGTTTTTGTTTCACTGCTCCCCTTGAAGTATTATTATTCTTCTTTTTCCAAATGCAACACAAACGACGTGTAAATGTTAACAATCATCCCGGGAAACAACCATATTTTTTTTATTATTTAGAGCAATATTATTACAATCTACAGCATGATATAAATTCTAGTTTAATTAGACATTGAGTTTCGCGTTGACACCCTGTAGCGATTTTTTTATTGCATTTATTTCAAACTATATTTCTTGAGAATAACCAATCCAGCTGAGCTGTTTATCAATAATGAGGCCCGCTTGGTATGAAAAGTCACAATAATAGAGTAGCTTCCGCATTATGAGATTATAAACAAAAGAATATCATTCTCTTAAAGGGACACTGTCGTCGTGATCACAGCGAGTCTGCGGCCAGACATTAAATGGTGAAGTCTAACCAAAGTTACTGCACCTGCGCGCGCGATAATAAGGACAGCGCCCTTTAAAGAGCGGCTCTAAGATGCTCTCAGTATTTAAATTTGTTACCTTTTTATGGCCGAGTAGACATCGTAAATACAGGTTAATAAGTATTTTACACTAAAAATGTGTATTTAGTAGAAATGTGCAGAGCATGTGCAAACACGTTAGTCTTTGGTGAGGGCGTTTGAAACTGGTTTCTGTTGACCGTCACCAATAACGGGCGTTTACTGTCTTGCTATCGCATGTTGACCGCTTGTGTGTCGCTTGCGCTAGAATTGTGCGTTGTGTACACCATGATCGCAATGTTGTCTCTTTAAAGAGTCACTTTCACGGCCGTGATGGTTGTGAATTGTGAAGTTCGGTTGTGTATTTGCGGTAGCTCCGTACATACAAGTCCAAATCAACTAGCCACCGATGATGTTACGAGGCCTTTGTCACGTGGTATGTTTGACCTCGAGTCTTTCAGATATTTGGCCGGGAGTGTTTCAGAGGAAATACATTTTCACCCAGTTTTATTGTGTGGTAATGGACTCAAAATAGTTGTTTTCTATTTCATCTGGACTCCGACTGATTGATAAATATAAAAACTACATATTTCAGAGCCACTCTTTAAAGCTTTTGTTTGTGATGTGACGGTCAACGCGCGCGCGTGTAGTAAGTGGATGAGAGTTCATGATCCCATGTCCAGCCACAAGCAGACTATGATCTCGACGACAGTGCCCCTTTAAGACTCAAACATATAAAATATCACATTTTCCCTCCTAGAAATAAATAAATAAATATATATGTTATAAATAAAATTAAAGCAGTTAGCGCTAAAATGATAATGAATGCAAATCAAAAGACACTTCATTATATCCAGCCTAAAAGGTTATAGAACACTATAACAGAAAACATATTATAATCTATAACAATCAGTGGTTGTGTGTCAGTCTACGTTTCTATCGACACAACATGTCAGGTTGGCTCAGTGATTCGTTTCTCTGCCTTTCACCTCTTTGGACCCCGGTTCAAATCCGCACCTCAGACCGGAGCCTTGCATGTGGATTGGGCTTTCGATCCCTACCCGATTTCGTGGGCTTCCCTTCCACTTTTACATTTAAAACAAAAACCAAATTTACCAATGCTGGAATCAACGGTTGATATTACCGTCAAGTAAATCGTTAAGGTATTGTCCAATTTATCTAAACTGAAGAAATTAGATTAAATGCATCGTAGAATATGTCGGGGTTCAATTTAGACGCCTTAAAAAAAATACATTTTTATTTTCATTTTACTTTTGGGGCGTGTTTATAAAGGACCCAGCGACCCAGCTTTGTAGATTGACGCGCGATATTTGTTCATGGAGCACAAATGTTGATTTGGCGGTTTTATCAAAACATCTGCTACAAAATCGCTCCTCTGCAAAAACAGCATAATGGTTATTCGTGTGGAAAATGTCGCTTAAAGTGTGTCAACGGCATGGGTCTTGCTCAATGTAAACTCCATCTGACGCAGTGTCAAAACAACATCAGTAAGAGCAATGTGACGCCGGACTGCCCCCTCAAGAGCACACAAATGATGTACAAAAAAAAAGTGATTTTGAGGTGGTGGACCTTTTTCGGTTCATAGAAAGCAATCACAGACACTGGGTCATGCTCATTTCCCCCTCCAACCTCGGTTTGGATACCTTGATTTACGTGGGAGTAAACAAAATGGCTGCTTCGTCATAATGTCTACAACAAAAAGCAGACTTGAACCGTGCAGACTTTGTTTGTGTTCCTTATATTACTTGTCCTTATTTGCAGGTCCTATGGCTTGGTTCGTTATGACATCCCACACTTCAAGATATCCTTTTCTTTCCTCACCCCACGGGTTTTATTGTGAAAAGGTACAGAGAGAGAGAAAAAACTTATTTTCTTCAGCTGCAGAAGTCAGTTGTCATCGTTGCCATAGCAATGCGACATTTTATTACTTTTTGGATGATGTTAATAGCAAACATTCCGTACCTGTCACAAAAGTAATTAAGTGTTATGTTTCTAGAGCACAAGCACCTAAGGCTTTTCTGTGAATTCTCTTCTAGTGAAAAGAACCCCCCTCAGATAAGATGAGGAGGAAATAAAAGAAAAGAGGAGAAGGTTGGCGTGCCGCGAACCCCTCAAGCCACTGTCTCGAGTCACTCGAGATCACGCTTAGCGACGGGCGTATGTAGCGGGCGTTGACACATCGAATAATGCAACAAATGATACCTCGTTTGATTTTCGCACAAGTGCTCGGTACATATCAGGGTAAAACCTTTTTAGCTCTCCTCGTAATTATGAGTATTGAAGTTAAGCTGGGTTTTTTTTGCTGGGTGTGTTAAAGGCTTTAGGCGTATATCCAGGTGATTAAATTGAAAGGATATGATCAAAACACAGATTTGCGTTCCAGCAAAATTAATAAATTAAGCGCAGTTGCTATAGTTAGGTCTTTAGTTTTCGTTCTACACTACAATGTGTAGACTACTGGGCGTTGATGACAGTATTAATAGTTTGTCTTTTTTTAAATGCAACTATTTGTGATGATTATTTTAGACGTCATGCTTCCCAATTATGTAATTATTTACCAATCAACACATCATAGGAAGGCCAAAAGGGCTAATAAAAATGTACAAATATTGCCCAATGAGGTGTGAGCATGCGGTCAATAACATTTCAATCTCGCCCAAAATGTCTAACTGTTGTATCTTATAACACAATCGCAAGTCAATTTTCATTGAATTAAGATTTTTTCTTTTATCAAGTCAGTTGTTCTCATTGTACCTCAATCAAATTTGTCGATATTTAAGTCAGACTTTCGCCAAATCTCGCACAAGGGATATTGTCTTCCTTTAGATACTCTACATCTATGATGACGTCACGAGTAAAAGGTCCGTCATATGCTAAAAAGACACTTCAGGCTCAAAGACTTTGAACCTTTGACTAATTTTGCAATGTGGAAATACAATCTAGAGAAGTCAATGGTACCTTTAAATAAATACATCTTGATTAGGAGTTGTGGTTGATCTTGAACCATTGTAAAAACCGTTCTGTCACACCATATGCCACACACGGGGTGTGACACCAATGTTGTGACAAAATCGTTAGGATAAACCAATCGCTGTTGCTACTGATCTGTGAGTGCTGATCTCGAGATGAGTTTAACTAAAACCCGTTCAAATCGACGAATTTCTCAAAGCAAAAAAGGAAAAGAAATATATGTTTGAATGAATTGATGTTTGTTTGTGCACAATGTACATATAAATTGGAACTTGTAGCAGACAACATGCCATTGCAACTCGGTTACCCCGCTATACGTTGGTCTTATTTCCGGACGTAATTATTGTGTAGATTTAGGTGTTGCCTGTCAACATTGCCTATAGCTCGATTGATAATACTGGCACGATGAGCCGCCAGCGCTGGAGAGAACTACTAAAAAGCCACTGAGCTGATTGGGAATGGTCAAAGCAAATTTACCTTCCGTTTGAAGTTTGTCCAAGAAAATATTCCAGTGCTGCGAGAGTTGTCATAATGGATGAGCTAGGTACATAGTGGCGTGTTTGACGACACGCTCAAAGAACACGTTCTGTCTACAGAGAACTGTTTGACTCGTAATTAAATTAATTGAAGTTCTAGACTTCAGGGTGGGGGCGTACACCACGTTAACCGACACTGGTTTTCTAGATCGGCTCAGTGGTATCTTGGTGCCTTTCACCTCCACAGTGGACCCCGGTTCGTAGTCCACTTCGGGACGGATTCTTGCAAGTGGATAGGGTTTTCAGTCCCTAACTTATGGTGTGTCTTTTTTTCCTTCCAGTTGGGGTTTTTCTTCCACATATAAAATTGAGTTATTTATTCAACATCCTTTCTTCACAGAGTATCTTCAGACCTGCGGATTACTATGATGAGAGTCACTTTTGAGAGTTTCTTGGCTTTTGTTTACGGAAAAAAATCTTTACGATAGCTCTGGAAGTCAGTGATGGAAAAATGTGTTTAATCGCCAGTGTCGAAGCAGGCTAGGTACGATTGTCTAAACTGTCTACACTTGCAACATTTCAATGTTTGAGATGAAGTTATTTTGTGAGACAGGAGCCCACTTTGAATCGACATTTTGAACAGTGGAATTGAAAGTGTTTGAAGACATATTACAATTTGCTGAATTTGTCTGTCTTTAAATCGCTTAAGGTCGTGAGCAAAATACTTTGTTTCCAATGTAATTTGTATACACGAATAGTTAATATTATTACAAAAACAAAACGAATTTCTAAACGAATTTAAGGAGGGGAAGAGGGGGAGAGCAAGACAAAATTATAATAGATAAACAAATTTTAAAAAATTAAATAAATTTAACCAAACTTAAAATTAGGGTTCATGTAAAACTTGCTATTTGATTCTCCCGAGGTTAGCACCTCACGTCTCATGCAAAAGCTCCGAGGCACTTTCTATAGTCAAGGACTTTTTCAAATGAGGGCGCCCTATATTTAGATCAGCCAGTTCTTAGTAGATGAAAGTAATGTGACGTGACATGATATACTCCCATGCTACAGTGCCACTTTTCAACGGGAGTAGGCCTACAGCCAAGATGAACGTGTGAGCTTAAGCCATTGGGTGTCTGTATTATGTACTCATGCCACAACTCTCTGTGGTCCTTGCGTGTCTCGCGAGGATTCGTAAGTTTGGGGAACTTTAGGTTCGATATTATAGTGTGAATAAAACAAAATCACTTGTTTTGAACAGGGATCAACTTTGAAACACGATCAAGACTTGCTAAGTCTATACACGGCTGTGAAAACTTCTCAAACAGAAGCTTACAGCTGGCAGCTGCTGGTTCGCAAACTGCCCTAAAGCTATCATACTGTACCGGCAACCACAATCTTCGATTGCGTTCTTGGTTTGTTAATCAACGTCTTAAAATAAAAAGTTCGAAGTTTAAATTCTGTTGAGGTTTGTACTCAACATTTTCTTTAGAAAACGCCGCTGGAAACCGATATGCATCTGCGCTGATTGAGCGATTTGATGTCCATAGATCGTTATATTTGACAGCTAGCTATTACAATAAATTCACCATACCGTCTGCAACTCGGAAGTGTAAACGGAACTGCGTAAATTCCTGTGTGTCAATGGAGAGAAACCTTAACAGCGCCGGTATTCCGTCCAAGAGATAGCTCCCCCTTCCCATCCATCTCTCCCTGCCCTGATCCCCTTCTCACGGCCCTGGGCGTCCCACTCAACTGGGGACAGTTTCTCTTCCCAATTCTCGAGCCATGAGCTCGTCTGTTGAATAAGCTGGAACGTGTTTATCACATCACAAGTCTCTTCCCGTTCCATTAAGAAATGAAGTCATCAAGAGTAGCTGTCTTAACCCACTGAATACCACATTGTAACTATTAAAGGGGCTGTGTCGTCATGATCAAAGCAGGCCTGTGGCTGTACATGGAATGGACCTTTCCCGTGAAATATGCTAATTACATTCACGCATGCGTACATACACTATTGGTTGGCAAACGCCGTAGAGTCGTGCACTAGGCAGACGCACAAACGCGTTTGCGTCACACCACCATAATACAAAAAGGCGCGATATGCCAACCAGGGCCCAATTTCATAAGCTGCTAAGCACAAAAAATTGCTTAGCATGAAATTTCTTCATTGATAAAAACAGGATTACCAACCAAATTTCCACGTGATTTTCAGGATAAGCAAACAACAGCTGAATACCAGTAACAAGCAATATACAACACACATGGACATTTGGTTGGTAACCCCTGTTTTTATCAAGGAAGAAATTTCGTGTTAGCAGCTCTATGAAATTGGGCCCTGAAGGGAAATTGCGCACGCGCGATGTGCAATTTATATATGTCATGGGAAGGGTGTATTAAGATTGTCACCCAGTTTATATGCACGTGCGCTCTCCATTGATACGCCGAGGGAGGTCGCGCACGTGGAGTAAAAGAGAGCTCACAGTTCCGTGTATGGCCACAGGCTGCTTTTATCATGACGACACAGCCCCTTTAAAGCTCAGTGGACGACCTCTAGCTGTTCCAAACAAATCCGCTCGCTCCACCTCGCCTAGGTGCGTTACCAACACCCCTTTCTTCCATTTACTTTTTTTCAATCAGGAGTGTATTTATCTTCCAAGTAACTTCGCAGTTGCAGTGAAACTTAATCTTGCCATCTCCACACTCTATCCTCAGAAGATGGTCCGTGCTCGCCCTGTCGTGAAAATCCGGGATTTCTGTTTTAACGGATAAAATGGAACGCGTCTTATTTCCCTAGCGGCTTTCGGTTTGTACGCCATCGTTCCGGAGGTCCGATCTGCACCGAGCGACAGATGATCCGTGTTTGTCACGGTGAATAATAAAGGTGTTAGGGGCAGGGTAGTTTTTGAGTATCAAGTGACGGGCTTGTTAAGAGAAAAAAGTCTTATAACTCCACATGTGTTTCCAAACTGCCTGTTGGGTGGTGTTGCTATTTTGTCATTTCAACATGCTGCATTATTCACAGGGTTTTATAAACCGCTGGGAATACCGTATTTAACATGGTGGAATTGATTTTAACAGGTTGAATGACCGACAGGTATGATTGTTTCCATTAAGGATAATTACGAAATAGCTAATCGTCGTGTTCCCGGAAGAAGGATGTTGTTAAACAAAAAGTTTAAAAATGTGTTTAAAAAAAAAAAAACTGAGCGTGAACGTTTGTGCCGTTTTATGCCATTCAAAAGTCCTTATAGGAAGTTAAAATTTTGCATGGAGTGGGTAAACTTGTCTTTGGGGTAATTCTAGCACAAACAAAAGAGAGTAATGCCATATTGTTGTTGTCAGGATCCATTTTATTGCTTACGGCCTTCTGTTACCGGGAAAAATACTTTTCGTGCTTGTATTATGGCCTTGTCAGCCTTCCGAGATACTAATACACATAACTTCTTCAATTGCTTTATTTATAACTAATAAACTTACGTAACTTAGATAAACTAAGGACGAACACTCCAATCTCCCAGATCAGGCTAACAGCTACTGGTGATTACAGACCGCAACCTGGCTTAAGTACTACCCCGTCCTTAATTAGTATTCATAATATGACTACGCCGTCTTACCAAAATAGTTCCATAACACTTGGAAGAGGGCGGAGGGCCTTACGCCCTCCTTCCGGGCACACGACGAAATGAAGATAAGTTTTCACTAACTGACGATGAATTATAAAGATTAAACTAATAACATAATCAGTGGCCTTAGTGGCGATAGTATGTCATTGTTTTAGCTTACCCTTATTATCACTCAGCCATTGGCTGCTCGAAAACACATTATTGATCCCTTGCACGCACGTCACCCGCGGTGACTGTGCAACGCTCACCATTTGGGGAGTCAACTGGTAAACATGTAAACGCCAAAGTTGCCTAAAAGTCACACTACTCTGTAAAACACACACAGGGTCATTGACTCACAAAATGGTGCAATAACATTATTATGATGATGACGTCAGGTGAATTGGGTCAATACCAACACTAGCCCGAACATCTGACGTCACACTTCTAGGCTCGTGTATAACGCCAGAGACTGGCTTTGAGCGTTTGGAGGGATCCTTACAAACGCACCTTTGACCTCGCATCCCATTGCGGTCTTGCGGATAAGGAAAGGGGACCAGTCTAGCAGTGACCATCATTTTGATATAGACCGATGCCTGTCCTTATCCGCAAGGATATAAGGACAGGGGAACAGTCTTTACCGACACTAATAAAAATTGACCAACAAATGACGTCGCAGGAGGGCGTCTTCGGGGTGGTATTTCTAGTTCACATGACCTCTTTAGTGTTATGTCCAAATAGCAAAGCGACAGCAGGAAATTTTCGAGACTGGTTTCCTGGTCTGTATCCACTTAGATGTGGCTAGTGATATTATTGGGCACACACGCATTTTCAACATAGCTGGTATATCCGCGTTAAACCCTCATCGTGTACTTGCCATTTTTCGGCACCAACCAAACGGTCAAAGGTAAATCACCCAGACGCTCTGTATACGTCGTCCATGGTTGGTTAAATCATGGGTAGACTTAAGTCATTTGTGATTCACTAGATTCATTCTGATTGAAATCGAATCGGGGCTCCCGGTATACTAAATTGGTGATGGTGATTGAAACTCACATCCTAGGATTATTCACCATCTGCACGGTCAGCCATTTGCGTGCAGAACCTCAATTTGGGGACATCAGTGAATAGAAGCATCATGTAACTCTGTATTGTCACGGTAATGTAATGACACTTTCATTCAAACAGATACATAAACGCATTACATAATGAAACATGAAGTCGAGGCTCTACCGCACACGGCGGATCCTTGCAAGTAGCGAACAAAACAGTAGGCGCCTGCAGACCCCACACAGAAGACAAGTTCAACTCTTCTTTTTTATGGGTTGAAGTATTTGAGTGCGTTGAATTGATAGTTGAAATGAAGGGCAACACCCAAGCCCCCTCCACCACCAGCCCTTCCATCGTTTGTCACCCACAGGACTAGGAATTTTGAATATCGGTGTTCTAATCTGTCCCACTACTCCCTCCGGTCACAGCTAGAAGAAAGGGAAAGGTTTGAACTTATTCCGGTTCAAATGATTAAGCACACGTATTCTGAACATAGACTTACGTCACCTTGAGGTAATTATCAATGGATTCGGTGTACATCAAAGAGTGACTAGTCGGTAATTCCGCACAGGCTTAGGGGGGAAGACTAGCGGCAGTTCCGTGGCTTGTACCACGCTAAATCCGTATATCGTCTCCGCAAATGAGTGGAAGGTAAATACGTGTTGATTGTTTTGTGCATCGATGCGTCGTGCAGGCAAATCGTCCGTGCGCAACGGGGGGAAAACGACATGGGTACGTTCTCGTAAATTTGCCCGCGGACCGGCTGATCGTTGCCCGGTCGTGTTTAAAGAGTGCTCGAGAGGCGATTGGAACACTTACATCAGAAACGCCACGTGAGCTTTCGACGCACTTAAATGACAGTTGCCGGGAAGTGTAATTGAAATCGCAAATGGTGTTGTCCGGGGGTCTCGACATGGAGGCAGCTTTTTAACCAACATTCGGTATTTTCGAATGGAAATGCCACAGGCGATCGATGGCGAGTCCGACGTACAGATGATTTGAAAAGTTACACGAACATTCTGTCTGGGGGAATATAGAGTATTTCTGGCCACCAGAACCTTTACTAAGCTGTAAAGAGTTGCAAGTTTGTTGTAACTTTTTGCGAAGTCCAAGCATCAATTTACGAAACATTTATTTAAACCATAGAGAAAGGTATCCCCCAATGATTTATCACAATCAATGACTTTCGTCTAAAGAGTGTCAAAATGTTAACTGTTCGCCAACATTTTGTTCGCATGTGCATTCATCAGACGTTTGAGAATTTTAAAATTTATCTTACAACTCTCGTTGGGCAAATGAAGGAATGGATGCGTAGGTTGAAAGACAACCTATACAGGGTTGGTAATTAAATGATAACTTTATTAGTTTTAATCTGAAAGCTCGCTGATTGTGAAGTTTAACCAGAACCCAAATTTCATGACACTTTAGTCACCGTGGAATTAAGCGCTTACGCCCTCTACGGCACGTGGAAATACGTATTATACAGGGCGCTGAAGTGCAGAATATTTGTGTAACAAGCACCTGTAAAATTGACCCAGAACCAATCCTTCAGAGAAACTTGTCTGTTTGAAGTACTATCATCAACATTGAGTAAAAATAAATTACAAGTTTTGAAGACCCAACAAATAGTATAACAATAACCTTTTACTAGGCGCTTTGAAACATTGTATCAAAGCGCTTAGTACTACCCATGTTCATTGAGCATTGACCATTCTTGAAAATATCTCAACTCCTTAGGAGTATGCAGCACCAGGAGCCAAATTGGCGCACATGTTTCTAAGCAGTCACATCAACAATCTCTGCCCTCGCTGGTACACATTTATACTCCTGGGTGACGAGAAGTCTTGCCCAAGAACATAAGTGTCACTACCGGGATTCGAACCCTCTCTCCGAAGACTCAGCCATTAGATGTTGTAGACCACTCGTCCACCGCTCGTCATAACCACTGTTTTTAATTTCGATGAACTTGCACCAAGTCCCTGAAAAAAACATAAACCAGTTTTTTACTCTCCACGTGACCGACAAAATTCAATGAAGATTTCACAAGTTTGTTAAATGGTGTAGATATTGAAAAGCACTGTTTTACTTTCCCTCTAAAGTCCAAGCCGACCTCGTCCAAAGCGAAAGGGAAAATGCCTTGGGCCGCTTCTTTTGTTCACGTTGTTCATGGCTTGTGAGGTATGGAACACAATATCCCCTCAATCAAGACGGTTGATTTCAGCTTTGGGTTCCGATTGTTAAAAACCAACAAATAATTATGGTACTGTAATCTCAAATACTAAAACTCCATTGGGTTTGATATCCTCGGCATAAAAGTCTACTTCTATCAATGCAGGGTTCTGAAGTAACATGATCCGTTGGAACTGAACATGCATTCATAGTAGTTCTTAAGGGAGATGAAAGCTCGCCAGACAGCTGTTATGTATAAAGACAATGAGAGGCGGGGAGCAGGCCTTCTTTCCGGTCGGGACCTCGTGTGTTTGTTCATTCCTTCGGACGGGAATAACGATTTCTGCAAATCAACCTTTCAATTTTGTAATCCGGAAATAATCTCACACTCCTTGCTGCTCTGAAGGAATTGAAACATTTACGCTGTATAGCACTATTGTGATAAATGCATCATTGCAAGGAAATCTAAATTCACATGACAGTGTATAGAGTGAGACACCGAGTGGGTTAAGTGTAAGGTCAGCGGGCGGTGGTGCCTGTAATTGCTGGCTCACATGAAGGTAGGATCCGGTCAATATCACAGTGTGGTGTCGCTATATTATAGCCAGCCTCCCATTAACAAACATCCCTCTTCGCCTTTTAAGATATCATCCGTCTTCACGGAGATGAACTCTGCCTCTCAGGCGCCAGAGTGCCCCAGTCTTAAAACCCTTTTGCAGGGTAGTAGAGCTTGTTAAAAGGCAATTTCTCAGTAGAGTAGAAATTGTTGCGGCTATAAAATAATACAAAAACAAAATTGATAGGAATCTTAACGCGTTTATTTAGCATCAAACCGCTTAACGTTCTCATCAAATTAAATCGGTGTTTGCTTGTTGGAAAGCTTCTCAATGTCTCGGTGTATTTTTTAATCCGGGTCCTTTCTGACCTGGAAAATCGTTAAAAAAGCTTCCCCTCCCCCATGTCCTTTCTCGAAGGGAGGTGGTAATATAGGAGTCACGTTACAGTTCTCGCCCAACACTAGCAGATGTACAAAACACGTCACCTTTCATACACATTCAAAGCACATATCCTCAATCGTTATCCATACAATTATGTTTGCCAGCAGCAGTAACGTAACAAATACCCTCCACATCGATTTTGCAATTGAGGGTTTTTTCATATATATATTTTTTTTCCGAATAATTTCAAATCACCTGTGCACCTGAAGCTCCGGATGGTTCGATCGTAAAACCTCGCTTTTGGGGATGTTCCTTTTTTTACGCATATGGGATGAGGGAATGAGTAAGGAAGTTACCAAACCTACCTCGGATCTTCTATTTTCGGTCACTAATTGAAGCTGCGTGTTACGCCGTAAGGGGTTAGCGCAATATTGTTAAGATTGAAAGTATAATAAATATTCACACTCAGATTTCCACAAAACTTACATAGTATACAGATGGTCATGGTGGGAAATCTTCCAATGAAATATTCTTGCCGGAAACGGTACGTTTTATTGAGAAATGACAAAACAATTAGCTTCGATCTCGTGAGTCCGAAACCAATGTTTGAAGACAGTGAAAAACATAGAAGGTTTAACTTTCTTTCACTATTTTCTGGTGACTCCGATGACCGATTGAGCGTAAGTTTTCACATGTTTGTTGTTTCATGTATTCAGAACATAAAGTGCAGCCGGTCGTTGACAAGTACACTGCACCAATGTTGCCCGTGTGCTTCACGAGTGTACGGGTAGTTGCAAGTGCGTGTGCTTGGAACTCAATGGGAGCGCCACACGCTTACTCAGGTCACGATAATAGACGTGCAAGACTCGTGCGTACTCGAACATTTCTTTTGGACCACTTTGGTCCCACGTACATTGCTTTAACACGTGAAGGAAACAAACTTGCGCACTTTAACGAGTATTCCAATACGCATGATACTTGCACGGTCTATACCTTGCCAAGTAGACTTGCCGACTTATTTTATGAAATTATATTATTTGTCTTTACCCATACACCAGTGTGTGTTAAGGGTAAAAACCAAGTAATATTCTTTATTTCCAAATACAATTTTAACATCTACTATGTGAAATTAGTTGAGTTGCGATAAAGAAAATTAACCAAGATGACTTCTGTAAACTAAAAGACAACATACCAGTTTCTGGGAGGAGTCTTGGTGGGACTAAATATCACGGTTAGTCGACTTCAATTAGCTGATATACTAGTTCATTAAGTCGACTTAAAGGAACATTACAGAATTGGTTTTTGCTAACAAAACAGTTGCTGGCAATGTACGCACTTTATGTAATCCACCATATACATCAACTGACAAACCTGTAGAAGTTTGAGATCGATCGGCCATCTGGGTCACGAGAAAATAGTGAAAACCCGATTACACATTTGCATGAAATCATATAGGTTCAACAAATGAATAAAACGCTCACTGAGCGATAAACTCAAATCGGAAAATTAGTTTATTCATTTCTCATCAAATATGGCATTTCAGACAGAAATATTTCAGGGTATGTTTTCTACTATCATCATCATTAAACCGCGTAAGTTTTTATGTAAATCTGTGATCAAAAGTATTTTTTACAGGTTTTTTCTTACCAATTCTGTAATGTTCCTTTAACCAGATGAATTATCACGGGAAGTCGCCATCCTTAGTTTCAGCGAGTCGAGTCGAGTTGACCTTGTGGATTTGTAGAAATTTAACTAGAGCGCAGCAGAGTAAAACAACCTTTGTTTTACAAACTTTATATCTAATTTAATAAAGCCTTGGCCCACAGATCTTTGCACTGATGCACTCTAAAAAAAAAAAAATCTCCCGAGTCAGAATTGACCCGGATTCCGTTTCGGGGTCAGGCTGACCTGGAACGTGGTTAATGTAATCGGATTTGAACTCGGACTCTGCGTCAGTTTGACCCATTTCTGGGTCATCATATTCCGGATCATACTGACCCAGAAATGGGTCAAGCCCCACAGGGGACCCGGATCCGAGTCAGTTCTGATCCGGGTCAATTCTGATCCGTGTCAGTTCTGATCCGGGTCAGTTCTGATCCGGGTCAGTTCTGATCCGGGTCAGTTCTGATCCGGCAGTTCTGATCCGGGTCAGTTCTGATCCGGGTCAGTTCTGATCCGGGTCAGTTCTGACCCGGACGTTTTAGAGTGCAATCTGAATAGCTGCTATGTAATAACTCACTTTGTTCTGACCTGTGTTTCTCTCTTCAACTTGACCTTGTTTTCTACAGGTTCATCGGTATCTTCAACCCGCTACGACCCCGTATGGGAAAGGGTACCCTCTCCATCATCGTCTGTGCTATCTGGTTGTTTTCCATCGTCATTGCTATCCCTACCCCTCTCTTCACGCATACATCCGAGGGCTTAGATATGTGCACCCATCAAACGGTACCTGACTTTTGCTTTCATACATTACAGTATAGTATTATGGCCCTTTTCGAATTGACGGCTTCGGCTCCAAAATCGGCTCAGGCTTGCTAGGCTCCCTCAATTAGTTTAACTAGCGCATGCTTTGCGGTCAGGGCTTCAGACAAGAAAACTGGGCCTGAAGCCCAATCCGGAGCCGAAGCCGTGGATTCGAAAAGGGCCATAATAATCGGTTGTTATCGTGGTCGGGCGGTCAAGTGCACCGGACTCGAGCTCTGGTGTTTCTGAAAGGAGAGTCTGGGTCCGAGTCCTGGTCTTGACACTTGTTTCCTTGAGCAATACACTTTATCATATTATTGCTTCGGCCTTCGGACGGGGCGTAAAGCCGAAGGTCCAATTGTATAATGCACGTAGAAGAACCCATTTACACTTATTTCGGAGAGACGGGGATATTCCCGGTGTTTCTGGCAGTGGCTGCTGAATGTGCCACGGCACCTTGTAAACCATTAGAAGGTGCTACATAAATGGGTCTCATAATTCAAACATAGCTCTGCTTATCCTGTTGAATAACAAGCAATGAGCACTTTGATACGCCACTAGGGAAGTGGTAAAGCGCAATAATGAGAACAAATTAGTCTTAAAGGAACATTACAGAATTGGTTTTTGCTGACAAAACAGTTGCTGGCAGTGTAAGTACTTTATTTAATCCACCATATACATAAACTGACAAACCTGTAGAAGTTTTAGATCGCTCGGCCATCTGGGTCACGAGAAAATAGTGAAAACCTGATTACACATTTGCATGAAATCATATAGATTCAACAAAATGAATAAAACGCTCACTGAGCGATAAACTCCAATCGGAAAATTAGCTTATTCATTTCTCATCAAATATGGCATTTCAGACAGAAATATTTCAAGGGATGTTTTCTACTGTCATCATCATTAGACCGTGTAAGTTTTATGTAAATCTGTGATCAAAAAGTATATTTTACAAGTTTTTTTCTTACCAATTCTGTAATGTTCCTTTAATATTATTATTATCATCACAACCGACGGACGTCTCTATAAAGTGCTCATTATTTTCACGATAGATTTTCAAATCTATAGACCCTTGTAAAAGGAACTGCAAGATTTACAAGGTGATTCTACGCAATCTGCAGCCAGGCATACCAGAAACACCGGAGGACCCCCCCCCCTTAATAAGTGTAATGGGTTCTTGTACGTGCATTACACCACGCACGGCTTACCGTCCCATCTGAAGGACGACACTGTATCATGTGTTTTGCTCAAGGACAGTGCCATGACCTACAACCGAACCCTCACTCTAACAAAACCAGACCTGAGTTCCGGTCTACATTAGACCGTTCGGCCAAGATACTCCATAGGTATTTAACTCAAGTCCTAGAGCTCAAGTTAAACTATGCTGAAGACTCGGATTCGATATGATTTGGAATTGACACTGAATAATTTTTTACGAGTGTCATATTATAGGTTGTCCCAGCCAATTTAAACAAAACTCATTCAATTTCACACCTCGCTCAGAAGCATCAGCGTTCAAAAACAGTCAAAAGAAGTAATTCAATTTGGACAGTTTCAGAAGATCATTCAAATTCACTCGGCCACAAAGATCATTCGATTCCGTAAAAGCCAGTAACGCGAGGCTGGTCGACCATACAATTTCATCAACTGTGAATAGGTAGCAGAACCTGAGCTTAAGAATAGTGAAAACACGGTCTTGAATGTCTATAAATAAAGCAGAGTGCATCTGAACCGAACCTGAATGAGAAGCACGAAGTCATGCGTGCACGAAAACGAAATCAAATGCAATAGCTTAAAAGCAAATCCCTAGTTTGAATGAATCAGGGAATCATGCGTGAACTTGAATGCGTGTTAATGAAACTGAATTAATTTTGGCTGAAGTCGACCGCGAAAACTTACGTACGTCATTTTGATGCTTTATTTTTGATTATCGAGTATCGATCATGTACAGCATTTATTTTCAGTACACTTGATAATCAATTTTTGTTTTTGTTTAAGCATACCTGAATCCGATTCAACTCCTTAAGAGTATGCAGCAGCGGGAGCCAAATGGGCTAGCATGTTACTAATCATTCACGTCAGCAATCACTTCCCTCCCTCCCATTTACTCCTGGGTGATGAGAAGCAATTAGGCCAAGTAAAAAAGAATACCAGTTGATCGTCCAGGTTTTTTCAAAAAGAGGAGGATGAGGGCCTTTTTATTTTTTATTTTTTATTTCTTTCGAAGGTGGCCGCCAAGCATTTTAATTCAAACTGGCCGCCAATTCCTCAGTTTAACGTCACCACTTTTTCTGTAGTTACAAGTTCTAAAAGATTGGTAAGTTTATGAAAAGTACAAGAAAATGTGTCTTTTTGAAAAAAAAGTTAAAAAAAAATAAGAATAAAAATGATGCGGCCTCAAAAAAGGATGAGGGAGGGGACGTTCAACTGGTATATTTTTTTTATTTGGCCTTACAGTTAAGTGTCTTGCTCAAGGACTAAAGTGTCACGACCGGAGTTCGAACGCATATCTCAATGACTATTGTTCTACATAATGCTGCCACCAAATTGGCCGCGTTCCTTTTTCTGTGATAGCAAAGATCAATACTGACTCTCGTTATACCGCACAGGTATCAGACTATTTTAGTTTTTTCCGGCATAGTTTGGTTGCTTCAATATGATCGGGAGAAAAAAGGCCAAGATGACTTTATAGTACGCAATGATTTTGACTACATTCATTAATGAGAAATTTAAAAATAGGTATCTGAATGTGATTTTTCTTGTCATTTTACGCTCAGGTGAAGGTGTGCGCTGAGTATTGGTACAACAATGTGGCTGGTAAGGTCTACATCGTTACTATAGCTATTTTTGAATTTGTGATGCCTGCCGTAGTGATGGGGTTCGTGTACATCCGGATTGCGGCCCAGCTGTGGTTCCACCGGCACCCGCCCGGTCACGAGACGCCGCGTCACCGGGAGATTACCCTGGTCCGAAGCAGAAGATCATCCCCATGCTCATCACGGTGGTGGTGGCGTTCTTCTTGTGTTGGGCCCCGTACTACGCATTCAACCTGGCCTGGCATTTCCACCCGACCAGCTTGGCTGACTTTGAGTTTCAGTACTCCCTATTCTTCATCGTGGAGAGCATCGCTATGATGAATGCCGTCATCAGCACGATCATTTACTTTGTCATGTCGCCGGTGTTCAGGGAGGAGTTCTGGGTTCTCGTGTATACCTGCTGCCCGTCGAGGCGCGGCTCCCACCGGCACGGACGGAGGGACGGCTTCGCCAAGAGCGGAAGCCATCAGGCATCTCGCACGGGAAGCGGGTTCTCTCAGATGACCCGCAACGGGCATTACCACGCGGTGCCTAAGACGACTGATACGGCGGAGGCTCGATTGTAAATGCATACTCTATACTTCAATTTTTGTGATCTATTAAAAAAATAAATAGCCTCATCATCTTACTCTGAGAGACAGTTTGTTGAATTTTCAGTCTGTATTAATGATTAACCGGTGCTTAATCGGTCAGAATGGACTGTGGAGCCTAATACATTAAGAATGTAAACGTCTTAATGAAGACGAATTTAGAACGCGTTTTTCACTGTACTCCTCACGTTTGTCTTAGATGCTTGACAATCACCGATATTATTAAACTCTCCACCCACACAAAGTACTCAACTGAACAACACTCTCTGCGTACGATTGCCGAAGATGCCACATATTCCATCTCCTTAAAGGACGATGTAACATTTTGCGTTAGGAACATTTTGTCTTGAACATTGATCTGTAATTTATGGTTATTCGAATCTACGACGAGGAACAGATTCCGTAAATGAGAGTACTCCAAACGGACTACACGTAAATCGAGACGAAGAGTTGTTGCCATTTAAGTAAAGATCGCCCTTTTTTTAAGTAAATACCAACAAGGACCAACGTCGGTTTTTACGTTTGAGGTGTGCAGATCAACATAACAGTATTTAATCTACGTCAAGGAACAGAGTCCGTAAATGAAAGTACTCCAAATGGTCTATACACGTAAATCGTGACGAAGAGTTGCTTTCAATTCAGTCATGATTGCCCTTTTACTAATTACCAAATTAGTATAGGACCAACGTCGGTTTTTACGTTTGAGGTGTGCAGAAAAATTCGCAAATCACCTCAACAGTATGTAATTTACGTCAAGGAACAGAGTCCGTAAATGAGAGTTCTCCAAATGGACTATACACGTAAATTGTGACGAAGAGTTGCTTCATTTCAGTCATGATTGCCCTTTAACTAAACACCAAAAAGGACCAACGTCAGTTTTTACGTTTGAAGTGTGCATAAAATTCGCAAATCACCTCAACAGATTTAATCTACGTCAAGGAACAGAGTCCGTAAATGAGAGTACTCCAAATGGACTATTACACGTAAATCGTGACGAAGAGTTGCTTTCATTTCAGTCATGTTTGCCATTTTTACTAATTACCCAAAAAGGACCAACGTCAGTTTTTACGCTTTTAGGTTTGTGGCACAATTGACTCGAACATTCGCAAATCCCAGATATTGGAAAGTATCAATAATTGCAACCACATCGAATCTTTCAGGGTTTTTTTTTGTTTGGGGGGGTCGTCGTTCGGTGCCTCCTGTCCAAAGTGTACTTGTAGATTTAAGCTGTGCTTGAAGACGCAACTTGCTCCAGGGGCTTGGTAAGGCGACTCTGCGGCAGCTGGAAACGTTTTGAACATCCGTACGTTATGGGAACGACGGTGTTAAGCCCCATCGTGACTTTCAATGGCCAATGGTGCAAAAACAGGTGCAGTGATTACACATTTTCTACAATCCCTGAAGATTTTCAGCTAGAGATTTTTTTTCTGCCTACATATTTTCTCGCTTTTTGACTCATTGAAAGAACGAGACAATACGTGTCTTTGGATGGAATCATATTACTGTATTTAGTTATGGGATATTATTGACGAAATATGGGATATTCATATCGAAAGTGCATGTGACACCCGGTTTAGCTTTCAACCTTATATGTATTAAGTTGATAAGGGTGTGACATTAAGTCACCTCACCGTGGACAAAGGTTTCAAGAGTGGTGTGACTTCAATTTAGTCCGGGTGTGGGGAACAGAGAAGTTCAAGGGGCACGTGCGGGTGATGATCGGTCCTCAGTGGGCTCAGAACTGGTGCCCTGGGTCCTTTTCCCCCACTCCCCCTCCTTGGGTGTATTGCTAATTCATGACAAGACTTAACAGGGTATTGCACAGTAACTGGTGGTCCATTCAAAATGGACCGGTCACCGGACAACACCACGCTTAAATAACAGATTGAAAGAATAATCTTATTCATTTTTAAATGGAAGCTCTCCCCGAACAAGGCGAAAAAACGCTGAAACTTGAGGCACTACAACAACATTAAAAGACAGAGAAGATTCAGAAATGTTGAAAACGGGAATTTGAATTTCTTTGGAAGTAGGCCAGATGTATAAAACCACTTCACCTTCGTTAACATCCCGGGTGCGGCATTTTAAGAGTATGTACTGAGCAACGTCCATTTTTTGACACAGGTATAGATTATTATAATCCACGGCATTTTGACTCCCAAAATGGCAGAGCGTGTAGGGACAGAGCAGCTGCTTATGACGTCATGGCAATGGGTTTAGTTATAGGATGGAGTTGTCCTAAATTAACAGAAGCCCTGTCTTCATTTTGCCCATAAACGATATGGTCCAAGTGCCCCCCCCCCGAAAAAAAATAAAAATAAAATAAACATTCCTCCCAGACAACGCTCTCAATAAAGTAAACTTTGAAACAATGAATGTAAATGTGAAAAGAGGCTTCTGGGAGCTAAGTCAACAATGGGTTGGTTGTCTGCTGCCACCTAGTGTTCTAAAGTCTGTCATCGGTCGATTTCGCTCGTCCCCAGCGCCTTGCCTTAAAACCAAAGGCGCTGGGATGGGCAAACGTATCGTTAACGTTAATGCTCAGTCCATGCTCAGTCCCATCATGCATCACACTCACACTGAAAGCAATGCACGCATGACGTACTTCCTGAACAAGAATCTGTGCAAGCTGATTAGCCCATCCCAGCGGTCCTGGATAGGCCGCTGGGGCCGAGCGAGTCGGTCGATATGCTTCTCGGCGTGACTTTATCCAATGCAATGTCTTGTCACGTTTCTCGATTAATTCTGTTTCTATAAGTGCAATAGAATACTCGTTTTATTCGTAGTGTTGCTGGCCACTCATCAGCTGATGCTCTTCCGCAATGTACATGTCTCACTAGCACTATAACGTATTCGATTTGTTCTTGTCCAATATGGAACCTTATATCTTTGTAAAAGTATCTCTTCTTTGGAAGAACGATCAAGGTACAGCTCCCTACGTGAAACATGCACATCAATCAAAAGAGATGCACACATTGGTAAAAACCTGGTGTTCTAGAGATATAGCTGGGGTGTGAAATTGCAGACAGCCATGCAGTTTGAAGTCGACGCCCTCTATGAGGAACTCAAACAGTTCAAAATGTGTGGGGCACGTTTAATGTGGAGAGTAATTGTTTTGGTGCTGTATTTAGAAACAGCGTTGAAGCCGGTTGAAAGGTCACACCCAGCTGTTCTCAGTCAAAACATTTCACAGGGTCGACTTGACTAAGACAAGTCTCCTGTGTGTCTTTCCCTGTCATCAGATCCTCTCCGTTATTTTCTTCCCAGAGACCCAAATTAATGGGGGAAGTCTCCAAATTGAATCCCTCTGTTTTTAAATTCCACTGCGATATTGCTTTGTCCTTGCTCATAATTAGTCAACCAAAAGATAAAGCATGCCAGGATTGTTACAATAATAATGAGGACGGCGGGTACCGTCACGGACGCTCTGTGGGTAATTTGTGCATTCCCGATTGCTGTGGATTCATCGGCTCTCGTTTAGTCAAACGTGTTTGTGTTTTTGGTTGCTGTCTTTTCGGTACGGTACATAAATGCACAGAAAGGTGTCCCTTCCTCTTATCAAAATGTTTTTTGAAAAGTTTTATGAAATCAAATTATCAAACTATGGCCTTGTTGTTGGTGTATTGGCGAAAAGCAGAAGCGCACATTTGTTGTTCTTGTGTACAAACGAGGGGTGTGCGTGCGTGTGTTCGTTGTCTGAAGTTATAGGACTGCCAAACACAACAGTCGTGGCGGGAAAATCGAGAAATTTTGAATATTTAAAAAATATTCTATGCATTAGCGCCAACCGACGACTGTTGTGTGGTGTATATAAACGGCACGCTGAGCTGTGGATGATTTATCTTTGCATTGGAGTGCAAATGTTTTGTTTGTTTGTTTGTTTGTTTTTGTTTGGTTATCATATTTCATGTAGGGGATAAAATAAGCATTGTACCAACTGTAAATACACAAAATAACTTTTGGACAGAAAAAATTCCTGAACATAATACAGCCTTGACAAGTTAAAATGTATCTATTGTTCAAAATGAGGAAGTATATTTATTACAACAAATATTTAATACAATTTTGTAGTAAACTTAATCAATTTTCTTGATGTGCAGGTGGATTATACCTAACCTACACAGTACGTGAACAAAACTTATATTTTATGAAATTATTAATTTATCAGAGGGTTAGAAGAGAAGAGGATTTGATACTAAAGCGGTGCAGGTTTTTTTTTTACACGTAACTAACGTAAAATTTCCAGTAATTCATTACGTATACATGTATTTACATGGCGGCACGGCTGCTGTACAATTACCGTAAATTTTACTGGTACCGTGTAACAAAATCTGCACTCCGCAAAAATTAACGGTATTTGAATGTGTATCACGTGCTGTATCCATAGGAAACAGTTATGGATGTGTAATATTAACGGTCGGTGCCCGTATTTATGTTTTTTTTAAATAGTAGTAATTTTTAGGATAAAAACAAAATCCGTAAACTTTACGGTTACTGTTTATGATCGATGCTGCAAGGCAAATCAACGTAAATTTTCTGATTTGTTGAAGTGTATCTCATTATAGACTCGTTTCGTTCCTTGAAACAGCCTCATGGATTATAGTGTTGAAACAAAGAGCAGCAGACAACGATTTGTCTGCTGCCCTTTGTGTTAAGCGAACATTATTAAATTTCCAGCCACACCACACGACCGGTCTTAAACGAATTATCACGTTGTCAGCATGTTGCGAACACATTCGTGAATTCACAGTTGTTTCTTGGTTATCAAACTGCGCAGCAGGACCCAATTTCATGGCATTGCTTGTGAACCAACCATAGCGAGAAGTCTGCGCTCTATAAGGCGCCCCCTAAAGCGCATTAGTCTTTGAACCTAGCCCTGAATTCCACCACAATAAGCAATGGCATGAAAATTAGTCACATACCTCTACCATGGTATTGCCGTCTTACGTAACCAAATCGAAGCTGTAAGGGCTGAGCAGTCTGACCCCTTATTCGAGTATAATCAGAATCAGTATTAGGTATAGCTATTATAGAGACAGGGACCACGACAAGTATAGCTATTAAGCAAGTTAAAGAGCCATGCCTTTAAAGACTTCAAACTTTCCGGATGAATTCCAGCTTGTCTATAGGAAGGGAAAGAGACCAAATAATAGCAACATACTTTTGCACCAAATACAGTTCTTAATATATAGCTAACTGATAGGGGAATCTTTCAGATGTGTGACCCAGTACTGCAGAAGACCTCATCTTTGGTTGTGAGAAATGCTGGTTTTCAAGTTTGACATTGGCTGTGTGAAAGCGGAGCGGAGAGATGACTTGGCGATAACTGAAAAGTGAAAGTGAGTGAGAGTATAGAACACAGACCTGTGAGGAGACTAGAGGATGACAGTGCGTATTAAAGTAGTTTAGCATTAGGCTTTCACTTCGGGGCATGTGGTAGCCTGACTTCAAGACGTCCCTATACGGGGATTCATTGGTGGTCCTTTTTTAAGTTTCAAGTAAATTATAATATGTATATTTTTGTTTTTGTTGAGATCAAAAATAGCTTCATCTGTGGAGTTGCTCTATATAGAAAAATGCAAATTCATCACTGCCATTGCATTCTGTACTCAACCCAGATCAGAATTGACCCGGATTCCGGGTCCCAGGGGACCTGACCAATTTCTGGGTCAGGCTGACCCTGAAACTGGTTAACAAATTGGATTCTAGCTCGGATTCGGCGTCAGTTTGATCCGTTTCTGGGTCATTTTGACACAGATTCCGAGTCACACTGACCCAGAAAATGTTCAGGCCCCGTCGGACCTTGAATCTGGATCAATTCTGACACGGAATAGTTTAGAATGATGCTATGGCCTATTTCAGCTTAAGCAACATTATCTTCTTAGAAACTTTAAACGTTTCCAGAGGACGATGAAGAAGCAACCATTGAATCTGTGATGAAATGAGAGTTTGTGTTGATCTGAGTGGAGCTATGGAATGATCGAGTCGAAAGAAGATGTACTAAAAGAAAACCGGGTCAGAATTGACTCAGAGTCTTGGTCCCAGGGGTCCTGACCAATTGCTGGGTCTGGCTGACCCGGAAAGTTGTAAAAAAAAGAAAAAAAAAGAAGCGAGTTTAACTCGGATTCTACGTCAGTTTCTGGGTCATTTTGACACAGAATCCGGGTCATATACTGACACAGAAATGGGTCAGACCCCACGGGACCCGGGACCGGGTCAATTTTGAACCGGAAGTGTTTAGAGTGGGTGTGATGAGAGTAATCGAAGTGATTTTTCCATTCATTGTTCATTCGAAAGTTGATTTCATTAACAGATTAGCCAATATTATTGTCAGTGTTATTGATTTCAAATAGATAAAAAATATACAAAAGAAGCAACACGACCTCGTGCTTTGTCTCTATCTTAAAGTTCCACTGAGTTTTAACCAAAAGCAATTGAAAAGCTTAACATCATTGAAACTTATAATAATTTCTTTCGATGGCAGTTTTTATTGTTATTTACACAGATAAACTGAAACCTTACGATCAATCTCGATTGAAATGTGTTTATTCAACGTGTAGATCATGAAAATAAATAAGTGAAAATGCGAGGACGAGAGGAGAACGAGTAGTTGAGATCAGGGGATGATACATGGAGAGTATACAATTGGTGCTCGAAATGGTGCAGAGGGTACCCCCCCCCCCCTATTGTGTCTTCATTGTGTGCTTGGAATCTCAGGAATTCTTTTGAGGATTTTTTTTTTGGGGGGGGGGAGTTCTATACAAGAGGAAAATAGTGTGTTGGGAACATTGGGGGACCCTCTGCCCCACATCGGGCAGGCTATAAGAGAGAGAGGGGATGTATAGCGTGTTGGTGGTATTGCAGAGTTTATGTTGTGGCCGGTGGATGAATGTTCTTTTGAGGGGTCAAAACCTACCGGTATTCTGGGTAAGTTTTTTAGATTTTCATTGATTTGAGAAAGGGAACATGATCCACGAAAGTTGAACCAACCCGGACATCTGGTTCGTGCTATCATTGGCGGTGATCTGGGGTCTGTGTCCGGGGCAGAATTGAACTAAGAAGAGGCATCGGGCGGCAAATTTATGTTCTGCAGCACACGCTGGCTACGGAGTCGACAGTTAAGGGATAGGGAAGAACAGCCTATCCATTAACTGTTGACTCTAGAGCCGACATGTGCTGCAGAAAAAAAACGCCTTCAGGCCGGTGCACTCTAAAAAGGTCCGGATTGGCTCGGAACCGGGTACCGGGGAGAAGCTCTTCTTGCCGGGTCAGTGAGACCCGTTTGTTGAGTCACTGACCAGGAATACAGGTCAGGTAAAATTAGTGTCTCTGCGTTCACACCGGGTTAGTTTTCCCCCGTAAAATGGATCACACTGGGGTAATGGATCAGATCCCGAGATCACTCCTGGTAGTTGATTTTTTTTTATAGTGTACAACTGGATCATAATACTGTCCCATTTTCTTCATCAATACAAGACATGTTTATCTTCCTTGGTTATTAGTAGTGTTTTCTTGGATGACTGTGTAGCATGAGAAGAAAGTTCACGGTGTATTTTTTTTATTATCATTGATGATTTAAACGTCTTTCAGTTACCAAACATGTTATCGTGAAATATATCGTGTTCCGAGTAGTGTAGTCTCTGCACCATGGCGGTATCCAAAGCCTGTACCCAGATTTAGCTGTAAGAAAAATAATAACAGTGTAATTTTATCTCAGCCGTTAAGAGTGTGATATTCTCTTTTTGTACAAAAATTCAAATGAAATTTATACTTAAATACTCCTCCACACTTCTTCTGGTGTCTCGTTTCATGGAAAAAAAGGTTTCTATCAACAGCTGCCCCTTCAACAGATCTGTACTCTTGTTATTTTGGTCACAAAAAGAGTGCTCCAAAAGTGTTTTCTTTCTTCTTTTCTTCTTTTGCAAAGAAAGCTGACATAAAAGTATACCTTGGGACCCAGACGTGTCTAGTGTCCCCCCCCCCCCAATCTGTTATAAAGCGAACCACTTTCCGACGAAAACACGATTGTATTGATCTAATTTTTAGTTTATAAGTATATAATCGACTTCATGTTTGGTTTGGTTTGGTTTTGTTTCTATTAATTATAATATGTTTGTTTATTTTTACGAATGTCATACGTAAAAGAAACTGTGTGAACGCCGTGTATGTCCGAAGTGGTCGAGCCCTCTTCTTCGGGATAGACTGGCCCCCTGTCTTTATCCGCAGGATAAGGTGCGGATAAGGACAGGCACCGGTCCATGTACGTTAGCCCAAACATCTGACGTCACACATCCAATCCACAACTGAATGGGATGCGAGGTCAAAGGTGCGTTTGTCAGGATCCATCCAAACGCTCAAAGCCGGTCTCTGGCGTTATTCACGAGCCTCGAAGTGTGACGTCAGATGTTCGGGGCTATCTTTGGGAATTGTTACAGGATGGACGACAATTGGTGGCAGCAGATATATTGTGAAGTTTTCTATGGTTTGCGATGTTCAAAGG